>OY755238.1:19506174-20151380 GCA_963576725.1 Azorinus chamasolen
AAGTCAGGCAGAAAGCTCCTAGAGAAGCTTTCTGCATGACTTTCACCCTGCATTAAGCAGCCACCTGCCTAAAAGTGTCTAAATTCTTATCTTCTAGAATTCCGGTTAAGAGAGGTTTTACTGTACCCATTTTAGAAACTAAAGATATCAAACTTCATTAGCAAACAGAACAGACATTGATCTATAGGAGCCGTCTGATCTGGGTCTACTCTGTTTGCAAAGGAAAGGGTAAGACATATTTTATTGCATATCAAGCTTGGAATAAGGTCAGGCCCAAAGTTTTAAGAACATTAGAAATGACCCTCCCCTACAAATTTTTATATTTACATTCAATTGCGGAAGTATACAAGTTCAGATTTACCCCCGATTGAGTTCAAATCATCTTCTATCTGTACTTTCATTCAAGAAATTATCAGAGCATTACTGGTGGCTAATTTGTTTACACTACATTAGAAGGAATTTCACCGCGAATTGAAGTTTTCAAAATATTTTCCTTCCGCTACAGGCGTAAATGCTTCCAACATGCACACCGACTGGTTGATGCGCTAAGAAAACCACCTGCAAAGCATGCATTTAACGATTTAGAATGCTGGGCATACTGGCATCTGCCAAACCCGATTGTACCATGTGCATGTAAGTACAATTCTTTCCCATTTCTTTTCATAGTCAAGATTAGGAAGTTAAACAATTTGGATCATGATGAGACGCCGAATAATTCGGCGTCTCATCTGGATCTAAACTATTTACATATGTTATATCATAATTTCGTAGGCAACGTGTTTCAGGTTATTCCTTTCTTTCATATAAACGTGTTTTCACGCATTTGCAAACAGAGTAGACTCGGATCAGACGGCTCACATATAGGAGCCGTCTGAACAGGGTCTGCTCTGTTTGCTAATGGAATTTGAAATATCTGTTTCTTTACTTTCTAAAATGGCTACAATATTCCACATTTCCATATTGCATTATTATTATTTCGTCTATGAATATTCAGTTTTTATAGAAATTTGGACTAAATTTAGAACAGGGAAAGGGTTAAACCCTCTGGCGAAGAGATTGACGTGCTCAATGTACCGTTACACCCAGACACATTCTTGAGCCAGATATCGCTGAATGATAATTAAAATAACTATGAAATGCTTAAATACAGAATTCCAATCGATCACTCTGCGCCATTGAGCTCACAATTGATTGAAAACGCATCAATGTATTGTATCATGATTTATGGATGGAGAGTAGCATTTGGACCGTGGCCTAACATGGAAAACATAAATCAGACAGATGATGAGCAAGTCATGTTAACGAAACAAGGGAAGTCTGGAAATGTGTGTCAGCCTGTAAACACCATGGATCAATTTGCGATGAGCTTTGCAAACAGTTTGGATCCAGATGAGACAAAGACTAATCCAGTCTCTCCCCATTATCAAAAATAATTGGGAGGTGAAATGTAATTTTAGATTTATAAAAGGCGACAGTGTTTGTAATCTAAAGTTACTTACAGCAAAACTTCTCTATAACGGCCACTAAATTGTGTTAATTAGTTGGTATTTAAGGCAGGTGGCTGCTTAAAGCAAAGTGAAAGTAAAACAGAACGCTCCTATAGGAGCGTTCTGTTTTACTTTCACCTTGCTTTAAGCAGCCACCTGCCTTTAACACAAAATACTTGATGTAATTTAGTGGCCGTTATAGAGAGGTTTTACTTAGTACTCGATACATACAGTAAAACTTTTCTATCCGGACGTTAAATTTAGTAAAGGTTAACCCTTGTCCCGCCGAAAAAAGCAACTAATGTCGGCTCAAACTCTAATAAAAAGTCAGTTTTACTTACTGAGTGTCAAACAGTTTGAGTCCTGATGTGGCGTTGAGTTACTCGCTGTCTAATCTGGATCCAAACTGTTTGCACGATATACGGGTTAAGTCTTCCGTTTGTAACACTTTGCATGCTATGATGTATAAGCAAACAGTTTGGATCCAGATTAGGCCGCATAAAAATGTGGGTCATGATCTGAGATCCAAACTGTTTGTTACCCAGGCCCAACTTCCGCAAACAAAACATCAGAACAAAAAAAATGTTGACAACATTATTTAGCATCCAATGATTTAAAGGACGCACATGACCTTTCCCTGTTGCATATTCATTTGAGAAATAATGACACCATGAATATTTATCAGCTATTTTTTTTATAATGTTCATAGGACTTTTTGGTATTTGTGGAAACTGTAGGGTTAGATATATTACACTTTCATAAGCAAAGAGAGCAGACCCTGAACAGACGGCGCCTACAGGACATAGGTCTACTCTGTTTGCAAAAACTTGAAAAAGATGTTTGTTTGAGGGAAATGGTTAATGGTAGCCGCATGAGCGACACTATTGTAATCTACACATCTTGCAAAATCTAGTTCATGCCTCTTTTGTGGCATGGTCCCGTATTTCAACCTTTGTCCCATATTCACTGGGCAAAACATGCCTTAGACTTTATCCTGTCAAGCTATGTTTTGTTGGCAGAACATTTCAGTTCAGTTAATTCCTTGTATACATTTTCCCCATCTATCCTCAACAACACGATTTGAGTGTCAAGCAGTTTGGATTCTGATGAGAGATCGAATTATTCAGCGTCTCATCTGGATCCAAAACTACACAGATAAACTGTTTCTAGCACATGTTGCTCTAACGCTACATGTACTTAATACAAAACCAGAAAAAGGACAAGATCAGCATAAATATCGCACAGAACAGGCAGCCATGGCACCACTGTATGTACATGTAATATAAGTTTATTGAAGAGAAACGCCAAAAGGAAAATCGATAGCCATGCAAGGAATAAGGAAATCTCCCCATTACATGTTTAACGCTGCACGCTAGGGGCGAGTTTGTGATATCCTTAGCAAACAATTAGGATGCAGATGAGACGCCGAATAACTCGGCATCTCATCAGGATGAGCAACTCGACATCTCATCAGGATGAGTAACTCGGCGTCTCATCAGCATGAGTAACTCGGCGTCTCATCAGGATCCAAACCGATTAACGTGCATTTTGAAGTTATGAAGAGAATTGGGAGGGAATGTTAACTCAGTGCTTTGAAGCAGACGACAGAGATTGCAGATAACTGATACTAAACGTACAGAGAGTTAAAACAAATGAGAGTATACGTCACAGTCATCCAATGCGCAATTTTTTGTATGTTAAAATTCGATAAACACGTTTTCAAAGAGTTCTGATTTTATTAAATATGGGGAAAATATGGTGAAACCTATTTGTATTTGTGGACGATAAATGCGCAGCCGTTCAACAAACTGTATAGACCCAGATCAGACTGTCCATGTAGGAGCTGTTTGATCAGGGTATGTCCTATTTGCTCCTTCAGCAATATATATTTGAATCTGCAGTGTCGACCATGGCCAAAGCGCACTGTATTCATATGTCATAAAAATGCATTTGAAACGTTATGTATCTATCTCAAATCTTCAATTTACCCAAGTGTTAACAAAATCAAATTGCTGACGACATATAGAAATTTGGCACCGTAAGATTTAGAGTCACCCATGAGAAGAAAAACCCCTCTAAACCGGAATTCTACCCCTCTAAACCGGAATTCTAGTAGAGAAATTAGATACTTTTAGACAGATGGTTGCTTAATGAAGGGTGAACGTCATGTAGAAGGCTCCTGGGAGAGTTTTCTGCATGACTTTCACCCTGCATTAATCTGCCACCTGTCACCAAGACCGATATTTATACTAAATTTAACCCTTTCGCTGCCAATGTCGGATCTGTGATTACCTGTGCAAACAGTTTGGATCCAGATGAGACGCCGAGTAACTCGGCGTCTCGTCAGGATCCAAACTGTTTGTTACTGTTACTATGTTTTTGAAACAAAAAATGAAGAAAATAATCAAAAGGATGAAAATTTGCAGCAGACGACAAAGTTAGCAGACGACAGAGTTTGGCAGCGAAGGGGTTAATGACCGGTTTAGAGGGGTTTTACTGTACTAGCATGATATGGTTCAGCGAAAATGCAGAAAACAAACAGTACGTCTCTTATCTAGCTCTGATTTGGTACAGAACAGATAACACCAGCAGCCGGAGGACATTATAAGACAACGGCTCCAAATATAGTAAAACCATTATAGTTAAATTCCTCTGAACAGGACGTTCAATTCAGTATAAATATCGGTCTTGGAGACAGGTGGCAGCTTAATGCAAGGGTGAAAGTCATGCAGAAAGCTCCTATAGGAGCTTTCTACATGACTTTCATCCTGCATTAAGCTGCCACCTGCCTAACTGTATCTAAATAATTCTTCTCTACTAGAATTCCGGTTTAGAGGTGTTTTATTTTTACTGTACCCTCATTAATATTGATGTAAATAAACTGATATCAAGGATATTACAATCACACATGAACAGGACATGTTTGGCTATAGTAGAAACAGTGGAATGAGAGGCTATATTACAGTAGAACCATTTAATGAATAAACATGGGTGTCGTTATAAGCAGGTAGTTGCTTAATGCAGGGCAAAAGTAATGCAGAAAGCTCCTCTAGGAGCTTTCTGTATTACGTTTGTCCTGCATTAAGCTACCATCTGCATCTAGCACCAAGAATTATACCTCTTTTAGGTGGTCGCGTTAGATGATTTTTACTGTATATCAAAAGCAAACGGACCAGATCCTGGTCAGATGGCTTCCACAGGAGTCCCCTCCTCCACATGTTTTGTACATAATACCAGAACTTGATAGATTCAGCCCGAACCATAAACCGTCTCCTTAAGAATCAATCTCAACGACTCGACTATTTCCGGATAATTTTTTTTTCTAAAAATATATCCGCATTGTTCCCAGCTCTAAAGAAAAGCAGATTTTTGCAGGCGAAAGTTACATAGCATCGAAAGAGTTAAATAACGGTGACTCAGTGGCGACATCTCTCTCTTGTCTGTGTGCATGAATATTGAATTTTCATATTGATTACACTTCCACTCTAGATCATAACAGGCATTGTGTTTACTCTTTCCTATTGTAGCAGTCGCTTTACAAGCACACTTCCACAAAAAACACCAAACGCATTTTAACAGTTATTATCTGTTTTATATTGGATTTCAAATATTTACACAGGCAGCAGTTTTGCAGCCTCCGTTCTTGTGTACACATTGGCCGATGCAGCGCATGTAACCCTTTTCAAGCTTTATCCCATTCACTCATGTGCTATTTTTAGACCCTACCTCTTTGAATAAATCTACCGAAAAGGAGCATTTACTATAGAAAAGGAATATTTTAGAATTGGGTAGTTCTGAAACTCCAGAGGAGCAAATGCTCTATTTATCACAATGGTTTCAGAAAGTGACTTTTACAGAGGCGCCAAGAGGCGTCAATATGGTGGAATTGGTTAAATACATGTACTCAAATAGGAATCCATCCACTATGAATATTAATAAGGCGAGTCATTCTACATGCAAATCAAATGTAGTCACGAAATTATCATGGCAAATAATGCAGACCTATATGAGGAACTGTCTATATTATGTGCACAGTAAAACCATTCTAAACTTAACGTTTAATTTAGTATAAATATCAGCCCTGGAGACAGGTGGCAGCTTAATGCTGGGTGAAAGTCATGCAGAAAGCTTCTCTAGCTCCCTGCATTGAGCAGCCACCTGCCTAAAAGTATCTAAAATATTCTTTGCTAGAATTCCGGTTTAGAAAGGTCCCAGTGTACGCCAACAGAACAAGAAGCAAAGACATTGTGAGTGCTACATTTTTTATTATCTCCAATTCGATCAAGCTTGAGAAACTGATCTGTGTGAGTTGGGTTTACTCTGCAAATGCGTCAGAAGGCGTCTATAAAGTAGATAATAATAAGATAAAGACAAACGAATACGCCTTTTTGCACATGTCAATTTACCCTGGCATTATAAACAATTGGTATATTCTAAAGACTCATCCATGTCAAAGTTCCAGCGATTTTAACATTTAACACAAGACAGATAACATATCCAGCATCTAGAAGTCTGTTATTCTCAGAAGTTTGAAATGCATTCAATTCTCAATTACACTCTCCCTTCTTTCAGGTCAACATTTATCTTGAGTCCACTGTACAATAAAACTACTCAATGCAAATTTAAAACATGCGCAGCAGAACGTGTTAAATTTATCAGTTAGTGGATAAGCAAGGTTGTTCTTATAAGCGAGTGGCTGATTAACCATTTACATGGGACATAGGCAAACAGTGTAGACCCAACTCAGATGACATCTAAAAAAGCCACTAAATTAGGATCTGCACCTTTTGCTATATCAATCAATGTCATCTAATATGGTGTTTGCAGGAACCCCAGACATGTAACATGGATGACATCTAAAGGTTCATTTGGACGAATATAATAATGTATTTAGACATTCATCCTGCATTAAGCCGCCACCTGTATCCAAGACCGATAGTTATACTTAATTGAACGTCCGGTTTAGGGAGGTTTTACTGTATGTCATGTAGTAACTTTCTGCATTACTTGCGTTCTACACTTACTACCATTTATTGTAAAGTAAAAGATAGATGCCGTGTCATCTTTGCTGAACCATTTCCCTCACACAAACGCTTTTTCAAGCAGTTGCAAACATGGTAGACCAAGATCAGATGACTCATGCAGGAGCCATTCTGCTCTGTTTGCTTACGGAATTATAACAGATCTGACGCTGCTATTAATCTGCCAATACCAGAATGTCCTGTGTTAATATGCCATTATAAAATAAATATTCATGGTGTCATTATTCTTTAAATGGATATTCAACAGGGAAAGGGTGAATAAGTTTTTACTGTAAAATGTATGCAATACGAAAACGACCATTTTGTGGGTAAAACAAGGGATAGTATATCCGCGTGACACTTTTATGGAATCCGAGCAGCTGTGTACATTCTATTGGGAAATGATGTCATGAAATGTGCAGTTTTATTTATTCAGCTAGCCTTTTTATAGAGTTGCTTCAATTAGCCACACAAACTAATTGAGTACAACCTCTTGAACAATATGCAAACAGTGTAAACCCAGATCCGAGGGATCCCAAATGAGTCCTCTGGCCAGGGTCTGCACTATTTGCTGAACTTATTGATGCCAATGGTTTATACCAACACATAGTTTATTTGCTGTGTACCCTCAACATGAAAAATGGATGGGTCCAAAACAAGATATGGACGTGTTCATCTTAAATAATATGGGAATAAATAAGTTAAATGCAAGCGCCCTTTGAATATGTTGGAGCTCACTGGGGGCGTATGTTGTACTGCTGTTATCCTGCACAAGACTACAAACTGTCTTTACCCTTTATCCCATGAATATTTATGTAAGAAAAAACGACGCAATGAATATTAATTGTTTAAAAACGGAACATGAACGTAGGCAATTTTAGTAATATAATGGCAGGAACTGTAGAATCAGATCTATGTAATTTTATAAGCAAACAGAGCAGACCCTGCATGGGTCTAATCTTTTTGCAAATGCTTGAAAATGCCTTAATACGATAGATAAGGGTTTAAGTGACCTACTTCATTTAACATTTTGGAACACATTAGTTTGGAAAAGTTCGAGCGTAAGAAGTTTATGCTGGTGAAAACTAGTTGGCATTAATTAGTATAGGCTGGGAGTCTCACACCCATCGAACGCGTTTGGTAACGTTACCTACTTTTGCCTTAGAGTTGAGAAAAATATCATAGGAAGTACGTGTAATATCACACAAAACATGTTGACCACCTTTTTGTCAACATACCATGTTCTTTGTAATGTTTAACCCTTTACACCATAAATACGCATTTCTATGTCATTGCAAACAGAGTAGACCCAGATCAGACGGATCCTATAGGAGCCGTCTGATCAGGGTCTGTCCTGTTTGCTTATGTAACACTTTCTGCTTTGGCAAAAAGTCAATGAGTTAATATGCCATTTTAAAAATAAATCTAATTAATAGATATGGTGATTGTCATCATTTCTTAGATGAATATGCATGGAGTTAACTTCTCACAAATGCATATGATTAGTACAAAAAATAAATATTTGAATGCAATCAATTAAATAATTCTATACGATCAAAGTGGTATGATTTATGAGAATATTTTCAATAACGTTTGATATTTGCCTCTAGGTTTCCAGTCGAGTCTATAATTATGTACCTATGACAAAGTTAAAACGGCGTTATTGAGAAATTCAATTTGTTCTCTATTCGTTCTCTGGTGTATGTTCTGACATTTCAATCAATAGTTAGTTATCATATGGTTAAAATGGTGGGAGGGAAAAGATGATCAATACGATTCAAAAATAGCGGAAACTAATGAAATCAGCTGATACAGAGACATGTGATGAAATGTGTTGTATCATAATGTGTCTAAACGAATTGATCAGACCGTTGAATGTATATAAAATGTTATGTATAGGTACATTTATTATCCCATTCCCTCATATTGACGATTTTTGACGACTCTGTAAAAGTCACTTTGTGAAACTATTGTGATAAATAGAGCATTTGCTCCTATAGGAGCAAATGCTCTATTTATCACAATGGTTCAAACTATAGAATACTAAAAGTTTCCCTTTCTCTAGTTAATGCTCCTTTTCGGCAGATTTATTCAGAGGTTGTATCTAAAAATAGTCTATGAGGTAATGGGTTATACAAACTTGGTTCTGTACATGTTGATTTTGTATTCAACCCCGTATTCCATGGATACGCCTTTCTACATATTTGCAAACGTGTAGGAACCATCTGATCAGGGCCTGCTCTGTTTGCTTAACCCTTTCGCTGCCAATGCCGGATCTGTGATTACCTATGCAAACAGTTTGGATCCAGATGAGACGCCGAGTAACTCGGCGACTCATCAGGATCCAAACTGTTTGTTACTGTTACTATGTTTTTGAAACAAAAATGAAGAAAATAAAAAAATGAAAATTTGTAGCAGACGACAAAGTTAGCAGACGACAGAGTTTGGCAGCGAAAGGGTTAATGCTATAATATAGATATAGTTCTACAGCTTCTGTCTGAGCAAAATGACACGTGTTCATAAGACAATTTGAAACTGTAATCTAATTAATATGCATGATGTAATAATTTCTTACATGAATATTCATGAATTAAAGGGTTAATGTCTTCAAACCTCATTAACATTTAGCTTCTTGTGATTACTGCTGCAAACAGTATAGATCCAGAAACGCTAAGTGAATGGATGAGTGGGTTTGGTTTTACGGCACTGCGACACTAAATAGGTAATATAGCGCCAAACTTGCCCAGTGACTCAGAATTTAAGATGTTTAGGTAAAGCAATACGTGTCTTGTCTGGAATTATATACAAATGCCCCAGAGTTAAAGTGTAGTATGTGCACTATGTCAGCTTCAAAACATATTTTGCCCTGTTGCAACTGACGCAAATATCTATGTTATGATGATAGAGGTTTTATTCAATATATTCTGAAAGTAGGAGATCCTTCAAAAGCAAAAGTAGCAATATTGAAAGAGAAAATGTGAATGTTCAAGATAATCATTTATACGCAAGATGCAGATGTAACCCGCTATCTGCTACAATTAGGCAGTAGTACCTCTTGGCATTGCGGAGCGGAATACAAGTGCTCTAGACAGAGTTTTAACACTATGAATGCTAAATTTGCCTTCTCCTGGAGCCGTTTCATCTGGGTCTACACTGTTTGCAAAGGACGAACATTTTCGTTCCCCGCCTTGAAAGGGTTACTATTTTTGTTTCTTCACTGAAACATCAGACACTCATGGAACTAAAATTTGAAGTACAGTAAAACCCCTCTAATGCGACCACCTAATAGAGGTATAATTTCGGGTGGTAGAGGCAGGTGGTAGCTTAATGCAGGACAGAGGTAATGCAGAAAGCTCCTAGAGGAGCTTTCTGCATTACCTTTGTCCTGCATTAAGCAACCACCTGCTTATAACAACAGCCATGTTTATTCATTAAGTGGTTGCATTAGAGAGGTTCTACTGTACATGACATATACACACTTATTTTGCTCAGTTGTTACCATGCATTGTGTAAAAATGAGTTTGGACCCCGACGAGGGGTCAGTAATCTCAAGATCCCGTTTGGTCATCTTACTGTTGTAGAAGAGTATTTACTTTCTCAGAAAAACAACAACACTGAAGCGCATCATTTGCAGACAGTAACAGGCTCTTCTATACGAAAATATCTTCAGACGAATATAATAATGTATTTAGACATTCATCCTGCATTAAAGCCGCCACCTGTATCCAAGACCGATAGTTATACTTAATTGAACGTCCGGTTTAGGGAGGTTTTACTGTATGTCATGTAGTAACTTTCTGCATTACTTGCGTTCTACACTTACTACCATTTATTGTAAAGTAAAAGATAGATGCCGTGTCATCTTTGCTGAACCATTTCCCTCACACAAACGCTTTTTCAAGCAGTTGCAAACATGGTAGACCAAGATCAGATGACTCATGCAGGAGCCATTCTGCTCTGTTTGCTTACGGAATTATAACAGATCTGACGCTGCTATTAATCTGCCAATACCAGAATGTCCTGTGTTAATATGCCATTATAAAATAAATATTCATGATGTCATTATTCTTTAAATGGATATTCAACAGGGAAAGGGTGAATAAGTTTTTACTGTAAAATGTATGCAATACGAAAACGACCATTTTGTGGGTAAAACAAGGGATAGTATATCCGCGTGACACTTTTATGGAATCCGAGCAGCTGTGTACATTCTATTGGGAAATGATGTCATGAAATGTGCAGTTTTATTTATTCAGCTAGCCTTTTTATAGAGTTGCTTCAATTAGCCACACAAACTAATTGAGTACAACCTCTTGAACAATATGCAAACAGTGTAAACCCAGATCCGAGGGATCCCAAATGAGTCCTCTGGCCAGGGTCTGCACTATTTGCTGAACTTATTGATGCCAATGGTTTATACCAACACAGTCATAGTTTATTTGCTGTGTACCCTCAACATGAAAAATGGATGGGTCCAAAACAAGATATGGACGTGTTCATCTTAAATAATATGGGAAATGCAAGCGCCCTTTGAATATGTTGGAGCTCACTGGGGGCGTATGTTGTACTGCTGTCATCCTGCACAAGACTACAAACTGTCTTTACCCTTTATCCCATGAATATTTATGTAAGAAAAAACGACGCAATGAATATTAATTGTTTAAAAACGGAACATGAACGTAGGCAATTTTAGTAATATAATGGCAGGAACTGTAGAATCAGATCTATGTAATTTTATAAGCAAACAGAGCAGACCCTGCATGGGTCTAATCTTTTTGCAAATGCTTGAAAATGCCTTAATACGATAGATAAGGGTTTAAGTGACCTACTTCATTTAACATTTTGGAACACATTAGTTTGGAAAAGTTCGAGCGTAAGAAGTTTATGCTGGTGAAAACTAGTTGGCATTAATTAGTATAGGCTGGGAGTCTCACACCCATCGAACGCGTTTGGTAACGTTACCTACTTTTGCCTTAGAGTTGAGAAAAATATCATAGGAAGTACGTGTAATATCACACAAAACATGTTGACCACCTTTTTGTCAACATACCATGTTCTTTGTAATGTTTAACCCTTTACTCCATAAATACGCATTTCTATGTCATTGCAAACAGAGTAGACCCAGATCAGACGGATCCTATAGGAGCCGTCTGATCAGGGTCTGTCCTGTTTGCTTATGTAACACTTTCTGCTTTGGCAAAAAGTCAATGAGTTAATATGCCATTTTAAAAATAAATCTAATTAATAGATATGGTGATTGTCATCATTTCTTAGATGAATATGCATGGAGTTAACTTCTCACAAATGCATATGATTAGTACAAAAAATAAATATTTGAATGCAATCAATTAAATAATTCTATACGATCAAAGTGGTATGATTTATGAGAATATTTTCAATAACGTTTGATATTTGCCTCTAGGTTTCCAGTCGAGTCTATAATTATGTACCTATGACAAAGTTAAAACGGCGTTATTGAGAAATTCAATTTGTTCTCTATTCGTTCTCTGGTGTATGTTCTGACATTTCAATCAATAGTTAGTTATCATATGGTTAAAATGGTGGGAGGGAAAAGATGATCAATACGATTCAAAAATAGCGGAAACTAATGAAATCAGCTGATACAGAGACATGTGATGAAATGTGTTGTATCATAATGTGTCTAAACGAATTGATCAGACCGTTGAATGTATATAAAATGTTATGTATAGGTACATTTATTATCCCATTCCCTCATATTGACGATTTTTGACGACTCTGTAAAAGTCACTTTGTGAAACTATTGTGATAAATAGAGCATTTGCTCCTATAGGAGCAAATGCTCTATTTATCACAATGGTTCAAACTATAGAATACTAAAAGTTTCCCTTTCTCTAGTTAATGCTCCTTTTCGGCAGATTTATTCAGAGGTTGTATCTAAAAATAGTCTATGAGGTAATGGGTTATACAAACTTGGTTCTGTACATGTTGATTTTGTATTCAACCCCGTATTCCATGGATACGCCTTTCTACATATTTGCAAACGTGTAGGAACCATCTGATCAGGGCCTGCTCTGTTTGCTTAACCCTTTCGCTGCCAATGCCGGATCTGTGATTACCTATGCAAACAGTTTGGATCCAGATGAGACGCCGAGTAACTCGGCGACTCATCAGGATCCAAACTGTTTGTTACTGTTACTATGTTTTTGAAACAAAAATGAAGAAAATAAAAAAATGAAAATTTGTAGCAGACGACAAAGTTAGCAGACGACAGAGTTTGGCAGCGAAAGGGTTAATGCTATAATATAGATATAGTTCTACAGCTTCTGTCTGAGCAAAATGACACGTGTTCATAAGACAATTTGAAACTGTAATCTAATTAATATGCATGATGTAATAATTTCTTACATGAATATTCATGAATTAAAGGGTTAATGTCTTCAAACCTCATTAACATTTAGCTTCTTGTGATTACTGCTGCAAACAGTATAGATCCAGAAACGCTAAGTGAATGGATGAGTGGGTTTGGTTTTACGGCACTGCGACACTAAATAGGTAATATAGCGCCAAACTTGCCCAGTGACTCAGAATTTAAGATGTTTAGGTAAAGCAATACGTGTCTTGTCTGGAATTATATACAAATGCCCCAGAGTTAAAGTGTAGTATGTGCACTATGTCAGCTTCAAAACATATTTTGCCCTGTTGCAACTGACGCAAATATCTATGTTATGATGATAGAGGTTTTATTCAATATATTCTGAAAGTAGGAGATCCTTCAAAAGCAAAAGTAGCAATATTGAAAGAGAAAATGTGAATGTTCAAGATAATCATTTATACGCAAGATGCAGATGTAACCCGCTATCTGCTACAATTAGGCAGTAGTACCTCTTGGCATTGCGGAGCGGAATACAAGTGCTCTAGACAGAGTTTTAACACTATGAATGCTAAATTTGCCTTCTCCTGGAGCCGTTTCATCTGGGTCTACACTGTTTGCAAAGGACGAACATTTTCGTTCCCCGCCTTGAAAGGGTTACTATTTTTGTTTCTTCACTGAAACATCAGACACTCATGGAACTAAAATTTGAAGTACAGTAAAACCCCTCTAATGCGACCACCTAATAGAGGTATAATTTCGGGTGGTAGAGGCAGGTGGTAGCTTAATGCAGGACAGAGGTAATGCAGAAAGCTCCTAGAGGAGCTTTCTGCATTACCTTTGTCCTGCATTAAGCAACCACCTGCTTATAACAACAGCCATGTTTATTCATTAAGTGGTTGCATTAGAGAGGTTCTACTGTACATGACATATACACACTTATTTTGCTCAGTTGTTACCATGCATTGTGTAAAAATGAGTTTGGACCCCGACGAGGGGTCAGTAATCTCAAGATCCCGTTTGGTCATCTTACTGTTGTAGAAGAGTATTTACTTTCTCAGAAAAACAACAACACTGAAGCGCATCATTTGCAGACAGTAACAGGCTCTTCTCTTGCTAACCGCGATCTGACTCGTATTTGCAAACAGCTTGGACCCAGATGAGACACCGAGTAAGACGGCGTCTCATCAGGATCCAAGCTGTTAGACACTCGGGTCAATGGTCTCTCAAACGTTAACCCATTTGCTCCCACGATCCCATATATGGGACGTAGGCAAACAGTGAAGTCTCTGATCAGACGCCGCATAATGCGGCGTCTGATCAGAGTCTACACTGTTTGCTGATAGGAATTTAAAACAAAACAAAATTAAAAATTTAGGCCAGGCACCCCTTAAATACAAAATGGACTAATCCAATATATAAACATGGAAGAATCCACTAGGCGCAAATGGGTTAATTCGAGTCGGAAGTAGTCAAAACTGCAACGAATTCAATTTTGAGCAGACATTATTTTTTATACAGTTGGGCAAGGGCTAAACGGTAGCTCGAATGTTGTTATCTGCGCAGCTGCCATGCAGATGAAAGAGCCTTGATAGTCTTTATGGTGCGTTTACTTTTAATATCTTCCCTCGACGGGTAATCATTCCTGTCTGCATCTACGTTCTGTATAGGAACAAATGCCCATCTATCCCTCATGTCAGCTTGATAAATAGCTGTATTGATTAGAATAACTTCTATCTATATGAACTTATTTAATTCCAAGAATATTTATCCCGAATTTCTAGTCTTGTGTGGAAAAGAGGAAATATTTTCAGCTAAATTTATCTTTTAAGAAGAGAGTCTGACCTTTTATCTTCACCATGGAATATTCAGATTAGATTTGTAAATTTTCACTATGTATTTGATGAGGAATATTTGATGGCAAGCCGCCAGGAGTAATTGTAGAGGAATTATGGAAGCAGATAATTGCTTGATCAATACATTAACGTTATATCTATGAGTAAAATAGTTTAGAAGATAGTCAGTCATCTGCAAAGTGCTATCCTTGGTAGCTGTACAAAATAAAAATTGTGCTAGAACTTACATAAACTTGACATGTGATTGTTTTTCTGTAATTCGATCTGTTGTCGAGGTCTGTACTCAAATTTATTGAATTCCCCACCTCCTTTAGCCTTATTTAATGCAGAATTACAGGGCATCACACAACTCACTTGGAGAAAACAGTGGTTCGACTAATCCGACATCTAACCTGAACAATTTCTTAAGTCCACAGCTAAATGCAGGTCAAATGTAATGCTACAGGAGCTTTCAGCATTACTTTCGACATGCATTAAGATGTCACATGTGTTTCTAGAAATGTGTAGTGGTACATTATAAAACAATTATGTATCTAATTTCTTCTCTCCTGGAATTCCGGTTTAGAGGGATTTTTCAGTGTAATGTTTGAAGTTGGATCGTGATGGGGCGTCGAGCCATGTAGTGGCAAACAGTTTGCAAAGATTATCAAACATCAAACATAGAAAGTGAACAGTAAACCACTCTCAACCGGATGTTCAAAGTGGTGTTAATGCCAGTCTGTAAGACAGGTTACAGCTTAATGCAGGGTGAACGTCATGCAAAAAGCTCCTCTAGGAGCTTTCTGCATGACTTTCACGCTGCAGTTAGCAGCCACCTGCCTAAAAGTAACTAAATTCTTCTCTACTAGAATTTCAGTTTAGAGGGGTTTTACTGTATATGCACATGCATTAAATCTAACCATGATTTCAAGCGGTAACCTTTTTACCGTAAATACCAATGTTGCGCACCAATCAGTCTTCATGGTAACAGAATTTAACCCTTTATCTTTTTGAATATTCATGAAAGAAATATGACTTTGCAGGAATTAATCACATGGCTTTTTATTAGACATTTAAACAAACTAATATTTGGCAATGGCAGAAACAGAAGAATCAAACTTATATTATTCCATTAGCGAATAGAGTAGACAAGAGCCAGCCGGCTCCTACACCAGCCGTCTGATCTGGATCTGCTCTGTTTAAAGAAGCGTTGAAATGTCTGGATGTAAGCCGTTTGATTCTGAGCTTACTCTGTTTGCAAAGGGGATCAAAATTTGTTTCAATCAGGTAAAGGGTTACACTCACATCATCCAATGAGTCATTTATTAATACGAAAGATATGAAACTCTACAAAATTGCTGCTAAACTATCGTGTAATGTGCTGCCAATAAAGTATGAAAACTGCTTTGATATTTCACACAGGTAGCTATACTTTTATGTATGAATTAATGTCTGAAGTGTTTTCAAACAAGTCTTAATTTCTGGAAAGAGATTCCAGTTGTTTAAGGCAGTTGCGTATAACTATCTTTTATTACTTGTAGCCCTTTACCTGATAATGACCACTTTTAACATTTCTGCAAACAGAGTAGACCCAGATCAGACGACTCCAAGTGGAGCCGTCTGATCAGGGTTTGCTACCTGTTTGTTTATGAAAATATTATACAGTTTATGCCATGGCCACGCATCTATCATAAATTTCAGCTAATCAAAATTCGTGCTATCATTATATTATATCTTTCATGAATATTCATGAAGTAAAAAGTGTTATCAATAAAGACACATGTGAAGATATATTTAAATAACACACTACCTGTTTTGTTAAAATAAAAGTACACCCCGGTTATTTTCAGATATTCTCGTATCAGGACTCCCCACTGATTCGTCAGTTGAAGGCTAATCTTGTTGAAGAATGCGAGATGTTCAGCTCGTAAATTACTCAACTAAACTAACACGCCAAAGCTGAAACTTATTTCTCACAAACAGTATCCCTGTTCCACAAAGTCCCATGTTACAGATGTTCTTTATCACAAGTAAAGCAATGGTTGCACGCAGTTATATCGGAAATGGAATTTTTGTAATGCAACATTTTGCAAGTTATTAGTTTTGAAAATTGAATACTGCTTAAGCCGGTGCTAGGGGGCGTGAGTAGTGTTGCACTTTTAATTACTACTCATGAACAGACTCAATAAAACCGAGTCTGCAATTTTCTTTTTTTGCATTTCTACTTTTGCTTTCGAGGGATCACCCATTTTCAGAATTCAAGACATTTTCTATTTAGTTAATTGAACTGTTCCTTCATATAAACCTGTTTTCATGCATTTGCAAACAGAGTAGACCCAGATCAGAGGCTACTATAGGAGCCGTCTGACCAGGGTCTGTTCTGTTTGCTAATGGAATTTGTAAGATATGTTTACTTACTTTCTAAAATGACTGCATGTTCCACTTTCCATATTTCATTATAACTGTTTTGCCATGAGTATGCAGCAGGTATTCAAATTTGGAATAAACGTAGAACAGAGAAAGGGTCAATACAGTTAGACGAGAAATTCTCACTATTCTCCGGTCTTGTCAGAGTAGAATATTCAAGCAAAGGTTATAATATAAAATACTGTTATACTTCTTAACCCATTCCCTCATATTGACGACTTTTGACGACTCTGTAAAGGTCACTTTGTGAAACCATCGTGATAAATAGAGCATTTGCTCCTATAGGAGCAAATGCTCTATTTATCACAATGGTTTCAAACTACAAACTTCTAAAAGTTTCCTTTTCTTTAGTTAATGCTCCTTTTCGGTAGATTTATTCAAAGAGGTCGAATCTAAAAATAGCCTATGAGGTAATGGGTTAACCCTTCACCTCATGAATGTCCATATAAGGAATAATGACATCATTAACAATAATCCCCTTCGTTTTAATGGCTTTAGTCACGACAGACAGTGTACAATCATATCTATGTTATTCCATATGCAAACAGAGTAGATCCTGATCGGACGGCTCTTACACGTGTTTGAATGCAAAGGCATTAAGAGGTATATCTTTGGCGTAAATGATTCAACTGTATTATATAAAAGTAAACAAATGTACTGCAACAGTTTGTAGACCGCGAGAAGAGGGCGTCCAGAGGAACCCTTTGATTAGGGGCAGGAATGTCCTATCGAAAACGATACCCTTTCGTACCGAATAGGCTCAATAATTGGCCATACCACTTTGAAAATTCAGCATTCAGACGGTTAAAACCAAACTACTACATACATGTACAGTAAAACTCCTCTTAAATAACTACCAACAAGAGGTAAGGCGGCTAATCACGGGTATCCAAAGCATGTGGTAGCTAAATGCAAAACAATAGTTATGCAAAAAGCTACTATATGACTGTCGCTCTGCATTAAGCTACCACCTGTTTTTACAGACAGCTATAATCATTTATTTAATGACTGTAATAGACAGACTCTACTGTATTTATAATCTTGAGATGATTCAAGTAGCCTTATCTAGATAATGGTATGCTTGGTACAGTAAAGTATCACTAATACAACCAATCAAAAGAAGTCTAATTCACGATTATGAAACAAGTGGTAGCTTAATGCAGGACAAAAGTAATGCAAAAAGCTCCTATAGGAGCTTTTTGCATTACTTTTGCCCTGCATAAAGCAACCACATGCTTTTACAGACTCCTGTCTTAATGAATCATACGAGAGCGTTAGCAAGACTCTTCTGTAATAAAATTAGGCGTTTCAGATTTCATGTGTGTTTTTTATTCCACAGTAAATAATAACTTTGAGCAGTTAGTGGTATACCCTCCAGCCGATGTATAGTTTAGGTATAGGACTGTTAGACAGGCGTTGCGAAGGTCCAATGGAACATATTGCTTATAAGCGACAATCATTGCTTGAAATTATATATTGATTTGTATCCTTATAATGATGTTTTGACATGATTACAGTACGGATTTTCGTAATGATAATTTGGAGGCGAACAACCCGGTAATAGTAAACGAGACGCTTCCCTAGAGAGTGGGGACATATTGCATTGCAACCAGTGACTCGGAACGGATTTTACGCCGTATGGAAATATAAGAGATTGGCAACACAGTGCAAACGCTGATGCGGCGACTGTTCTGGGACTACCCTGTTTGAAACGCAATAAAACCTCTCGCATTGAGTGCATCTCAAATAATAAAAATATCGCAGCTGTCCCTGTAGAACGCATTTTAGATCTGTAGGGTATTATAACAATTAACACCCTGTAAACCGGACTTTTAACTTTAGAATCAAGGTCGGTCTTTAACCCATTACCGCATAGGGTATGTCTAGATACAACCTCTTTCAATAAATCTACCGAAAAGGATCATTAACTAGAGAAAAGGAAATTTTTTAGAATTTTGTAGTTTGAAATCATTGTGATAAATAGGAGCAAATGCTCTATTTATCATAATGGTTTCACAAAGTGACTTCTACAGAGTCGTCAAAAGTCGTCAATATGAGGGAATGGTTTGAGGCAGGCGGCCGATTAATGTAGGACGAATGTAACTCAGTTCTACATGACTTTTAGATTACATTAAGCAGCTACTTGTCGCTAAAATTCTTCTTTACTAATTTACTGTATACCAATGTGTTCGATACTATATATACTGCTCTAGAGGCTCTATCACCTGTGTCTGCACTGTTTACAAATGGCATTAATGACCCGTGTCCCGCACTTTAAGGGTTAAGGAGCTCAATACTAGCTCTTATCAAACTACCCACGACCTGACTGGCATTTGCTAACAGCTTGGTGATCCAGATGAGACGCCGAGTAACTCGGCGTCTCATCTGGATCACCAAGCTGTTTGACACTCGATCAATATTTTCTCAAAAGCTTAACTGAATCGGAAGTAGGCAAAATTGCAGCAGATACAAAAGTGAGTAGACATTATTTTTACGACAGGATAAAAGCTGAGTCTCATTCGGTAATGATTTATAAATCTTACTCCACACAGAAACAATAAAGTTGATACGATTCTCTCAGCTGCTAGTGGTCTACATATGTAGAAATGCAACGCAGGAGAAAATATATGGCACTATGGAATTAAAAGAGAAAATCATAGAAAGCTCCCTACAACGGTCACTGCATTACACGTATATGTGCCCTGTATTTTAAGACCCATGTTGAATAAATGAAATGATTTTAGGACAGGTTCTACTAGTGACCATAAACCGGACGTAAACACACAGAGCTGATCCAGACAGACCGGAAGGCTCCTGCTGAAGAGCCATCCAGTCAAGATTCGCAGTTTGCTTCCCAAATTGTATTTCACTGGTCACGTCTGCCAAATATTCATTTGAAGAAACACCCCTTCCAATGGAACCAAGCCTGATACATGTAATAACACACATTTGGATTAGAAATTGAGGTTGAAATGGGATCAGCACAGTTACGATGTGCAGAGGTCAAGATACGATGTGTAAATTAAAACATTTTCAAGAATAACCTTTCTTTATTTCTCCATCAAACCCTATGCCGTGACAACATGAGTAATCAAAATATATGGTTTGGTAGAGAAATGTTGAGTGTATTACAGAAGCACGCACGTGAATCTGTCGCTCTGGATGTGACAACGTATATCTTGATTAGACACTGTGCATCTGACGGAGCAAAATGAATTAGGATAAACGTTTTGCAAAATCGACTCATTTTTGGGCGAACAGTTGATTTGCGTTTAAAGCGTTCATGAACAAAACCTAATATAAACCGGACGTTCAATGGAGAATTGTGGCAGCTTAATGCAGGGTAAAAGTCATGCAGAAAGCTCCTATAGAGGCACCATGCATTAAGCAGTCACCTGTCTAAAATAACCTAAATTATTCTTTCCCACAATTGCGGGGATCTTCCAAAATAAAATATTTTTTAAGAAAAGAATGTGTTAAGACAGGTTGTAGCTTAATGTAGGACGAAAGTTATGCAGAAAGCTACTATGGAAGCTTTCTGCGTTGGCTTCTTACTGCATTAAGTAACCACCTGCTCGCATAGATCTACATGTTGATAATATGGTCGTAATAAACATGTTATACTGTACAGTAAAACCTCTCTAAACCGGACGGCCAAGCTAGTATCAATGTGGGCCTTTAAGACACGTGACAGCTTAATGCAGGATGGAAGTCATGCAGAAAGCTCCTCTAGGAGCTTTCTGCATAACTTTCACCTTGCATTAAGCACCCATCTGCCCAAAAGTATCTAAATTCTTCTCTAGAAAGATTCCGGTTTAGAGGGTTATATTGTATTTGTAATGGTGGGGAAATCAGTTGAAAGCTGTTATATCTTTTCCCAAAATTTCTTTGCAATTTGATGAATTTGTGTGCAGTGAAAATCCTCTAAATCAGACTTTAAATTACATATCTAATACCGGACTTTAAGACAGATGGCAGCTTAATGCGGTGGGAAAGTCATACAGAAAGCTTTATTGCATGCCATTCACTCTGCATTTAGTAGTCACTTGCCTTAAAGTATCTTAATATTTCTTTTATATTACTAAAGGTCCCGTTTAGAGAGGATTAGCTGTATAGAGGTATTGGCTTGCAAATTTACAAGAGTATCCGTGCCAAACTATTGTAACTACATTCTCTGGAAGAATTCCCGATGCAAACATTTGGAGGCGGAGGACGCCTGGTAACTGGGAGTCACGCCAGAGCTCACACTAGTTCACTTACTTATCGTGATTTTTAACCCTTCGCTTGCTATTCACGTCAATATACGTACCTGTAAATAG
Organism: Azorinus chamasolen; assembly: GCA_963576725.1. Lineage (NCBI taxonomy): Eukaryota > Metazoa > Mollusca > Bivalvia > Cardiida > Solecurtidae > Azorinus > Azorinus chamasolen. The sequence continues at coordinate 19,527,616 of OY755238.1, forward strand.
TGAAGACCCAGATGAGACAGCTCCTGCAGGAGCTGTCTCATCAGGGTCTGCACTATTTACAAATTGACTGTGCAACCAGTGCACTCCACAGCAGTGATTGCACAGCGAAATACTTGTACACAGTGAAGATATATGTAATTATACAACAGGGCATGGGTAAAGAAGGAGAAATGTGTTTTAAAATTCAGCAAGCGAAGGGTTAAAAGAAAGGAAGACCTACGTGAAAGTATACAGTGAAACCTCTCAAAACTGGACGTTCAATTGATATATATATATATAAAGGTCTTTGAGATAGATGGCAGCTTAGTGCAGGGTGAAAGTCATGCAGAGAGCTCCTCTGTGAGTTTTCTGCATGACTTTCACCCTGCATTAAGCAGCCATCTACATAAAAGTATCTAAATTCTTCTGCGTACATAGCTAAAATAATGAGCTGCGAAAGTTTTGCGCCATACCCAAGGTGCGGCTGAACGAAAGAAAACAAGTGCAACGAGTGTAGAACCAGATCAACACGTTCAGAAAGAAGAAACAGAATAGGTTTTGATGTTAGATCAACAGGGTATAGAGGTCCAGATATGGTGCGTAAATTAAAACATTTTCAAGAATAACTCCTTTATTTCTCCACCAAACCCTATGATGTGACGAGTTTAGTATCTGCATACGCACATTGACGCTTTCCGGGCGGGACACGAGTCATTAATGCCATTTTCAAACAGTGTATTACCCAGATGAGATGACTCATAGAGGAGTTTTCTCATCAGGGTCTGCACTGTTTGTCCTGTTACACTTTTCTTTAGAAAACTCCCTAAATATTCACAATAAGCTTAACCTGTTTGAATTTTGGAATAGTCAGAATTCAGCTTTGTAAGGGTTAATCTAATGCTCTGATTAAGTAGAACCTAAACTGACGTTGCATTTTTAACTGGATGGTTGATTTGTTTCTTCACTGTTTGCAAAGCCTAAATATTGATTTTCGAATGGCAGGACTCTTATTGTACCGTACCACGTTTGGGTGTGACGTTATGATTGCGCTGTATGCTAGTTATAATACATGTACCAAATACGAGCTATCATGATTTAGAAGGAAAGATGTTTTATTATGTAAATTGTTTTGTTATATTATATCATCATAGTAATTTTCTAAGCGAGTTCACATAAATAAAAGCCAATAGCTGTGTAACATAATGCCTTATTGTTCATGTAAATACGCTTGGCAACACTCTTCCATCCGTTTTCAATTGTCATTTTGACAGTCTTTGTCTTGCACGTATTGTATGACCAGGTATGACTAGCACAGATGTTGCGTGCATTGTTCAGAAAACAATAAAATCTTAGAAATGACATGCAGAACGACAAACAGTGTAACCTGGACACTGTACATGTATAGTAGAACACAGCTATGGTGGCCCTTAATGACTAAATATGCATGTCTTTAAATCTATTGCTGACACATGTTGTTGTCTGAAAGCTTTATCGCCAGCTACAATGTTCTTTTTTTGATATTTTCTTCATCTTTGTTTAACCCTTTCCGTCATATAAACGTGCTTTCACGCATTTGCAAACAGAGTAGACCCAGATCAGACGGCTCCTAGAGGAGCCGTCTGATCAGGGTCTGCTCTGTTTGCTGATGGAAAGTGAAAGATCTGTTTTCTCACTTTCTAAAATGGCTAGAATGTTCCACCTTCCATATTTCATTATAACTACTTTGTTCATGAATATTCAATAGGTATCGAAATTTAGAATAAACATAGAACAGGCAAAGGGAAAGGGTTAAAAAACAGTCACAGTAAGGAACCGTGTGATCGTGATGAGACGCCGAGTTACTCGGCGTTTCATCTGGATCCAGACTGTTTGCACAGGTACCCACAGATGCGGTTTGGGGAGCGAATAAGTTCAAAATCATATTGATTTAATTTGGATATGGAGCACTTTTAACTACTTCCGATTGGATTGAGCGTTTGAGTAACTTTTGACCGAGTTTCAAACAGGTTGGATCTGATGAGATGCCGAGTTACTCGGCGTCTCATCTGGGTCCAAGCTGTTTGCAAATGCGAGTCATATCGTGATTAGCGGAAGCAGGGTTAATACAAAACGAAAACCTTAAATAGACCAGCGTTCCAGATAAGATGCGTAGATTTAAACATTTCCAGGAATATCTCTCTTATTTCTCCACCAAACCCTATACTGTGACCACTCTTTAGAATCGTCTTCATCAAGTTAACCTTTTCTTAATATACAGTAAAAACCCGCCAATGCGACCACCTAAAAGAGGTATAATTTTGGGCGATAGATGCAGGCTAGATGCAGGTTGTAGTTTAATGCAGGACAAAAGTAGAGGAGCTTTCTGCATTACTTTTACCATGCTTTAAGCAGCCACCTGTTTATAAAGACAGCCATGGTAATTCATTAAGTGGTAGCATTAGAGGGTTTCTACATGTACTGTAAACGCATTTTCACGCATCTACAAACAGATTAGACCTATAGGAGCCGTATGCTCGGGTTTTGTTTGCTAATGGAATTGGATAGAACTGTTTCTTTACTTTCTAAAATGACTGCAATGCTTCTTTCCATATTTCATTATAACTATTTTGACTATGAATATTCAGTAGGTATTTAATCTGGAGTAAATGTAGAACAGGGAAAGAGTTAACGACTGACGAGGAGGTAATATGTTTGGCCTCAATAAATCAGTTGTGTACTAATTCAGTTCTTTCTCATCGTAAAATGCATGTCTCACCATAATAGCGTATAGTGTATTTTGAGGGTAATAAATGAGACTTACGAAAATGTCCTGTCTTGAAAAGTCACTGCCACCAATAAGTGTGAGCTAATTGCAGTAAAAACGACATACATTGTAGTTCGGAAATTTAGTATTGAATTTTTTTAAGGTATTGACCGCTAAATGCAGGGTGAAAATAGTGCAGAGAGAACCTAGAGAAGCTTTCTGCGTAACTTTCATCCTGCACGAGGTAAACATCTTTCTTAACTCTTTCACCGCCAATGTCGTATAAATGCACCACGACAAATAGTGCAGTCCAAGGCGGCGTCTGATCAGGGACTTCACGTTTTGTCCTTATCTCTATTTCTATATGTGCGCTATTCCTTTGAAATTTGCATTTATTTATCCCATTTCCTTATTTTACCGAATGATTTAACAAGATTGGTTTGCAGACGACAATTAGAAATTTGGCGCCAAAAGAGTTAAAAGAGAGATAATGCTTATTATATCAGTGTTCGAACTATTGGGGTTTTACTTTCCGTTTTCTCAGAGAAAAAACAATTGACTGTATATTTTGTCTAATTATTAGTCCATCCAAACCAATACCGTGAAACGTTAAATTTACAATGCCAGTATTTAGCACGATATCAAAGCTCTGACATGACTTTCGTCCTGCTATCATCCCAATTTACAGACCACATTGTTTAATCAGTATGTGTTGGTACCACTTATCAATTAAAGTTCATGGATTGAAGAGGCAGGAAATGACTGTAGTATTGCACGTGCATGAGAGCTACAGATAATGGTGCGTGCCCAAATACTAAACTCGTCATTTCTTCACCAAACCCTATACTGTGACCACTCTTTAGAATCGTCTCGAAGAGACGATTCTAAAGAGTGGTTACAGTATAGGGTTTGGTGGAGAAACAAAGGAGTTATTCTTGAAAAATGTTTAAATTGACGCATCTTATCTGGAACTCTGAGTCATAAAGTCTGTTTTAAACGACCGCTTACTGAGCGAACACAGGAGTTATAATCAGCAAGTGATTGCTCAATGCGTTACCTTTTGAACACTTATGTTATACATGACCGTCCCAACATTAACTAATGGTATTCTTAACTCTGTACCATGACATAAGTTGAAGCATTTAGTCTATGTTGTTTCATAAGCAAACAGAGCAGACCCAGATCAGACGGCTCCTATAGGAGCCGTCTGATCTGGGTCTACTCCGTTTGCAAAGACTTGAAAGAGTTAAACAGAAAAACACAATGCAGACATTTCTGTATTTGTTTTGTCATGTACACTCTTTCACGTGCCTTAAAGGGCCAGAGATACGCTTCTCTTTTAACTAATTATTTAAGACAGGCTTTTATTGTGATTAACTTTCAGTATGATTAAGATTTTACCTAAATGGCTTACCTCTTTAAAGCGTTCTTATGTCCTTTCCAGTCAAAATGCCCGAGAATCGATGCGTGACCAATTTATTACAAACAAAATTCAGATTCCTGTATCCAACCACAAACTCGATTCCACTTGCTCTTTGTAGTAGTTTTGACCTCCACAATCCAAGCCTTGCTATCACAATAAGTGTTATAATGATCTCACAGCATCGTTTTTCCAGATGAAGGTTCGTTTTGGTGAACTTCTCAAGAATACTTAGTTAATTAAGCGCATCGAGAACAGACGATCGCGAGTTTTAAGGTCTGGATAAATATACACACATTACGCACCGGTTCCTAGTGGCCTGTGCGCTCTATTGATACAGCTACATCCGCGTTTCAGAAAATTTCAAGTCAAACACAGCTCAAAAATCCGATTCCAATCCAGCGCTGTATTCCCCACCGTGTGCTTTCAGCTGTCCAAAACATACTGCGTGCGTAGTGCCGTGAGAGGCGAAGTGCCGCAGACACTCGCTGTAGAATCATCGCAAAATCAATAAAATGTAATGAACAAATATTTAGGATTTTGTGTGATCCGTATACAGTGTACTTAATCACGACGGACGCGTGCAAATAAAAACATCATCTTTGGGTAATGAAAAAAAGAGTCCGGGTTAATATATTTTCTACAGACAATACGGTGAGCTGAGAGAAGACCAACAGAAGATTGGAATAACCATTTACGCCATGAATATTCATGAAAGAAATGATGACATCATGAGTTTTAATTAGATTAATGTTTAAAATGGCATATTAACACGTGAAATTGTTGCTGAAGCAGAAACTGCAGAATTATATCTATATTGTATTTTAAGCAAATAGAGCAGACCCTGATCTGATATAGGTCTACTATGTTTGCAAAGTCGTAGAAAGGCGTATTTATGGAGTAAAGGGATAACTAAAGTATAAGAGGAAATAAATCAACATATGTCCCTTAGGGTCCAGCGACATAATTATTCCGGATATTTATTAATCCCTTTACAGTTTGCGTCCAATTCAAGAGAGTACACGGCACAACCTCTCTTCAACACACAGTGATTTGAGCATGACAAGCAGGAATAAAGGATGACTTAAATATTGTCGTCTGCCATTGGAGATAAGAGAACGAATCGCAGACGACAATTTAGAGCCTTGTTTAATGTGCAGAATGATGTAATTGACACTGTTACCAGTCGTAAAGTTAGTCGCCTGAGAAACAGCATTTTAACAGTATTGGCACCAGATAATTACCGTCTGCAAACATTGTCGCCTGCTTTAAATGTCATAGTGGACTAGCCTTGGTATCGTCGTTGCTGTCATGGGCGTTGTCGCTGTTGTTATGGGCTTTGTCGTTGTTGCCATGGGCGTTGTAGTCGTTGACATGAGCGTTGTCGTTGTTGCTATAAAACGTTTTATGAGAGTTTCAAAATCAGTATAGCTATCAAAATCAGTACAGCTATAAAAATCAGAACAGCCATCAAAATAAGTACAGCTATAAAAATCAGAACAGCCATCAAAATAAGTACAGCTATAAAAATCAGAACATCCATCAAAATAAGTACAGCTATAAAAATCAGAGCAGCCATCAAAATAAGTACAGCTATAAAAATCAGAACAGCCATAAAAATAAGTACAGCTATAAAAATCAGAGCAGCCATCAAAATAAGTACAGCTATAAAAATAAGTACAACCATCAAAATAAGTACAGCTAGCTATCGGAGTATCACTATAAAACTTCACACACTTGTTCGCCAACACAACGGATACAATCTGGTAACTTGCACCCTGCATTAAGCAACCACCTTCTTAACCCAATCCCTCATATTGACGACTTTTGATGCCTCTGTAAAAGTCACTGTGAAATCATTGTGATAAATAGAGCAATTGCTCCTATAGGAGCAAATGCTCTATTTATCACAATGGTTTCAAACAACAAAATTCTAAAATTAATGCTCCTTTTGGGTAGATTTATTCAAAGAGGTTGTATCTAAAATGGCTTGTGAGATAATAGGTTAAAGGTATCTAAATTCTTCTTTACTAGAATTAGAGTTTGTTTTTTTACTGTTTATGACCCGCAGATAAATGAACCATTCCACTTAATATATTCAGCATTCAACGGTTTAAACAATACTGAGCCAGAACTTTACAATGTGTTATCTAGTGATTAATTTTGTTCCAACGTATCAACCAAAATCTCATACAGTAAAACCCTCTCCGAAGCGACCACCTGGCAGAGGCATAGCTCTGTGTCGTAATGGTAGGTGTAGAAAAATACAGGAGGAAAGTTATGCAGAAAGCTCCTAGAGGAATTTGCTGCATTACTTTCGCCCTGCAGTAACTAACCAAACACCTGTATTTAATTACATGACATTTTTAATAATTTAGTGATCGCCATAGAGGGGTTCTGTTCTACTGTATAATTATTTTTTTTTTTTAAAAAAAAAATAAATCACCCAGCAAAAACGGAATACAGACAATAAAACAACAACAATGACAACAGTGGCAACAAAAAAGCAACAGCAACAACAGCAGCACAACAATAGCATCAGCAATAACAGCACAACAATAACAACAACAACAGAAGTAACAAAAACAACAACAACAACAATAACAACAACGACAGTAGCAGCAACAAAAACAACAATGGCATCCAAAATAACGACCACAATCGAGACAATGCAACATTCGATACATTCCTTCAAATTGTATCTGACTTTGTTCTCTAAATGAGGTCGATAGAAAATATGACGGTCCGATGTCTTAATGAAGTCCAGACATCTTGTTTGTCTGTATGGAGTGTGTATGCTAACAATCAATCCTATCGGCTTCTAATTTCTAAAGAGACTACTTCTGTGATTGAATTGTAAAGTTTCAAGAAAAAATTCTATTAAGTCTAAAAGGATGGCTAAAATAACACAAAGAAACTCAAACGATAAAGTACCAGTTTAAGTGTGGCCCCTAAGTGTTCAACTTGGATACAGTATAACCTCTATACATCAGACGTTCAATTTAGAACCAATGCCGGTCTTTAGGACAGTCGATAGCTTAATGAAGGTTGAGAGTCATTAAGGAAGACCCGAAAGGAGCTTTCTGAATGACCTTCACCCTGCATTAAGCAGTCACCTGCCTAAAAAGATATATATTTTTCTTTACTTAGCCCTTTCGCTGCCAATGTCGAATCTGTGATTACCTATGCAAACAGTTTGGATCCAGATGAGACGCCGAGTAACTCGGCGTCTCATCAGGATCCAAACTGTTTGTTACTGTTACTATGTTTTTGAAACAAAAATGAAGAAAATCAAAAGAATGAAACTTTGTAGTAGCAGACGACAAAGTTAGCAGACGACAGAGTCTGGCAGCGAAAGGGTTACAGTCCGGTTTAGCGGGACCATACGGTCTCGTGTTTAGAGTTATCTAATGTCGTTAGCATTCGATGGCAATTAAATACGAGAACCTTCTTCGCATTTCCATAGTCTTGCTGCATAATTTGATCATATCCTGTATCCCCAAGCTCCTATGACCATTATACTAAATTTGACATTTGAGATTTTCGCACTCTAGTACCATTGATTTTGCAAATCACATGGACCCAGCATTCAATAGTCAACAAGTTGCTTTGCTTTGTAGATCGCGAACATCCCATCATTAGAAATAAGATTTAATCGATACTATTTGATATTACAAAGTTTGTTTTTTAAATGGTCGGTAATACATTTTGTTTAGTATTTCAGCAGACGACAAGTGTATAGCAGAAGACACTCTTAAGTTTGTAAATAGCGTGCGAGTCACGTTGAGAAGAGCAGCATCTCTCTGTCATATTTCCGTTAATTCATCGATTTTCATTCCGTCATTATGTAATTGTATCTGTCGACCTGTTCAATGATTAGATTTTCAAACAGGTCTCTGGTTACTGTAAACACTTGTTGACCTCGTGCAAATACGAGCAAATATGTACAGAGACAGGATAAACGTTTTATTATTATCTGTTTTGGAGTGGTCTGTGACTAGCGGTGACTTCTTGTATTACATACACTTAAACCTGGATAATTCGAAATTTTAGTAAAGGATAATTGATGACTTTAAGGCAGGTGGTTGCTTAATGAAGGGTGAAAGTCATACAGAAAGCTGCAAGAGGAGCTTTCTGTATGATTTTCATCCTGAATTAACCTGCCAACTGTCTTACAGACGGATAATTATATTTGTTTGAGTTTTCGGATAATCGAGATTGAGTGCCCGGATTAGCCAGATTATGTGTTCGAATAAGCGAGACTGAATGTTCGGATTAGCCAGATCATGTGTTCGAATAAGCGAGACTTAGTGTTCGCATTAGTGAGGTTGTACTGAACTATAATTTATAGAATATCAGGGTAGACTGTTAGCATTTCAATGTGAGGTTGTACTGTACTGCAAGTTGTAGAATATCAGTGTAGACTGTTAGTGAGGTTGTACTGTACCGCAAGTTGTAGAATATCAGTGTAGACTGTTAGTGAGGTTGTACTGTACTGCAGGTTGTAGAATATCAGTGTAGACTGTTAGTGAGGTTGTACTGTACTGCAGGTTGTAGAATATCAGGGTAGACTGTTAGTGAGGTTGTACTGTACTGCAAGTTGTAGAATATCAGGGTAGACTGTTAGTGAGGTTGTACTGTACTGCAAGTTGTAGAATATCAGGGTAGACTGTTAGTGAGGTTGTACTGTACTGCAAGTTGTAGAATATCAGGGTAGACTGTTAGTGAGGTTGTACTGTACTGCAGGTTGTAGAATATCAGGGTAGACTGTTAGCATTTCAATGTGAGGTTGTACTGTACTGCAAGTTGTAGAATATCAGTGTAGACTGTTAGTGAGGTTGTACTGTACCGCAAGTTGTAGAATATCAGTGTAGACTGTTAGTGAGGTTGTACTGTACTGCAGGTTGTAGAATATCAGTGTAGACTGTTAGTGAGGTTGTACTGTACTGCAGGTTGTAGAATATCAGTGTAGACTGTTAGTGAGGTTGTACTGTACTGCAAGTTGTAGAATATCAGTGTAGACTGTTAGCATTTCAATGTGAGGTTGTACTGTACTGCAAGTTGTAGAATATCAGTGTAGACTGTTAGTGAGGTTGTACTGTACCGCAAGTTGTAGAATATCAGTGTAGACTGTTAGTGAGGTTGTACTGTACTGCAGGTTGTAGAATATCAGTGTAGACTGTTAGCATTTCAATGTGATGTTGTACTGTACTGCAAGTTGTAGAATATCAGTGTAGACTGTTAGTGAGGTTGTACTGTACTGCAAGTTGTAGAATATCAGTGTAGACTGTTAGTGAGGTTGTACTGTACTGCAAGTTGTAGAATATCAGGGTAGACTGTTAGTGAGGTTGTACTGTACTGCAAGTTGTAGAATATCAGTGTAGACTGTTAGTGAGGTTGTACTGTACTGCAAGTTGTAGAATATCAGGGTAGACTGTTAGTGAGGTTGTACTGTACTGCAAGTTGTAGAATATCAGTGTAGACTGTTAGCATTTCAATGTGAGGTTGTACTGTACTGCAAGTTGTAGAATATCAGTGTAGACTGTTAGTGAGGTTGTACTGTACTGCAAGTTGTAGAATATCAGGGTAGACTGTTAGCATTTCAATGTGAGGTTGTACTGTACTGCAAGTTGTAGAATATCAGGGTAGACTGTTAGTGAGGTTGTACTGTACTGCAGGTTGTAGAATATCAGGGTAGACTGTTAGCATTTCAATGTGAGGTTGTACTGTACTGCAAGTTGTAGAATATCAGTGTAGACTGTTAGTGAGGTTGTACTGTACTGCAAGTTGTAGAATATCAGTGTAGACTGTTAGTGAGGTTGTACTGTACTGCAGGTTGTAGAATATCAGGGTAGACTGTTAGCATTTCAATGTGAGGTTGTACTGTACTGCAAGTTGTAGAATATCAGGGTAGACTGTTAGTGAGGTTGTACTGTACTGCAAGTTGTAGAATATCAGTGTAGACTGTTAGCATTTCAATGTGAGGTTGTACTGTACTGCAAGTTGTAGAATATCAGTGTAGACTGTTAGTGAGGTTGTAATGTACTGCAAGTTGTAGAATATCAGTGTAGACTGTTAGCATTTCAATGCTATTTCGAGAGAGACAAAAACTTCTCTGTACGATTCTGTGAACTTGCGAAGATGTTTATTTACTCCTTTTAATGGTGAATATTTAAAGTGGAATAGCCAATCAATCAACAGTTTGAATGGAGAAAATTAGTGTACAGACTTAATTAAGTTCTTCATCCTGCACGAAAGGCCATACTTTACTGGATGATTTGTAATTAAAAACAGTGGAGAGTCGGGTCAGAGGGGTCTTCTGAACAGTGGAGAGTCGGGTCAGAGAGGTCATCTGAACAGTGGAGAGTCAGGTCAGAGGGGTCCTCTGAACAGTGGAGAGTCGGGTCAGAGAGGTCCTCTGAACAGTGGAGAATCAGGTCAGAGAGGTCATCTGAACAGTGGATAGTCGGGTCAGATGGGTTCTCTGAACAGTGGAGAGTCAGGTCAGATGGGTCCTCTGAACAGTGGAGAATCAGGTCAGATGGGTCCTCTGAACCGTGGAGAGTCGGGTCAGAGGGGTTCTCTGAACAGTGGAGAGTCGGGTCAGAGGGGTCCTCTGAACTGGATGCAAACTGTTTTGAAATTGTCAGTACAGTAAACCTTTTCTAAATCAAACAACATATCGAACTTAGTCGTTATATTAAGACAGGAGGCAGCTTAAGACAGGATGAAGATCTAATTTTAAAAGTCTAATTTATAGGGGCTTTACTCTACACCAAATGTCCCCATTCAAATGGTTACCTACATGTTTATACATGTATATGTTCACCGAAGTAATAATACATACACATTTACAGTATAACCTGTTTTAAGCGACCTTAGAATATGTCTAATTATGGGTCTATAAAACAGGTGGAAGTTTAACCATTTCCTCCATAAATACGCTTTTCTACAAAAGTCACTTTATGAAACCATTGTGATATATAGAGCATTTGCTCCTAAAGGAGCAAATGCTCTATTTATCACAATGGTTTCAAACTATAAAATTCTATAAGTTTCCTTTTTCTCCAGTTAATGCTCATTTTGGGTAGATTTATTCCAAGAGGTTGGATCTAAAAATAGCCTATGGAGGAAAGGTATCAATCCTTTCCCTGTTCCATCAATATGTAAACAATGACATAATGAATATTAATTTATTATTTTTGATAATGACATATGAATACAGGACATTTTGGTTCAGACAGAAACTGCATTTGTTTTATCATAAGCAAACAGGGCAGCCCCTGATCGGACGGCTTCTATAGGTATACTACATGTATGTTTGCAAACTCGCGAAAACACGTTTACATGAAGTAAATGGTTAATGCAAATCAAAAGTAACACAGAAAGTTCCTATAGGAGCTTTCTGTATTACTTTTGTTCTGCATTAAGCAACCATCTACTTTTTAACCCTATCCCCCATATAAACGTGTTTTCACGCATTTGCAAACAGAGTAGACCCATATCAGACGGCTCCTTTAGGAGACGTCTGATCAGGGTCTGCTCTGTTTACCTTTTGATATATATGTTTCTTTACTTTCTAAAATGGCTACACTGTTCCACTTTTCCTATTTCATTATAACTATTTTGTTCACGAATATTCAGTAGGTATTGAAATTTGAAATAAACATAGAACAGGGAAATGGTTAATACTCCTATGTTAAATAAATGAAATGTCCCTCAGGACAGGACTCTACTGTACTGCACAAATTATAGGATTTGAAAATTAAGGCAAAAAAGGTAACTAGATGCTTTAAGACATATCGAATGAGTTTGAAAGTTCAAAGGTCAGTGGCCGTGGGCGTGGTCTTAGTTTACATCTATATATAGTACGATATGACCTGTACATTCCTGTATCCATATGTCACTGTAATTCCCACTGTAAAATCAATATTAATGATGTTATCATTTCTTACATGAATATTTATTAGGTACAGGGTTAACCCTTCCACTCATATAAACACATTTTCACGCTTTTGCAAACAGAGTGGACTCAGATCAGATGACTCCTATAGGAACTCCTGCTTGTGGAATTATAATAGTAATGACTCAACAGTTTCTACCAATGCCAGCAATTCATGAGTACACATTCCATCAGGAAAAATAAGCTAATAAATAATCTATAATTGCTTTTCTTACATGAATATTGAGTAATGAAAGAGTTAATGAACAGAACATACGCTTATATTCACCCATATATAAATACATGCCATGATATTGACTCGTGTAAACATACAACTCAAACATTTCTAATTAATAATTATAGATTTGCTAATTAACAACCGGGCAACCAGTTACGTAATGAGTTGTATAACACCCACCCTGGTTGTCATGAAATAATGTATATATAAGGACGGGTCCATAATGATAAAATAAAGAATAGAATGACACTGCTATGACTGCGCAACAATTCCAATTCTAACCCTTTCCCTCATTCAAACGCTTTCTCACACCTTTGCAAACGGAGTAGACCAAAATCAAACGGCTCCTGTTGGAGCCGTTTGATTTTGGTTTACTCAGTTTGTTTATGAAATTATAATAGACATGACTCTTCTGTTGCTACCAATACCGCACAATGCCATTATAAAAATAAGGATAATAAAAATGAACATACTATCATTATTTCTTACATGGAAATAGGGAAAGTGTTAATGCACCGAATACTGTTTTCACAACCGTTTCAAAACCGAACACTAGTAAACATTTGCAAAATGCTTAAATAGTTCTTTGTAGATCTGGACATCTTATTAAAACAATTGTTTTGTCTCAGTTATTCATATCTGAAAACAAATATATACTTTAAGTAAACTTTACACGTGAAAAGTAACAAAACTGCCCTTATGCTGCAGAACAAGAGTATCTGTCCTTCCTCTGATCTAGGACCTTTTTTCACTTAATTGCAATTCGCCCAAGTGTTCGAGGAACGACAAGGCGAGTTTCAAACAGCTTGGATTCAGATGACACCGAGTTATTCAGATGAGATGCCGAGTTATTTAGATGATATACCGAGTTATTCAGATGAGACGCCGAGTTATTCAAGCTGTTTACAAAAGTCAAAACCTCTAACCCGGACGTTGAATTTAATATAAATATCGGATTTGGAGACAGGTGGCAGCTAAATGCAGGGTGAACGTTATGCAGAAAGCTCCTCTAGGAGCTTTCTGTATGACTTTCATCCTGCATTAAGCAGACACCTGTCCAAAAGGATCTAAATTATTCACTGCTAGAATTCCGGTTTAGCCGGATTTTTACTGTAAATATGAACTGCCTATTTTAAACGATTACTGTATAGACTTGGCTCCCGATTCATTACATCAGTATACTGATTGTTCGACCAGTCAAACTTTTAACTTCTCCGTAATTCAAAACATACACCACAAGCTTATTCCCTTCTTCTAAAACCCCTATACACCGACTGACAAACACTTTGGATTTTGACGAGAAGCCGAGTAACTTGGGGTCTCATCTAGATCTAAACTGTTTGCAAATTCTCTCGCAGCTGGCGTATGATTCGTATCTCTAATTGTGGCCCTTGGGATGTTTTTTGTACAGTAAACCCCCTCTAATGCGACCACCAAAATGATATATAATTATGGATCTTATAGGCAGGCGGTAGCTTAATGCAGGACGAAAGAACCTGCAGGAGCTTTCTGCATTACTTTCGTCCTGCATTAAGCAGTCACCTGCTTTTAAAGACACCGATGTCTCTCCATTCAGTGGTCGCTTTAGACGGGTTGTGCTGTATAATATGTGAATTACTGACTTTCAAATACGCGTGTCTATAGATGCTTTATCGTGTTATGAGTTGGGCAATTATCATTATAACATTAGAAATACCTATTTTGACGGAGTTGAGTGTTGAATGGTGAAAACATATGTTCACGTGATGCCCAAATTACTTGTAAGTACAGACTAACATTTCGGATAGCAATCTCTGATCCAGAGATTTACTTAAGTCATTAAACCCGTTCAACTAAGTGGACTTGTCCAAATGATAGTTCGGGTCAATCTACCTTTCACAAGTAGGGTATTCTGTAGGAATTTGACTTGCATGGACGATATGAAACACGATGGTGGCTTCTGTGGAACCCTCTGATTTGGGTATATACTGTTTGTATATGCTCACTAAGCATAAATAGTTTATAAAATGTTTCTTTTCTGCATGTCTATATCTGTCTGTCTTGTCAGAATATAGTACCACACAAGGATTACAGACGAGTCTCTTAAAGGTTAAACAAATATTGCTGGAATTTCCGTAAGACACTTTCTGCTCTACATGTACGTATAGTTGCGTGTTGCATGGAGTGACCACGTGACCTGAGGACAGAAATAATTGTTTATTTTGAGTGATCCTACTGCAGAGGTTTTAATGTACCTTCTACGATCACCACCGACCATTACTTCTTCTAGTCCGTGAAACGAGCCACTAATGTATTTTACAAATAGTGTAATCCCAGATGAAATGACTCCCAGAGGATGCCTCTCAACATAGCCTGCACTATTTGTAATGTTACATTTGTCTTTAGAAAATAACCGAATACTCACGATAAGCTTGGTCTGTTTGCATTTTGGAATGGTCCATTTAAAATGGCAGCGTTAAAAGGAATGAGGTATATCAATCACCACCGACAGTTAGTATTGGTTTTACAAAGAAGTAAACTTAACCCATTCCCTCATATTGACGACTTTTGACGACTCTGTAAAAGCACTTTATAGAGCATTTGCTCCTATAGGAGCAAATGCTCTATTTATCACAATGGTTTCAAACTACAAAATTCTAAAATGTTCCTTTCCTCTAGTTTATTCTCCTTTTCGGTAGATTTATTCAAAGAGGTTGTATCTAAACATAGCCTATTAGGGAAAGGGTTAAAAAGTAATGCAATTTTTGTCTGTAACGTTTCATGTGCCTATGTACACAGAGTAGACTGAGATCAGACGGCTCCTGTAAGAGCCGTCAAATCAGGGCCTGTTCTGTTTGCTTTTGATTCTAATTCTACAGTCTCTGCACTGTAAACATTCCCAATTTCATGATAAAGGGTTCTTCTTAAAGGTTAAACGAATGTTGCTGGAATTTCCGTCAGACGTTTTCTGCACTACATGTACATGTAGTCGCTTCCTGCATGAAGTGACTACGTGACCTGAAGACAAGAAATAATTGTTTCTTTTGAGTGGTCATTCTACAGAGGTTTTAATGTACCTACTACAATCACCAACGCCAATTACGTCTTCCAGTTCGGGAAACGAACCACTAAGTGATTTAAAAATGAAAATCTCGCCAAATCTCGAACTCTTAACAATTAAATCGAGCATATTTTTTTTTATATCCGGCTTGATTATTGGTTGAAAATCTTAGCCAAACTCTAATGTATTTTGCAAACAGTGTAAACCCAGATGAAAGGGTTCCAGAGGAGTCCTCTCGACATAGCCTGCACTATTTGTTCTGTTACATCTTTCTTTAGAAAATCCCCGAATACTCACGTAAATCTTGCTCTGTTTGCATTTTGGAATAGCCCATTTAAGAATTTAGCGTTGAAAGGATTGAGGTATATCAGTAAATTGCTACAATCATCGCCGACTGTTGGTGTTGGTTTTACAAAGAAGTACAAATAGTAAACTAGTGATCTGTAACATTTCATGTGCCTTTGCAAATAGAGTAGACTCAGATCAGACGGCTCCTGTTTGATTTGAAATGATATAGATGTGGTTATACAGTCTCTACATTGTAAAAAAATCCGCGTTTCATGATACAATTATGATGAAAGTACAATTAATTAATATTCATTACTTCATTATTTCTTACATAAATACAGCAAAACCCCGCAAATGCGAGCACCTGAAAGAGGTATAATTCTGGGTGCTATTTGCAGGTGGTAGCTTAATGCAGGGTAAAAGTAATGCAGATAGCTTTCTGCATTACTTTTGTCCTGCATTAAGCAACCACCTGCTTATAAAAATTAAAAATTAAAAAATGAAGGTACCTAGTTATAGTCTACTTTCAGTCCGAATGACCGCTCAACCGACTGTACATTTAAAACACCCATGTTTATTCATTAAGTGGTCGCAATAGAGGGTTCTACTGTATTCATCAGGTAAAATGTAAAGTACACGTAGAACCCCTCTAATGCGACCACTTAATGAATAAACATTGGTATCTTTATAAGCAGGTGGTAGCTTAATGCAGGACAAATGTAATGCAGAAATCTCCTCTAGGAGCTTTCTGCATTACTTTTGTCCTGCATTAAGCTACCACCCGCCTCTACCGTCCAGAATTATACCTCTTTTAGGTGATCGCATTAGTGGGGTTTTACTGTATTACAAATTCCTTATTCCTACATTTCCTCCGTGCATATTGTTTGTTCTGTTTGCTCACCATATGACGGTAGGATGTTATTGTTTTTGTCCGCTAAAATACAGTTTGTTTTGTTCGTTTTCTTGCCATTAACCTATTTGCATAAATGAATGTAAAACCCCTCTATAACGGCCGCTAAATTGTGTCAATTAATTGGTATTTAGGGCAGGTGGCTGCTTAAAGCACGGTGAAAGTAAAACAGAATGCTCCTATGGGAGCGTTCTGTATTACGTTCATCTTGCTTTAAGCAGCCACCTGCCTTTAACACAAATTACTTGGTGTAATTTAGTGGCCGTTATAGAGGGGTTTGTTTCGAAAATCACGTCTATATTTATTTTGAAAAGTCAAATTTTATCGCATCAAACTTTATTTGATTACTATCATTTATTTGTCATAATATGTCCAGACCGGACATCTCCCGCGGTAGCCTTTAATATGGGTCATATACCATATGCGTCTTTATTTACCATTTGTCTCAAAGAAACATCTTTTAACGTCCTTGCAAACAATATACTCAGATGTAGGAACCATTTGACCATCGCCCGCTATGTTTGTATTTAACCCTTCGCTTGCTGAATTTTAAAATACATTTCTCCTTCTTTACCCATGCCTTGTTGTATAATTACATATATCTTCACTGTGTACAAGTATTTCGCTGTGAAATCACTGCTGTGGAATGCACTGGTTGCACAATCAACTTGTAAATAGTGGAGACCCTGATGAGACAGCTCCTGCAGGTAGGTACATTGACGTGAATAGCAAGCGAAGGGTTAAGATAATACAAATATGATGCTTCAGTTCTGCCATGGCCAAACATTATATTGCTAATATGCCATTAAATTTCAATCTAATTAATATTCATGATACCACTAATTCTTACATGAATATTCATCAGTGTATAGGTTTAAGTAGATGGTAACCTTGCTATCGTTTAGATGGCAGAAACTTGCGACGTTGCTAGAAATCGGGTACAAAATATAATCTATGGGATTGTGTAATACAGTAAACCCCTTTAAACCGGTAGTAGAGAATAATTTAGATACATTTAGGCAGGTGGCTGCTTAATGCAAATTGAAAGTCATACCGATAGCTCGTAGAGGAGCTTTTTGAACGACTTTCACCCTGTATTAAGCTGTCAACTGTCTCCAAGACCAATATTTAAACAGTTGACCTTCGATATCTCGAACATACAAATTACTTCGAGATAACAGGGGTCGAGTCAACAGATTTCTTTCTGAACAATTTCTTTAGTTCGCAGCTTAATGCAGGTCTAAAGTAATGATGAAAGCTCCCGTAGGAAGGCGTAGAAAGACGTATTTATGAGTAAAGAGTTAAAGACAACGTGCCTTTAAAATTTAAAACGTTTGTAAAATTGGAATAAAACTGAACATTGCTTGTTGAACATTGTTAGTTATTTTGTGCCAGAATAAGAAATGCTTAATCAATGTCTTTTACGATAGAAGTTTCATAGAATGGTCCAAACAGTATTTATTTGAATGGCTGTAAGATTTAAAAAAAATCCATAAAACCACGACGTTATTTATATTTATAGACACATTATATCAAAAGTTAAAACCCTTACAACGCTGAGTTTTCAAATGGACCATTCCAAAATTCAAATAGGTCAAACTAATGGTAAATACGAGGGTCATGCAAAAAGTTCTGTCACTAACGGGTTTCCGTAGTTTTAAACCATGTATATTTTAAAACGCTTCACTGCACCTGAATAGTGTGTTCATTATCTAACGATATCCGTTTATTTCGTGCAAATTGCTTTACAAATGACAGAGTTATTTCAAATTGAAATACATGCAGTCATATACACTGACCAATTTACGTGTCTCAACGTAAAATGGACGAAAAGGTTGAAATTCGTAGCTATATAAAATGTCGCATTAGGCTTGATATAGATTCAAAGCAGATATTTGAAGAATTGTGTGGTATATAGGGACCTAATGCCATTTCAATACGCACATTTTTTAGGTGGGTCAAGGCTTTTAAAGCTGGGAAATTATCTGTGGAAGATGACCCCCGTCCTGGTAGACCTAAAACCTTTGTTAGTAAGACAGACATCGCTGGTGTAAAGGCTGTGGTCGAGCAGGATGCGCGATTGTCTGTGAAAGATATAGCTAGTTGTACTGGCATATCAGAAGGCAGCGTGCAAACAATTCTGAAAAAGCGTTTGGACCTGAGAAAGGTTTGCGCTAGGTGGGTACCTCATTTGCTCACTGACGAACAAAAGAAACAACGCCTTAAATGTGCCCGGGAACTTTTGAAAACATACAAAGGTTGTGATAGTCGGGTTATTTCTAACTTGCTTACAGGTGACGAAACCTAGGTGCACATGTTTGAGCCACAGAGAAGGGCTGATAATAAGCAATGGAAGCGAAAATATCAGAAACGTCCATGTATTGCCAACAGAACCATAAGTTCAAAAAAGATGTTGTACGCAATATTCTTTAATTTGAGTGGGCCAGTCGTTCAAGTGCCTTGCCCATCTGGTCGTACAGTCACTGGACGATTCTACAAGAACTCAGTACTAAAGAAAGTCAAATATTTTTACAATAAGAAACGTCCAAGCAAAGGATGGGCAGGTGTCCATCTTATACATGATAACGCCTCCTCCCACAAGTGGGAGGCTGTTAAGTCTTTTCTGGCTTCTAAAAATGTGAAAGTTGTAATCCATCCACCTTATTCACCTGACCTGAGTCCCTGTGACTTTTTCTTATTTCCTAGACTGAAGAAAATGTTTTCTGGAAAGAAATAGAAGTCCAGAAGTTCTCTTGGCAGCGCTATCTATCAGTGTCTCCAACAGACACCTAAAGAAGACTATTTTTTCGCTTTTCGAGACTGGGTAAAAAGGTTACAAAAATGTGTTTCGGTAAAGGGGGAATACTTCGAAGGTTTGTAATAAAAATATTTTTAATTACACGTATCACTTAAGAAATCCGAACCCAATGACAGAACTTTTTGCATGACCCTCGTATGTAGGGATTTTTCTAACGTGAAGTGTAAAATGACAAACAGTGCATATCCTGATGAGAGGACTCCTCTTGGGGCCCTCTCATCTTGGTCTGTACTGTTTGCATAGGACATTAATGACTTTTGTCCCGCACTGTAAGGGTTAAACACGCCTAATTCAGCAAACCCTGTTTAAGCTACCTTAGTGAATAGACGTAGGAACATGAAAAAAATGTTGCTTTATTTAGGACAGAAGTTATTTAGGAAGCTCATGAGGGCTTTTTGCAAATTGCTTTTATCCTGCATTTAACTACCACCCCTTGTTTCATTTGAGTGATCGCCTAACTCATTCCCTCATATAAACGAGTAGACCCAGACCAGATCACTCATATAGGGGCCTTCTGATCAGGGTCTACTTTGTTTGCTAATGGAATTTGTAAGATTTGTTTGTTTAGTTTCTAAAATGGCTACAAAGTTACATCTTCCATATTATATTATAACTAATTTTGTCCATGAATAACCATTAGGTATTGAAATTGGACTAAATTTAGAAAATGGAGAGGGTTATGACATGTTTTCTGCACCAATCAGCTTGGTTTGCACATTAAAAGCGTATTTTCGTTACTTGTTATTCCCGAACTAGTGCCTATCATCTTGGTGATTTCAGCTTCAGATGATTTGAGATTTGGACGCAGCTGGATTTGTCTAATCCTAAGTCACTTGAAGTATATAGTTTTACTGGCTACTTAAAGATTATCGCCAGATCAGCGCTGCTGGAATCACGTGGTTCAAGTAATGAAAATGAAATAAAGGTGTCGATTGAATGCACGCTTTTACAAAGTGGTTATCTATGTATGTACATGGCTGTAGATAAGTTGCACACCGGTTTATCAAACATTCATATTTTTCAGCCAAACCCTGGCTTGTGGCTACTCATTAGAATCGCCTCTCTGGGGCAATTCTAATGAGTTGCATCAAGTTAGGGTTTGGCTTGGCGAAGATATATAACGTATATCTTAGCCCTTCGCTTGCTGAATTTTAAAATACATTTCTCCTTCTTTACCCATGCCCTGTTGTATAATTACATATATATTCGCTGTGTACAAGTATTTCGCTGTGCAATAACTGCTGTGGAGTGCACTGGTTGCACAATCAATTTGTAAATAGTGCAGACCCTGATGAGACAGCTCCTGCAGGAGCTGTCTCATCTGGGTCTTCACTATTTACAAATAGGTATATTGACGTGAATAGCAAGCGAAGGGTTAAACCTTTATCTCATATAAACGCTAATTCGCGTCTTTTCATGCAGAGTATATCCAGATCAGACAGCTCCTGTAGAAGCTGTCTGGTCAAGGTCTTCTATGTTTGCTTATGAAATTACAATTGATTTGATTCCATGGTTTCTACCAATACATATTTTATCATATAAAAATCATTTAATAAATATTCTCGGTATCTTTATGTCTTACATAAGTATTGAACACCTAAAGGTTTAGTTTTTCTAAATACGCGCCTTCTAGACAATATTGTATATTTGTCGCATAGACATATTCTTACTCTTTCATTTATGGTGTTTTATTTACACTTTTGTTGACAGCTATAGCTACAAAAACAACTCATCATATTAGAATAGGATGAGACCAGACCGATAAACATCATCTTATAAATATGGTATCCTGTTCGGGCCACTTTATATTTCTCCCTGTACATATGCGAACTTTAACCTTTCCTTTATGTAAACGCATTTTCACGCATTTGCAAACAGAGAATACCCAGATCAGACGGCTCCTATAGGAGCGGTCTGATCAGGGTCTGTTCTGTTTGCTCTTGACATGATATAGATCTGATTCTACTGTTCAAAGAAAAAATCCTTGAAAGGTTTATATTATAAAATATGCATGGTGTCATTATTTCTTACATGAATGATTAACATGGAACGGTTTAAAAGGCTCGTATGTGGTCTTGTGTGGTACTATTTTCTGACAAGACAGACAGACATCATGCAGAACAGAAACATTTTACAATCCATTTATGCCTAGCATCTCTTAACCCTTTCTCTGTTTAGTATTCATGTAAGAAATAGTGACAACATGAATATTTATTAGCTAAATTGTTATAATGTAAACTTTTTATGGGAATTCGTTTATTTTGACAAATACAGTAGAACCAGATCTATATCATGTCAAAAGCAAACAGAGCAGACCCAGATCATACGGCTCCTATAGGAGCCGTCTGATCTGGGTCTACTCTTTTTGCAAATGCATGGGGTAAATGGTTAAACGCGAACAAATACAAACATTGTATACCCCAATCCGCAGAAGCCATGTGACCAGGGTCTGTTTTATATCGTCCATGCAAATAATAATCGTACAGAATTCCCTACTTGTGAAAGGTAGATTGCCTCGAACTATCATTTCGGGCAAGTCCACTTATTTAAACGGGTTATATGATTCCCAAACATGTCTTACATACATACCAAACATGGAATAGGGTGAGCACTACATGCTTATCAACTGTTGTTTTGTCCATTGGACATTGAAACAAATGCCGATATGGGATATCGAATGTCTTTAATATTGCCACTAATCAGTGTAACTATATTTGATTCCCATATCGTTATTATTTTTTTTACAATACAACACAATTTCATTATTGCATAAAACGCACATAGTATGCTTATAGCAAATACAAAACATTACAATACACATGCAACTATGCTATACATGGTAGCAACTGTAGAAATAGGCTATATGTTAGAATAACAGGAATGAAGCGTTCTTTTCATTTAAAGTCATATTTTGCTTCACTGTTTCCATTACTACGAGGCAAGCGAAATTACAATTAATATACTTTTGAACAATTTGGATATTGACAATCTTTGCAAACAATATTGACAACTCGCTGGTAATCCATCTTATTATGCAAATACATAGTCTGAATAAACCTTAATCCATTTGTACCCAGTGTCCCTTACTCTTTCCTCCATAAATACGCCTTTCTATGCTTCTGCAAAAGTATTTAAATGAAACCAATGTGATAAATAGAGCATTTGCTCCTATAGGAGCAAATGCTCTATTTATCACAATGGTTTCAAATTACAAAATAAAATTTTCTTCTCCTCTAGTTAATGCTCCTTTTGGGTAGATTCATTAAAAGAGATTATAGGAGCCGTCTGATCTGGGTCTACTCTGTTTACAAATGCGCGAACACACGTTTATATGAGGGAAAGGGTTGCTTATTTGTAAGCTGGAACTGTGTCAGACAAAATGCACAGATAGACCGTGTAATATTTTAGTTGAGGTATTTACGATCTGAGTAATTCGCATTTCATCAGCAAGATTAGCCTTCAACTGAAGTACCGGTAGGGGTTCCTGTTATCTGAGCATTTGAAGATGTTGGAATTGAAATTCAGGACGAGTTTGTTTCTGTAGTTGTTTTATACGAGGGGTGTTCCAAAAATAATGTCATCTGTGCTTTATTTCGCGGAAATCGTGCAATTCATGCACAAAACCACCTCGTGTCGATTGAGTGATCACTGGCTCGTGACACAGGTAAATATCTCGTCCACACGTTCACTTGCCTCGGTACAGTGTACATCGTTTCATAGCCTATTCGTTAGACTATACACAAAATGACAGGAAAACGAGCTGAAAACGTTCTTGAAATTAGGGCCTATATAAAAGGTAGGTCATTACTCGGCATAAAGGCTGTAGATATTCACCGCGAGGTGTGTGACATTTATGGGGAGGGCCAAATGTCCCACAGTACTGTTTGTAGGTGGGTAGCTAAATTTAGTGCTGGGCAGCAGCAACTGAAAGATTCTGCTCGCCCAGGTCGTCCTGCAACAACTACGACCAAAGGTAACATAGAAAAAATCCGAAATATCCTCAAAACTGATGCTCGATTCACCGTAAGACAATTGGCTCGAATGACAAACTTGTCGTTAGCAAGAGTTCATGCTATTTTGAAGAAACACCTAAAAGTTAGAAAGATAAATGCAAGATGGATACCCCATTTGTTAACGGATGAGCAAAAGAAGACGCGTGTAACAATGGCAAAAAAAATCTCAAAATGTACCCAAAATATAGTAAAAAGGCTTTTGATAATATAGTCACTGGTGATGAGACCTGGGTGTATTAATTTGAACCAAAGCGGAAGGTTTCCAACCGAATATGGGCCACTAAAAATGCCAGACGCCTAAGTATTGCCAAACGAATACGAACGGTAAAGAAGGTTTTGTATGCTGTTTATTTCACTAATAAGGGTCCAGCTATTCAAATCCCGGTGCCAAAAGGCAGAACGGTCACAGGCAAGTTCTATAAAAACGTTGTTCTGAGAAAATTGAAGAACTACTACAAAAGTAGCCGCCCCAAAACAGGACTTAAGTATGTCCGACTTTTGCATGATAATGCACCCGCTCACAAGGCACGTATTGTGACTGACTTTTTGGAGTCAGAGAAGGTTACCGTCCTTCCGCACCCTCCGTACTCCAGACTTGGCCCCCTGAGACTATTTTCTCTTTCCAAAACTTAAATATCATTTATCTGGAAGGAGATACAATTCGAGAAATGCCCTTGGATCTGCTGTTTATCAGTGTCTGATGGGTGTCCCCATTGAAGAGTATGAAAAATGCTTCCAAAAATGGATTGACCGGCTAAAAAGGTGTATTCTGGCTGGCGGAGAGTATTTTGAAGGGCAGAGCAAATTAAAATGAACAAAAGCACTTCCGCTATATGAGCACCGATGCAAGTGACATTATTTTTGGAACACCCCTCGTATACTGGTAATGTTCATTTACAATTTACCTGATAGATACGAATTTGGAAACCTTTGCAAACATAGTAGACACAGATCAGACGGCTCCTGTGGAAGCCATTCTGTTCAGGGTCTACTCTGTTTGCACATGCATTATGATAGTGTAGAACCTGTCTTACGCGGCCATAAAACAGTGGAGGAATTCATGGTCTGTTATGCATGTGGTAGCTTAATGTAGGTCAAAAGTAATGCAGAAAGCTCCCGTTGGAGCTTTCTGCATTACGTTTGTCCTGCATTAAGAAACCACATGCTTTTTAACACTCCTATATTCGATAAATGAATGGTTGTTTAGGATAGGTTCTACTGTGGATGTGATACTACATTTTCTGCTGAGGGTCAAATTCCCCTTGTACACATTGCCATAATGAAGACCTTCAGGTAAATAATATTCACACAATCATAATTTTGTAGTAAAAGCCCTCTAATGCGACCAGCAAAAAGGGAATAATTCAAAGTGGCAAAGGCAGGTGGTAGCTTAATACAGGACGAAAGTTATGCAGAAAGCGTCCTGCATTAAGCAACCATCTGCTTATAAAGACAGCCATGCTTATTCATTAAATGGTCGCCTTAGAGGGGTTCTATTGTATATGAATATTCATCAGGTGAAGTCATTACGAAACCTAACGTTTTGTCAGGTAAAGCTGCCTCAAGTATCCAGCTTGTGATAAAGTACAAGGATGAAAGAGTTTCTAAAACTATTGAAATATAAATTTACTGTACTTATCGTAATAATTTGGACACCAATAAGCTAGTAGAGCTATCTGACATCGTCCTTTAAGTCCCATTTTGATAACTTAAACTAGACTGAGATAGTAAATGATATTGTACGTTGAACCTGATCAAATCGATCCTTTAGGAGCAGTTTGATCTTGGTATGCATTGTCAGGAGTGTAGCTGAATCCAAATGTAGTGTTCGCACCGTGGCTATAAGGGTCTAGGGGCCAGGGGCATGTTTCCGGGAAAATCCAGAATTATGTAGTTTTGAAACCATTGTGATACATAGAGCATTTGCTCCTAGAGGAGCAAATGTTCATTTATCACAATGGTTTCAAAATGTAACTTTTACAGAGGCATCTAAAGGCGCCAATAAGAGGGAATGGGTAAAGTTTACATGGCATGACAGAACGCTTCAAAGTCTACGCCACCTAACCTTCGATGTTTGGTCCATATTGACCAGAATAATGTTTGCACCTTCCAGATTGATGTTGCGCACGTGCGTAAGTGTGTATTGCTAGTTACGCCCATGACAGTTTGCCTAAATGTGTTTTCGGAATACTCAATTAGGTTAGTAGTTTCAAAGAAACAACGACGAAAACTGCATATTTCTTGGAAATCATGTTTTTTGTTTGGCGTCATTTGGCGACCTTGGAATAAACGACGAGAAACTTGAGCTATGCATTTTCCTTTCGTTTGAAAGTTAGATTAACTGTAACTTTTATGACACTTTCATATTAACCCTTCGCTTGCTGAATTTTAAAACACACTTCTCCTTCTTTACCCATGCCTTGTTGTATAATTACATATATCTTCACTGTGTGCAAGTATATCGCTGTGCAATCACTGCTGTGGAGTGCACTGGTTGCACAATCAACTTGTAAATAGTGCAGACCCTGATGAGACAGCTCCTGCAGGAGCTGTCTCATCTGGGTCTTCACTATTTACAGGTAGGTATATTGACGTGAATAGCAAGCGAAGGGTTAAGGTGAAACGTGTTTTCTGCTCTGAAATTGCCGTCTGCAGATTTGTCATGTCTGGACCTGATTTTTTCCACGGATTGGTGTAGAACTACCAACAGACGTACATCTTAGAACCAGCTCAAAACCGAAAAATAAATATTAAATCCTTTAGGCCTACCCGATGAATTTCCTTAGCAGACACTACTAATTAACCCCTTTCTTGTTCTATATTTAGTCCAAATTTCAAACACAATAGCTATAATGAAATATGGAAGGTGTAACAGTGTAGACATTTTAAAAACTAAAGAAACAGATCAATCCATTTCTACTAGTAAATATGAAATAGAGCTGACCCTGATCAGACGGTTCCTACTTTGTTTGCTAATGCGTGAAATCACGTTTATATTAAGAAAAGGGTTTAATATAGACTTTATGTTTTAATATTGTTATATAAAACAAGTGAATACATTTCTATGATAGATACATATCTCAGATATCCCGTTTTCCTGCTCTCTTTGCAAAGACGTAGAAAGGCGTATTTATGTAGATTAATATGACGTAATCTATGACGTAATGTCACCTGAGTGACCACCGATCCCTTACCCCTCTCTGACAAAATAATGTCTACTTAACCCATTACCTCATACGCTATTTTTAGACCCAACCTCTTTGAATAAATCTACCGAAAGAAACATTTACTAGAAAAAAGGAAACATAAGCAGTTTGTGCTCAAATGAGGTAAAATCAGGACCCCGTGTTTTAGAACAGTTATACATATAGTTCAGAGCTACAGATAAAGGTGCGTACCTAAATACTAAAATCGTCACCACCAAACCCTATACTGTGACCACTCTATAAAATCGTCTCTTCGAAAGTAAACGAGATATTCTTTAAAATGCTTACATGACGCATATGTACCTCTAATTATATAATACCATGCACATACAATTTGTGCTCAGCTGAGGTAAAATCAGGAGCCAGCGTTTTCGAACAGTATACATATACAATGTACATACATTGTGTGCTCAACTGCAGATATAACAAACCATCTAATAAATATTCATGATATAATTAACTCATTACATGAATATTCATGAGGTAAATGTTAACTACATGTACTTCAAATGATAGATATTTATTATGATAAATATCAAAGTACAATTTAATACGTGTTTTACAGTTCTTCAAAGCACTTAGGTATATATAAAATCCAGAGTACATTGCTACCTGTACGAAATATAAACCCTTTAACCTGCTGTGAAAAAACTGACTGCTCAAATTTGGATCAATAGCAAGTTTGGCTATATCTGATTCGACCTACAATAAAACCTCTCTATAACGGCCACTACATGGTGTTAATTAGTTGGTATTTATGTCAGGTGACTGCTTAAAGAAAAGTGAAAGTAAAACAGAACGCTCCTACAGGAGCGTTCTGTTTTACTTTCACATTGCTTTAAACAGCCACCTGCCATTAGCACAAAATACCTGATGAAATTTAGTGGCCGTTATAAAGAGGTTTTGAGAAACGACTGACCGAGTGTCAAACATCTTGGACCCTGAGGAGATGCCGAGTTACTCGGTGTCTCATCTGGATCCAGGCTCTTAAAAATGCTAATCAGGTCTGGCAGCATAATTGTTAACCGTTTTCATGCTATGTGAGACCTGACTGGTAGTTCCGGGTAACTTGGATCCAGATGCGAGGTCAGCTACGTGGCGTCTCATCAATGCCCAAGTTGTTTTATGCCAGGTCAATAGATTTTGAAAAATTCGAACGGATCAGAAGAAAGAGACAGTTGACACTGGCCCTAGTTTTAGCAGACTTATTTT
This sequence comes from Azorinus chamasolen, assembly GCA_963576725.1. Taxonomy (NCBI): domain Eukaryota; kingdom Metazoa; phylum Mollusca; class Bivalvia; order Cardiida; family Solecurtidae; genus Azorinus; species Azorinus chamasolen. Next base: position 19,555,425 of record OY755238.1, read on the forward strand.
TTTTCAGCATGAAAACATTTAATGCATACTACACATATTATTGGTACCATATTACACGAGGCGAAAGTAGCTATTCTGTAAGTTTAAAATATCTACAGTAAAAATTCTCTAAAGCGACCACCAGAATAAGGTCTAATTCAGGACCTTTATCTAGTTGGTAGCTTAACCCATTCCCTCATATTGACGACTTTTGACGACTCTGGAAGTCACTTTGTGAAACCATTGTGATAAATAGAGCATTTATCACAATGGTTTCAAACTACAAAATTCTAAAAATTTCTTTTTCTCTAGTTAATGCTCCTTTCCGGTAGATTTATTCAAAGAGGTTGTACCTAAAAATAACCTATGAGGTAATGGGACGACAGTTATACGGACAACTACTATAGGAATGTTGTACGATGTTGTATCGTATTAAACCGTTGGTCTGTTGATAACATGTTCGCCCGCTGAACCATTGGCATCATCCGTAACTCTATGTATGCTTGTGTCGGATTTTCTTGCTATTTAAGACCTATACAAATAGTTTGGATCTATATCAGGCCCCAGAAAACGTGGGGCCTGATCTGTGATCTAAACTGTTTGTTACTCAGGGTCAATTTTCGCAAAAAATGAAAAAAATGATGGTTTTGAAAATGATGTAGACAATAAAGCAGCCGAACAAATCAGGTATGTACTGTTTGACGTGTTTCATTTTCTTTTAAAACATCCCCGGACATTCACGGTAAGCTTGGTCTGTTTGAATTTTGAAATAGTCCATCTGAAAATTCAGTATTGTAAGGCTTAAAATGGCACATGAACACAGTATTGTTGCCATGACAAAAATTGTAAAATCTGATTTATATTACTCCATAAACAAATAGAGATCCGGACCTATTCTGTTCGAAGAAGCTTCAAATTCAACTTGTTACTGCCAAAACACCGAATTGAGACAGGCACGTGCCTGGAAACATGTTGTTAGTCTACAAGAGGTTACTTGCATTTTTAACCCTTTCCCTTATGTAAGCGCATTTTGAAGCATCTGTTCTGCTCTGTTTGCTTATGGTGTAATATATATCTGATTCTACAGCTTCTTCCTGAGCCAAATTGTCATGCGTTCATAAGCCATTATAAAAATAATCTTATTAATATTTATGACGTCATTATTTCCTATATGAATATTCATAAGGGAAAGGGTTAAATACATATAATGAATCGGAAATAAAAAGTCATACTTTGCTAAGAATGAAACTAAAAACATGACTGTAATTGATGCAAGAATTGTTTGAGTCAAGGTTGCTAGTAAAATGTGTAGACTAGGACTGGAATAAATGGGTTATGGCAGACCGTTCCAAAGCTTGATGGTACTGCGGAAAAGTTTTCAAAATCATATAACATACTTCAAAATGCTTTCAAAATTCATGGACAATTGCACGTCGACTCTTGCCATCCAGTATTTTTCACCATTAACGCATCATACAAATTCAAAAACATAATAAAAATACTTTGTTCAGAGAGCATAACATAAATTAGTCTTCTTCAAAGCCATAGTGAACTGTTGCTAACATATTCCCCATCCACCTCGTCAGACAAGAAAATCGGGATTATCTCTTACTCGGAACTAATAGATTCTACGTTCAAAGAGATGGAAGTTATTCAAATCAATAAAGCTATTTATCACACTGGCATGGAGTACAGACAGACATTTGTTCCCATACAAAGCGTAGACGCAGACAGGATGATAAACCGCTGAGGGGCGTATTGACAGTAAACTTACTAGGCAGCATAAAAATGTGATTGCCTAATGCGGGACAAAAGTAATCTCTAAGCTCAAATGGGAACTTTTTGCATCATCCTCATCCTGCATTTACCGGTTACTCCATGGATAATCCTTTAAATGCTTTTGCAAACAGAGTCTGGATCAGTTCTATTTGCTTATAAGATAAACATATATCTGATTTTACACTTTCTACCATAGCCAAGACATTCTGTGATCATATGCCATCATTGAAATGATCTAATCAATATTCATGACGTCATCATTTCTTACGTGAATATTCAAGGAGTAAATGGTTAAGGTTCTACTTGGTATCCCCATACTGACACCATTAATTTGAAACCATTGTGATAAATAAAGCATTTGCTCCATACGATCTATCACAATGATTTCAACGCTACACACTTCTAAAATTTCCATTTTCTCTAGTAAATGCTCCTTTTCAGCAGATTTATTCAAAGAGGTTGAGTCTAAAACTAGCCTAGGAGGGAATGTGTTTAAACAGTTTAACTATATAATGGCACCCATCTCGTCAAAGCAGCCATGCCATATATCAGTTTTGCGTTATCCTTTGAGATCGAGTTTCAATCTTTGAATTTATTTAGAATAGAATATTTTATTTTGACACAGACTGGTACAGTTTTTGGTAATACATGCACACATATACATAATAACCAATCAAGTATCGCGTGAATGTTGCATACTTGGTTGCTATGGTAACGCCGTCTTTCTATTTTAACTATTATCCTACTGTTTTTCAATCCTTTATTTGATAAACAAAAGCCCCTTCAAACCTTTAGAGTTGAATAGCCCATCAGTATTTAACTGCAGACTCGACCTAGGATGAAAGGGTTAAACTTTCTAGATGGTTTTTAATGATAAACCGTGCAGACCTTGATCAGAGGACTCCTAGATCTGGGTCTACACTGTTTGCAATATATACATACACACTCCAGGTTGAAAAGATTATTAATTAGATGTTTTAGTTATAATGACACATTGACACAGGTATTGTTGGCCATGGCAGAAACATTAGAATCATATGTATATTATATCATAAGCAAACAGAGCAGATCCTGATCAGATGGCTCCTACAGGAGCCGTCTGATCTGGTCTTCTCTGTTTGCAAATGCGTAGAAATGCATATTTATGGATTAAAGGGTTACTATAGGACAGACGTTATAAATTTAAGCTTCCACAGGAGTTTTCTGTATTACATTTATCTTGCATTGACTGAATTCAAGTTTTTTAAGAGTCACATTGTTCTTCAGTTAGTGGTTGCTTTAAACATGTATCAACCCTCTACTCCATAAATACGCCTTTGCAAACAGAATAGACCCAGATCAGACGGCTGTTGTAGGAGCTGTCTGATACGGGTCTGCCCTCTTTGCTTATCGTACAATATATATATGATTCTACAGTTTTTGCAATGGCTTAAAATTCTCGTGTGTATGTGATATTACTTACAACAATTAATCTTATTGATATCCATGGTGTCATTATTTCTTACATTAATATTCATGGAGTAAAGGGTTTAGCGAATGACACATAATTATTCAGATGAGACGCCGGCTAGTTCATTAGCCATTCATATGAAGTGATCGGTAGAAATGTGTACACATTCTACAAATGGACATATCATGTAGTCTGTTAGAAGAAGGGCACCATCAGCATGCAATGCAGTAAATCTCCCCTAAACCAGACATTTAGCAAACAATAATTTAAGTGTTTTAAGCAGGTGGGTGCTTAAACCTTTACTCAGTGAATATTCGTGTAAGAAATAATGACGTCATGGATATTAATTGGATTATTTGTTATAACAGCACATTGACACAGGAATATTTGGCAATGGTAGAAAATGTAGAATAACACACACACACACACACACACACACACACACACACACACACACACACACACACACACACACACACACACACACACACACACACACACACACACACACACACACACACACACACACACACACACACACACACACACACACACACACACACACACACACACACACACACACACACACACACACACACACACACACACACACACACACACACACACACACACACACACACACACACACACACACACACACACACACACACACACACACACACACACACACACACACACACACACACACACACACACACACACACACACACACACACACACACACACACACACACACACACACACACACACACACACACACACACACACACACGGTGCCTATACAAGCCATCTGGCCAGGGTCTGCTTTGATTGATTCTGACATTATATAGATCTGAATCTACAGTTTCAGCCATTGAAAACATCCCTTGTTCATTACCATTACAAACTTCAGATAATTAACTCTTTTGGCGCCAAATTTAAAAGTGTCGTCTGCAATAATAATTTCATATTAAATATAATTCTAAACTAAATGATAAAGGTATATTAGTAAAACATTTGTTTTTAAAACCTGTATGCTTGGGCTAAAATAATACAAAAAACAGTGAAGTCCCATGTCAGATGCCGCCTTTAAAAGGCGGCATCTGACCTGGGACTGCGCTGTTTTCAATGGTGTCACCAGGCGACATTGGCGCCAAAACAGTTCACCCTTTCTATGATATAGATATGATTCTGCAGTGTCTGCAGTTGTCAGTATTACTTGTATTCATGCACCATTGCAAAACATAACCTAAATAATAGTGATGTGTTATAGTTGATCTCGATATCTCGAACTCCAATAGACTATACAAATAAGTTCGAGCTAGCGAAGTTCGAGTTATCGGATTTCTAATCTGCACAATTTCTCGAGTTGACAGCTTAATGGATTATGTAGGTAAAAAAAAGTAATGCTCAAAGCTCCTGTATTGTAAGTTTCGGAAGGCCCGAACATTAAGTTTGATTTATTGTGAAGTTCGAGTTATCCGAGTTCGAGATATCGAAGTTCAACTGTATTTATTTTAACATGAATATCTATTGATTAGAGGGTTAATGTTTACATGTTTACAGTATCATTGTTTCATCGGCTAAATGGTTAAATACTGTTGGTTCATAACAACTGGAACTCAAAAACAAAATATGCGAAAGTAGTAAACATGCTTTAGCCGACCAGGTGAAACAGGAATATGAGAAAGAAACCTCGGTTAGTTCAACCCATTTATTCCCCCATTATTTAAAGAAAACTCGTCCAGATCTTACTCTGGAACCCGTCCATTGTTCAAGTGCAGGGAATAAGCCATGGATGGGTTCAGCAAACAGTGCAGACTTTGATCAGAGTTGATCAGAGGGCTCCTTTACCCTTCTCTTGCTGTTCACGTCAATATACCTACCTGTAAACAGTGAAGACCCGGATGAGATAGCTCCTGCAGGAGCTGTCTCATCAGGGTCTGCACTATTTACAGGTTGATTGTGCAACCAATGCACTCCACAACAGTAATTGCATAGAGAATTAGTTGTAGATAGTGAAGATATAATGTAATTAAACAACAGGACATGGGTAAAGGAGAGGAAATCTGTTTTCAAATTCAGCAAGAAAAAGGTTAAGGGACCCTCTGATCTGGATTGACATTGTTTGTCTATGTCCTTTTTAAGGGACACGGGACACTAATGTGATATAAAAGTCAAATGATCCTGGTCAGGCGAAGCTAGATAATGATTTCTAAATTGTGAGTTATTACCTGTTTGATTAGTTTTATTCGAATAAGGACCATGACATAACATATTAGACTTCTTTGTTGATTTTTATATTCACCAAACATGCACGAAAAGAAATAAAAAAGCGAGAGAAATTTGTATAACGTCATGGTCAAAACGGCTTGGCATTCTAATCGTTGTTTTTGAAAATAAAAGAACGGAAACGACGGAAATGAGCGGAATGAACGGACCAGAACAAATTTTGAGCTGATGACAGTTACGGAATACGTTAGTTCTATGCTAACCCTTTTCAGATGTATTAACCCTTCGCTTGCTGAGTTTTAAAACACATTTCTCCTTCTTTACCCATGCCCTGTTGTATAATTACATATATCTTCACTGTGTACAAGTATATCGCTATGCAATCACTGCTCTGGAGTGCACTGGTTGCACAATCAACCTGTAAATAGTGCAGACCCTGATGAGACAGCTCCTGCAGGAGCTGTCTCATCTGGGTCTTCACTATTTAAGGTAGGTATATTGACGTGAATATCAAGCGAAGGGTCAACACTTACACCGATGTGAAAATATTAATGTCTACAAAATTGTGGATCTGGTGCAAATTTGACTACTCATTTTGAGCAGTCATTATATTTTTCTCAGCGGGTTAAATATTAATCTCTTACGTTGAAACCAATGTGTCTTATAGCATGCGTAAAACTACTATTACGTTTCCTGAATTTCAATGTTCAGCATCAAACCCACTGGTCTGTGAGAATGGATGAGCGAAATAACAAGCAATACTGACATCATTTGTTTGGGATGAGTGAATGATGTTTATTGATAAAACTGTAAATTCTGAGATAAAACTACTGCACGTTTATCGTTGGATGCACATGAGAGATATTTATTGAAGAACTTTTGCATTTAAAGACATACAAATACCACATACAGCTTAAATCCATTAACTCCCATGCTCTGATATATAGGCCATAAGCAAACTGATGCGATGCCCCTATCAATATAACAAATTGACGAGTTCCAATTTTGATTTAGACGCGTGTGCTATACATACTATGGGACATAAGGGGTTATCATTTTGTGATTTGTAAAGCTATTTGAATATACAACCGAGGTGCTATATACAACTAGGTGTCTCATTGTCCAAATTGTTTAACACTAAGATTGCATTTCAGAAAAAAAACTGAAAGTTGAAAATTCTCATCCGCTTTGCTAAATGTGCCCGAGGTTAATTCATAGACGTTATTATTCGAGAGAGACGCATTGTCGTGTATTTGCAAAAAGAGTAGATCCAGGTCAGACCATTCCTGTAGGAGCCGTCTGTTCAGAGGAGCTTTCTGTCCTATAGGAGCTTTCCGCAATAAGCAGCCACCTTCTCAAATAATATAAATTATGGTTAAAACAGATTTCCGGTTTTTACTGTATTTGTACTTGACTAATATCATAATTATAATAAGGAGAAAACTCGGAAATGATAAGGATCATGGAAGAAAAAAAGCTCGACTTAAAATTTGTAAAATAAGGATTTCATTTAAAACAAAACAAAAGCAAACATAAAGCTACCCCAGGAAATAATGCTAAACAACAATAACATATAGATAAAACAAACACGTGAACAAATAAACAAACAAACCAATAAAACACACAGAACTGTGTAAATGAACTGATTGTGAATAGACGGGCGGCGGACGATTGGTGGACATACGGGCGAACAAAAAACAAATACTAAATGATAATCAAAGGTGAGGTAAAACAAAATAGTTCAACGAGTGCGTTTAATGGCAAATGTCTTACACTTGAAAAACACTTATAAATCATTTAACAGCTTAACTGGCTGCGTGCTTGTTATTGAGAGTCCTGATATTTCGGAAATGGTACTTCATTGCAGTCATTGTGCATCGGAAAAGAACTTCTACGGTTTCAATGACTGGAAGCTATCTCTCCCAAACACGTTTGATTCAATGCACTACGATGTGTTACGTGTGATTAACTAAAATCACCAGTTTATCACCACCCTCACCCGCTTGTACGCATCCTTCATTGTCGACAAATGACCTCTATATATGGCGTATTGGCATATTGGGGTATGTTGGTCAAGGCAGAAAACTGTTGAATCAGATCTATTTTATTTCATAAGGGAACAGAGCAGACCCTGGCCAGACGACTCTTACAGAAGTTGTCTGTTCTGGGTCTATTCTGTATGCGGAGGCGTGAAGGTGTTTCTACCAGGTACAGAGCTACAGATAAAGCTGACCACCCAAATACCAAACTCGCCATTTCTCCACCAAACACTACACTTTGACGACTGTTTAGAATGGTCTCGAAGAGACGATTCTAAAGATTAATCATAGTATAGGTTTTGGTGAAGAAATAAAGGAGCTATTCTCACAAATGTTTAAATTTACGAATCTTATCTTGACTTCTGTAAAGGGTTACCTAAAACCACCAATCTGTCATCAACCTCGTTACTCCTGCATTGGCGAAGAGACATTTCTAAAGAGTGGTCATAGTATAGGGTTTGGTGGAGAAATAAAGAAACTATTCTTACAAATGTTTAAATTTACGCATCTTATCTGGACCACTGTAGAGGGTTACCTAAAACCACCAATCTGTCATCATCCTGGTTACTCCTGCATTGGCTATCTACGCTTCTACATAGAGATATCAAACTCAACTTATACATTCTCAACCATGTTTTATAAGTGAAATAAAGGCTGAAAATGTACTGAAAGAATATATTAACTAATATGATTATGAGAAATGCAAAAAAGAGCACAATGGAATACTAAATGTAGATGTAAATTGCTTTTATCCAAGTACCAGGTAATTTCATGACTGCTTTTGCATTTTGAATTCGGTAACATTGGTAACATTGGTTATCACCAGTATGTTGTTGCATATATACAGTGCTCCCTCCCTACAACGGCCCTCTCAATAACGATTCCCTCCTTACAACAACGCATGTCACTGTTTCCGAAACAACAAGGCTCCAGAAGCAACTTTCTTCATCGTATTTTACTTTGGCCCCCATCAAACCCTATGCTGTGACCACTCTTTAGAATCGTCACTTTGTGTAGTAGTCACAACATAGGGTTTAATTGAGGTTTTAGTTCTTGAAATACACTTTATCTGGGGATCTGCACAAAAGCTAATTATGTTTGATTTTCCCTCCCTATAACAACTCCCTCTGAACAACACATACAATCTTTGTATCCCAAAGGGTGTCGTTGTAGGGAGGGAGCACTGTACATCATAAATTGAAAAAGAAATATATAGAAATGAACAATATACTGCTATAGTAACATGACAACACTTTGTATGTTCAAACTATGTTGAAAACATTTCCGATTTCAAGCAATTGAAAATTCGTGATGTTTTGTATTACTGTGAATATTTAAAATCTACATTAACTTTGGTACATACGATGAAGCATCGTCAAAGAAGTTTTTTTGTAAATGAATCTTTATAATATAAAATTTTGATGATAATCTATTCCCTCATAATGACGCCTCTGTAAAAGCAATTGTGATAAATAGAGCATTTTTATTCAAAGATGGTTGGGTTTAAAATAGCCTATGAGGTAATCGGCTGAGTATTCGTCATGACAAATGGTGACCGCCAACGTCAGCTTTAGTGTTGGCCACGAACGTCAGTGTAATAAGAGAAAACAAGGGGGAGGGGAGGGTCTTAAGTGGGTGTCACACTAGAGCGTGTGGTACGAACGTATGCGAGCGTATGGAAAAAATGCTCATACGATCGCATACGCAGATATGCACTACGGGTAGGTTAGGTATATGTCGTATACGTTTCAAGTACGTCGGTGTACGTTATCATACGCAGAGACCGACAAACGATTTTTGAATATGTTCAAAAAAGTTCACCGTATACGAGCGTATAAATTATACGTTACGAATACGCTCATCATACGCTAGGCACACGTTGAATACGCTAGAGTGTCGGTAAAGGTACTTTACTTATAGGTCAAATACCCTGCACATACGGTGGCATGAAGGCAGCCAGTAAAGCTATTATATAGATAGCGTATACATAACGTATTTGTAACGTAAGTCTAACGAATACTTAAGTGTACAACAGTAACACAAACTAAAGGCAAACTGTACTCTTACTGATACTTAAGTGTGCAGCAGTAACCCAAACTAAAGGCAAACTGTACTCTTACTGATACTTAAGTGTGCAGCAGTATCCCAAACTAAAGGCAAACTGTATTCTTACTGATACTTAAGTGTGCAGCAGTAACCCAAACTAAAGGCAAACTGTACTCTTACTGATACTTAAGTGTGCAGCAGTAACACAAACTAAAGGCAAACTGTACTCTTACTGATACTTAAGTGTTCAACAGTAACACAAACTAAGGGCAAACTAGCTTCTGACTAACACTTAAGGTTTTAACCCTTCGCTTGCTGAATTTTAAAATACACTTTTCCTTCTTTACCCATGCCCTGTTGTATAATTACATATATCTTCACTGTGTACAAGTATTGCGCTGTGCAATCACTGCTGTGGAGTACACTGGTTGCACAATCAACTTGTAAATAGTGCAGACCCTGATGAGACAGCTCCTGCAGGAGCTGTCTCATCTGGGTCTTCACTATTTACAGGTAGGTATATTGACGCGAATAGCAAGCGAAGGGTTAAAAGTAATGAAAACTAAAGATAACTGCATTCTTACACTTAAATGTATAACAGTAACCAAAACAAAGAGCAGACTGATTTCTGACTAACACTTAAGTGTATGGCAGTAACCCCAACTAAGGACAAACTGCACTCTGATTGACACGTATGTTCATGGCAGTAACTCAAATTAAAAGGCAGACTACATTATAATTGAAATCATTAAAGAGAACTCAGGTTTTGTGTCTTAAAAAAGAGTTAATAGCATGTAACAGGCTTGACAAATCACGATTGTTTCAAATTATAGTAGAGTTTCTATTAAGGTCTACTTGAGGAATCGGTTCATATGCCATTAAGTGATGCATGAGATATTTTGCTTACGAGCTAATTGTCTGATGCAATATTAATTCAAATAACACGGTCGCTTAGTAAACTAACACTAAGTCATCAAACTGCAATAAATTTAAAGTCAACGCAATGTTATTATTGGATAAAGACAGCAAATGGTTGTTAGCTGTATATCCACCGGTCTATCCTGTTCTATGTTTATTCCAAATATCAATACCTACTGAATATTCATGGACAATATAGTTATAATGAAATATTGAAGGCGGAATATTGAGGCGATGTTAGACAGTGAAAAAACATATCTATCGAATGCCATTAGCAAAAAGAGCAGATCCCGATCAGACGGCTCACTCTGTTTGCAAATGCGTGAAAACAAGTTTATATGAAGGAAAGGGTTAAGAGAGAAAAGAACGATGTACGCGTGATACACGACGGCATCACTATAAGAATAAAAGTGGACATTGGGTTTCTTAACCCCTCCAGTGCGGGAAATGAGTCACTAATGTCCTTTGCAAACACTGTAGACCCAGATGAAAGGGCTCATTGATTAACCCTCTGACATGGGTCTGCATCGTTTGTAATTAACCCCTTTCCTCCATATAAATGTGTTTTCACGCATTTGCAAATAGAGTAGACCCAGATCAGACGGCTCCTAGAGTAGCCGTCTGATCAGGGTCTGCTCTATTTGCTAATATAATCAGATAGATATGTTTCCTTAGTTTCTAAAATGGCTACAGTATTCCACCTTCCATAGTTTATTTTTAACTATTTTGTTAATGAATATTCAGTGGTTATTGAAATTTGTAACAAACAGAGAACAGGGAAAAGTTAAAAGGGTTAAAGGGTTAAAACAATGCCTTAATATTCACGATACGCTTAACCTGTTTGAATGTTGGAATATTCCATTCGAATATTAAGCATTAATGGCCAATGTTATTCATTGCACGTAGTATTTTTGTATTTACAGTATATGTTTGACTTATTCAAAGCTGTTTTTAAATATGAGCACTACCCATTCCAACAACGAACATAAAATTAAGGCAGGTCCAATAAATTGTAGCTTAAAAGAAAGTTTTATACCAACGATACAATGACGAAAATCTGAATTTAAATTCTGGTGAACATGCAGTCAATACATTCAAATTATTATTAATAAATGTATATGCTGTGATATAAGGATATAATTATGTTAGTGTACTTGCGCTTGACGTTGATTTGATCGTAAGAAACACTAAGAGAAGTTTTACAATTAACGAAACAATCGAAGCATTTGTGTTGAAAGAATTCCGAGAACAAATACCCTGCAAAAACCAATAGGACAAACGATATTTCGACGAATAAAGAAATTTATATACGCGAAACTTAAACCACTTCCCAAATGTTGTTAACGGAACATTCAGAATGTAATTACAAGCACATGCAAAATGTTTCTAGTTAATGAGAGTTTTAGATAATTGATTTACTCTTAAGCATGCTTGAGACGAACCTGGTGTTAGTTTTGCAACAGTTTCGATCCAAACTAAACGACTGATAGCTAGGCATATGCTTTGTTTAAAATCTGTACGGCTCTCTGATTATATCTTTTGAAAATATAGTCGAAAATCTGCTTCGAAATCTGAAGGTTAAGCACATTTCTGTTGAAGGTTTTGTTCAGTGTGTTGCAGGTTCAGTAAAACAGAGAGCTCACACGTAGATGGTTTCCATGTTATAGCAGGGAACTAGTTTCATAGCTTTCCTATCCACCAATATCATTTAACCCATTCCCTCATACTGTCGCCTTTTTACGCCTCTGTAAAAGTCACTGTTTGAAAGCATTGTGATAAAATATAAATTATTAACCGGGCCATCCAGGCAAATATAAGCCACATACAGAGCTACAAATAAAGGTGCATATCCAAATACTAAAATCGTTATTTATCCACCAAACCATATACTGTGACCACTCTATAGAATCGTATCTTCTAACGATTGGTCATAGCATAGGGTTTGGTGGATAAATAAAGATGTTCTTGGAATGGTATAACCCTTCACTTTCTATTCACGTCAATATACCTAACCTTTAAATAGTGAAGACCCATATGAGACAGCTCCTGCAGGAGCTGTCTCATCAGGGTCTGCACTATTTACAAGTAGATTGTGAAACGAGTGCACTCCACAGCAGTGATTGCACAACGAAATACGTGTACACAGTGAAGATATATATAATTATACAACAGGGCATGGGTAAAGAAGGAGAAATGTATTTTGAAATTCAGCAAACGAAGGGTTAAATTAAATCATCTCATCTGGACCTCTGGCCAGGTCACAATAATACACCTTGCAGAACTAAAGGTGGTCTTGAAACTGTTTAAACTTTAGCATCTTATCTGGATCTCTGGCAACTCCTTGCAGAACTCCATGATATAACATTGTTGGTATCAGCATAAACACTTCATTCTTAATTGAGATTTTTCTGTAGGTGTCTGCTCTGGATGATACTATAATCGTTAATACGAATGCTGGCATAAGTTTGCAAGCTTTCAGTTATTTGATTTTGGAACATACCACTGGTAGATGACCAGATTACTTTCAAACAATATCGAATAGAAATACAGCTAATAATAAATTGTTAACCAATGTTTCGTTAATCACACTCCTTCGTTATCTAGTCAACGGTGCTCGGTTGTTATTTCCCTTCAAAGTAAATAAACTAACAAAATGATTAAAACATAAGCAAACGCTCTCTCTGTCAGAAGGTTTGGTTCCAAAACAGCATGTAGCAAGATTTAAGTTACCAGGCGACAATATTTGCAGACATCTATACATATGTATTCAGTAAATGTCAAATAAAACACTCCCTTGTTTTCCTATATATTATATGCTGGACAGATAAGTTCCCATAGTGCAAATCATCACATATTTGGCTGCATGAAACGTATTTGTATTTGACATATTCATTTTTTAATGTCCTCAAATATAAGTCCCACATGCAATAATATCTGCACCCTGGTCAATCACAAACGACTTTCAGCAAAACTCGAACGTTAGAAGAAATCTAATATAGTCTACTAAATATTCTAAAGACCAGCTAATTTTAATTTATTTCCATCCGGTAACCTATAGTCTCAGATATGCACATGCATGACAAGCTTCAGTAAAATCCCGGTGGTTAAAACATTGAAACAAGTATCGTCATTGGTATTTTGGACAGGTGGCAGCTTTCTGTATGGTTTCTGCATTGAGCAGCCACCTGCTTACAACCTTCACAAATCTTCTTAACTAAAACAACAAATTATCGAGTTTACCGTATACCTAAAGTCGATCGGTATAATAATAACTGACTGGTAGGAGTAAGACGGTAAGATGGAATGAAATAATACTGCTTACCCTTGAAATCCAGTCTGACGGAATTTGCCCGCAAACCGCTAACACTGCAAACCACTAACACAATTCTAGACACTACTTATAATATTTGAAATTAAATATGTATTTCAATGTTTCAATATATTAAAAGAGTCTTTGTTTCAGAATGCTTCTCTCTCGCCTTTAAGATGCACGTTTAGTATATACATATGCTGTTGTGTATCCTCTAACAACATTAGGTAGTAATAATTACTCCAGTGACATAAAAATAGTTCAATGACGTAATGCTTGCATATGGTAATGTTTAAAGGAGATCTGCACGGATATAATCCGGGACAGTAGGACGTTTGTAGTTGATTAAAATTCCAAACTGTTCAAAGGCTATCATGGTGTCGCCTAATGCGGCGGAAGAGTTGTTCAAATAATTGTACATTTTCCATATGTAGCATGCAGCAGAGCTAAAATCTTGACTTCCCCCACCTTCGCCCCTGGAAAATAGGGATTTTGCCAACGGAACGTACACGCATCTGACGTGTCACGGGATGTTCGAAGTGGAATTTTATGGGAAAATTGAACTTCGTAATGTTCTGAATGTGCGATACGTTCTCAGACAGTCATAAGACTAAAGAAGACTAAGAGGTTCCAAGTTCTTCAAAATGTTAGATATATTGCACATAATAATACCACGAGCAATAATAATTTACTTGTCCTATTCAGGATGAAACCGTTTATCAACAAGGAGGACGAACAGTGGGGTATAATTTATATTGACTTCAGAGTTGATCTTTGGTGACACGGAAAACATAAATTTCATGTTATTGCTGCTATTTGAAACAAAAAAGCGATTAACTGGTAATAACTTACAATATCTGCACCCTGCATTATGTTTTTAATTTTCAAATATACAAATAGAATCTGAATATGAACGCATTATAAGATGCTTAAAAGTATCAAATCCAAAGCGTCATTTATATTACATATCAATATACTGATGCTAAGTTTAAATTCACTGTGTAAAAATATCCACCATGCTTCTTCTATTCTAGAAAATGCGTTAAAACACATTTGTAATACAGAAATGGCATTTCTAGAGATAAAAACATATCATGTACTATTAGTAATACATGTAAGATAGGAAAGGTGCGTGAATCAGATGATTGACGTTGTTATCAGGCTTCTTTGTGTACTTTTATACGCATACTACTTGGGAACACTTTAAGACTATTTCCTGATGAATTCGTCAATTTGACGTGATTTTGAAACTTTTAATTTAAAGACAAACAGTGCAGATTCTTATCAGAGGTCCCATCATATAGCGTTTATCTATGTCTCGTTGTTTTGGGGGCACTAGACACACATAAGATACAACTAAATAGAATGGAATGTGTCTAGTTGGAAGACACATAGTTATAATAAAGACTCTTGATATAATATTATTCCACATACTGCATTTAAACATAAGTAAAAACTATAAGGCTTTTGGGTGAAATTTTATGGTTGAAACTATGACATTTATTTCGGAAATCGACGTAGAATAAAAGACCAATAAATTTCAATTATATTCTTAATTTTAATTAAGTTAATGTCCGCATAAACATTTTAATGAGAAAGAAAATAAGTTTGCGTATAAACTTTCAGTTATGAAGAAAAATCTATTTTTTACGTTTTAGTTACAATGTAAGCATGTCAAAAGCCACGTGACAAAATGTTTGTTTGAGATTCGATTAACTTGTATGTTAAAACAAGACAAATCATATAGGAGGTTGATACAGGAAAAATTACTGTAACGAGAAGTATATCTGGGAATGAAATATTTTAACACATTTAGACTAAACAAGAAATAATCTGGTTAGCACTTCGAAACCACTATCTTTAGTTGCCATATGCAGCTTAGTTTTGTTAAATAAACATTTAGGAAAAGGAAGCCAATCGGATTTTATTTGAATAATCATACGTATGAGGTACGTATTAATCAATTCCCTTTTTAGGCTATTTTTAGACATAACGTTTTTGAATAAATCTACCGAAAAGGAGCATTTACTAGAGTTAAAATAGACCTGTGTAGTTTTGAAACTATGATGATAAACAATACATTTACTCTGCTATTTAGCAAATGCTTTATTTATCACAATGGTTTCAAACAGTGCCTTTTACAGGGATATCAAAAAGCGTTAATATGGGGGAATGGGTTAAACATGGAATGTGATAAATCTATGTCAGTAGATAGGGCAGTGTATATTTGTAAATTAAATGTGCTGTCACGGTAACCGTAGTATGTTTTAATGTTGTATAAGTCTCTACTAGGTCCGTAAATATACATATTATAGTGTAAATATTTTAGAATCATAAATCACTAAGTTGAACATGTCTCCTTTTGTTCCCAAGACTACTTCTCTTTTTGCGTTGTTGCTTTTGCTTTCGAAGAAGCTCATACTTTCAGAATTTAGTTAAACCTTTCAGTACCAGTATTAAGGTCTGCTTCAATGTTTAGAGTTTGCCTGTCTTCAATTTCCTTTTGATAAGATAAACATAGTGTCATTCGGTTTGGATCCTGATGAGACACAGGGTTAATATGGTGTTAATTTACATTGTCAGGAGACATTTTAACAATTACATAAATCATTCCACGCTGACTAAGAAATATCGAGCTCGGCGAGATTTAGTCCTATTTCTAACGGCTGATATAGTACGAATCTACAGCGGTTGAAGTTTGACAAAATGTGTGAAGTGTAATCAAAACGTTCATTTAGCTCGGCGTAATTTAGTCTGAATTCTAACCTTTGAAGCCAGATGATATATAAAAAGACACCCAACTAAGGTATATCGAGCTTTGCCTAATTTAGCCTCAATTCTAACTGGCGAATGACGATTTCGGCAGCATATCAAAACACATGTTAACTTTCACTGCTGTATTTTCATTTTATTATACGAATCTATGTTAGTACATGTATATTGAACTGAATGGGGGACTATGGTCAGTTCTCTCCCCAAATTCAATGTATAGATGATGCTCGCACCGAGTAAGTTCTAATTCCGGATATCGATCGTCGCCATTGTATTTGTTTACTGAAGAGATTCGTGATAATATTTATCAACAGCATTTTTAATAATGTACATGAAATGAAAACATCTTAAAATTTGAACATAAATGCTGTTCTTTCAACTATTCTGCACGGTGTGATCATTAAACTTTCAGGACCGGACATTACCCGATCATAACGTAAAACAGAATTTATGTATATGATGTGTATGTCCTCGTTTGTTTGATATAGTTTTGATTTTAATATTTCTTCAACTTTGTTTATTTGAGAGTACAATATTACTTTAATTATTACAAGTAAAAGTTTGACAAGTTTGTATGGAAATTATAAGGCCACAAATAGTACATGCAAATTGCAATGAATACAAACACTGAAATTATCCACTCATAAACTAATCAGATACGTTGAAACACATGCAATCATTCTTACTGGTGCCGTTATTATGAACAGCTTCAGATCAGTATCCAAGCTGTATTAGGTTTAAATTTGTTTTTTCTTGTTTTAGCTGAAATTGGAAGTCAAACTTCAATTGCAGAAGTAAGAACAAACATATTTAAAGCTATAAGGTATATCATTGAGCTACCCCTATTCTCTGGGTTATCACATTTCCTGTCTTAGGTCCCTTTCCCATCTGGTTGCAGTAGGTGTTCAA
The DNA here is from genome assembly GCA_963576725.1 of Azorinus chamasolen. NCBI lineage: Eukaryota > Metazoa > Mollusca > Bivalvia > Cardiida > Solecurtidae > Azorinus > Azorinus chamasolen. The sequence continues at coordinate 19,572,859 of OY755238.1, forward strand.
TAAACAAGTCGTTACTAATTAAATTTGAGGTCACGACACAAAATACAGCACAGCAGGGGTTCACTACTGTGAGGTATAATTGTAAGTTATCTATGACAGAGCCAAACTGTTATAAAACAATATCCGATGTCCGGTATCTGCCTTGTAATGTCCGTCCATACCCCACTCCACAATATAAAATGGTTAAAATATACCTTTTCGATTAGATGTTGATCTGTTTTTAACTCCTTACTGAATAAATATATTAGAAATAATTGACATCATGGATATTAATTCGATTTTTTTTAATGATATATTAACACAGAAATTTTAGGATATGGCAAAAACTGTGGAATCAGGTCTCTATTATATCATAACAGAGCAGAATCCGACCAATCGGCTACAGTAGCTGTCTGATTATGGTGTACTCTGTTTGCAAAAGCATTAAAAGGTATATCTATGGGTTAAATGATTAGATAAAGAACATTTTGAATTAAAGTAGCAGTATGAAATGCGTTTACTGTTCACAGCTTTATATTTCTGTACGTTTCTTAGGTTTAGGGTAAAACTGATAATCCATCTGCATTTTTTAAATAAAAAAGAAAACCTTTACAATGCATACAATATGTTTACATCGTTATTTTCGATGTTAAAGAACCTGTGAGTAATCAGTGCGTAATCAATCAATAATGGATAACCAAAGTGTAATACCAAAGGACCTACTCGATGACAGCGCTTCCTAGTTGGAGAGGGACAGCTAATCGAACAAAGTCCTCCATTCTAAGTGCAATTGATGCAGTGTGAAAGTGCGGCCACACAGAGATGTACATACTTAAAAGTTGTCGTACACGGCAATCCCAAATAACATTGCTTGGAAAGGAAAAAATGAAAGTATACATTTCAATGTCAATCCGTGAATTATCCCGGATTCATTAACGAGTCAATGAAGGATAATCATTATTAGTTCTATCAGATATTGTAAAATGATCCAAAGTAATGTGAAATAATGGCGACTTAAATAGCAAAGCAAATATTCAAGGGTTCATCATTAGTCGGGATACAACAGTCAAATATTTGTTATTGAATAAATGATGTCCTGTTTCAATATGCTAGATATGTTAATGACACGATATGTTAAACCTGTCTACTCACAGTCGATAACCATTCTCTCTTGGTCTGAAGAAGTATTCTTAGTGAAGGATAGAAGTACATTCTGACAAAGGACATTGAATTCACTCATACGTTTAGACCTATAACAGACTTTCATTTAGGTGTGTTCTAAATTTCTGCCATGATATTTCAAGCTTTAGCACCCCCCCCCCCCCAAAAAAAAGAAACAACAACAAAAAAACAAACATAAATTAAAAGAGCATCATTTTGGAAATTCATCAATTCAAAAATGCTTTTAGCATGTATTAGTTCATGCTGTACAGTAGAACATATCTTAAACGGCCATGCATTTATTTAACATGGTTACAGGAATCTTAAAAAGCAGGTGTTTGCTTAGTGCAGGGTAAAGTATTGCAGAAAGCTCCTATAGGAACTTTCTGCATTACTTTTGACCTGCATTAAGCTACCACCTGCCTTACAGACCCCTAGTTAAACCTCTTTTTGACGTCTGCTTATGACAGATACATGCTCTAGTCCTCTCGCTCGATAAACTTAATTTATAATGCCACTGATTGATATCATGCACACGCTCAGTGAAACGTTTTCTTAAAATGAACATTTATCATGAACATTTAACATGTTTCCTTTCAATAGTAACATTAAACGATCGAAGATACAAACATCAATACAGCCATTTATTCAGGATGAGTGTGTGTTTCTTAGTGAAAAAACTTTAAATTATTTGATTTGGATGATTCAGTTTGTCATTTGTTGTACATGAATGACGTTTACTGGTGTAGTGTCGCCTACAATTAAAGTTCAGGAACACAGCAGTATCAGACAAACATTATTGTTGGGTTGACTATATCGACAGATCAAACTAATTTGTTTTAGAAAATTCCCTCGAGATTCTCCCTGTATCAACATTTTAAAGTGATTTCAATAGATAATAATTGATACGACAACAAAAACAGAAACAACCTTGAAGTTCAATCGTATCCTGTTATTCACTATCTGACTCGCATCTGCCAACAGTTTGGACCCAGATGAGACGCCGAGTAACGGATCCAAGCTAGTTGATATTCGGTCAAGGATTTATAAAAAGATTGATTGAATCAGAAATCGTCACAGCGATGCATTGATTAACCCTTTCGGCGCCAAATTTCTAAATGTCGTCTGCAATCCAAGTTTGTTAAATCATTCGGTAAAATAACTAAATGAGATAAATAAATGCAAATTTCAAAGGAATAGAGCACAGATATAGAAATAGAGATTGAGACAAAAAGTGAAATCCCTGATCAGACGCCGCCTTGAAAAGGCGGCGTCTGATCTGGGACTGCACTATTTGCCGTGGCGAATTTATGCGAAATCGGCGGTGAAAGGGTTAAGCATGTTCAAATTTATTACGTGTGAACACATGGGTATTTGCATATTCACAAAATACTGTGAACCCTCATTATACCGGCATTCGTTAGAATGGCACCCTCGTTATACCGGCAGTATGTATTGAAACAAAATTACCGTTAAGTCTTTGAAACAACCACTGAATATTTAGGTGCAATGCCAATAAGACAGGTGATCGCTTAATGCAGAACACAAGAAGTGCGAACAACTCCCAAAGGGAGCTTTTTGAAAAAATAGTATTGAATGATACACGGCATTCAGTTTAGTTTTTTTTTATATCTTGTATGTACACCGAATCACATAACGTGTATATCTGCAGAGACGATGCTAAAGAGTGGTCACAGTATAGGGTTTGGTGGAAAATAATGGAGCTATTCTTGAAAATGTTTAAATTTACGCATATTATCTGGACCCCTGGAATTTGGCAGATACAAACAATGGTTCAATTGTTGAAGTTTTAGCAAGACTGTGATATCAAGCTATGTGGCAAATAATAACGGCTGGAACAATTGTGTTAAAGCGTCACCCAAGGAATATTCCTGCTAAAGTTTAATTGAATCGTGCACTGTGGTTTCAGAAGAGAATGTCTTAAAAAATTCACTGTAGTCACCTAAGTGGAATTAAACCGATTTCATATTTTAGTGCCGAATAACATCGGAAAGTGCACTGCGAAATGATATTTAAATCCCAACAATTATTTAAGAGATTATCAAATGTCATCATACCAATATAAAACTAACAACGTCCCTTACACATGTTTTACGACTCAAAACCACAGTTGTGGTAGGTCACCTAAGGAACATTCTTACAAATTTAAATGAATATTCGGCTAGTATGCAAATACACGCTGTAGCAAATACAATATAATCAGCACCGGTATTTGTGGCTATACTTCCTTTAACCCTTCTCTTGCTATTCACGTAAATATACCTACCTGTAAATAGTGAAGACCCAGATGAGACAGCTCCTGCAGGAGCTGTCTCATCAGGGTCTGCACTATTTACAAGTTGATTGTGCAACCAGTGCACTCCACAGCAGTGATTGCACAGCGAAATACTTGTACACAGAGAATATATATGCAAGCGAAGGGTTAACGAATCACAATAGTTTGGACAAGTTTGGTAAAGTTTCTGTCATATTATAATGAAATCAGACAAGTAGATTGTCAAATTATTTCATTTCAGTTGTCATGACAACCAGAGTTGCACACGGAATTCCATTTTAAGGAACAAAATTGAAAAAGGACTTCAAAAGGACCATTTCTGTGAACTTCAGTTGTTAGTTGCCTAGGCGTTTAGAGGGGATGTTTAAACTAAATTATTGACGACTGGCACACGACGACGACGACGCCCAACAGACATATACCCATGGTAATAGCTCACTTTTAGTGTTTCATGCTTAGGTGAGCGAAAATCAAACAAAACAGTATATAAAACAAAATTGAAATAACCACATGAATAAATTACCTTGATAGTGTTGTGTGAATCAATACTATTTCTATCACAATGCGTTTCAAACGAATGACATTTTGCGTAGAAAACACATTTATATAATGGAGTTCATTACCAATTGAAAACGATATTGAATTTTCTTCACACAATACAACGAGATTTGTCAGCAGCAAACATAATTTACTTTTACACGTAACCGTCGATCCAAATAGGATATTTCATTAGATATATTGCGAATATGCTTTCTATCTCAATTCTTTGCACGTTAGCGGCGAATTGATGCCAAACAGTTTGGATCTAGATGCGAATGCGTCTTATCAGGATTCAAGTGTACATTCTGATTGTGTTTTGGCGAATGATTGAATACCTATGCAAACGGTTTGGACCCAGATAAGACACCGAGTAACTCATCAGGATCCAAACTGTATGACACACTGGCACTTGATCGAAACAGACTATAGTTGTGTATAATAATAATTTGCTAAACAGGCTAAAGGTTAACTGTATTAGTCGTCTTATCTATGTCTGCTCTGTTTGCTTATGGCAATATATAAGTCTGATTCTACAGTTTGTACCAGGGTCTAAAAATTTTCATGGTAATATGCCAACAACATAAATAAGCAAATTACTATTTATAATACCTTTATTTCTTACATAAAAATTCATGGAGAAGAGGGTTAAGAAATATGAAATAATATGTAATAGACGTCATTTGTTACTTAGTGTGCTAAAAGTTCGGAATATTCATGGGCGTGACACTTGGTACATGTATGTTGAAAACAACTTTTAAGTATCAGTCTTTACAAACATAAGAAACGCAAAAAATGAATTTAACCCTCAACCAACCGCTTTTTTCACGACTAAATGTAAACAGAGTAGACCCAGATCAGACGAATCCTATTGGGAACCGTCTAATCAGGGTCTGTTTCGTTTGTTACTTAGTGTGCTAAAAGTTCGGAATATTCATGGGCGTGACACTTGGTACATGTATGTTGGAAACAACTTTTAAGTATCAGTCTTTACAAACATAAGAAACGCAAAAAATGAATTTAACCCTCATACAACCCCTTTTTCACGACTTTGCATACAGAGTAGACCCAGATCAGACGGACCCTATTGGGGACCGTCTAATCAGGGTCTGTTTCGTTTGCTGATTAGATTAAAATGATCAGATTCTGCACTTTCTACCAATTCCTAGATATCCTGTGAATGTATGTCATTACAAAAAATCATGTCATTATTTCTCACATGTATACTCAGGGAAATTATTAAACAAATAGAAGTTACAGGAGCTGCCTGTTCTGAATCTGTCATGTTTGGTAAAATGAAATTACCGGATCAATGAGTAAAAGATTAAAACTTTCCTAACTAAGCGTGTTTGACTCTATAAATGTTTTGAAACAAGAAACACTAGTCCTCGAACCCCGAGGTGAGTCCGTCAAGTTTCAAAACGTATTTGATTCTGTATTACACCCATTAAACCATTCTCTTCTATGGACATACTCTTCTACCTGCAATAGTCATCTATGAAACCATTGTAATAAATAGAGATTTTGTTCCTCAAGAGGTTTCATATTGGTTTAACTCTTTTGGCGCCAAATCCAAAAGTGTCGTCTGCAATAATAATTTCATATTAAATATAATTCTAAACTAAATAATTAAGGTATATTAGTAAAACATTTGTTTATAAAAACCTGTATACTTGGGCTAAAATAATACTGAAAACAGTGACGTCCCAGGTCAGATGCCGCCTTGAAAAGGCGGCACCTGACCTGGGACTGCACTGTTTTCAATGGTGCCAACAGGCGACATTGGCGCCGAAATAATTAAACTACACAATTCTAAGAAGTTCCTTTTTTCGAGTAAATGCTCCTTTGCAGTAGATTTATGCAAAGGGTTGGGTCTAGGGCGGAATAGGTTAAAATGTTAAACATCGAATTGCCCTTAATATAAATAGCCGATCAATCTAGTTCACAGTATGCTCAGAAAATAAAAATGTTCACCAAAAACAAACACAAGATAGTTTCACAAACAAATGTTGCTTTGCCGATTGTGACGAAAAGTGAGCTGAGAATTGAAGGAAAGGGTTTCTTTGGATAAAACTAGTAACTGAATAAATAGGTATTTGCGTCTAAATGTCACTTTGATTTTATAGATCGAAACTACTCTAACACTAAATAAAAGGCTGAACAAGTACAACGAACTCCCTCAAAACCGTAATTCTAGTAGATAATACTTTAGATACGTTTAGGCAGGTGGCTGCAGTGTGAAAATCATGAAAAAAAATCCTAGCGACCCCGCATTAAGCTGCCACCTGTCTCCAAGACCGATATTTATTCTAAATGTAACGTCCGGTTTAGAGGGTTTCTACTGCATGTGCAATTGAGTAGTAGTGTTGATTTTAACCATTGACTCCATTAATACGTCTTTGTACGCCCAAACTGAAGACCCAGATTAGACAGTTCCGGTAGGAGCCGTCTGATTAGGGACACAGGGACGGCTATTTTTGCTATGATATAATAAAGATATGATTTACAGTTTGTGACATGGACAAACCGTCTTGGTTTTCATTTTTTTATAATTTCTTTTAAAGAGGAGGTCCCTACAATGATCGCATATTTTCAATAATATCTTAAAACTTGGTATTTGTTATGCTCTATCATTATTATGAAAGTTCTCAATTTGAACGTATATCGAAAAATGCCCCTGTGATACAAATAAATCGATTTCATCAATACTGATAATTTTTGTTCTACAACACAATATTATCGGCCCTTTCCGTTACATTATTCCGCGTTTTGCCGATGATCACCCGATCTCTCCATTGTTTACGTAATAGCTTTCTCGGAAGTGGTCGGAGAATCGCGAATAGGGCGAACAGTTACGAAACTAAAACCCAACCCGAATAAAACTGAAACTTCGGGCAATAAAACCGGGATCGGCGATATCAAACACATGGATGTTTTGTCATTATAAACTGTAATTGGATGGGGCTTTTTGCGATATACTACTTTTCAGCATATAAATAAATGAGTTTTGTATATTTTAAGTGTTTATGAAACACGTCAAATGTAGGGACATCCCCTTTAAAGAGGAAGTCCCTACAATGATCGCATATTTTCAATAATATCATAAACTTTGGTATTTGTTATGCTCTATCATTATTATGAAGGTTCCCAATTTGAACTTATATCGAAAAATGCCCCTGTGATACAAATAAACCGATTTCATCAATAACTGATAATTTTTGCTCTACAACACAATATATTATCGGCCTTTTCCGTTAAATTCTTCCGCGTTTTGCCGATGATCACCCGATCCCTCCATTGTTTACGTAATAGCTTTCTCGGAAGTGGTCGGAGAACCGCGAATAGGGCGAACAATTGCGAAACTAAAACTCAACCCGAATAAAACTGAAACATTGGGGAGTAAAACCGGGATCGGCGATATCAAACACATGGATGTTTTGTCATTATAAACGGTAATTGGATGGGGCTTTTTGTGATATGCTACTTTTCAGCATATAAACAAATGAGTTTTGTATATTTTAAGTGTTTATGAAACTCGTCAAATGTAGGGACATCCCCTTTATTCTACATTGTAATTGATTTTGATGATAGCATTGTTTCTTACACGAATTATGATACAATAAAGATATGAGTTTCTGACATGGCCAAATACACCAGCGCCCATGTCTGTTTTTTCTGTATCAATTAATATAATCAATATTCATAATGCCATTATTTCTTACATGAATATTCAGGGAGTAAAGGGTGGAAGACCAGTCATTTCTATATAATCTATATACAACACATGTTTCAGACCATATTCATTTTACAATGTAAATGACGTTTGTTCGGAATAATTAAGTGTGTGACAAAGCTCGCGTTACTAATGGAGTATTAGCAACACAATACCGGTTAACCCTTTCCTTCATATAAACGTCTTTTCACGCATTTGCAAACAGAATAGACCCAGATCAGACGGCTCCAATAGGAGCCGTCTGAACGGGGTCTGTTCTGTTTGCTTATGTAATTTGATAGTTCTGTTTCTTTACTTTCTAAAATGGCTACAATGTTCCTCCGTATATATTTAATAATAGCTATTTTGTCCATGAATATTCAGTAAGTATTGAAATTTGGAATGGATATACAACAGGGAGAGGGCTAATCAGTAAAACAACACCAGGACATTATACACACACACAATCTTAACCTTTAGCCTGCTGTGGGCGGATGAATGAATACCTATGCAAACAGTTTGGATCCAGATGAGACGCCGAGTAACTCGGCGTCTTATCAGGATCCAAACTGTTTGACATTCTGATTGCATTTTGGTAGACAAATTTATTATAGCTTGAAATTTGAAAATGTAGTAGGTGACTAATTCTGTAAAAATAATTTGCTCAGCAGACTAAAGGTTAATAACCATTTTCCCGCTGTTCAACTGTACTGTCTGTTTAACTTTGGTTTCGTTCAATTCTGATCATGTCCGATTCGAATCAGGTTTTGAGAAACTTTTGACCGGTGGTCAACTATTGGTGGTCAAGCAGCTGAACCTTGATGAGACGCCTAATTACTCGGCGTCTCGTCTTGGTCCAAACTGTTTGCCAGTCAGATCTCATACAGCTGAATATAATGGTCAAGTCAATAAATATTGTTGTCTAATCAGCATAGTCAATATTTGCATTCATTGTAGTATGACTGATTTGTCACAGGCTATACTTTAAAACTGACACATGCAAATAAATGGTAATTGCAATGAAGGCGTATCAACGAGATTACAAATACACAACATGCAGATAAGAAAACAAAGTCCGGTTCTGATGTGTTGTTTTCATTTTGGTCGGAAATATCAACTTGTATAAGTAACCCTGTATTAATGATAGACGTTCAATTAATGCTCTTACTTGGAATGTAGCAACACAATTTTGGCAGCATTTTGTAAGCTAGCTACTAGACTGAGAAGAAAAAAACTCCACATTTTTAGTCTTGGAAACAGGCGGCAGCTTAATGCAGGTTGAAAGTCATACAGAAAGCTCCTCTAGGAGCTTTCTGCATGACTTCCACCCTACATTAAGCAGCCAAGCGCCTAAAAGTATCTAACTTCTTCTCTACTAGAATTCCGATTTAGAGGGGTTTTATTGTAGTTTAGTGTTACTAACACGTTCAATGAAGAAATGTCTAAAAGTGTCATACTAAAACAAGCGCAAAACTCTTAGTAATTACAAATAATTTCATTTTGTTTGCAACATGTCCTGCATACAATATACTCTTCTCTGAATGAATGAAACACTGATGTTGCATTACGCGTGTTAGTAGCATAAAATGACAGTAAAACCTTTCTAAACCAGATTTCTGGTACAAGAATTAAGATAATTTTAGGCAGGTGGCTGCTTAATGCAGGGTGAAAGTCATACAGAGAGCTCCCAGAGGATCTTTTCTGCATGAATTTCATCCTGCATTAAGCTGCCACCTGTCTCCAAGACCGATGTTTATACTAAATTGAACGTCCGGTTAAAGAGGTTTTACTGTATACCAGTTTCTGAATGACTGAAATGTTGAAGAATTAGAACCAGTCTCTGAATGACTGAAATGTTGAAGAATTAGAAATAAAACCTTCACAAGTTACAAGTTCTTGGTTTTTAACAATCCATCAACCAATGTTTTATGTGATCGGTGTAATTGTTTCTAAAATGAATTCTAAAATTTGAAAAGGTTCCTCGCTGAATATAAATCACATGTTAAATTACACGTTTCTTGACTAGATGTGCAGCAGAAGCAGGCATATTTTCAGGAAATAATTTCCTTGAATGACATTTGAAAGAAAATTAATTTGAAGACGCGGTGAAATATGTGCTCATTTTATGAGCTGAAGTTCATTTAGGAGATATCATTTAGGAACAAATAACGGTGGTGGAAAACAATTAAACATGCTTTACCTTTAACCTGCAGAAAATAACTCTGACACAAAGCAAGATTTACTTACTTCCAATTTGTTAAAACTTCTGAGAAACTACTGACCGAGTGTCAAACAGCCTCGATCCTGATGAGACGCCGAGTTACTCGGCGTCTCATCCGGATCGAAGTTGTTTGCCAATGACGGTTAGGCCATGATCAGCAGGGCTGAAAAGTGAGGAAAGAACTTTTCAATTTGCTATTTTTACTACACAACGGGAGTCAACTATGGTTGAAACTTGAAAAGTTGATTTGGAAACCCCGCTACAGTACAGTAAACCTCTCTGGTTGGACTGAATAAATATGTCCGTCTATAAGAGCAGGTGCTTGCTTAACCAATTACCTCAAAGGCTATTTTTAGATCCAACCTATTTGAATACATTGTACATCTATCGAAAAGGAGCATTAACTAATAGAAAAGGAGAATTTTAGAATTGTGTAGTTTTGAAACTATTGTGATAAATAGAGCATTTGCTCCTATGGAGCAAATGCTCTATTTATCACAATGGTTTCACAAAGTGACTTTTACAGTGGCATAGAAAGTCGTATTAATGGAGGAAAGGGTTAACCCTTTACTGCAGGAATGTTTATGTAAGAAATAACGATGTCATCAATATGGATTAACTGAATGCCATCATGGCATATACATTTTTAATGTTAGTCATGACAGAAACTGTATTATTTCATAAGCAACGAAAGCAGGCCCTTTTTAAACGGTTCTCAGTCTAACCAGTTTGCACTGACGCCAAGAGGCGCATATGTGCAGAAGGAGCGCAATGCAGGATATCTTTATCTAGATTAACATTCGTACTGTGTTTACTTAATAGATACACCTTTCTACGCCATTTGCCAACAGAGTACAGCCAGATCAGGGTCTGCTCTGTTATTTACGCTATAATACAGATTATGATTCTACAGATTCTGCAATGGCCAAAACATGCTGTGTCCATGTGCTACTACATGTATAACAATTACTCTTATCCACATGTATGATGTCATTATTTCTTACATGAATATTCAAGGAGTAAAGGGTTAAGCTCCGCCTATCTTGGCGTTTTTGAGGTGGTTTTAGAGAGGTGTTGCTGTAAACTGTTGTGAACTCACAGATCGTTAGTGGAAACTCAAGCACAGTGCTTTGTTATATAAAGTTTATACAATAAAACCTGTCCTAAACGGCCATTCATTTGTTGAACATAACGCAGGAGTTTTATAAAGCAGATGGTTGCTTAATGCAAGGCAAAGGTAATGCAGAAAGCTCCAATAGGAGCTTTCTGCATTACTTTTGACCTGCATTAACTACCACCTGCATTACTGACCCATAATTAGATCTCATTTTGATGGCCGCTGAGGACGGGTTCTACTGTAAACGCTTACCGCAGTGTCAAACAAATGTCGCCTCAAATCTGGAGCTGGTGGGCATTTAACTTCATCTCATTCGAAGCAGCTGTTGAGAAACTATTGACTGAGTGTCAAACAGCTTAGATCCTGTACTTGGCTGTTTGCCAATGCGGGTCAGATGGAGGGTAGTACGAGAAGGGTTAACCCATTCCCTCATATTGACGACTTTTGACGACTCCGTAAAAAACACTTTGTGAACCCATTGTGATAAATAGAGCATTTGCTCCTATAGCAAACTACAAAATTCTAAAAGAATTCTTTTTCTCTAGTTAATGATCCTTTCCGGTAATTTTATTCAAAAAGGTTTACCTAAAAATAGCCTATGGGGTAATGGGTTAAGAAAGAACGCCGCAAGGGTGATTAACTAGTATAGTTACTGTATGGAACGTCTGCTTTGATATTAATTAATAGAAACTATTCATGGAAATAAGTTACAACGAAATATGGAAGGTAAACCATTGTAGCCATTTTAGAAAGTAAAGAAACAGATCTTTCAAATTCCCATATGATCCGTCTGATCTGGGTCTACTCTGTTTTCAAACGCGTGAAAAGGCGTTTATATGGGGAAAGGATAATACAGAAGAACATGTCTTAAGCGGCCATCAAAACAGGATCAATTAGAAAGCTCCTCTAGATGTTTTATGCATGACTTCCACCGTGCATTAAGCAGCCACCTGCCTACAAAAGATCTAAATTCTTCTTTACTAACATTTTGAACTATCAAGGTGTTATTTTATTTATATATAAAATCCTTGACTCCAAATGTTCCAAACGCTTCAATATTGTACAGGATTGCTATTTGACCAGTGTGTCGCATTTCATTAACCCACTCCCTCCTAGACTATTTTAAACCTTCGCTTGCTATTCACGTCAATATACCTACCAGTAAATAGTGAAGACCCAGATGAGACAGCTCCTGCAGGAGCTGTCTCATCAGGGTCTGCACTATTTACAAGTTGATTGTGCAACCAGTGCACTCCACAGCAGTGATTGCACAGCGAAATACTTGTACACAGTGAAGATATATGTAATTATACAACAGGGCATAGGTAAAGAAGGAGAAATGTATTTTAAAATTCAGCAAGAGAAGGGTGAAGACCCAACCACGTTGAATAAATCTATCGAAAAGGAGCATTATCTGTTTATCACGATGGCTAAAAATGTCTTTTACAGAGGCGTCAAAAAACGTCAGTAGGAGGGAATGGGTTAAAGTATAGCCATGTCACACGAGTTGCCAATCTGTGTTACAATGGTTTCGATCTAAACATTGTTCTGTAGTCCTTTGAATGCTGACATGTCAAAATAGAATGTCCCATCAGTTTCTAACTATAGCATTCATTCTGTATAATTCGCTGCATGGTTTTAAATGACACATAGTGCATACCTGATCAGGGGGCTCCTCTAAGAGCCTCCTGATCTTGGCATACACTGTTTGCAGATACCAGTGCACTTGATTCCAACATTCAACAGTTACAAATGTAAAGTGTTCCTTTACAAATATCTTACCAATATTCTAAGGTTACTTAAAATTTTCCTTCATAGAAACGCCTTTTCACACCTTTGAAGACAGAGCAGACCCAACTCCTGTGGGAACCGTTTGATCAGGATCTGCTCTGTTTACTTATGACATGCTATAGATCTAATTCTACAGTTTTTGCCAAAGTCAAAACTTCCTTTGCTAATAATGATGCAAAACATTTAGGTCATTAACCCATTACCTTATAGGCTGTTTTTAGATCCTACCTCTTTAAATAAATCTACCGAAAAGGAGCATTAACTAGAGAAAAGGAAAAAATTAGAAGTTTGTAGTTTGAAACCATTGTGATAAATAGAGCATTTGCTCCTATAGGAGCAAATGCTCTATTTATCACAATGGTTTCACAAAGTGACTTTTACAGAGTCGTCAAATGTCGTCAATATGAGAGAATGGGTTAATACTCAAGATGTTACTATTTCTTACATGAATATGCAACAGGGAAAGGGTTAATTATTAAAGTCAGCTTAGAAAGTGTCTAAATTTACAATTAACACTGCGTAGCCATCGCCATCATGTATACACTCTGAATGCTAAACACTTAAAACCTTTCCCTCGTATACTATTTATAGACCCAATCGCTTTGAATACATCTACCTAAAAAGAGCAATTACTACAGAAACGGAAACAAATGTATATTTTAAACCATTGCGATAAATAGAGAATATGCTATCATGGAATAAATGCTCGATTTATCACAATGGTTTAAAATGTATTTTACAGAGACATCAAAAGGTGTCAGTAGGAGGGAATGAGTGATAGCGTCTATTCTGATCCAGAGTGTTTAAACGCCCGTAGTATGTACAAGGTTGATACTTCAATTAACCCTTATGCTATCAAAAATGATTTGACCTATTTGTTTTTAAAAATGCATCAAATTGTCTTATAATTGCTTGAGAAAATATTAGCCGAATGGCAAACAGTTTGAATCTTGATGAGGTGTCATGTTACAAGACGTCTTATTTGGACCCAGTCTGTTAAGAAATTAATCCTTTCCCTGATGAATATTCATGCAGGAAATAATGACGTCATGAATATTAGTAAGATTATTTTTTATAATGGCATATGAACACAGGACAGTTTGGCCCAGGCAGAAGCTGTAGAATCATATCTATATTACACCATAAGCAAACAGAGCAGACCCTGATTAGGCGGCTCCTATAGGAGCCGTCTGATCTGGGTCTATTCTGTTTGCAGATGCGTCAAAATGTGCAAAAAAACATCTTAAGAGTTAAGAACAATTGCAACTGCAGTCAAACATTCTGATAATAAGTTTTCAAAAGACAAAATAGAGAAGGGAATGGCATGTTTGATGAACGAAACAAAATGGGTTAAGATTGTGGTAAATCAATTTTTAATAGTTTGATGCAGGCTTAAATGAAACACAATTTTGGCGCGTTATGGATTTTATTGTGACCTGAGGTACAGTAAAACCCCTATACTACGAACACTCAGATACGTATCATTATTGACCTTTAACATAGGTGGCAGTTTAATGCAGGGTGAAAATCATGCAGCAACTCCTCTAGGAGCTTTCTGCATGACTTTCACCCTAGATTAAGCAAACACCTGCCTACAAAAACACAAATTCCTCCTTAATTTCGTAGGATCGGGTTTTACTGTATGTGCAGTGTTTAGAAAGAAACATAATAAACAACAGTGCGTGCTCAATAAGTCGTCTTTTGGAAAGAAACATGTAAATGCTTAAACCGGGCCAAGCTATCTATAGACCATGCAGTGGGCAAACCTGTCAGACGCGTGTTTCAGAAATAATAAAAGAACAGTTAAGACAAGATGAGTTTGCCATTGTTTGTCAGTTTTAATTTTTTCCTGTACTTATAACCAGCTGTTTTAAAGGTTCTGAAGAACTTTCCATAACCAAAATAGACAAATAATTTATTTTGTGACTATGCCGACCAGTCTTAAATACGCGTAGAAAGTATATGTCATATATGATGTGCATAAAAATAGATGTTGTTTATCTTGGACATTATTCTTTAACCCTTTCGGCGCCAAATTTCTAATTGTCGTCTGCAATCCATTTTTTGTTAAATCATTTTATGGAGGACGATCAACGCCAAAATTGCATCATGCTTTGTGGCATTTCAATTTGCTTCATGTTAAATGCATTATGCTAAATGATTATTGCATGTCACGATGTGCTTTCTTCTTTCTTTGAAGTTTCTTCCTCGATCCGACATTTGACCTTCTGTAAACTTGTTTATTGATTATAATAACGTCAAATAATGTGTTACATTGTTTAAACTTCTTTGGAGCATATTCTTTGTGCTATTTGCTTATCGCTTGGTGCTTGGTGCTTGATGCTTGATGCGTGGTTCGTTGTTCCATCTTCGCCCCGGTCTTTGTCGTACTCTAGTCAGCTCGGACTAAAATGCTGAAGTGAAGGAAAACGCTATGAAGACATAGAAATAGAAGGATTTCAAAAAACACACAAAAAATAGAAGGGTTACTGATCCATTACATTAGAGAGAGAGAGAGAGAGAGAGAGTGTGTGTGTGTGTGTGTGTGTGTGTGTGTGTGTGTGTGTGTGTGTGGGGGGGGTTATTTACTGCTGGGAGAAGAATAATAATAACAAGAGGGTCTGAAAGGCCCTGACATCGCTCACCAGACAATCAGAGGATAAGATTTTCAAAGTTTTCACTATGTGTTTCTATAGAAAACTAGCCGGTACTTGGGTGAACCAATTTTGACACAAGGGGCATAATTTATGTAACTTTTGTAGAGGACCTCAAGTGAAGAAAATTTAAGAAAATGTAAATGAAATTTAAACATATAACAATGTAAATCTAAATAAGGGCATGCACAAAAGTATGTATACCCTCTCCCTGGGCAAATTGGTTGAATTTCAGAAAGAATATATTAATCTATATCGTTAATAACTCAAAGTCTCATCAGGTTCAATTAGTTTACTCTCTATTTGCATTTTTAAAAAATTGAAGCAGAGATCATTTTAGATTAACTAGTATTGAGCAAAAATATTTTCTCGTATTTATAATAATTACAGCGTGAGTAAATGACGTCACAAATATGTGATTTTAATAGCGCGTGCATTCATCCACCTGAATCGGGGTCAGATGTCATTTATGCATTTCATTTTTTTATGTGCAATACTTTATATATTATAGCTTTATATTAACTATTTGGATGCTAGTGGCAAATCAAATCTATGATAACAGATTGGATCCAGATTAGACGCCATTTTACTCGGAGTTTTATCAGGATCCAAATGCGTGTCCATAAAGAATAAATCTACAAATTGAAGCAGACAACAATTATTAATTATCCAGACGCAACATTACTGAACTTCTGAACATTTATTTCTTGTGTATATAGATCTGTGTTTTACTGTTTTGTATTTTGTATGAAATGCTTGTTTTGAGGGCCTCAAGGCAGATTAGTCATGATGACTAATTTAGCTACCCTCGTTAAATAAAGTATTCAATGTTCAAATTTTCAGATATTTTCATTACACCTTCATGGGTTATAGTTATTCATATCTTAATTTATTTTCAACCCTTCCCCTGTTCTATGTTTATTCAAAATTTAAATACCTACTGAATATTCATGGACAAAATAGTTATAAAGAAATATGGAAGGTGGGACAGTGTAGACATTTTAGAAAGTAAAGAAACATCTTTCAAATTCTATTGACGAACGGAGCGGACCCTGATCAGACAGCTGCTATAGGAGCCATCTGATCTGGGTCTGCTGTGTTTGCAAATGTGTGAAAAGATGTTAACATGAGAGAAAGGGTTAGTAAACATATTATAAGTATATTGTACACAAAATGAAAATAATGTAATGTAATGTATTTCTCAAACCCAATATAATTCTAATAAAAATATGCTATTTTATGATATATTAGACATGTTTATATTTATACATGTAATCTTAGCCCTTTCCCTGTTCTATATTTAGTCCCGATTCCAATACCTATACAGAATATTTATGGACCAAAAATTATAATGAAAATATGGAAGGTGGAACATTGAAGTCATTCAGAAATTCTAAATAAACAGATGAATGAAATTCCATTAGCAATCAGAGCAGATCCTGATCATACGGTCCGTACATGATCCACGCGTGGTCTATCACACATCGTCGATCAGGGTACTACACAGTTGACCCATTACTCAATGAATATTCATGTGAAAAATAATGACAATGAAATAGCATATGGACACGTGAATTTTATCAGGGCAAACTATGCAGAATGATATCTTTGACAGACCATCAGCAAACAAGACAGACCCTGATCAGACGGACATAAAAAAAGCAACAAATAAAATTGCACCAAAGGCAACATCTTTTTTAAATAATTAATCCCTCCCCCATACACACACGTCCGAATAATGTTCTTTTTTTTCGCTCAAAACAACATTTAAAAACCAAACCAAACATTTAATTCGATCTACGTTGAATCCATCCTCAGTACTTTCAGTAGTTTGATTATCTGGTTTTACATGCAGCGCCACCTATATGGCGAGTTCGGCTGAAGTGCATTATGCCTTCGGCGTTCGTCGTTCGGCTTTATGCTTGTTGCTATGGGCTTACCGCATTGGGTCATGTGTCATTGAAGAAACTTCAATGAAAGAAGGACTCCCATCTTGACATGCAATAATCGTTTAGCAAACTGTTCAACACCACAATGCAGGATGCATTTATCATGAAGCAAACTGAAATGCCACAATGCATGATGCAATTACAATGAAGCAAACTGAAATGCCACAAAGCATGATGCAATTTTGGCGTTGATCGTCCTCCATATCATTTGGCACAATAATGGGATGAGATAAATAAATGCAAATTTAAAGGAATAAAGCACACATATAGAAATAGAGATGGGACAAAAAGTGAAGTCCCTGATCAGACGCCGCTTTGAAAATGCGGCGTCTGATCTGGGACTGCACTATTTGTCGTGGTGCATTTATTCGACATTGACGGTGAAAGGGTTAAGATAGGTGCCTGTTTAAGGCATGGTGGAAGTAATGCAGAAAGCTCATAGAGGAAGATCAATATGTATACTAAATTCAACATCCAGTTTATAGAGGGGTATTACTGTTCATTATTTTCTTGTTGAACTGGTCATGGTTTTATATCTGTTCTTTTGAATTTCATCCTTTTCAGGAGATCATTCAGAACTGTTACTGGCATATAGCCTTCCTGGATAGAAACAATATTTACACAACCTAATACGAAACGAAACAAACTTGCTTGACAAAAGTAACCCCGTACTTCATGCAGTGTTATATATTTCTGGTCCTTTTGGATAATTAGTTTCGATCTTATTAGTTATGAAAATTGAATACCGCTTAAACCGGTATATCTGAGTGTTCGATTAGCAAGGTTGTACCGTACATAAAACAATTAAGTATTTATATCTATAAAATATATGTCCCCTTTCACTCATATAAATGTGTCTCATGCATTTGCAAACAGAGCAGGCCCAGACCACACGACTCCGTTAGGAGTCATCTGATCTGGGTCTGCTCCGTTTGCTTATGACAGTACATAGATCTCATTTTACAGTTGTCAAAGCAATACATTCCCTTGAAACTTTTACATCATAAAATCTCAGCTGATAAATATTCATGATCCCATTCTTTCTTACATGAATATTAAACAGGGAAAGGGTTAAAACGAAAGGAGGCGACACAGAACCTAAATAATGAACGTTAGCAGAGAGAACATTTTAACCCTAACCCCTCTGTAAATCAGAACATTTTAACCTTTACCCCTCTGTAAATCAGAACATTTTAACCATTACATATATCCCTTTGTAAATTAGACCATAATAACCCCCACCCCTCTGTAAATCAGAAGATTTTAACCATTACATATACCCCTCTGTAAATCAGAACATTTAAACCCTTACCCCTCCTCTGAAAATTAGATCATTTTAACCCCGACCCCTCTGTAAATTAGAACGTTTAACCGCCCCTCTGTAAATTAGAAATTTTAACCCCCACCCCTCTGTAAATTAGATCATTTTAACCCCAATGATGATTAGGAGGGACAACTCGGAGAGAAAACCATGGAGACGAAATCAAAAGTAACCGTACGGCACTAGGTACGAGGTTGCAAGGAACGATTACGAGGTTTAGAGGGATATTTACTGCAGCAGTCTTTAAAAGCAGACGTTTGCTTAACTCTTTGCACGCTAGCGGCAAAACTGTGATTACCTATGCAAACAGTTTGGATCCAGATGAGACGCCGCATAATGCGGCGTCTCATCAGGATCCAAACTGTTTGTCATCTTGACCATAATTTTGAAAAAAAAATGAGAGAAAGTTTATTTTAAGGAATTGAAGCAGACGACAATTGTTGCAGACGAAAAATTACTTAGCGTGCAAAGAGTTAATGCAGGACAAAACTTTCTGCATAACGCTTGTCCTGTATTTAATAACCATTGTTTTAAAAATCCAGAAATATACTTCTTTTGTGTGGTCGTATTAGCGAGATCTTACTGTACAGTGCCACTTTAATGCTTCATTTTTCATTGAGTATTTTGAATCTTTAAAATTCAAGACACAGTTGAACTTCGATATCTCGAACTTCAAAGGACCAAACAAATTAGTTCGAGATCACAGATGTTCGATTTCTAATCTGAACAAGTTCTAAAGTTCACTGCTTAAAGCAGGTCTACAGTGATGCTGAAAGCTCCTGTATGAGCTTCCATCATTACTTTAAACCCGCATTAGCTGTCACATGTGTTTCTAGATATGTGCAGTGATACATGTTAGAACATTTCCTTATTGTAAATATTGGAAGGACCGAACGTTTACTTCGATTTATCCCAAGTTCGAGATATCGACGTTCAACTGTACTATATTTAAAATTCAAGATACCATATTATTAGTTTAACCGAATAATCATTGGGTTCCAGATATTATCATGATAATTCAATTCGACAATAATTTAAGACATAAATACTTGAACTGCTCTGATCTAATATTTCGACCACTAAGGGCCTTTGTCAAAGATTATCATGTCTCTTTGATTATTCTCTTTGATTTTATGGCCGAATGCATGTAACAAAAATGTGACGCGTATTTTGACATGATAATCTTTGACAAAGGCCCTTAGTGGTCGAAATATTAGATCAGAGCAGTTCAAGTATTTATGTATTATACATGTATTAATTCCCTATTTTGGAATATTTTCTTCATAATAATTTAAGAGACTATCTCGAAAATCCAACTGAATATTTAACAATTGAAAATTCATTTGTTTCTTAAACATTTATGATCACACCTTTGACGACCAAATGTTGCAGTGATCTCACATGTTTCGTTCTTTTCGAGTTGTATATATAGCTTTTTTGTTCAGCTGATTGTTATAATAGCATCACGAACAAGCAGAGGTCTAAATAAGTTCGTAAATTAAAACATGTTTGAATAGCTCCTTTAATTCTGCTCTTTTAATTCTGCACCAAACCCTGTACTGTGAGCAATCTTTAGAAAAGTCTCTTCGAGACGATTCTAAAGAGTGGATACAGTATAAAGTTTGGTGGAAAAATGACGATTTTAGTATTTGATTATGCACATTTAAATTTTATCTGTAGCTCTGACAAGGTCATAACAGATCCTTTAGAAGCATATTTATATTATTACGCAAGTTTTTTATTTCCTTACCCAATCATGTACTACTTTTCATTAAACAAACTACAAGTTTATTCCATTTTGACATTTATTCATATTTTCCCCACATATAAACGTCTTTCCATACATTTGTAAACAGCAACGGGTTTAAATATGTTACCAGGTTACATATTACACACTTGTAAATGTGAATCTTCTGGTAGACGGTGTTCATTTCGTTGAAACGGAAGTATCTGGTGTTACAATAATTAATTAAAACTCACCTGATCTGATACGACAGTCGATGATAATGGGATTACTTTCAGACGCTAGTGTTCTGGAATGGCGTTACATTAATAGATTAGGTCTATTTGCAAAATATGTTGATCAAGAAGATGAGTTGTTTTTAGAATAATTCATTTCAAGTTGAATTCCGAAGATGCTATCGGTTCTGATTTACCTGTGAATAATTACAAATGTTCGAAATTGCAACCTTTAAAATATATTCTTAAAATGTATTGCAAAATACTGAGTAATGTTACAGTGTTTACCCTTTCTCTCTATAAACGCATTTTCACGCATTTGCAAACAGAGTAGACCCAGATCAGACGGCTCACATAGGAGCTAATAGGATATGGATAGATATGTTTCTTTACTTTCTAAAATGGCTTAACTGTTTAATTATAACTAATTGTCAATGAATAATCAGTAGATATTAAAATTTGGAATAAATATAGAACAGGGAAAAGGTTAACCAAACAACAGATTAACCATGATCTGCTCGTCCTTCCGATCTACGTCATTTGCTAATTTACAAACCAGAGTCCGGGGGTTCGAATAATCGAGATTTTACTACAATTCAAATTTGGCATTGTTAGGTAAATTTAAACATACAGTAAAACCCCTCTAATGCGACAATCAAAAGGGGCATAATTCTGGGTGCCAGAGGCAGGTGGTAACTTAATGCGGGACGAATAGGAGCTTTAGGAGCTTTCTACATAACTTTCGTCCTGCATTAAGCAACCCCCTGTTTATAAGGGCAGATATGGTTTTCTTTAAGTAGTCGCTTTAGAGGGGTTCTACTGTAGTTAGTGTGTCCCAATACTCTGTGTAATTAGCCCATTCAGTGAGGACTGCAAACGATGTAGACACAGGTTTGAGGGTTCATAGAGAAGCAATCTTACCAGACACTGCACTGTTTGTCATGTAACACTTTTCGTTTAAAACATGCCTTTATATTCACGGTAAGCATGATCTGCTTGAAGTTTGGAATAAGCCATTTGAAAGATTTTAGGTGGTATATTGGTTTTCTGGAAAGCATATTTCAATTACATAAAGAAGATAGAGACTTTTTGTTATTTAAACAAGACGAAACTCCAATAGCACCTCATTGGAAGGCAATAAGTGTGACAAAACTACATTTAGTTGAAAATAACATTATAATTATAAAATAACTGCAGTTATAAATCAACATTCTCTGGAAATTATTATCGTTAAATGAAAGCATTAATATTTATTGAACAAATAATTACATACTTTTTTCTCTTTTTGCTTACGCGTGATAAAGCGGCAGATTTTAATCCCCTTATTCATGAATATTCATGTAAGAAATAATGACCCGATGAATATTAAGTAGACTAATTGTTATAATTGGATATTTTGGCCATGGCAAAACTGTCGAATCATATGCATATTATATAATACACAAACAGAGCAGATCCTGGTCAAACGGCTCCGAAAGGCGTATATATGGAATAAAGGGGTAACCCTTTACTTAATGTAGATGTCGTCTTATCAGGTTCTGCTGTGTTTGCTTAGCTTATGAAATTATATTATACCTGATTGTACACTTTCTACCAATATAAAACACCTGTGCATGTGGCGATAATAAATTTCAGCTAAGAAATATCCATACTGTCATTCATTCCTAAATGAATATTCAACAGTGAAAGGGTTAACCATTTCCCTCATATAAACGAGTTTTCTCGCATTTGCAAACAAAATAGACCCAGATCAGAATGGAATTTGATATATCTGTTTCTTTAGTTTCTAAAATGGCTATAATGTTAGAATTTCCATATTCTTATTATACATGTATTTATACAAATAATGACTGTCTTACTATAGCTCGTGTGACTGAATGTATCATGAAATCAAACATACGACAATCACAACATCCATTTGCAATCGTCGTATTTAGAACTTACGACACTTTCTTTCGTACAATCTTTCGTAACACGGACTTTAGAAGTTCCTCTAATAGGAAATAGGATTTTGTTCGACTGAAGATGATGACAAACTTACACATGGAACACCGATATCTCGTTGTGACATGATGCAGTACAATCTCTCTCAACCGGAATTCTAGTAGAGAAGAATTTAGATACTTTTAGGCAGGTGGCTGCTTAGAGGAGCTTTCTGCTTGACTTTCACCCTGCATTAAGCTGCCACCTGTCTCCAAAACTCATATTCATACCAGTATTAATGTCCGGTTAAGAGAGGTTTTACTGTATATTTATCGATCACAGTGATCACTATACCATTATCCCAATGGTAAAAAATGTCTGCTCGAATTTCGATCTGTTACAAGTATGACTACTTCCAATTCAATTAAGTTTCTGCAAAAACTGTTGAGCGACTGTCGAACAGGTTGGTTCCAGATGTCACACCGGGTTACTAGATGTCTAATCTGGATCGAAACTGTTTGTAAATGCGCATCAGGTCGCAATAGCGGGATAAGGGTTAATCTCAAATCTCTTTATTACAAGGCAGAGTCTGTTTTCAATTTCCTGGGAAGATTTAGGTAATAATAGGATTGTCCGGGAGTATTTCTAAACACGCGACAAAAGCTTATCTTCATAAAGCTCAAGAAATGATGCTCTCCGGAAAACGACAAAATGATACCAGCTAGAACGCCACGAGCCCGGGATTTCTTAAGAGAAGCCGGATATATCACATGCTGCAAACAGGTCTGACTCTGATGCTATAGAATAGAACCTTTTGCGTGAGTTCATTCCCAAGCTTCTGATTGGTCAGGTTGAGCGAAGCACAGAGATAAGCGGTGAGAGAGGATTAAGAACGAATGACGCATATACTGTTAAGTAGTTTTGATTCTAATACGACTTACCTTGTGCCATGCAGTCGTACAGAAAAGGGCTATAGATGAGGAGTAGGGTATTTAACCCCTTCGGCGCAAATTATTTTAATTACCGTCTGCAATCCGAATTTGTTAAATCATATTGTAAAATAAGGAAATGAGATAAATAAATGCGAATTTCAAAGGAATAAATATATATACAGAAATAGAGTTGAGACAAAAAGCGAAGTCCCTGATCAGACGCCGCCTTGAAATGGCACATCAGGCAATAATAGGATCTGGGACTGCACTATTTGTCGTGGTGTATTTTTGCGACATTGGCGGTGAAAGGGTTGAAAAATCTAATTAAAATTTTCTGATATTTCTCCGCCAATTCCTAATTCAGTTGCATTTCATTAACCCTTACAACCCCAAATTACCAGAGTGGAATAACCCATTATTGTTTAAAGAGGAAATCCCTACAAAGAACGCATATTTTCAATAATATCATAAAACCTGGCATTTGTTATGTCCATTTATCATTATAAAGACTGTTCAATTTGAACTTACATCGAAAAATACCCTGTGATACAAAACAAACAGTTTTCTTCTATACTTATAGTTTGTGTGGTTTTCTTGCGATATACTTCTTTTCAGCATATAATAATATGATTAGTAATTGTTAGGCATTGTTAAAACACGTTGCAAGTAGAGACTAACATTATAACTATAGCATCCACTCAATATGAAATGTTTTTGCTAGGGGTTTTGAATGACATGTAGTGCAGACCCTAATCGGAGGGCCCCTCTAGGAGCCCTCTACACTATTTGCCAATGACAGTGAATGTGTGTTTCCGGGTTGAAAGAGTCATAATTGTCTCTCTGGTGCGATTCTAAGGAGTTGCAGCAGGGCAGGGTTTGGCTGGCTGAGAAATAAGCACCGCTGGTAGAGACACATCGTAGTGTGTAGCAACAAATAGTAACATGGCTGGCTGAGAAATAAGCACCGCTGGTAGAGACACATCGTAGTGTGTAGCAACAAATAGTAACATGGCTGGCTGAGAAATAAGCACCGCTGGTAGAGACACATCGTAGTGTGTAGCAACAAATAGTAACTTTGTACGACAGAAATAAGCACCGCTGGTAGAGACACATCGTAGTGTGTAGCAACATATAGTAACTTTGTACGACAGAAAGTGTCGTTAAGTTTAATTCAGAAAGTAGGAGATCCTTCGAAAGCAAAGTAAGCAATGTCAAAAGAGAACATTGCAGACTCAGTTTGATTGAGTCTGTTCAAGAGTAGTTATTAAAAGTGCAAGACTACAAGTGTCCCCTAGCCACGGCTTAAGCGTAGGCGGTATTAAATTTTCATAACTAAAATCATTGAAACTAATGATCCCTACTAATCAACTCTGCTTAAATTACGTCTTGTCATTGATAATAGTCTCATAATGTATACTTATGTTCTGTTTTATGGAGTTGTCTTTATATAGCTCGAACAATATGACCTGTATCCTGATCTACTTAATTTGCATAAATAAAAATTCGTAACATTTCCATTTTTGGCCTGGGGTCGAAAGACCCCAAGGCCATTGAGTTTGTAATACGACTGCCCACCCTTACAATGCACACAGCAATGCCGCAACAATTCTGTTTATACTTTTCTTTCCGATCCAAATCAGTGGTAGTTTTTTACAACATTCATTCAAACGCTTAATACGCAGTGGAATTGGATTATTGTTTTAAGAATTTGGCTTTTCGGTAAGGATTTATCAAGCAAAATCAAGCAGACTAAGGCGTCCACAGACACGAATCGTCTCGTGAAAAAAGACCAAACAACAAAGTCTTCTTCTTCTTCCGGTTAACTCAACAAGTAATCCCTTGTATACGCAGAAAAACAGCTAGTTTTCAAGTTAGATCTCGGAAAGAGTGTTGTTCAAATGAACAGATGAGTTTATTCAGATTCTCTTAAAAGTTCGTGCAAGTTAAATTGAGGTAAAAAATTGTCCGAAATTAATGAACGCTTGGGAAACGGCGTAGTGATTTCTTACTAAACGACCGAACGGTTCGCTGAAACACAGTTATAGGCGGAAGTTCACGAGTGTGTTAGCGCTCTTGTCAGAAACTACATGTCCCAGAGCTTAGATATTTGGTGTATAGATTTACTTAGCATGACTCTTTGAGTTTTATAAGTATCATAGTTCTGGGGTTAAAATTGGTTCTGCCCTGTGTGTATATTCTTCTTTACACCAGAAACTACATTCTAAAGGTTTCTCCTTAATATCACTCTTAGCTGAGACCAGTCAGTTGGAATTCTTATATAATCACCCTTAGCCTGATCAGTAGAGTAGAAATTGTGTTTAGATAAATAACACACACTCATTTAAGATTGAGAAAACTGTGGATAATTCTCAAAATGCAGAATACTCTTTAAGCTTTTTTCATACCTATGCCCTGCATTAAGCTACCAGCTATCAATATAGAGCATATCTGTTGTGAATTTCAGCTTAACTCTTTGCATGCTGGGTAATTTTGTGATCTGCTAAATTGTTGTCTGCAGCATATTCACAAGTTATCCTAACTACACACTTTCTTTCAGAGTGTTTCAGAAGTTCAGTCTCATTGACAAACAGTTTGGATATCAGATCAGGCACCACATTATGTTGGCCCTGATCTGGATCCAAACTGTTTGCATAGGTCATTAGTGGTGGGAGAATCCCACTACATACTTTCTTTCTAAGTTTTTCAGAAGTTCAGTCTCATTTACAAACAATTTGGAGATCAGATCAGGCCCCACATTATGTGGGGCCTGATCTGGATCCAAACTGTTTGCATAGGTCATTAGTGGTGGGAGAATCCGCTTCTAGCATCCAAAGAATACATGTTCCAGTGGTCTAATGCTCTATCCATTCTTTCACTTCATTCTTTTAGCATCATGTTCAGGTCCTCTACAAAAGTTATATAAATTGTGTCCCTGGGGTCAAAATTGGCACCGCCCCTAGGGTGTTAAGTTTTCAAAAGAAACATATAGTGAAAACTTTGAAAATCTTCTCCTCTGATTGTCTGGTGAGCGATGTCAGGGCCATTCTGGCCCTCTTGTTTAAATGTTAATATAAAAGTTATTTTTACTTTATTGTTATACTTGTTTGCTATTGAAATTTGTGTACACTGCTCTGTTACATGTAAGATTTTGGTCGTCCTTCTGCATAAAGTTAGTACTAGTTGGACAGAATAACATTTTCTCCACTTTACACAGATATGCTTATGTGCTGCCACAAGGTGGAGCCAATGTGTTATGTTATTCTCAAGTTAAAAGAACTCTGATACTTCTAATAGACAGTCTCAGTTTAGAATCAAGTCTAGTCAGTTTCTTCTTATTAAGTGATGATTTCAACAATAAATTTACAAAATGACAAACCGTGAAGACCAGAGAGCTCCTAGAGGAGCAGGAGCCCTCTGAACTGGGTCTGCACTGTTTGCATATTGAATGAGTGTACACGACAGGTAAAAATACTCCACTGATAGTCTTCAGAATACGTTACAAGTGCTGGGATGGGGTGTATGGAGTTGCAAAACCGTGCATACCCAGACCAGAGGGCTCCTGGAGGAGTAGGAGCCCTCTGATCTGGGTCTGCACTGTTTATTGAATGAGTGTAAATGACAGGTAAAAATACTCCACTGATAGTCTTCAGAATTATTTATAAGTGCTGGGATTGGGTATGGAGTTGCAAAACCGTGCAGACCCAGACCAGAGGGCTCCTGGAGGAGTAGGAGCCCTATGATCTGGGTCTACACTGTTTGCATATTGAATGAGTGTAAACGACAGGTAAAAATACTCCACTAATAGTCTTCAGAATAAGTGCTGGGATGGGGTGTATGAAGTTGGAAAATAGCAATCACTAACATAATATTATGAAGACTATTTTAGCTGTTGTCAACTATTCACTGAAAAAACAACAACATGTAGTTAAAGTTTATATTTAAAAAAGATAGTATTCATGAATTTTTGTCATTCACTTTTTATTTCCTTGTTTATAACCTTTGCATGGATTGTTGACAACAACTTAAATAGTCTTCATATGTTATGTTAGGATTTCATTCATTGTTAACACATTCTACCCTAGTAACTAGCTTTACTTGGCATTAACTAATAGTGTACCTGTGATAAGTACACCTGTCCTATGCAAACAGTGTAAAGCCTGCCAACTGGTCATGTATTTATTATATGCCTTTATATACCACAGTAACAAATAAATAGTTGTTTAAATCATTTCCTATCCAGAAATATTTGAGGCAGAACAAGAACTATTTCATGCCCTCAGATATAACGCTGTGCTTATACATAACATCACTCGTATTGAAAACGAGGTCTAGTATTTGGCTGATCAGATGAGACTCGGAAAGCTTGATATCACATAAAGGCATATAATATATACCCTTATCATTATATATTTCTGTAAGAAGTGCTTATGTAGTTTGTTAGATTTAAAAGGGGTGGTACATGTATGCAAAGATGGCAAGATTCTAAAACCGAATTTCACTTTTTTCAACCTTGTTGCATCGGATATTTTATGCCTTAGTCTGAAAAAAGTGAAAGTGGTAGGTTTTGAATATGTCATTCTTGATAAAAACCATTGAGAAGTCAATAAAACATTTGAAATATGTCTATTGCCTTTCTCAGTTTATTTTTGTGAGTTTTCTAACATGTTTTCTCTTGTTTGTACAGTTTCACCCTTGTTGCTCATGCTCAGTCTTTCTCAGTTTTGTTTTTTCTTCGTGTGTGAAATCCAAATTCCTCCTCATCTTTGTTAGATTCAAAGAGGTGGTATGCAATGATGGCAATATTCAAATCCGAATTTCTTCATTTTCAACCTTGTTGCACTGGATATTTTATGCCTCTGTCTGAAAGTGGTAGGTTTTGAATATGTCATTCTTGACTTAAACCATTGAGAAGTCAATAACACATTTGATATATGTCTATTGCTTTTCTCAGTTTTAGTTTTGTCACTTTTATAACATGTTTACTCTTGTTTGTACAGTTTGACCCTTGTTGCTCGTGCTCAGTCTTTCTCAGTATTGTTTTCTGTTTTTGTATAAAATCCAAATTACACCTCATCTTATGAACGTGTCTTCTGTGCACAACTTCACCTCTGTTACCCACAGTCACATTTTACCTTTTACTCATTCAATAAAATATGTCAATCTATTGATTTATGGAAAGTCCATGGTTCTACCAAATTGCTAAATCGTACTTAACACAGTATCTAAGTGCATCTTTTGTCTTGTACTTGTAATTTGCTTGATGTCCAAAATCATCTACATACTGTTACTATCAATATTATATAGTGAATAGCTTGAATGACAAATAAATAGTATTTAATTGAGTAGCTCAATTACATACATTTTCTTTTTTTGTGTTTTCGTCTTGTTCGATCATACTAATGAAAGTGCCTTACAAACACAATATCATTTATTATGTTTTTCATGTTAAAAATTTATGCTTTGTGATGCTGTGATAATATTTATATTGTGCCTTTCTTTCACAGGATATAATGACAGTTGTCACTAGTTGATAACTGTTTCAAAAATTTACCATTACCTTGTAAGGTCATTTCTTAAAGCGGGCTGGCTATGTTGCAAAATGAGTAAATCCTTAACCCAATAACCTGTTTCTAGTTATGAAGACAGGTGTCCACTTTCAGCAGATTGAAAGTTCAGTAGAATGCGCCTTAAGGTGCTTTCTGCTTTATTTTCAGCCTACTTTAAGCTATCAACTGCTAGGATATAGAATATATTTCTTATGGTATATGATCATGACTGTGAACCATTGAACTATGGAGGAAAATTTAATGTTCTTATATAAGAGAAAGACATCCCTTCAGTCTTCATGAACTACCAGCTATAGAATATAGTAAATATCTCTTATTGTGCCTATTCATTTATGTATGTCATGGAACTTTTCTCTTCAGCACAAGAGATAAAGAGATGACATATCCATTGGTTTAGGCAAATTTCCGTTTGTTCTACTGTCTCTATCACAAACACAAACTTACATCGATAATTAATCATTTCGTGTTCAAGGCAGGTGGCATAAAATCAAATTGAGATCAAAACAGATAGCTCCTTCAGTAGCTTTCTGTCTTGCTTTCCTATTAGGCTGGGTCCTAGTAGTGGTTACCGTAGCATCCCCCCCTAGACTTTTTTTCATGGGTACCAAATTGTTCGTTGGGGTCCTTAGAACACATTTTGAGCATGCCCCCAAAAATAAGTTTGTCCCAGCTATGTTTTATTTAACGGTTTCCATGGTAACCCGAGGTAATTTTCGAAACTACCTTGGTTCAGAAAATGCGCCATAACTTTGTTTTTAGAAGCAATAGAAGGACAAAACAAGTACCAAAGTAAAGCAGAGACATATAGCTTGAATATGATATATGATTTTATTAATATGCATAAATGCATTCTTATGAATATTAATGAGGAAGTAAAAAATGTGATTTTTTTAGAAAAAAGGAGTTTGTTGTTTAGTCTGAGAGGCTTATTAATGCACAGAAATTATTGAATTTAGGTTTAAGTTGTTCGTTGGAATCCTCAGAACACATTTTGAGTATTTCCCCAAATAATTTTGTCCCATCTATGTTTTATTAAACGGTTTCCATGGTAACCCGAGGTGAATTCCGAAACATGCTTGGTTCAGAAAATACGTAATAACTTTGCTTTTAGAGGTAATAGAAGGACAAAACAAGTACCAAAGTAAACCAGAGACATATAGCTTGAATATGGTATATGATTTAATTAATATTCATGAATGCATTCTTATGAATATTCATGAGAATGTAAAAAAATGCGTTTTTTAGAAAAAGGAGCTTGTTGTTTAGTCTGAGAGGCTTATTAATGCACACAAATTATTGAATTCAGGTTTAAATTGTTTGTTTGGTTCATCAGAAAACATTTTGAGCATTCCCCCAAAGTAATTTTGCCCCATCTATGTTTTATTGAACGGTTTCCATGGTAACGCGAGGAGGTAAATTTCGAAACATCATTGGTTCAGAAAATGCATAATAACTTTGCTTTTAGAGGCAATAGAAGGACAAAACAAAAACCAAAGTAAAGCAGAGACATATATCTTGATTATGGTATATAATTTTAATAATATTCATACATGATTGCTTATGAATATTAATGAGGAAGTATAAAATTCGCTTTTTAAGAAAAATGAGTTTTTTGTTTAGTCTTTGAGGCCTATTAATGCACAAAAATTATTGAATTCAGGTTTAAATTGTTCGTTGGGGTCCGCAGAACACCACTTGAGCATTCCCCAAAATAATTGTGTCCAAGCTATGTTTTTAACGGTTTCCATGGTAACCCGAGGTAAATTTCGAAACATCCATGGTTAAACAAATGCGTCATAACTTTGCTTTTAGAGGCGAAAGAAGGACAAAACAAGAACCTGAATAAAGCAAAGACATATAACTTGAATATGATATGTAATTTAATTAATTTTCATAAATGTATTCTTATGAATATTAATGAGGAAGTAAAACAATCCGATTTTTGTTTAGAAAAAAGGAGTTTATTGTTTAATCTGAGATGCCTATTAATAAACAAGAGTTATTGAATTCATGTTTGAATGTTTTCATGTGAAGGAAAATAAACCATCTTTGTTTCAGGTAATATTTCTATAAAGCATGCGTATTTCAGCTTATTTGCATATAATGTACGTATATGAATAAGCAATTTTCTATGAGCATTGTATTTAGTATTATTTTGAGTATACGGTAAAATCTCGATTATTCGAATTTTCTTTATAGAAGCATTAAGACATGCATTAGAAGCTTTCTGCATGACTTTCACCATGCATTAAGCTGTCACCTGTCTTAAATATCGATAATAATACGTACGTCAATGATAATACGTCAATGTTTGAAGCGAATCCCATCTGTTGGATGCAACTGCCGGTGCTAAAGAAGTGAATGAGAGAGAGAGAGAAAAAAAGAGAGAGAGAGGGGGAGGCCTAATGCCCGCCCCTGGGGCTGTCGGATCTGATAAAAAAAACCAAGGTCGATTTTCATTTGAAACCGGAGGCCTAAGAGATACCATGGGAACCCTTGTCCGTAAGAGTTTAGCGGACATGATCCACCAAGTTGCCGGGCTGGCACAAAAATCTTCGTCCAGGTCAGGCAAACGGGAAAGAAGTCCCGTGGAAGGAGAAATACTCCCTAGACTTAATTAGGTTCGGGAGGTCCACTTTTTCGACTGACACTAGCACGGAAGAGGATAGAGGACCCCTGTGAATAGGATTCGGGGGTCTAGGGCAGACAGAGGGTGGGATGATTCTAAAACAATCTTCACACGCATTCTCAATGGAAAATATTGATGTTCAGAATCATCTAAAGAAAAAGAGGACTAAGTCCGGTCTAAATCTGAGTGAGAGGCTTCCACAAAGTCTGATTCCTTTTAAAAATAGGACCATCCCTAGGAGCCATAATGGACAAAGTGTCTTCCTGCTCTCCCTCAGGATCCGCCCTGGTGAACGCCATGGATGGCAGCTCCCGGGAAGAGTGGGACCCGCCACAGACATAGAAGTGTGGACTATGGGTTCACGTGAGAGCTATTCTCCCTCTAAGTGAAGCTTGCTGGTTCCCAGAATGAGTGTCGGCTATCGAGAGGGACCAGCAGGCGAATCTGAGGAGGCAGAGCGATGTCTTCGCATAGAAGAGTAATGGTAAGACCTCGATCTGCGATGAGAGCGGTGCGAGTTCCGGTTCGCATAAGAAGAATAAGAAGGTTTTTACGCCTCCTACGGGGTGGGTGGGATGGGGGCTGGGGAGTCCGAGGTGTACTCAGAAGATGAAGAGTAATTGCAGAGTCTAGACGACCAAGAACGTCTAGACTTAGCCAGAGCAGCTTCCTGTTGACTTTCACCACTGTAATGCGGTGTAGAGACAGAATGCCCTGTAGAAAAGATTGGATTGGTAGATTTACCGGTCCACTTCGGTATCCTGGTCCAAAGGACCAGACCGGGCCACCGGAGGACCGTTGGAGAGCAAACTTAGGACACCGGGCCAAAGAATACACAGTGACATCTTTGGGCGGGGGCTCGGTAGACCGGTCTGCTGGTTATGTCATGAAACAGAAGCACTAACGCCGGGATACCGGGGACCGGTGACGGATAACTGGGCCTAGATTCAGCGGGACCAGGCAAAACTCTTCACACAACAAGCGGACCGGGAGACCTGGCAACAATAGTACCTGGGACCAGAACAAAGGGTACCATTCAAGTGGTAAACGGGGAACCCGCGCACGGGCCAGCAGTTAGGTGCCGATCTGCAACTAACAACTGGGGAATCGACTGCACCACAGGGGCTATTGACGAAAGTGATTTTAAAGAAGAAGCAGGCTTATTCTGAGCTTTAGAGGACAGTGGTGTGTCTGTTGCGAGGGAGTCGCTGACTAAAGAGAAGAATACTTCTTCCGTCGGACAGCAAGCTCCCACGTCTCCCCTATCCAGTGGGATGAAATTGGACAGGGAGCTGACGCGGAGCATCCGCAGCAGGCCAGACACACTTAATGAGTTGTCCAGCCTGTCGCGAAATGCTCGCAAGAAGCCTTGCGTTGCTCTGGCATGCTGTGGTAAATAATCAAGCAAAAGCATAAGACATCGCGAGTAAGTTAGAAGTCACGCAAGGCTAATATGGGTAAACATAAGCTGATGATTACAGTCGAGATGCTATATATTTTCTATTGCATTGCAAAACACCCATAACAGTAATATTCTTCATAAAACATGCATGAGGCTCAATTCCTCTGCTATAATTTCTTACAAGAAATGTGTTGTTCACATACATGTATATTGCAATATAATAGAAAAATTACTTTCCTACAACAGTTTACATTCTCATTAATATTCATGATTTTGAAATAATATTCATTATCTACATATTTATATACATGAACATCAATATCGCTGTTTCAGTCAGTATCAAGCTCTATACTGGTTAACTAAAATAATCTCAGATAAAAAGAACAGCTCATTCAAGTGTGTTTATTTTACATCTCATTAATATTCATAAATATGCATTAATATTCAAGAACCCAAAGTAATGACCTCTGCTCTTGTCAATGTTTGTTGTTCTGGTATTTTACGTAAAATAAGATATTAGAAAAGATAGTACACTCGAAACAATGCTAAATATAGGGCTTATGTTAAATTGCTTATTCATTTACGCACGTTATATGCAAATTAGCTTAAATATACATGTTTTAGGAATATTACATGAACCAAAGATGTTTTCCTTTATTTGTATGTTGATATTAAAACATTTAAATCTGAATTCAATAACTGCATTGTATTTGTATATTATTAGGCCTCTCAGACTAAAAACAAACTCGTCAAACTAAAAACGCATTTGTTACTTCCCCATTAATATTCATAAGAATGCATTATAAGAATGCATTATATGTATTAATAGAATTACATATCGTATTCAAGATATATGTTTCTACTTTACGTTGGTTCTTGTTTTGTCCTTCTATTGTCTCCAAAAGCAAAGTTATGAAGCATTTTCTTAATCAAGATAGTTTCGAAATTTACCTCGGGTTACCACGGAAACCGTTTAATAAAACAAAGCTGGGGCAAAAAGTGTTCTGATGACCCCAATGAACAATTTAAACCTGAATTCAATAATTTTTGTGCATTAACATGCCTCTAAGACTAAACAAAAAACTCATTTTTCTAAAAAAGCGGATTTTTATACTTCCTCATTAATATTCATGAGCAATTATATATGAATATTATTAAAATTATATATCATAATTAAGATATATGTCTCTGCTTTACTTTGGTTTTTGTTTTGTCCTTCTATTGCCTCTAAAAGCAAAGTTATTATGCATTTTCTGAACCAATGATGTTTCGAAATTTACCTCCTCGCGTTACCATGGAAACCGTTCAATAAAACATAGATGGAACAAAATTACTTTGGGGGAATGCTCAAAATGTGTTCTGATGACCCAAACAAACAATTTAAACCTGAATTCAATACTTTGTGTGCATTAATAAGCCTATCAGACTAAACAACAAGCTCCATTTTCTAAAAAAACGCATTTTTTTACATTCTCATGAATATTCATAAGAATGCATTCATGAATATTAATTAAATCATATACCATATTCAAGCTATATGTCTCTGGTTTACTTTGGTACTTGTTTTGTCCTTCTATTACCTCTAAAAGCAAAGTTATTTTGCATTTTCTGAACCAAGCATGTTTCGAAATTTACCTCGGGTTACCATGGAAACCGTTTAATAAAACATAGATGGGACAAAATTATTTGGGGAAATACCCAAAATGTGTTCTGAGGACTCCAACGAACAACTTAAGCCTAAATGCAATAATTTCTGTGCATTAATAAGCCTCTCAGACTAAACAACAAACTCCTTTTTTTCTAAAAAAATCACATTTTTTACTTCCTCATTAATATTCATAAGAATGCATTTATGCATATTAATAAAATCATATATCATATTCAAGCTATATGTCTCTGCTTTACTTTGGTACTTGTTTTGTCCTTCTATTGCTTCTAAAAACAAAGTTATGGCGCATTTTCTGAACCAAGGTAGTTTCAAAAATTACCTCGGGTTACCATGGAAACCGTTAAATAAAACATAGCTGGGACAAACTTATTTTTGGGGGCATGCTCAAAATGTGTTCTAAGGACCCCAACGAACAATTTGGTACCCATGAAAAAAAGTCTAGGGGGGGATGCTACGGTAACCACTACTAGGACCCAGCCTATATTGTTATATGCTGTCTCCTGTCTTACAATCAATTAGCCTTTATTATGTGATAGTCGGAAGGTTTTACTGAACAAACATGGACCGACCTGTAATATGCAGCTTTGTGCCAGTATTGTCTATTAAATGCAATTTCTTTTATTCTTCCCTAATGTTGATATTGAAACTGTTGCTCTGTAGTGTAAATAGTATGTGCCTTTCAGGATGTTATTCCAATAAAAGCAACACATCTGAGAAAGAAATGTAGGAACATGTGTTTCTGAAGTTTGCAGATTCACTAATTGTTACTTTCCTTCTTGATTATCTTGCTTTCATTTGAATGCATTTACTTTCTTTTACCATTTTCCACAAATTTTACCTATGTACATGATATGCTTTATACAAATACAAGTAAAAAGGTCCAAGACTGTAGTGCAGAATCCTTCGTTTTTTAGGCTTCAATTGACCCCAAAAGCTATAGCTCTCCCTCTTGGACCTCTTTTTATTTTGTAGCTTTCGATTTAACTGTTACTTTCTTTAAATTATGCCATTCAAAATAAATATACAAATCTTTATTTTGCTATCATGTTATCTTTTGTACCTACACTAGTCAGCTTTAAGATCCCCAGGCCTTCAGCGCTTTCAGCGCTTTGATTATCATCGGCATTGCACGGGTTTATCCTCAGCACGTGCCCCGCTAAGCAACTTCATAGACACACTTTAACTGCATGGACACACTTTACATATGCACAGGTTATCCCTCTCCTGTAATTTCAGCGAGAATAGACTTCACGATTTACCGGCGGAGTTTTATTTATACATTACACGTCCATGTCACCTGTAAGTGCTGAGAAGGACACAGTCCTCTGACAAGGGTGAGCACTATTTGCTGGACCCACAATAGCATTGACTTATTCCAGCAAATATTTTGTTTTGCCGTGCCCTTAACGCAGGGTGAAAGCCTTCCACCCTGCATTAAGCAGCCAACTGTCACATGAAAAATGGATGGGCTTCAAAGTAAGATATGGGTGGAGTTTCAAAGTAAGAAATGGGTGGAGTTTCAAAGTAAGAAATGGTGGAGTTCCCTAAACACTATGGGAATACACGGATTGGCCAAATGCTTGCACGTGCACGTTACTTAATCTCCCCGAAACAGATGTACCAATGGAGTTCGATGTAGTCATTTCACAATAGTTTGATTTTTATCTGGTATCAGTATTCAATCTGGTATCAGTATTCAATTTTCTAAACCCATTACCCAATGAATAATGTAAGAAATAATGACGTCGTGAATATTAATTAGATGTTCTAATAATAGCACAAGGACACATTAATTGTAGGTCATAAAAGAAACTGTAGAATAATGTTTATATTAGTTCATTAGCAAACAGAGCAGACCCCAATCAGACGGCTCACTCGTACGGGAGTCTTGTCTGTTTGCAAAGACACAGGAAGGCGTATCTATGGAGTAAAGGGTTAATTGGACCAGTTTATTGACTCAAACTCATGTGTCACGATATCATGATTCTGCAAAATGTCTCAGCTTCTGATTTTATAGACTGAGTCTCGTTTGATAGAGAGCGGTGGTGTGAAAACAAAGAAAGAATAACAAAATTATATGTAAACTCACATGGTGCATGTCTCGGTCATACCCCAGTCGTCTTATTAATCAAAATTGTGACCAACAAAATGTTGGCATTGGTGTACACTAGAAGTGAGTAAAAACAGTTAGGTATTTTAAATACAGAGGCACCTCGATATCTCGAATTTTAAGGGACCATTCAAATTACTTCGAGATAACGCGGGTTCGAGTCAGCCTATGCTAACTTGGAAACTTTATCAATATGGCAGCAAAATGCAGGTCATAAGTAATGCTTTAAGCTTCTGTAGAGACCGAATTTTTAACTCGAGTTATATAGAAGTTCCACTGCATGGAAACACTTTGTAGGATGAGTGAGTTTTTACGTTACTACTCGTATTCTAAGAATATGGTATAGGGCGGCGTTGAATGGTGAGATGATCATACATTATCTCTTGAATCCTTACATGGTGGATATTTGCGTACATATATGTGTGCGTATTAACTAGCTGATAATTTTATAATTGTAAATGAACAGAGAAATAGTTTACCATCGCAGAAACTGTGAAATATGATCTTTATAATTCCATAATCACACAGAGTTCCTACTGGATCCATCTGGGTCCATGCTTATAAAAACTTTATTTGAGTCTGAGTTCATTCTCAAGTTTTTGATTGGTCAGATTTGAGCCTTTGGCTCAAATCTGACCAATCAAAAGCTTGAGAACTTAAATCTGACCAATCAAATGCTTGAGAACGAATTCTCAACTAAAAAGCTTTATAAGCATGGGCCCAGATCTCGGTCTGCTTATTTGGCACAAGCTTCAAAGGCGTCTCTCAAATACGGCAGATAGACGGTTCTACTTTCTTCTATTCTGGTATTAATTTGTCCACTACAGCTAAATGTGACGCAGTACTCACACTTTTAATCAACTTCCCTAGCTAAACTTGTTTGTCTGGAGAATTACAGTTTTGTCATTTACGGAATTAATTTGGCTTCCAAGTAGACATGTGGTGAAGCTGGAGTATTATAACTTTTAACAAAATTGCAAATCCACCTTTTTTTAAACAGACAGACTATCGCACGTGGCATTCATAAATCTGTCACTCAAATGGAGCCGCTTTAGTAATATTCATCTGTCATTAAGGACAGATGAATTCGCGTCAGTACAAGTCATGAATCTTTTATTCAGATCAGATGGATATGCATTAGCGGCATACATAAATCTGTAATTCAGAAAAGAGGCTTTCAAGCCAGTGGCATTCGTGTAACCGTCATTCAAAAAAGATTAACTCGAGTCAGCGGCATTCATGAATCTGTCATTAGTTTAAACATATTTTATTTTCGATAAGCATTTCACATGTATATAACCAAATACATACATCAATGTAAAAAGGATTAGATCGAAAGCATAAGCTTATTTGAGATCCTCTCCTTGTCATGATTGTTTTGCGATGAGCGGATAGTAAGTTATATTCTAATATAAACTATAAAATCTACGGATTTACTAGTAGGGGTGCAACAATACAGTGAAACCTGAAAACTGAATTGCGAAATATTGCAATACAAAGAAACTGTATTTCAATATATTGCTATAATGTGGCAACTTGTAAGTACAAGAATGGATAGAGATTAGCCTTGAGAACTTATTTATATCCTTGAAAGGATAAAAGGAGGACAGAATTTCAAAAAAATAAAAAAAATAAGTACATATAGTTGAAATTACAGGTCGTTGACCAGTTTATAGTTTCTATTTGTTCAGTATGATAAATTTCTCCTTTAAGTTTCTACTATATAGAATATTGCAATACGGAAAAACTGCATTACAATACGTATTGCTAGGAGGCGTATTGCAATATATTGCAATATATTGCAATATTGCTACACCCCTATTTCTAGTATTACAACGGAATAATAAATGAAGTTGAAAAACAAAACAAAAAAGAAAAAAAACAAATTGCGAGAATATATTAAGTGGAGAAAGGAAAATAAAGAGAATGGAAAACATCTTTGTATCTAAGGCTATCGAGGAGAGGACCGCCCCAAGGCGAGTTCAACACCAGCAGTCTATTTAAAGGTTCTCACAAGAAACGATTTGTTTGCAGAATATAACTTTGCACTGCCTGAAAGACGGTTACGTTGGACTTATAGTCAAGTAACGGATCACCATAGAGAAACAGTTTAACGGTTGGTGTATGAATTGGCTTAATTATATCAAGAAGAGTTGTGCGTATTTGCTGATACGATGTGCAAGTAAGAAAAAAATGGTGAGCACTTTCAATATCACCACAGTGGCACAAAGGGGAGTCAACAATGTTTTTCTGGAACAGAGTGAGATTTAGAGAGCTGCAGTTAGTGCGCAAACGTGTATGAAGTATTTGTACCCTCCTACTTCCTATATAATAGTATGAAGGAACAGAGTCAACAGAGGTTTTAATAGAAGATTTGAAGGATGACACGGAATTGGAGTTTCTTACTTCTAATGTTAAGGAATTCCACTCACGCACAGTTGAGGGTAAGAAAGATTCAGAATAAAGCCTTGTTCTTGCATAAGGCTGTTGCAGATTTTCAGCATTTCTCAAATGATATCTGAGCCCGGAGCCCAACAGAGGAGGTACTAAAGACGATAAATAGTCAGGAGTCAGGCTATGGGCCATTTTGTAAAATAAAATCAATTTATGGTAACGTCTTCTATCGCTGAGCGATTCCCAGCCAAGTTCTTGTTCCAGAGTTTTCAGGGAAATAAGTTTTGAGGCACCAACAGATATTCTGGCTGCTTCATGCTGTATCTTCTCCAGTTCCAACTTATCAGCATTCGTACAGTTATCCCAGACAACATCAGAATATTCCAAAACAGGTCTAATAAAACTTAAGTAAATTGTCTCGAGTGATTTACGATCCAGAACAAATTTCAGTTTCCGCATAATATTGATTCTGGTCCATGCTTTTGACTTAATATATTCTAAGTGGGAATGCCAACTACCATCATTAGATAAGAAGACACCTAAGTGTTTGTGTCTCTCAACTTCTAAAATTTGGTTGTTTAACATTTCCAAAGGAGGGTGGTCAGGTTTATTCATTTTACGTGATATTAACAGAGATTCGGTCTTGGTAGGATTGAAAGATACCAGCCATGTTTTAGCCCATTCAGTAATTTTCGTGATATCAGAATTAAGAGTGGTGGCTGTATGGTCAGCATGATCAACAACAAGATACAGGCTTGTATCGTCAGCAAATAGACGAATGTTGGACTGTATGTCGGATACAATATCATTAATATAAATGAGAAATAAGAGAGGACCTAGTATAGATCCCTGTGGAACACCAGCTTTTGTTGATGCCCATTCAGACGTGGCACCAGGTATAACTACTCGTTGACATCTGTTATTGATATAATTTGTGAACCAGTTGAGTAATTTGCTGGATAAACCTATTGATTTCAGCTTAGCTAAAAGTCCAGAATGCCAGACACGGTCGAAAGCTTTGCTTATGTCAAAGAATACAACTCGTACTTCTTTGCCTTCATCCAACGCCTTACTAAATGTATTATACAGAAATGTCAATTGGTTCACTGTAGAGTCACCAGGAATAAAGCCAGATTGGAAGGAAGAGAGATAGTTTATATCACGCAGATAGTTGTAAAGATGTTTAAAAACTAAACGCTCGAGAATTTTATCCAAATTACTCAGCAGAGAAATAGGGCGGTAGTTACTAACGAGAGAACGGTCACCTTTTTTAAAAACAGCGGATACATGGGCTTCCTTCCAGGATTGTGGTAATACACCATCACTTAAAGATTTATTGAATAAGTCACACAAGGGCGGGCTTATTTCCTTAGACATTTCACGAAGGATCTTGTTACTTATTCTGTCAGGACCGGCTGCTTTGCCAATTGGAAGACATTCTATCACAGACAGAACTTCATCAGGGGAAATGGTAAAGAATGGCATAGTGTAGTTGGTGGGTAAGATAGTTGGTATTTGGACACTGTGTTCATCCAGCATTGTTTGACCAACAAAGTAATTATTTAACAGATTAGCTTTATCATTAGTTTCAAATGCAAATACACCATTGTTTTCAAGTGTGGGTAAGGAATTTCTATCATTTTTTGATATAAACATTTTTAGTGTTTTCCACCAATCCCTTGAGGAAAGAGTAGGCGATGATAATGTTTGAGAAAGGTTATCATAAAATGCCTGTTTAGAATTACGAATCAGAGTTACGGTTTCATTACGTATAGTTTTAAATCTATACCAGTTATTAGCTGAATTGCTTCGTTTGGCCCTCCTATAAGCTCGTTTTCTTGATCTTATTTTACGTTTTATCAAAGTATTTATCCAGGGTGGTTCGAATGGTTTGATACGTACGGTCTTATTTGGTACACAATGGTCTGTCAAATGTAAGATCTTGTCAGTAATTTGCTGAGTAAAAGTATTTATATTATCTTCGTATACTGTTGTCCAGTCAGTCTCTCTGGCTTTCAGTCTAAGTAAGTCATAGTCACCTTGTTCGTATTTGTAGATTTGCCTAGAGTATGATTTGAATTGCGGCTTATGGTATCGAAATAACGCATATATTGGACAATGGTACCTATGTTCCTGTTGCAAAAAAGGGTCACCCACGCCACATGAAATTACTGTATTTTTATTTTTTATGAGAAATATGTCAATGAGCGAGTCAGAATGTTCTGTGAAATTTGTTGACTCTTGGATGATTTGATCAAGTCCAAACTGTTGGCAAAGTGAATTAATTTTACGTGCTGATGTAGGATTAAACATATTAAGGTTAAAATCCCCAGTTATTATAACATCATCCACACCTGTGTCTATAGCTAGATGAACAGAGTCTTCGATCATGTTATAATAGGCCGAGTTTGAATTAGGTGGACGATAAAATACACCGACTAGTAAATGCCTGTTGTGTAGAATAACGTCGATCCAGAGACACTCTAAACCAATTAATTCAAGGTCGCGTCTTCGACTATACTTAATAGTATCACTCACATAGATCATCACTCCTCCATGAGTATCATGTATGCGATCTTTTCGCTCTGGTGAGTAGAAACCAGGGATTGCAAGATCTTCATCAAGAGTAGAATTATTCAGCCAAGTTTCAGAGAATGTGAGTATGTCAAAGGCGTGCAGTTCAGCAGTTAGAACGTCTAACTTCGAAAAAATACTCTGTACATTGTAATGCAAAATGGATAGAGAATTGAAAAGGTTCAGACTAGATGCAAAGGAAGTTGTCAAAGAGGAATCCACTGACTGGCCGGATAGACTAAGTGTTGTTTCAGGGCCAGGGTTCGGATGGATGTCACCACAACAAATAAGTAAAACTGCTAACCATGCAATGAGAGTGACCATAGATTGACAAAGGAAGAATTTAAGAGTAAAAGATATGTTCGCATCCAATTTGGACCTGTTCACACGAGGCCTGCTTCGAAACTGTTTAATGTTTATGTATAATTTAGAAGTATACTTTAAGTTATCCAGAAGAGAAAACGTGTCAAAAGGGGAGTTAAGTATCCATAGAAGAAATAAGCAGTGCAAGAATAATGAGAATTTCATTCTACAACGGTAGGACTGCAAGACGGCTACGGCGCAAGTGTTACACATTCTCATGTTACTCCAATAAGCAAAATCAGGAAAAGCGCCATAGCAACCTCACAGTCACATCGCAGATGTGTTCGAAACCGAATACTCCATACTGAGAGAGAACCCGGGAGACAGGGCAAGGCACTACCTCGATAGCCAAAGATCGGAAGCATGTTAACGAAAAACACGAAAAGAAATCTGGAAAAATGAAGAAATAACATAAGAGTATGGGAAAATATGACAGGACAAGGGTACAAAATTCTTTAACAGTGTTTGGGTGAAGTGTTTTAACCCTTTAAAATCTAGCCTCTACTAAAATAGGCATAGGCAAGCAATGAAGACCCAGATGAGACGCCGCATATGCGGCGTCTCATCATGCTCTGCGCTGCCTGCTATTATACATACAAGGTGCAAAATCAGATCGAGTATGGAGTCACTCGGTTCTGTAGATTCAAGACTTAGCCCATCAGCATGCACTAATATTCTCGCATATAGCCTTATATGCATATATATATACATACACATACACACATATACATACATACATACATATACATATATACATACACACATACACACATATATATACATATATCGCCAATAAATACCATGTCCATCTATACATTACAATACATTTCAATACGAGGGGTGCTCGGCAGTCACCGCAATGCCACCCACGTCCCGCAATCGAGGATGCAACAAACGCACACAAAACTAAATATTCCCTGGAGGTCATTCAGGACAGATTGGCTCACGTTAGCGACATTAATGATTCTGCTATTCAGAATAGATTGACTCACGTAAGCGAAAACTATAATTCTGTCATTTAGAACAGATGGACTCGCGCCATGACATTCTTGAATATGTTATCCATAAAAGACGCACTCGTGCCATGACATTCTTGAATATGTTATTGCTAGCTTTCTTGAATCCATTAATCAGAACTGATAGACTCGAGTCAGTAAATGCATGAATCTGTTGTTAACGACAGATGGCTTCGAGTCAATAAATTTATGAATATGTTATTAAGGACAGATGGACTCGGACCAATTCATGATTCTGTTATTCAGGACAAATGGACTCGCCGTTCTGCCATTCAGAATATATTGATTATACTATAAGTCTGTCATGCAGAACAGATGGACTCTAGTCAGTGACATTCTTGAATATGTTATCAGAGCTGCAGATAAAGGTTCGTACCAAAATACTTAAATCGTCATTTCTCCGCCAAACCCTATTATGAATTTAGAGTCTCTTTGAGTTTGGTTTGGGGAAGAAATAAAGAAACTATTCTTGAAAATGTTGAAATTTACGCATCTTATCTGGATCACTGTGTTATCCATAAAATATGGACTGGCGTCAGTGACATTCTTGAATCTGTCATTCAGAACAAATGAACTTCGTCAGTAGCATACGAGTACTCGAAAGTGTTATTAAGAAGAGATTGGGATTGCGTCAAGATTATTCCTGAATCTCTTATTCAGGACAGATGGACTCACTTCAATGATATCATTTAACCTGTAATTTAGAACAGATTGACTCGCGTCAGTGATATTGTTTTGAATTTTTTAATCAGATCAGACGTACTCGCATCAATAACTTGAATCCATTATTCAGAACTTATGGACTCGATTCACGAATCTATTGTTGAGGACAGAGGACAGATGTACTCGAGTCAGTGAAATTCATTAACCTGTTATTGCAAACAGATGGGCTTGCTATAGCGGTATTCATGTATCTGTCATAAGGACTATTCACAATTCATCTTCACAATTCAAATGCTATGCGTTCTATTAATAACCCTTTCCATGTTCTGTGTTTATTTCAAACTTCAATACCGACTGAATATTCATTGACAAAATAGTTATAATGAAATATAGAAGGTGGACAATTGTAGCCATTTTAAAAAGTAAAGAAACAGAAACAAAACTCCATTAGCAAGGACAGAGCAGGCCCTGATCCAGACGGATCTGGTCTGATCTGGGTCTACTCTGTTTGCAAATGCGTGAAAACACGTATATATGAGGGAAGGGAATTAGAACATTTTATAAACCTGCTCGTCACATGTCCAGTATTAATGATATCCATTGACAAACGGAAATGTCCTTACAGTTATATGCTGTGTGAAATAAATACAAACTGGCCTGTTGTAGCATTCAGACTAAGGGAGACAATTCAATAATGCTATAGTTTCGCATTCTCTCCAGTTTTACCTCAAATTGTTATGGTGAATCGATGCAAAGTAGAGCAAACACTGGCATGTCTTAACTTCAGTGATTACTTAGTTGTGTTGTATTGTTTTTTTTCTTTAAAATTCAAGAAATTTTACACGCATTCAAATAGAAAC
This sequence comes from Azorinus chamasolen, assembly GCA_963576725.1. Taxonomy (NCBI): domain Eukaryota; kingdom Metazoa; phylum Mollusca; class Bivalvia; order Cardiida; family Solecurtidae; genus Azorinus; species Azorinus chamasolen. Next base: position 19,617,658 of record OY755238.1, read on the forward strand.
TACCGGAAAATATAAATGCTAATAAAACTAAATTACTAAGCACGAAAAACCCGTGCGCATTGCTACAACAGTTACACTATTATTTGCTAGAATAATGCCAGAAAATTTATTCGTACATAAATCATACAGTAGAACCTGTCTTAAGCGAACATCAAATAGAGGTATAATCATAAGTGTTAGGCAGATAGTAACTTAATGCAGGTCAAAAGTAATACAGAAAGCTCTACAGGGAGCTTTCTGTATTACCTTTGCCCTGTATTAATTAACCCTTTACCTGATAGAAGCGGCTTTTAGCGTGTTTGATTTATTCCTCCGCTGAAGAAAATAGTTCAAATTCATACAGTCATGAACATATTGCATAATAAATATTTTCTATATCCTAGTAGGTGGTAGCTTAAAGCAGGCTGAAAGTAAAGCAGAATGCGCCTTAAGGCGCATTCTGCTTTACTTTCAACCTGCTTTAAGTGGTCATATGTCTTCAAAACTAGAAACAGGCTATTGGGTAAAGGGTTAAACAATCTTCTGCTTTTAAAGAAGTCTGTGTCCAATAAATATAAGGCCGTTTAATACAGGTTCTACTGTATATATATTGACCTATCTGAGAAATTAAATCTTCAAAACCGACTATGTTTTAATGGTTTAGTCGGGTTAATCGATCTTAATCGATGTTAATGGTGGACCTGGCTTGGTCTTAGACAACATTCCTAATTGAGAGATCGTTATCAATGTCATCATCATGAAAGCAACAAGAAAAACAACAATAATAAAATCAATCCATCATTATCTTCCTTCTCATCGTTATTTTCATCAAAGGAGCAGCAGTGGTCTAGAAGGGGGCGGCAATATCATCAATGCCCTCACATGCTGTATACTTTCACAAAGAGTTATATTTGTGCTCTTTCTTTTAAGTGTGATGTTCCAAATACACAGAAATTTCTTCTTAGACATAACACAGCATCAAGGAGAGTAAGTACACAGTATTCTTTTAATAGCACAAACTAGGAACTGTAGTCTCTGGTTGTGTTATGCGTTGGTCTCTATTTCGCATGTATCGGTAACACTATTCTTTAATAGCACAAACTGGGAAATGTAGTCCCTGGTTGTGTTCTGCTTTGGTCAATATTACGCATGTACAAAAAAAACAAGTTATATTGAGACTTGTTGTTATTTTGTTGTTTACATAACAGCACACAAATATAGGACCAGACAACATAATGTAGTAAGTCGCCACATATAATGTACTGGGCTTTGGTCTAATGGATATGTATCTGGTCTTGCAAACAGGGGTTCTTGGGTTCGAATCACAGGCTATGCAGTTTCCTTTTTCTTTTCTTTTTTAAAACTGATTTGCTATTTGTAATTATCTTTTTAATAGTTAGTCTTTTTCAATTACATGTTAATATTTTGTTATTAATTATTATATGTTATATTTATTGTTGTTCTGTATAGCTAATTGATTAATAAAAAAATATCGGCCACTGGTCAAAATCGAACTCGAGACCCGCCACATGCAAGCCCAGATACATATCCATTGCACTAAGACAATTATTTTGAAGGGTTGTGGCTTGCGAAGTCGCTTCATTTTGTGAAAACACATACATGAGGGAAAGTGTTAAAAGCACAAATTGGGAAATGTAGTCTCTGGTCATGTTATGTATTGGTCTCTATTACGTATGTATCGGTCACAATATACTAGACACACTATTTAAAACAACAGTGTAATTTGAAGAAAAAAACCACAAACTCAAATTGTGTCAGAAACCGTAGCGGAAAATTAATGTTTTCAATTAACGTTAAAACATCGAATTAGCGTAGTGTTATTTGATTTTATTTTCAAATTACGTGCACGCTGTGCCCGCATTGTGTTATATAAGGTAATATAAAACAACGAATTAGCAACATATGAATTTAAGCCAATACTAAAAGAAACTGTAAAGTATTCATACATTATACTTAATATTACCAATAATGAAATGCAACTGACTTATAGTTCAGCAACTTCTATGTCACGACGCACGTGCGATGTGCACTAGCACGAGGAACTAGAAATAAACCGACTAGCAATAGACGAGTCAATTTTGAAGACGAGGTTATTAACAAAGCTGTTTACTCCTTTTGTACTTTCCAGTTATAGTTTTTCATATCTTCTCTGAAATATTTCTCAAGGAAGTAATATCTCTTTAATGAGGAATTTTGTTTGAAGAATTGTGTTCAATTAATGTCATTTAATCCATTCTGTCCTCCAGATGCCTTTTAATGCCTCTGTAAAAATCATGTTTTGAAACCACTGTGATAAATAGAGCATTTGTTCCTATGGAGCAAAAACTTTATTTATCACAATGGTTTTAAAACTACACAATTCTAAAATTTTCATTTTCTCCAGTAAATGCTTTTGGTAGATTTCTTCAAAGAGGTTTGGTCTAAAAAGTCTAGGAGGGAATATGTTAATGATGCACTGATTCCAAACTATATTAACAAATAATTGACGTCTGATTATTTATACAAAGGAAAATGTTTCACTATATTTAGTATTTACTGTTAATCTTTTTTAAAACGGCAATACTGTACAAGTGTTGATATACTACATACACCCTGTAGACGATTTTCAAAGATTTCCCTATATAGTCTATGTAAATTACAGGGCGGGGCAAAATTTGAACTCGGGACTAAAATTTGAACACTCTTGATAGTGGACCATACGCATATAAAACATAAAATATAAAGGTTTTACGGTTCTCGGGAACAATATTTTTTAATCTATCTGTACAAACATTATGTAGTAATAAACATGGTTTTAACAAACTTCGTAGAGGATCGCTTCAGGGGCGTTCCTGCCAAATGTTGGTGAAATCTGACTGATGCTTTTGAGAAGATTTTCTATAAAGACAGCCATGTTTTTAAATATATCAACATGATTTGAAGAGACTTAATAGGGGTCACTTAGGAAGTATTAATGCCTAATTATTTTGAAATCTGAACTGTGGTTTTGCAGCAGAAGATTTGCCAAGGCAACATGGGTGGTTTATGTAATGAAATGTTATATGAAAACCTTAGTTGGAGTAACTTGTCATTATAACCAATAACCGATTTATCCATACTCCGGTGATAGGTTTGATATTTCTAAAGGAATCTCATTGTCCCGATGGCCTGCGACATACCAACGAGCGGAAAAACGGACGGACATAATAATTTCTATATAGACCACACTACATGTGTTGTTGATGTAATATATTGTTATTCTGTAATTCTACAATACCTTTTTTCAATTTGCGTTAAATGGACATACACAAAAGTACTGGTAACCATAGATGACAAGTGTTTGTACTATCCGTACTTACAATATGACGTAGGATTGTAAATATAGTAACCCATTACCTCATACGGTATTTATAGACCGAACCTTTTTGAGAAAATCTACAAAAAAATGAGCATTTACTAGCAAAAACGGTACATTTTAGAAAGGTGTAGTTTTGAAAACATAGGGTTTCCATCATTGATTTTTATAGAGGCGTCAAAAGGAGTCGAAGTGAGTGAATTGGCTTAAGTGGTAAATGAAAACACAAATATTTTGAATATATATACTGTCGCTTTAAAATGAACATTAACAATTGATGGATAGGGTATATATTTTATGTCAAAAACAAACAAAAGGCAAAATAGTAAATGCTTACATCGTGGAAGCATTCTGATGACAAAATGTTAAATATGTCCCAAACGTTGCCAAACATAAAATACATCCAATAAAACACGAAAGTACTGACGAAAGCGTGCCTATTTTTCATTTATAGTTATTGTACAATGTATAGCATTTAGAAACACAGCATTCATACTGTAAAAATATGGAATTTGTGCTAGTTGGTTTGGATTTGACTCTTTAACCCATTACCTCATAGGCTATTTTTAGATACAACCTCTTTGTATAAATCTACCGAAAAGGAGCATTAACTAGAGAAAAGGAAATTTTTAGAATTTTGTAGTTTGAAACCATTGTGATAAATAGAGCATTTGCTCCTATAGGAGCAAATGTTCTATTTATCACAATGGTTTCGCAAAGTGACTTTTACAGAGTCGTCAAAAGTCGTCAATATGAGGGAATGGGTTAACAGCCGATATCGTCAGATAATAATATTTGCAACCATACAAATTTGGATACAAATGAGACGCCGAGTAACTCGGCATCTTATCAGGATCCAAACTGTTTGACACACTACTCATGTTTTGAAAGTAAATTGAAGGAAACAAAACACTATTCTGACTCTTAAAGACAATGCGAAAATCATTTCACGCTAGAAGTGTTAATAGAAGTCGTATGAGCAAGATTCAGCCTTTCGTCAGGGTTCAAATCGTTTGATTCTATGACCGTATACCAGAAGGGAAATGGAAATATTATATCGAGAATTGTAGAAGACTCTGATTACTGCTTTGTGTACATAAAGTTGAAGAATGTGTGCACTAACAGGTCCCACTCGACGCGTTATATTATGTACCTACATGTACTTGCATAAGTCCATACTTATACTCGTTATTTATCGAAGGTACTATGAAGAGAGCTAATATTCACTAGAAGCTTTGTATATAACGTATATTCTGTAACGTTGACCACCTTGTATTTCAATGAATTCAGACCGTCTCTGTCTTTTCGCTATTTGGCACTGTGGAGGAGTTTAAACCTGGAATAAATGAATAATAAATAAATGAAAAAAAAAATGAAAAAAGTATAATTAATGAATAAATATCCAATATTGGTCATACTGATCTCTACTAACAAGGCAGAGTTTATTTAAGACATATATATGAGACATATAGACTGAACAATATTTGATATATGAGTATTCGTCTTATCTACAGTGCTATCAATTATTAACCTTTAGCTTGCTGGGCAAATTATTTTTACATAACTTTTTACCCACTACATTTTCAAAATTCTAGCTATAATCAGTTCGTCTACCAAAATGCTATTAGGGCGTCAAACAGTTTAGATCCAGATAAGACGCCAAAGGTAATAACTCATCCGCCAACAGCAGGCTAAAGGTTAAGCCCTCCCCTAAATAATATTTATATAAGAAATAAGGAATATATAATTATCAATTAGCTGAAAGTTTACAATGAGACCATTTAGGCGACGTGTTATCGGAGCATGTAATTTGCAACATCGATATACTGCTGCAAATCTTCAAATACGTGTACGCAACGGTTATTGCTGTTCTAATGTAACCATAACCCTAGACGATAGAAACAAACAAAACAAAAAACACTTTAAGTCCTTTGATATTTTCGGTCGTCGTCATTCAATATGACGTCATGAAACAATGACGTCATGAAACAGATTGTGACGACTGTGCTGTAGCTGTACAGTTTCTATTATATCGTCAAGGGGTTTGAAAAGTTCGTGTAACAGTGCACTGTCGTCTTCAACTTCGATTAATTCTGAATCCTCCATTAGCAGATTGAAATTGCCGAAATTAGCATTTTTATTTACATTGGTACTACTTTTACTATGAAATGCTTGTATGAATATTTAGCAGTAAATTTTATAGTGATTCGGTTTCCGAAAGTATATTCGGTTTCCGAAGTATGTCGTAGATCTATATGCCACAAATTTTGTCACGTGGACCAATCAAAATGCGTATTATAAACATGTTGCATTAGCATACATAATCATTGTGAAAATGAGCATTTGACGGAGATATATACTGGTGTGTGGTGGTCTAGTGGTAACGTGCTTGACTACAAATCCGGAGGTCCGGGGCTCAAATCCTGGTCCCTCCCGGAAATTTCAGAGACACTTTTCTGTGTCTTCAACCCGCACCTCCTCTCCACCCAGGGGTTAAAATGGGTGAGGGTCACTAGCCGGTACTGCGGCTGCATGAAATAAATCTTGCGCATATGTAGGCGAATGACTCAATGACCAGGGGATTAAATGTACAGTCGGCTGAGCCGTCCTTCGGACTGAAAGTAGACTATAACTGGTTACTTTACTTTTTTAATACCGATAAGAAAGAACATAAAGTGTGGATATGACCACAGTTTAGGATCCTGATGAGACACCAAATACATTGGTCAGCGCTAACATACGTATAACGGATTGCAATCTAAAACATACACTATGCTGCTGATCAAAACCTATATTCATAGCAGAAATGCATTTACCTTTGCGGGTTTCTTTTTTTCCGATCATTCTGTAACGGGCAATCGCCTGTGGGTATCTTGTTATGTTAAGACCAGAACTCTTTACTCTGAAGTGAAATTCAGAACATATAAAACTTGTATCATTAGCGTCGACAGAAGTGGTTTAGGGCCATACCAATGACATCGATACTGAATAATTTGACGTTTGATTAGAGAACAAATTGTTTTACACTCATCGTCATGCTCATTGTTGTATCCATTCTAACAAAAGAGACGATCCCGAAGAATGGTCACAACATAAATTATGGTTTAGTGGAGAAATGAATGTCTGATTTTAGTATGTGAGGACGCATGTTTATCTGTTATTCAGATGTCCCATTAGTAATTTATTACACTGTGTAGTGATGTTTAAGAAGAAGTAGTTTTCGAGTTATGCAACAGTTACTTCCCTTGTTTAGATTACGGATATTTAACTACGAAAATTGAATAAAGAAAGACCAAGTTTTCTCTCGGTTAGGACTTCTCTTTTATAAAGAATAATGTACATACAGTTTAGGGATCGATTGTAGAATGCATATTTAAATCGTGTAGACCCAAACTTCTTGTTTGTTTGCAAAGCTTTTTGTTATTATTGTATCTAATCATTTGGTAAATCAGCGAACGCTCATTAGTATCACAATAAGTAGTTTCGGTAATGGCCGCAGCCTGTCGTCAATGATCGGAAATCAGCTAGGTGGCAGCACCACTCGCAGTATTTGTCGCACTTCTGCGCCGAACGTCAAGCTAGTCACATCTCGCTAATAGTACCTACTGGGATTTTGGGCATATATAGTTGATGGTAAATTTTCATTCCCTCTCAAGGAAGCCCCGCTTTATTGAAGGGTTAGAATCAAGCTATCAGCCCGGATCGTAGTTGTTCTGTTTGAAGATAGATAGTAAGCTTCAAAGTAGTTGGCCTCAAAAGTACCAGAGAGCAGAAGCGCCACTGAAGCAGCATTTAAAGGCTGGCTTCATTGAGGCATAGGTTGGCCTGGCTTCATTGAGGCATAGGTTGGCCTGAAATAAGCTTCATTGAAGGCGTCAGAGTGCCAGGCACTGTATATATATTGATTCATTTTTGTGATTTTTATTGTTAGTTCATACCAAATCATTTATCTAATCAAAGGACAAGAAGTCCTGAGGAAATTTTATATAATATTCAGCATTTCATTTCATTTATTTACCAATCATCGGACAGATAGTCCCTAGGAAAAGTTCTTATACATTCACATTCATAGAAGCTCGGCTCCCCAAGCAGGGGTAGAGAGAAACACGTTACAACTGTTTCATGCACAGATCATCTGGGTGGTATTTCCACTGGCACTTGATCAAAACAGACTATAGTTGTGTATTATAATAGTTATATCATATACATGGTGTGGCAGCCGATTCGCTCATTGTTACGTATATAAAACGCAGATCAACGCGAAATCTACTCGAAGAACATACATTTATCTCTGTAGAAACGGTAAGTTCTTGTCCATTAACAAACCTCTATCGAAGTTATTTGATGATATTTCAGAGAGAAATTGAAGGAGTAGAATTGTCAAGACTTTCATTCCGTGTTCACTTCCGGTGACCTCCTCTGACCCCGAGAAAATGTTACGAGCCATTTGATTGGTTGGCAATGACCCGGTTATTTCGACTGTCTGCTCGAAGTGCTATATGTAAACATAAATACTTGAATAGCTCTGATCTAATATTTCGACCAATAAGGGCCTTTTTCAAAGATTGTCATGTCAAAATACACGTCAAATTTTGTTACATGCATTCAGCCATAAAAGAGAACAATGTTGATCGAGCGTCATGGTGACGTTGGGTTGTTACTTAAAATGTCATGACGTCACCAAATGACGTCATGAGCGCGTCTTTCTTTGATAACATTGAAACTTCATCAAATAACAAAACATCCGTTCTCAAAACATTCTGACGGATATGGCCCAAGTGCATCATCATCCCTCACTAGCCTCGTCATAATGACCAGTAACCACGACGTTGTGGCCTTCTAAGATGGTTTTTATTGCCAAGATTTGAATTTTAAAGACAAATTTCTGACAGACCGCGGGAACAACAACGCTTGACACATCTTTCTGATATGTCCAATGAAAACGACTGTTTCAACCGAGACAGCTGAAGGTCGCTCAAACCGGAAGTTGACTAGGAATGAAAACGGCGACAAAATCAAACACCATTTTCTCCTCCAAATATTATCAAATATTTTCGATAGAGGCTTGTTTATGGACAAGAATATACCGTTTCTACAGAGATAAATGTCTTTCCTTCCCGACCACTGAGTATATTTCGCGTTGATCTGCGTTTTATATAGGAAATTACCACCGGAACGGAACAGGGGGAGAATCGGCTGCCGCACCATGTAGTGTATTGATGTACTAGCTGCTGTAAATAAACTATAGTCTCTTTCGATCAAGTGCCAGTGGGTAGAACCACCGACCTACGGCAAGCCAGCTGGACGGCTTCTGCCAGAATATATGTACTTCACAACATCATGTGGCAAGTGCTTGTGTGGCGGCCGTACAACGTCGCCCCGTACTTCATTCTAAGTGTTGTTATATTTTCTGGTCCTTCGAGATCATTAGTTTTGGTGGTGTAAGTTTTGAAATTAAGCTGGTGCTAGGGAGCGTGAGTAGTGTTGCACTTTTAATTACTACTGATGAACAGACTCAATAAAATCGAGTCTGCAACTTTCTCTTTTCGCATTGCTACTTTTGCTTTCGATGGATCACCCACTTTTAGTTGATTCATCCGATTTCTATATGGAACAATTATGGCAACTCGGTTGGGATTTGCACAATTATGAGGTTTGAACCTTCCACCTGGCTTAAGGTCTTTTATCTGAGCGGCTATGTTGTCCAATCTTGGTATTGTCAATATGGAAAAATAGTCAAACAGGGAGAGCCACACACGAAATGACACCGCACCAAACACCATCTAACAAGAAACGGTAAAGCCACAAGACAAAACATAACAGGACGCATATCAAGACGAAACACATTAAACATTAAGCATATTAAACAACAAAATTGACCGTAGGCTGAAAGCAGGAGTGCCGCCTTGGAACGGCCAGCAGCCAAAAACAATAAAAAAGGGCTACTGGGGGACCAAGTTGACCAACACACGTCGACCTGTAGAAATACAGTAAAAACTGGATACTATGAACACTCAATTATCAAGTATTATTGAGCTTTAACCATTTCCCTGTTCTATGTATATTTCAATTTTCAATACCTGGATATTCATTGGCAAAATAGGTATGATTACATATGGAAAGTGGAACATTGTGGGCTTTTTAGAAAGTAGATACACAGATTTATCAAATTCCATTGGCCAACAGAGCAGACCCTGGTTAGGCGGTTCCTATAGAAACCATCTGATCTGTTTGCAAATACGCGAAAACACGTTTATATTTCTCAACTTATTATGTTTGCCCGAACCTGTTCTTTGCTTGAAGATTTTAACAGTCGGAATTTAGTTATAACTGATAAACTTCTTAAGCAAGGTTACAGATATCACACACTTCGGAAAACGTTTTCTAAATTTTATTTAGAAATTTACCACACATTAGTAAATATAATTGCAATCTACGGACGTTACTGCAACAAGGCATTTCTCAACCAGACTTTTATGGGGATGGTATCTACAAACTTAAGAAAATTCGGGGCGATATCCATTTTCATGATTTATTTATAAAACGCATTTAAACATTTAAGAAGAAAGGTTATGATCCCATTATATTGCAACGCACTGAATGTTTGGTTATCGACACGTTTACAGTCGGTAGCTACGCTTCCCTCTTTGCTTGCGCGATGACAGGCCGAGGGTAGTGCTCTATGATGGTATACTCATAAACCCAGACACGGGATGAACTTACCAGACTTATGTATTACTCTTTCCCTGTCATACCCTGAACGGCTTCCCTGCAGGTGCTCTTAATTCAGCAAATTCATTGAGTACATATTTGACGGATCGTCACAGTTATTATGCTATGTTTTACATGTTGTCCTGTGTTCACCGTCGTCTATGTTGTGGGTAAGTCCGGCGGGGATACCTTTATTTACACTATTTGTAAAGCTAGGGTGACTTTGAGAGAAATGTGAGGTTAGGACGTCCGTAAACCGGTTTAAACCCCCAATGGTGTTTTTGCTACTGACCGTGCCAAGGCGGTACTCTCTTTGTCACCCTTCCTGTTGTTTGCCTTACGTCTTTGTGATTGTGATTTTGTTCATGTGTGGAGTGTTTGTCTCTAGTTCTTGTGTGTCTGTTGGTGTTGGAAAAAGAGCAGAGCCAGATCAGAAATATGTTATGTTTGCTTATATTAGAATATAAACGTGCTTGTACCTTTTTTAATCACCAAATGTCTATGTATTCATGTGTCATTGTAAAAAAAATCCCACTAGCATTATCATTTAATGATGTAATTGTTTATTACATTGATATTCATGGCTATCGAAACATTCAAATGTCTCTACACAATTTCTCCTTCCTATCTGCATGATTTAGTCAGCTTCAAAACATATTGACAATCTTACTTTTTCAGCGGCTAGCTGTCTATTTTCACTTTTTTTCTAGTTATCCACCAATCAGAAACTATGTTGCATTGTAATTTGCATATGACCTACTAGTATTTTGTAGTAAACCGTATTTTCATTAGTCAATACCTTGACTGGCATACAGCCTTTTTATAATGCCTCTACACATGGCCAAACTGAATGTAGGACGTTTCGGCCTAGGAAGTTTCGCCCCCGATGTTTCGGCCCAGGACGTTTTGGCCATCTATTTTCGGCAAAAATTGAAAATTTGTATTAAAAAGCAAAAATTGAATAATCAAAATCATTGAATAACTATCTACATGTTAAATATTGATATGTGGTCCATTTGTTTTGGTTTATACAGATCAGGATATTAGCTAAGCAGGTGACATATTCACACTTACTCAACCTTGGGTACAATGAGTGATAAAGAGGTGCTTTCAAATACAATAATCACATTGTTTAGTCATTTAAACAACCCCAGGCCACATAACACCTTACTAATGATTTACTATCCCATTCAGTTTTGATTTTGGTCTTGGTCCAAACTGTTTGCCACTCACTTTATGCTTTTTGTTTTCAGCCAAATTGTTGTTTAGTTCAACTTTTGGTGGATTCAAATACATGTTACAATACTGTAATCACATAGTTGTTTATTACCATGACCAGTAAAGAAATATGAATTATTTATTACTTTGGTCATTATCAAAACTAGAGTATATAATACATAAACAATATTACTGAGTAAAACTATATAGATCTATTATCTTCAAAAGGTGTGGGTCAATTTTGACTATTCAATTTTTGGTGTGCCATACAGTATATCAGTTCCTAACCCATTATCGTACTTATCACCTCATGGTAATGATTGCTGAGCATTATTGCCAGTTTTTCCAAACCACTATTAAACTTTTAAACTTTTATTATCATTTTGTTATCAATTTAATACCACATTTGATCACGTCCACTTTGACGAACAGGTAGTTTGCCGAAACCACCATAATTCACAGACAATGCTATAGGAAATAAAGAAAAAATGTTGTTTAGTATATTAGAGTAGTGGCATTAATAGTATTAATTACTATCCCCGACCACAGCACCAATTTAGGCTCTGGTTGTTCGCTCTCTGTGATATAAAGCTACTTACTGAAGGCTAGTTTTACGGCTCTATCACCTGGGGCTTTGGATCGAGTAGTAGGTTGAGATTGCTAACTTTATATTGTTTTAAAAATACATGTAGATTCAGTTAATGGTGTCACTAAATAAATGATGATGCACACACGTCGATTAATGCGTTTATCCAGGCTATATATAAATACCGTTCTTTAAGTAATTACAGACTCTGCACAAACAAAAACTAAATTCTATATGCTTTATTTAAAGTGTATTAAATTAGTTATCTTCATATCAATATAAATATACGTGCTTTCAAGTAAATTTTTATAATAGGTAAAATGAAGAACTAACTTCGGATAGTTTTTAAAAAATACTTTGACATTGTACATTTTAATAGTGATTTCCTATAAAAGTAACTTGAAAATTTTCCATAATTGCTTATTCTACTCCCAAGTCATTTCCATTGCATGCTTCTCTGCTAGTATAATAACAAGCATCCCTTCATAGATCTAGTTCCCTGTACTAACAGAATCTCCAAACATTGAAATTAAGTTGGCAGATATTTAATATCATTATTGTTTTGTACATTATGTCAATATTTGAATGCCGCTGAATATCTTTTTAAAAGATATTTCTTGTTTCGGTATACTTACATGCCTAACATACCAAAAGTCAGAACAAGTACCTATGGAAAACAGTCGTTCAGGTTCCAGGCCGCCCAAGTCTGGAACAGCCTCCCAAACCACTCGGGACAAACTGACAATCATAGTGAGTTTGTGAGGTTGGTACGGACTTGGTGTGGTCACATTGGTAAATGTCCTGCATGTTACTAAACATTTTCCCATTACTTTTTCTATTCAGTGTATATCTCAAACATGCTAGATTATAAAAAACAACCCAACAACAAAAAACAACGACAAAACAACCAGACACGAAATACAAAATAACCAGGGTCTGTGATAATTTATTCTTTTTCTAGCCATATACATCATTTCTATATATACTGCATGATGTGAAGCCACTGTTCGTAAAGTGTTTCGCGACTTTTAAATTTTGGAAAGTTTGGAAGAGATTGTGAACTCCTATTTACAGATGAACACGCTGTTTATCTTTTATTCCATAATGCAATTTTTCACTAAACAAAATTATACTTCAAATCTTGAGACTATACCATCAACTATACTATATTCTTCAAATGTTCAGTATGTGATAAATGTGTTGTTCTTTTATTCACTGATTAATTGTTATCCTTATTTGCTCTGTTTGTCGGGAAATAGTTATAAAGCTAATGTTATTATGTTCTACATAACCGACTCTTAATAAAGCTTTTTGTATCTTGTAAGCTTCTTATTTCTTGAGTAAAGGGTCAGTGATCAATAACAGCAGGGTAAGATGTAAACATGTCCCCAAAATGAAACAAGTACAGTAACACCTCTCTATAATGGTCACTAAATTACGTAAGTTAGTTGGTATATTAGGGCAGGTGGCTGCTTAAAGCAAGGTGAAAGTAAAACAGAGCGTTCTGTTTTACTTTAACCTTGCTTTAAGCTGCCACCTGCCTTTAACACAAAATACTTGATGTAATTAAGTGGCCGTTATATACAGGTTTTACTGTGTTTTAATGTATGATGATAAAACCATGATAGTCCTTACCTCGCTGACCATATTAACCATTTCCTTCATACAAACGCATTTCACGCATTTGCAAACAGAGCAGACTCTGGTCGGATGGCTCCTATAGGAGCCGTCTGATCAGGGTCTGCTCTGTTTGCCAATGGAATTTGGAAGATATATGTCTTTACTTTCTAAAATGGCTATAATGCTTCATTTCCATATTTTGTTCAGTAGGTATTGATATTTTAAATAAGCGTAGAACAGAGAAAAGGTTAACCCTTTCAGTGCCAGCAGTGTCGTCGGCTGGACGCACTGTTTAGAGTAAGCTCCAATTTCGTTATACAAGATAAACATTGTCAAATAGTTTGGATCCTGATGAGACGCCGATTTACTCGATGTGATATTTGGAGCCAAACTGTTTGAAATGATATCACCGATCAACAGAGCAAAGCCTGTATGCTTATGCTATAATATAGATTTGAGTCTACAGTTTCTGCCAAGGACAAACAGTCCTGTATCAATGTGATATTATAGCAATTACAGTATAACCCCGCTAATGCGACCACCTAATGAATATACATGGGTGTCGTTATAAGCAGGTGGTTGCTTAATGCAGGGCAAAAGTAATGCATAAAGCTCCTCTAGGAGCTTTCTGCATTACTTTTGTCCTGCATTAAGCTACCACCTGTATCTAGCACCCAGAATTATACCTGTTTTAGGTGGTCGCATTAGCGGGGTTTTACTGTACTCTTATCAATATTCCTGGTGTCAAAATTTCTTACCTGAATAATAATGGAGCCAAGGGTTAACAGCTTTTGGAAGCTGATGATGAATTGTTGATACCTTAGCTACCCTAAGTATTCAGATACCTTTTCCCTGATGAATATTCATGTAGGAAATAATGACGTCATAATGATTAATAATATATTTTTTTTATAATGGCATATGAACACAGGACCTTTTGCCTCAGCCAGAAGCTGTAGAATCAGATCTATATTACACCATAAGCAAAAAGAGCAGATCTGATCCGTCTGATCCCGGTCTACTCTGATAAACAAACTTGGGCAAATAGTGCAGACCTCGATCAATTTTTCGCTGTCAAACTTTGTCATCTGCTACATTTTTCCGTTTTTGTTTGCCTTCATTTTTAAAACAAGAATCAGTCACAGGAACAAACATTTTGGATCCAGATGAGACACCGAGTTACTCGACGTCTCATCTGGATCCAAACTGTTTGCATAGGTAATGCACAGATCCATCAGTGTGTTTAGAGTATTCACTATATTTTATTACAGTCTAATTGGAAAGGATCAGAAGTGTCTCAAAGTGACTTATTAAGTTTGACAAGTTTGACACGCCACTGGAGGGTATTCGTTATTTGTTACTATGCCAGTTTAATAGTTATTAGGCTGTATCAAACAACAGTGTCAAATCTAAAAAACAGTGCAATGGAAGTAATTGGTGTCCACATATTTAGAGTAAATACGCTAAATTATGCAAACAATTTTGATCAGATCCAGATAGGATCCCAAATAACATGTATTGTCGTCCAGTTTCAGAAACTGTTGAACAATCTAGATTTTGAAAAGTAATGGATACATATTGACTAGGATAATTTCATAAGGCAAACTACATTTGCTTAAAGTAACCCGATACTTTTAAAGAGAGATAACCCATCCCGGTCTAGAGCTAACAGTTACTATGGAGTTAACTACCTTACTAATTATTAACTTATCTTGCTATTCACGATCTGACTCTCAATTTCAAACAGTCTGGATCCATATGAGACGCAAAATAGTTCGGCATCCAAAAAAGGATCCAAGGCGACATCCAGTCAATAATTTCTCACGAGACTAAAAGAAGTGCCCACAGCTTTATACTGGTTTAAAGTAATGATGACAGTTCTTGTAGGAACTCTTAGCATTACTTTCGACCTGCATCAAGCTGTCACCTGTGTTTCTAGATACGCGTAGTGATACATTTTAGACCAGTTCTGTATTGTAAATTTTGGAAGGACAGAACTTTTACATCAAGTTATCCAGAAGTTCGAGTTATCCGATTACATGATATCGAATTCAGCTGTTCGTTACATAAGATATGGAATTGATCTAAAGTCAAGAGCAATAAATTTTGTATTACTGATGTAAATAGTTTTAAAATTGCATGTACCAATAAAAGTAAAAGAGACATGCCTGCTGCAAGGTTTTCTCTACAGACAATGTCCGGAGGTATTGATAATATATGTAAATTTCAAGAATAGATTATTTACTTCTCCACAAAACCTATACTGTGACCACACTTTAGAATTCTCTCAAAGAGACAATTATAAAGAGTGTATGGTTTATTCGAAAAATGACGATTTTAGTATTTGAGTACGCACCTTTATCTGTAATTTTGAATTGTCTAGATCTATAGCATGTGTCATATTTATGAGATAACCGTTGCGGATTTAATGATTTGCAGCAGCACAGTGCTGATTTATGTGTCGCAAATTTGGTTTTACATGGGGCGCATTAGCAGATTATGCTGTAAATCTATTCTAATTTAACCATAGATCTAGATGATTGAACACAAACAACAGTTCAAGTCATTTGATATTTTCTATTTGTCATCATAATATGACGTCATGAAATATGACACCATGATTCGGTTTCGAACAACGTATTCGTTCCAACAGTTCATGTTTGGTGCTTGGTCAAATGTTAATAGTTGATTGTGCAACATATCTTAATTGGTTTTCACCTTGGTTGCGTCTTGCATGTGGCTTTGCCCTGCTTGACTTTACTACTTTTCCATTTGTAAGATTACACCCGGCCGAAAATCTTTCAAACATTTGAGAAACTCGACGTCGTCTCGTCTGATATTTGCAAATAATAAGCAGGTCACGCTAACCAAGGAATCATTACAGACTTTGTTAGATTCCATGGCATCCTTTTAGACGTCTTGTAAAAATGCATGGGAGTCCACGGTATCCATATGGACTCCTTGCGATAATGCTAATGGTTCTAAAGTATTCGTACGGATGCCTTCTGATTCCACGGTGTTTTTCTGCAAAGAGTCAATGGTATTCCTCTGGTAAATTGATCAATAATCTTTGATACCCGTACTTACCCAATGCAAAAATGTTTTAAATTCTTCCTTTCAAAAAACGCTGAAGATTCCGCTTACCTTTACGGTTCCATGGTATCCTTACTGACGCCTTGGGAACATGCTCCAGATTCCATTTGTTTTTGCAAATGTCATGGTGTCCTTGAGGACTCATTGTGAAATACGCTCCATAATCCACGCTATCCTTAGTAACACTATGTGAAAATGTTGAAGATATCAGTGTATCATGGATGTGAATTTTCTTACGGAAATGCCCAATATTCAGTTGAATCCGTATCTTCACCTTACATTTATACTTATCCAGCGAGGTTTACACAAAATCACCGCATCTGATTGGTTGAAAGAGCTCGTTCTTTGCCGTTGCTCCATGATTTACATGAAGTCGGTAACCAGTAGCCGATACACTATTGAACTACTTCTTTTTACTATGCATGAATGGAAAAGTAGTAAAGTCAAGCAAGTAAAGCCACATACAAGACGCAACCACCACCAAAACACCGATAGATAGCATGACACACACACACATAACCATACACCCAAACGCACACTCACACACGAGATGAATACAGAAAACACCAACAAACACACAATAACTAGACACAAACACTCCACACATGAACAAAACCACAAGCACAAAGACGCAATGTAAACAAAAGGAAGGGTGACAAAGAGAGTACCGCTTTGGCACGGTCAGTAGCAAAAACACCACTGGGGTTTAAACTGGTTTACGGACGTCCTAACCTCACACTTCTCTCATAAAGTCACCCTAGTTTTACAAATAGTGTAAATCAGGGTTTCCCCGCCGGACTTACTAACAACATAGAAGACGGTGAACATATGACAACATGTAAAACATAGCATAATAACTGTTACGATCCGTCAAATATGTACTCAATGACTTTGCTGAAGTCAGTACAACTGCAGGGAAGCCGTTAAGGGCACGACAATTTCTATTTATAGACAAATTCATTGAAACCATCTTGACGTAGAGTTATTGGGAGAAAAATGTTGTTTTGAAGTTTTGTGGAGCGCGTTTTTTGAAATTTAAGAGTAAAGAGTGAAATTAATGGTAAAAAGCATGTGATCGTATATCAAGAACCAGCAGAGCCAGGCGGCTCACATGGTGTAACGAGGTTAACGTCTGGGAGGTGGGATAAAGTGATTTATTCGGATGGAAGTAAAGTGGTGATCGGCAGTGATAACCGTGTGTTGATTTGGAGAAAACAAAGCGAGGGGGCTAAAGACCAGACTTAGTGTGAAAGTGGCATGACCACTCTGCCAGTAATAACAAGACACCTCCCCGTCAAATCCAGGACGACAATATACCTCTGTAAAACGTTTTGTAGGATAACTGTTTACCAGGCCAGAAATAACATTCTAGATCCAATTATTGGCCTGCACAATCATCGGGGTTTGAATATAATTGAGAATACTTGGCTGTATATCAAACGTAAATTTTCGTTAAGAGTGCATTTTATTGAACATCTAAGGGATTTGTTCAAGAGCTTTTGAGGATTCGTACACGTATTCCACTGATCTATATGTTCAGAGCTTATACAGATCGACTCCAATGAGGATTATGCAAGTTATTCGATTAAGAGGAAATATGACAAAGTAGTAAGGTAGGACATGTGTTGAAATAATTCCGTTTATTGCTTTTTAGTTATTGTTAACTTCGATTTGTTGAGAACAGTCTATGATACGTCATCTATGACGAAGGATACAGTGCTCAAAGTGGCATAGTTGTTAGAATGTGTATTGATTGATTTCCTACGCACAGCCCTTAAAATAGCCAATGCCAAAGTTTTTATGTCCACAGGCAACATTTTTTAAAAGGACAGATGGATGGAATGATAAAGATTGGATTACATTTTTCTTGTGTTCATCGATGTATAAATCCAGACCTGATCACACACAGCAGTTGTTTGTGATTTGGTCTGGATTTATACATCGATGAACACTACAAAATGTAATTCAATCTTTAAGTGTTTGACAACCAGTCTTGTTGCAGCTTTAGTGTTGTTTATGGAAGAGTATGTTTGTATTCGTCGAGGAAGTGAACCTTTTGCTGATAAGTGTCTTTCTGGATAGGGATTGAGTTGGTTGAAGGCAGCTTTAAGGTTGAATTACGTCATTGCTTACAATCCAAACGTCCAGTGTTATATTGATGACGTTTTATGGTGGATCACTTCTATATCAGCATCCTAGTATGCTGATGTTGGATAGTTCAAGTCAGCATACTGTTCGGGTCACGCACGAAGTTCTCGTAGCACATTACACTTTAATGTATTATAATGGCCGACAATTCACAGGACATGAATCACATCCAGCATATGTACGGCGGACAAGAAAAAAATCATAAACAACATCTACAATCTTGCATTTGCCCTTGTCCATGAATGGAAGTGCTTGTGTGGCGGCCGTAAAACGTCGCCCCGTACTTCATTCTAAGTGTTGTTATACCTTCTGATCCTTCGAGATCATGAATTTCAGTACTTCTTGTTCTGAAAATTGAATACCGCTTAAGCCGGTGCTAGGGGGCGTGAGCAGTGTTGCACTTTCAATTACTGCTCATGAACAGACTGAATAAAACCGAGTCTGCAATTTTCTCTTTTTATGTTACAATTTTTGCTTTCGGGGGATCACCACCCTTCAGAATTTATACTATCACAAATGATGGCATCCGATACAACGTCCATTTGGTACAATAGGGAATTGTTGCTTCAGTTTAACGCTTCAGTTATGAAAATTATTCCAGCTTTCATTATGTTTTCATGTACAGACTCAGTAAAACAGATTCCACACGTTTCTCTACTAATATTGCTGTCTTTCATCTCCGACTTGCAGAATTTATCTACCTCAAAACAGCAAATTGCACGCGAGGCGGAATTTTACCTCGTATTTCATTCCAAAAATGGTTATAAATCAGTTTCAATATTTTCAGGTACAAAAATCGAAGCCAGCAATTGGGTCGTAAGTAGTGTTGAACTTTAATTTCGGTTCAATAAAACCAAGTCTTTCATTTGCTCTTTTCATACTGCTAATGTTGCTTTCGAACTTTTTTTTCCATTTTCAGAATTTACAATAGTTTTGTTGTACGAGTTTGATAAAATGGATTCCAATTTCACATTGTATTCGATTCCTCAGTATATATGACAAAATCATACATTTAATAACAATGATATGTCTGGTACTCCATGCGAATATACTGATTGTCAGGACATTGATCGAATAATTAACAACTGAACGGATATACCGCGAAACATCAATATACTTCGTTCTTTGAAGCATATGATATTGTTGTTACATACCAAATACAAAACATTTTAAGTCATTATAAAATAAACCAGTTTGCACCTTGTCGACATTTGACCTCCTTGTGACCTGCTTTTATTTAGACCATAACAAACTATAACCACTCTGGTATGTATTTTAGGAATTGCTATCTGACATTCACCCTCGTCCAGCTAAGGGCATATGAGGATCCAATCTATTTGACACTAGCAACATTTTCCCCAAAAACCTGTGCGAATCGATAGTAGCCAAAATTGCACGAAATACAAATATTAGAAGACGTTATTACGTTTTTGGTAAATGTTAACAGAGACTACTTGCATTGTATCGGACAGACTATAATGCAGTACAACTGACTTTCAAATCAGCACTTTTAATTACGTCATGTACTCATGACATACTCAATAGAAAACGAGTCTGCAATGTTCTCTTTTAGCATTTCTACCTTTGCTTTAGAAGGATCTCCCTTTTTCAGAATTTAATAACGACGCTGTTAAACGTTTTATGTATTGTGTGAGTTGTGTTTGTTTTCAAAGTGGAATTATATTTGTTGCAGAATAAAATAGAGAACGTCAAACAACAGGGAACCTATTCGTGGGGCTCACCCGGAAGTTCTTTACTTTGAATCTACACTGGCTGAAAATATCCTTTTACTAGGTTCCTGCATACAAATAGCTGAACAAAGATTTAATTCATCCTTATTCCGCGAAATGACCCGCTTATGCAGCAGCTCAATTTCAGATGAATCGTGGAGTAACTAGTTTTAGTGTCTCTTAACGCTTATACCGCTTTGTAAAATAATATTTGTTCAAAGCTAGATCTGTTACAATTTAGATTTTTGAGAAACTATTGCAAAGTTGAATATGTGTGTCAATGATCCAAACGCTTAATATGACGTAGCACATTGGGAACAAGCAGCAGCTTATGAAAATAAATATCTCCATGGTATGACAAAGGTTAACCCTTTTGGTGTGGGATATGAGTCACTTTTGTCCTTTGCTAATTGTGTAGACTCCGATGAAAAGAGGGGGGCTAGAGGGGCTTTCTCGCCAGGGTCTTCGTTCTTTGTCATGTAACACGTTCCTTAAAACATATCCATGAATATCCATGCTGAGCATGACCTTTTTAAATTTTGAAAGAGTCCGTTTGAAACTTTCTGCACTGAAAGGGTTGATGTTGCCAATCAATAATGGCATTGTGGTGAAATGCAGACTCATTTACTATTATAGCATCATTTCATTAATCAGCGGGATTATTCATGTATATATTTACATACAGCCTTGATCCTAAGCTCTAACCAAGTAACGGTACAGTCGGTACCATTAAATTATTTACTACAGTTTCTCTGTTTGCAGCTCAATCATTGAGTACACTAGCGATAGGTGCAGTTTGTTCCACTTAAATGCGTTTTCGTTTTACATGCAATTTACCACCGTGTTAGCCATCGCGGTTGTTGTAGCTTAGTCAGAGAGGGGATACATTTAATTACAATGTTTGTCTTTTAGGGTGGGGATGGAATAAGTGTGAGGGTTGGCGTCATTGTATACATTTGCTTTGTTTTCTTGTGGTGCTGTTCGGGCGGCTGTGTGTCTTGTACGTGGCGTTTCCTGCAATACTCATTTTTACAGTTTTGCGACTCTACTGTGAATAACATAATAAATAAAACTTGCGACCTAACTATGAGTTACTCGGAATGTTATCTTGATCCATACTGTTTGCATGGATAATCACAGATGCGACATTGGCAGCGAAATAATGTAACCCTTTACCATTTAAATATGCTTTTTCTACGCCTTTGCAAACAGAGTAGATCAGTTCAGTGTCAGGTCTGGTTGCGTATTTCATTATACAAATCTGAATCTACAGTTTTTGCTATGGTCTTAAATTTCTGAGTGCATGTGCTATTATATCAAATTAATCTGATTATTAGTAATGACGTCATTATTTTTTACACGATTATTCATAGATGAAAGAGTCAAAGACAGACATCGGAGTTAGATGCTGCTAAAAGAATTAACCCTTTACTACATGAATATATATATATATATAAACATTAAAATCATATGACTTTAAACGCCTTCTTTAAATCTAATTTATTGAAAAATCAAACATGTTTCGCCAGTACGGCTCATCAGTGATATATAATATGGTTGCTATGACGTGACGTCACAGGCATTCATATAAAAATTGACATCTTGATTATTAACTAAATTAATTATTCAAGTAACATATTGAGTCATAATCTTTGTTTGAGAAAGAAACGCAAACTACTTCATACCTTTATTATTCCATGAACAAACATAGCAGACCCTGATCAGGCGGCTATTGTAGGAACTGTCTGATCTGGATATTCTCTGTTTGCAAAGGCAAGGAGAGGAGTATTTACGGATTAGAGGGTTAACAGTACGCCAGTTCTGTGTTTTGTACGTAATAATATATCATATGTTAAACTGCAGACAATTGGATACATTGTGACTTATCTTAGCAATACCCCACTTAGCACGACGACAAACAGCAAATGTACATGTATATAAAAGACACAAAGAGACACACAAAGACAAACAAACATACAATAGGGAGAAGATGGAAGTACCGCCTTGGAACGGTCAGTGACAAAAGTCACTGGGGGTTAAACCGGTGTTTTCGGCGCCCAACCTCACACTTATTCCATCTCCATCCTAAACGACAAACAGTGTAAATAAACGTATCCACTCTCCGACTAAACTACAACAACCGCGATGGCAAATACAGTGGTAAACTGCATGTAAAACGAAAACATATTCAAGTGAAGTAACTGTATCCACCTTTCGCTAGTGTACTCAATGATTGAGCTGAAAACAGAATAACTGTAGAAAAGTAATAAAAGGGTACGACAAAAACGAGTACAAAAATTCGACGTCCTCCTTCCGTTTCCGAATTTAAGAGGTCGCCTTCATAGAGTACTAAATCTTTCTTGTCGACGTGCATGCAAAGAGGCCAGGGTGATTGCCAACTGTAAAAGGGTTGACAACCAGACATGCAGTATGTTGTAGTACCATATGATCATATCCCGTTTTAATGAATGTTTAATACATTTGGCAAACAAAGTGAGAAAATGGGTATGTCCAATATTTTACGAAAGTACAAAAATGAGTCATGCAGGAAACACCACATACAGAACAAACAGCCGCCCGAACAGCAACACAAGGAAACAGCAAATATACACAACAATAAAAACACCAAGAGACGCACAAAGACAAAACAAACATACAACACATCACACCACACCACCATAAAATTCAGGATGTGTTACACAGTGTCGCAGGTGCGCCTTAAGATTACATTTGTACTTGCCAATAAGTGAGAGATTTCGATAATATAATTTAGAGAATAGTTGTCTTAGTTTATATCTATATCCTTGCTTCAGTTAAAATGAGATTTCGACTGTTAAATTCGTCAACAGAAGAACACGCTCTAGCGAAACGAATGAATTGAGATATATAAACCCCTTAAGATGGGGCATGGGGAATATCTCCATCAAGGTGAGGGAAATTTACAATATTAAAAATCAAAATAATCTCTTTTTTCATAAATTTTAAAAGAAAGTATTCCATTGTTAATTTCAAGGTCTAGATCGAGAAAGGCCGCACAAGTGTCGGAAGGGTTAGCTTTATTCAATTTGAGTTCTTTTGGGTAAATGGTAGGAACCAAAACATCAAAGAAAGGGTTATCTAAACTGAAAATATCCAAATATCGAGAAGTATCATTGAAGGTTTTTATGAGTTTTCTAAGTTAACCTTAATAGACATGGTGGCGGAATGCAAGGTCTAACATACACTGTCTTGATATGCTGGGTTGATGTTGGTCTATTCATGAACAATATTTAACAATACTTAATCTCTCATTTTTGCAGAGGGATTTTAACTCTTGTAATGCAGGAAACGAGTCATTGTTATCTAACAACGATAACTGTGCATTTTGTAAACATTACCTAGTAAATTGGACAATCAATAAGACGATTAGCAAGATGGATGACTTGGTGGAATTCAGATCAAGATGTATACTTGTATACAGTAGACACTGTTTGAATCATTCGTTTATTTATTGAACAAAGGAGTCTTAAAACAGTTGGTTTCTTTATGAGTTTTATGCATTTCTTTAGATCTGCATTTAGTTACGAGGAGTCCATATGACATCGTGGACGTTTGAGTGCATAGTGGGGATAGGTTAAACACATAGAGGAACACGAAAGTGAAACTCGGGGTAAAGTATTGTCAAAATAAAGATGAAAGTCTGTACAAGTACATGTTTGGTAAATAAATAAAAAAAATACCCAAGAAGTTGAATTCTGATAACATCAAGCGGATGTTTAGAATTTGTTGGGGTGTTTGGGAATATCTTAAGAACATCGTGTGGATGTTTTGAACGCGTTTGGGTGGTAGGTCGTATCTTGAAAATAGTGTGCTGATGTTTCGACTTCTTCTGAGTGGTCCGGAATATCCTGAAAACAACATGCGGATTTTGTGTTAAGAACTCGTTTTGCTTCACTCGGGAATATCTTGAGAACGTCGTGTGGACGTTTTGAACTCGAAAGGAAGAGCCTCAGTTTGTATATCAAATGATCCTTATCAGATACACTGGCTCTTGAATGTGTCCATTGTAAATAAAGTGTACATTGTTGTATTTAAATCTTAACCCGCTTTCATTATTATTAAGGAGCTGCTAGTACCAGGTTTGTTATCACTAAACTGGTTGATAAAGCTACAGATAAAAGTGCGTACCATATACTTAGAACGGCATTTTCCCATCATACCCGATAGTTTGACCACTCTTTAGAAGAGACTCTTCCAAAGAGGTTTCACACTATAGGGTTTGGTTGAGAAATAAAGGAGCTACTGTTGAAAATCGATAAATCTACGCATTCTATCTGGACCACCGACCGTCTAGCTTCTGTTTCAAACGTGAACGATCTACCAGTTTGTAATATAAGAAAAGTCTTATTGTTGTACTCAATGTATGATAATGATATTGGATAAATATAGATATTCACACGTAATTATACTTCACTTGTATTAAGAAACATTCAAATACATTAGATGTGGAAAAGTAACAGACAACGTCGTTTTATCTTAGAGAAACAAATAATCTAGAATGAAAAAGTAGTAAAGTCAAGAAGTTCAGCAGGCAAAGCCACATACAAGACGTAACCACCACCAACAACATCGATAGACAGTATGCCACCCACACAACCACGCAACCAAACACCCGCACACACACGAGATGAACACGGCAAACACCAACAAACAAACAAGCACAAACATAAACAAAAGCACAATTACAAAGACATAATACAAACAAAATTAAAGGTACTGCCTTGGAACGGTCAGTAGCAAAATCACCACTGAGAGTTTAAAGGTACCAATATGAGTCATGCAGGAAACAAACACCACATACAGAACAAACAGCCGACCGACCGGCAACACAAGAAAACACAGCAAATGTACATAACTTTCAGCATAAAGACAAAACAAACATAAAATATGGGAAGATAGAAGTACCGCCTTGGAACGGTCAGTGACAAAGGTCACCGTGTGTGTGTGTGTGTGTGTGTGTGTGTGGGGTAAACCGGTTTTGGGGCGCCCAACCCCACACTTATTCCATCCCCACCCTAAAAGACAAACAGTGTAAATAAACGTATCCCCTCTCCGACTAATCTACAGCAACCGCGGTGGCAAATACAGTGGTAAAGTGCATGTAAAACAAAAACATTTAAGTGAAACAAACTGTATCCACGTATTGCTTGTGTATTCAATGACTGAGCTGCAAACATAGTAAGTCTAGAAAAAGTAATACAGGGTACAACACGAAATAGTACAGATATGCAACGTCCTCCTTCCGTTTCCGGATTTAAGAGGTCGCTTTCATAGAGTACTAATTGAAAAAGTACAACAATGAGTCATGCAGGAAACACCACATACAGAACAAAGTAATAAAGTCAAGCAGGAAAAGCCACACACAAAATGCCACCATCACCAAAACACCGACAGAAAG
The DNA here is from genome assembly GCA_963576725.1 of Azorinus chamasolen. Lineage (NCBI taxonomy): Eukaryota > Metazoa > Mollusca > Bivalvia > Cardiida > Solecurtidae > Azorinus > Azorinus chamasolen. The sequence continues at coordinate 19,643,535 of OY755238.1, forward strand.
CAATTTATATAGCAATACACATATACACACATACAGTAGAAGTTACATACAAAACGCAATTACCGACACATCACACACACACACACACACACACACACACACACACACACACACACACACACACACACACACACACACACACACACACACACACACACACACACACACACACACACACACACACACACACACACACACACACACACACACACACACACACACACACACACACACACAGACACAGACACAGACACACACACACACACAGACACACACACACAGACACACAGACACAGACACAGACACAGACACACGCACGCACGCACGCACGCACGCACGCACGCACGCACGCACGCACGCACGCACGCACGCACGCACGCACGCACGCACGCACACACACACACACACACACACACAGACACACACGCACGCACGCACGCACGCACGCACGCACGCACGCACGCACGCACGCACACACACACACCATTGGCACGGTCAGTAGCAAAATCACCACTGGGTGTTTAAACCGGTTTACGGACGTCTTAACCTCACAATTCTTTCACAGTTACCATAGCTTTACTACAAAAATGACTCGCATGAAAAAAAGTATTAAAATAAATGATAATAATGATACTATTTTTTGTCAATCTCATAAATTAAATGCTGAAACAAACATATCATTATGTATAGAAATCAAAGATAAATAACACAAATTGTCATTTCATTTACCTGCTGCATATTGGGATACTTGATAATTGACTATTGATATCAAGCTGTGAAATTCCCAGTGTGGCACCATAAAGCACCCGCAATACACAGCATGGCGTTAATGGATCAACATTCCTTTCGAAATGCCTTCAACCACCGTTCAGAAAGGGAGAAACCATTTTAAACTATTCAGCAGATAAAGAGTTAAGCCGGATAGTGATAAAAACAGTATCATTAAGCAAAGTACAAAAATGAGTCATGCAGGCAGGAAACACCACATACAGAACAAACACTCGCCCGAACAGCAACACAAGGAAACAGCAAATGTACATTACTAGAAAAAACAACAAGAGACGCACAAAGACAAAACAAACATACAATAGGAGGAATATGGAAGTACCGCCTTGGAACGGTCAGTGACAAAAGTCACTGGGTGGTTAAACCGGTTTATGGGCGCCCAACCTCACACTTATTCCATCCCCACCCTAACAGACAAACAGTGTAAATAAACGTATCCCCTCTCCGACTAATCTACAACAACCGCGACGGCAAATACAATGGTAAAGTGCATGTATAACGAACAAACATTTAATTGAACATACTGTATCCACCTATCGCTAGTGTACTCAATGATTGAGCTGCAAACAGAGTAACTGTAGAAAGTAATAAAGGGTACGACAAAAATGAAATAGTACAGATATCCGACGTTCTCCTTCCATTTCTGGATTTAAGAGGTCGCCTTCATAGAGTACTAAACCTTTCTTGTCGGCGTACATGCAAAGAGGCCAGCGTGATTGCCAACTGTAAAAGGGTTCACAACCAAACATGCAGTATGTTGTAGTACTACAGGATCATATCCCTTTTTAATGAATTGTTTAACACATTTGATGAACAAAGTGAGAAAATGGGTATGTCCAATAATTTTACGAAGTTTGTAAATCACATCACTATAAAATTCAGGATGTGAAATACCGTGTCGCAGAAGCACCTTGAGATTACATTGGTACTTGCCAATAAGCGAGAGATTTCGATAGTAAAATTTAGAGAAAGTTTTTCTTAGTTTATGCTATCTATATCCTTGCTTAAGCAGTTTTTCAGTTAAAATGAGATTTCGACTGTTAAAATCGTAAGATGGAGCACGGGGGAACATCCCTGTCAAGATGAGGAAAATTTACAATATTAAAATCAAAATCATCTCTTTTGTCATATATTTTAGAATAAATCATTCCATTATTAATTTTAAGGTCTAGATCAAGAAACGCTGCATAATTGTCGGACGGGTTAGCTTTATTCAATTTGAGTTCTTTAGGATAAATTGTAGGAATCAGAGCATCAAAGAAAGGGTTATCTAAGTTAAAAATATCATCCACACACACACACACACACACACGAAATTGATAAGACAAAATTTCATTCCGTCTTTTGTAACTATTTCACTGTTTGCAAATGGTTGAATAATTTTGGTACCCATCACGCGTGTTCTGTATCGAACCCTCACTCAGTTTAAGTGTGGATAATAAAACAACGAATAATTTGTAACGAAAGAAGAATCCTGATCAAAGATATATGATGGTTCATTATCGTATCCAAATAAATCAAAATCTCCCTGAAAAGCTGATTTAAAAGCATGTATATATTCAAGATTCACGCTGGCAAACGCCTGTTTCCTAACGAAATGTCTTTGCAGTTTTAACTCTTCCATTGTTGAAGCTTCGTGAGCCTTTCTTGCCATTCCAATGAACTCATTTATCGTCACAGCATTTCCCCTTTCTTCAGACAGACTTAATGGAAACCTTATGGAAATAATGCATTTCAGTTGGAGCTTCAACCATATTCTCTGAAGGGCTTTAATCCATGGAATGATCTTTACGATTTCACTTTTCCACTCGAATGGTCCTCGTATGCTGTCGACAATTGAGTCATCAACCGCCAACTTATAAAAGTTTTCTTTGAGTTCGGGAACAAACCGGTTCATCTGTAGTTTCTGTAGCACAACAATCGCGTCGGCTGTGAATGTTTCCATGCGACCTATGTAGTCAAAGTTGACACCACATGGATTGCACAAACGAATAACGCTCGAATAATGCCGATCACTATTTGTACCAGTTCTTTCACTACTGGCTACAAAATGCACGAACTCTCCAAATGTCACGTCATGGCCATACATTAGATGTCTCTGATCAACATATTTCGTCCTCAAATGTCTGCTAAATGCAATCGCCTTTTTACCAAATACATTCCAATAGTATGGATTCGGTGAAACCAGTTTGTCTATAAATGCCGCCAATAGTCTATCGTAAGGATTCCTGACGACGATAAGGCGGAACATGTTTTGCTTTAATTGTGTTAAGGCTGGCAACAGAAAGCTTTTCCTTAGAGCAATATCGATCGGTACGTCGTATGGACTTTTAAAAGAGTGCGTTTGGTATTCTGGGATATTTAATGCGTATATCACTCTATGCCAAAATGTCGTCCCGACCTTCTCTACGGGACAGTAGGAAAAGTTTCTTGACATGGCAAAGAACATTTTGGTTTTAATATCCAAGCTTTGGTTAAATACAGCACTAGTTTGACAAATGTTGTTTATTTTCAATGCGAACGTTTGGCCGTTAGTTTCGGTTTTAAAATCTACAGTCTTTGCAGTCACCTAAAAAATAAACTTCTTGTTAATGCCTGAATAAATATTCCCATATTTACTGCCTTGAAAAACAACGAACACAGTGAATCGGTATCGAATAAAAACCTTAAAGCCACACCGTACTCGAAGGATCAACACAAGATAACCATTTCACTGTTGCATGTTCATGTAAGAAAAGTGACATCATGATTATTTATTAGTTGAATATGTTACAATGGCACGTTTACACATAGCAATTTGGTACTGGTCGAATTAGTACAACCAGATCTATTATAATTTCATAAGAATTCAAAGCAGACAACTATCAGACGGCTCTTACAAGAACCAAACATCTGACCTGTGACTACACTGTTTGCAAATGCACGACAAGTTGTTTAGATGAGGGAAAGGTTTAATCAATTGTGAGACAATATTACACAATCAATATTATTAATTAACGCTATATATAGCGTGTAATTCGTTACATTTTACTGTTTTATTATGCTTATCTGACAACACGGTCTCGATATGATCACAGTTCATGGATGGATGGAAACCGTTTTAACTGTTTCATCCCTTGGACGAACTGTTTCATGCGCGAAACTGATGCGCATTAATCTTCATGCGTGAAACGGGTGCACAGAAATGCGAGGGACATTCAGAGGTTTTACCAATCTCCTTGCAGAGTTGTCGTTCGTTACTCTCACACACACCTCTGCGATGGGCTCAATGACAAGAATCTTGGCAAAACAAATAGTTTGTGTTTTATGGTTATCTTAGTCAATAGTTTATATCAAAATAGCCTGAATCAAGAATAAATGGCTTATATTTTATAATAAAACGGGTAATACAGTTTAATTTCAGAGAAGTTTTGATTACCTATTTTCATGCCGCTTGACCTATTTTCATGCCGCTTTACGCATCGATTATTGCACAAATGTAAACAAGCAAAATGGCATGATGTCTGCTCAATATTTCGAAAAGAGTTTCTACAAACTGTAGACTTCGAACTTCTTATAAGGGCACTGAAATTCTGCTATAACCCCAAAGGGCACACAACTTATTGGGAAATCCCAGCCTTTTGCTTTTCTTCCGCTGAACTGTCAACGAAACACACAAAATAATTTACTTTCTGTTTTGTACGGGAGTTAAGTTTTATTTCGGACTACTTTCTGAGCCAACTACAGATGTATATGTAATGTAACCGGGTGTAAGTGAGTGAGGATTAACCGGGACCGGTTGCATTTCAAATGATTATTTCGAAGTATAACTGAATGCGAATGAAACATACAAGCGCTCCACAAACATCGATCGTTTTCCGCAAACAGTAATTAGCTGTGAAAATATCTAGTTCGGTGACATTTAAAGGATTATTTAGTGATTGGCCCGAATATATAAACTCACGTAGTACAAAAAATGCGATTTCCAATGAATAACAAGTTGTATAGAGCATTAGGTGTCAGGGAAGACATTTTGAACTGTTCAAAGGTCTTCCCTGTCACACTGGGATAATACTTTTGACTGTTCCACTAACATATAGACAGACAGACAGACAGACAATCTGTCTGTCTGTCTAACATATATGTATGTCTATCATATATGACATAAGTGTATACTGCATGAATATAATAGGGGCCTCCGTAGCCGTAGTGGTTATGATCTTCGTCTGACAATCACTTAGGCACTCGCCACTATGATTCGAATCCAGTCTAGGACATTTAGATTCTTCAGTTGAGTAAGCACTTGGAGCACAGGAACACATCTGGGGTCTGCCTCCATGTGTAATTAGCTGGACATTGTTATACGATTGAACTACTGTTAAGCCTGTCTCACACAGAACACGGTTGGGCATACGGTTCCAATACGGTATACTCGGTTATACACGGGTTGACTGGTACGAGTATTGAGCTCCAACCGTGCCTGGGGATGAGTTGATACGATTTAGACTCGAATGTAGCATGAGTATGTACGAACAAAGCACGGATATACTCGGTCAAGCAAGGTTTGTCACGGTTTGAACACGATTTGCAAAACGATTTTCATACGATTCATACGATTGTTGTACGGTTCCAAGTACGGTCTAGTACGGTCTGTTACGGCCTAGTACGATTAAACACGACTTTTACTCGATTAACTGGACATTTACAGGGTTTACATACGGTCCCACCGACTTTTGTTCGAGTTATGCTCTAATTATCACACATTCGTGTATGTTTTGATATAAATTGACTCGTTTTGATGGCTTGGCTTCATAAATTTTCGAACTTTCAACAGAGAAGTATAGGAAAATGGCAGATGACAGAATAAGAGAATTAGAAATCATGATAAGACTGATAGACATTGAGATTATTTTGGCCAGAAGGCGTGAGGGGAGACAAGAACAAGAATGAGACAAGTTTTGACAAGAGAATGGCTCAACAGAAGGGCCATGTTTGGTCAATATGATACTCTGTTACATGAACTAAACAGAGAGACCATGTCTGGTCGTACTTGACCATGTATAATTCGTACTTGAACCGTATTGGTCGTATGGCGATCGTGTGAAACCGTATTGGTCGTATGGCGATCGTATAAAACCGTGTGTACACTCGTGTGAATCGTACGGTGATCGTGTTACATTCGAGTGTTAATCCGGGTGTTGGATGTAGGACTTGGGAACGGTTTCACACGATTCCATACGATTTATATACGATATTGACACGGTTGAGCTCACTTGTGGAGTGGACTTCATGTGCGGTTGTATATACGGTCTCGTACGGTCTCATACGGTCTCTCACGGTCTTGTACGATCGCTAATACGATTATACACGGACATGGCACCCGTGTCAGTTTTTTAAAAGTTTTAAAAATCATACACGGCTTTCACGGATACACTCGAATGGCCCGAGTGTAACTCGGATAAGGCCACGGTTGGTTCGGTTGTATGTACGGTTTACACGGATGGCCAACCGTATAAGCCGTGTGTTCTGTGTGAGACAGGCTTTACATCAATCCGGTTGTCCCATTCAGTATAAATATCGGTCTTGGGACAGATTAACCCTTCGCTTGCTATTCACATCAGTATACCTACCTGTAAATAGTGAAGACCCAGATGAGACAGCTCCTGTAGGAGCTGTCTCATCAGGTCTGCACTATGTTCAAGTTGATTGTGCAACCAGTGCACTCCACAGCAGTGATTGCACAGCGAAATACTTGTACACAGTGCAGATATATGTAATTATACAACAGGGCATGGGTAAAGAAGGAGATTTGTATTTTAAAATTCAGCAAGCGAAGGGTTAATGCAGGGTGAAAGTCACTCGCAAAGCTATAGAATTCCGGTTTAGGGAGGTTATAGTGCTCTAAGTAACTCTTTATTCCACAGATACTGATTTATACGTCCGTACGAACAGAATAGGCCCAAACAAGACGGCTTCTGTAGGAGCGGTCTGATTAGGTTCTACTCTGTTCGCTTTTAAAACAGATAGATCTGATTTTATAGTTTCTGACATTGCAAAAATCCTGTATTCATATGCCATTATAAAGAGTCTTTTAATTAAAATCCAATTTACCATCATGTCTCACATAAATATTCATGGAGTAAAGGGTTAAGTGCATACTATATGCTCTACACATTAACTTACACCACCCTTCAGAATTTATAATCTTCACAACAGCAGGTGTTAAGTGCTTGTGTGGCGGCCGTAAAACGTCGCCCCGTACTTCATTCTCAGTGTTGCTATACCTTCTGATCCTTCGAGATCATGAATTTCAGTACTTCTTGTTCTGAAAATTGAATACCGCTTAAGCCGGTGCTAGGGGGCGTGAGCAGTGTTGCACTTTCAATTACTGCTCATGAACAGACTCAATAAAACCGAGTCTGCAATTTTCTCTTTTTGTGTTGCAATTTTTGCTTTCGGGGGATCACCACCCTTCAGAATTTACATACTTAATTATGTGGTATGCTAATATCTCACTAATTTCAGAATACATTTGAAATAAATCGGAGTTTGGAGTAGTTTCTTTCAAAACATAAAGTAATGGTAACTTGATGACATCAATATGTCAATGTGTCTTCATAATTACGCTACCTGATTAAAAAGTAGAAACAAAATGTCTAGCATCAAATGATGCAAACGGCTGTTTCATTGAAAATGTGTGCAATATGTTAAAAATGTGTGCAATATGTTAAAAATGTGTGCAATATGTTGGAAAATTGAAATCATGAATATCATTTGTTTTTAAATTGAGATAACATAGGTCATTTTGTCAATACAATAGACTGTAAAGCCAGATCTGTATATGCACATCATTCAAGAAACACATTGATTAGACGGTTAGTGCAGGGTCCCTCTGTTCTGGGTATTCTCTGTTTGCAAGGGTATGTCAAAGGGCAGCCATGTCAGGTTCAGAGTTAATGGAGTAACTATAGAGAAATAACGTCTGGCTCTAATTTATAGAAAAATCAGTATTTCAAATCAGCTTTTGTGTCGACCGATCAAATGATGCCACTATGCAATTAAATTGAAATTGACTGGTTAACCCTTCCAACTGACACCGATTAGGTTTGAATTTGCAAACAGCTCGTATCCAGCTGAGTTGTTCTGCGATCATCAAGATCTAAGCTGTTTGACACTCCGTCAATAGTTTCTCAAAAGCTTGATTGTGAAAATTGCATTAGATGAAACGTTGAGAAAACATTTGCATACATTCATGACTAGACTATCCTTGGTAACAGCAACAACATGCCCTGACACTGCAACGGACCCCGATTGTTCTGAAAAGATAGGTAACGTTAACGACGTAAACAATATTACCTCAACCAATGTAACCTAGACCTAATATCACCAGTTCGGGCTCTTGTACTATTGACACTGTATATATTTAATTACTGTACAACTATTTGATGGTGTATTCCAAACATTTCAACTAACAATCTCTTCCACCGAATTAAACAGAATGAACTTATTCCATTTCGAGTCATCAACTATTCTAACTCTTTCCGTTTTATTATTTTAGAACAGACTGGTGTTTTATAATGACATACACACACGATAATGTTTGGTATTTAGTTGAAATGGTTGGATCAGATCTGTTATAATATCATAACAAAACAAAGCAGTCCCTGGCCCCCGTTTCATGAACATTCTTAAGTAATTACTTAATACCAGGCTTAACATATTAAAGGTATTACAAGATAATTGAAACGATTTTATCTAAACACAATCCTTAGAAACATTCTGTTATATATATTTTTAAATAGAAAATGATGTTTCTTGCATGAAATATTTAATTAAACCCAAAATGAATTTGGTAAAATTCTTAAGTCTGTTACAAATTCTTAGATATTATTTTTGATTTAGATCACATTCAGTTAGTATCAGATACAATGTCTATTTTAAAATGATAACGGAGGAAACCTCTTACCCTTTTGTGTCACAATAAACACTAATTTATAAAAAAAAAGTTATGCTCTTATGTAACTTTTTAAATGACAGGCTTAGCTAAGTAATAACTTAAGAATGTTCGTGAAACTGGGGCCTGATCTGACGGCTCCTACGGACGCCGTGTGATATGGGTATGCTCGCAAAGGTATGAAAAGGCATTTCTGCGTAACTATCTAGTCACTATGTTTCTATCCACCTGCCCGGCTGTCTACATGCAAAACTACCTGTCTAAATTGCAAATTATCAAATAAACGGAAAAATACACAGACACACAATTAGGTATTTTTCTATTTCTATGCCTCTCAAAACTCGCACTGAATATGGAATCATTACTACGGATAATCCATAAGCTGTATCTTGACCAAAGAACAATCTAGACAGACCACAAGAACACAGACGATTTTAGATTTGATTAAGCGATACAGTTTGGTAAATTTGAATTCAGTAGAACATGTCTTAACCCTTCGCTTGCTGAATTTTGAAATACATTTCTCCTTCGTTACCCATGCCCTGTTGTATAATTACATATGTCTTCACTGTGTACAAGTAGTTTGCTGGGCAATCACTGCTGTGAAGTGCACTGGTTGCATAATCAACTTGTAAACAGTGCAGACCACTATTTACAGGTTTTAATGACAAACATTATCTTATCGTTTGTTTTGATAACGTAACACTCACTATCGTTATGTCGTGACATCACTTTTCTCTTTGAGTTTAAAAGAAAATTTAACGTCAAAAGACAACTCTTGAACTAGAGTCACCATACAAATCGAATATTTTGATGCACTCGATATAAATTAATTTACATTTGACAATGGATTGAAATAAAGGGGTCATCCGTGGCCGAGTGGTTATGGTCTTCGACTGACAATCGCTTAGCCCTTCACCGCTGTGGGTTCGAATCCCGGTCAGGGCATTTGGATTTTTCATGTGAAGAAGCCTTCCAGCTGGCTTGCGGTAGGTCGGTGGTTCTACCTGGATGTTCTTCTGTGCATGAAACAGTGCAATTTGTTCTGTGCACAGAAGAACCTTATGGGTCTTCCTCCACCTGTAATTATTAGCTGGACGTCGTGATGTGACTGAAATACTGTTAAAACGACGTAAAACCCGATACAAACCAAATCAAACAAAGGGTCGGTCATCACATAAAGCATTGTATTAATTTCAACATGCAAGCCTACTAGGCCAGTCATTCTAGCAGAAAAAAGACTCAACCTAAAAAAACAACTTAACAAGAGATATGTAGTAGATTATCTTATATAAGGTCTATGGTAACCTAGAAAAAGTCTTCAATGATTTTTAAAGGGGAACTTGAACAAAATCGCCATTAATTATTGAGTATTTTCCTAACGTGTATTGGCTCACTTTATATTCAGTGTTAAATCTCTTTAACAATATTATAATGTACCAGCAAAAATACTGAGAGGTCAACTGTTGGTTCATTTGACAATTTACATGTATGACAAAATATATTACAAATCAAAGTACTAACAGTGCTGAATGCGACCGGGTTTGTATAATAAGTGGAAGTATTGTACGGCTCCATTATTGATTTTTCATTCAAAGAACAATTATGTATATAAAGTGATAACAATTACGAACAATGTGTATCTGAAGGGAAACGTGAATAACCTAACGTGGAAGACCTGCCCAAAACCTGTTGGAACATCTGACAACATGATTTCCTGAAACGAATGCTTCATAAACATTTGAGTAAGTTTGTTCCAGACAATTCATATGTTGCAGGTACACATAACTAGATTTCAAGTTTAAATTGTTTCCAGCAGCTGCAAAGTATGGGAGATGTGCTTCCAATTCGTTGTCCTTTCTGCAGCTATGAAGGTTTTCAATGTTTCTACCATTTCCATGTACTGAATCCATAAGTGTCTAGTCCTGGACTCCGGAACTTTCATAGAGCATTTCGTATACACCAGCCTTTAATTGTTTTGTAGCTGGTACAAATCTTGAGATTGTTTAATCATTTCGTCCATAAGTGGTTTGACAGGATAAATGGAGAGACCAGGATACGACTGTTCTACGACTGGATTACAATGGATCCAAGGAAGCACATCTTGGTATGGAAGCCTATAGGCCTCACAGCAGTCTGTTTTATTGCATTTATACACGGCTCATTCTCTACGATGGTCAAAATATTTCAGTAAAGAGGCTGGTTAAATGTGATGACTGGACTTGCAGACACATTACTGCTTTCTTTGGCAACATATAGCAAGGTTGAATATATGCAGGAGAGGTCATTTGGGTTGAGGTTTATTAATGGAAGAAACACAAGCTGTCTTTCCAGGATAACTTCAGGATGACTTCAAGTTTATCATTTAGAGCAGACTGGGTCTTGAACACCAGTCTATCCATTTTTTCTCAACAATCTCGAATCGGTGGTACATTTTAACATTTATCTTCCCGGTTTCGATTAGATCCTCGTTTGTTGGAATGACTTGAGCTCTTTTGTCTTTAGGAGTTATATCTGTAATTATGTCCAAGCCGTGAAATATGTTGTGACCATAAATAGTGGCAGAATGTGTAGTACACGTTGTATCGAACAAATTGCAAAACCTGTTCCTCAGAGTTTTCTGCCAGTGATTAAATAGTTATTGCAGCACTTATTTCACACTTTTGTACTTCCATATAAGACGAACAAAATCTCATGGCATTTATAACATCAAATAGGAATTTGGAATCAATATGGTAATGCATCTGTATTCCTAGACCAAGATGAAGAGGTGCTATATTTTTTCTTGGTATTACCGCCTGAATAATAGCCTGCCCTATTGATGCGACTACTGCTCTCGAGTCCTTATATTTTATTATCTGCTGTAGACAGATTCAAAGGCTCGTTCCAATATACTCTGTATTGTTCCCGAGAGACATCACACTAGATGGCGAAGGATAAATGTCCCTTGTTGTGTCAGTGTAATAAATATAGTTAAGTATGAGTTTCACTGCAGTTTGTTACTAATTTCTATAATAGACATTTTCTCGGCTTCACTGCCTTGTGTAGTTGTCCTCATGTAATTTATGCAAACTCTCAATATCCTTTGCTATTTATGTTACAGAGTTCTATTTGCCATTTATTTCTGTTATTATTACACTGCCACTGCGATGTTAACACTGTTATAAAACTCTTCACATGGTTCTTCCAGTTTCTTATCATGTCGGTAATGATCAGTTGTCCACTCTTATCTTCTTCAAATTGCAGCAACACTTGTTTGAACGCATTTTCAACAGTGACATGATCTGCTCTGACTTTCTTCGGATCTCTGCAATATCCATTATCAGTTGATTGTAAAAGTGTATCAATTGACTCTTCAGTTTGAAACTGTCTTGGGAATTTATAACCTGGACGGAAATTTGAGCAATATGCTTGATGGTAACATGCTTCCACTGATCATAAGTTATAGGCGTATCTAACACCAAGTTTGCCCAGTTATCATTTGTCTCTCCACATACCGTTTTGATTGACCTTTGGAATTGTCATTACAGGGTAAACATAATGAGTCTTCTTTCTTCTACCCCAGCTTTAAGACGCAGATGTTGCACATAACAGAAATGTTCTCTTGTAATTAAAACTACTTCAGACTCTTGTTCTTGTGTTTGGTAGTACTGATTCGGACGAAACGTATGTCTTTGCTTTTCCAGTTGGGGTGACATAACTTTCTTCTACACCGGGGATGTACTCTTTGCCCAAGGAGTATTTCCACAGTCTGACCTTAAAAGATAATACATACCCTTATATGTCTAATGATTAGCATAAATATCAGGATAGAATCAACATCTTGAGTATTGTAAGAGTACACTCAATCCTTAAACACATAACAGATAATATCAGAAGTGTGGACAGTTATTGTATCATTTAAATATAATACACAAAATTCTCACACCCAACCCATTTACCATTTAATGTGAAGATTATTGCCAGTATTGTAGAAACACTTCGCATTTATCTCGCCATTTTCTTTACTGACCGCAATGGTACTATCGCAACCCTTTTCTCCCAGAGTTGAGAGAGGAATACTGTTATCCACACACAACGCATTTTTGCATCATCTGTACTTGCCATGCTGTGAATAGAAATGATCTGCATACTGTGTCTAGCAACAGATTCAAATTTCTTAATTAACTAAAGCGCAATAAAACGTGTATAGCCATAACTAAAAGCATATATATGCATTACAAAACTCGGTCTATTTCAATGCATGTTATTAATTATTGTTAAAATGTATTTGTTATTAAAGTTTAAACATAAAAAACATTATAAGTAATAAGAAATGTAACAGAAATAAGATAAAACAGTACAATACAACAACAAATATATAGTTTATGACCAGCGTGTTATTTATTTATGGCAAGAATGGGCTTCCATAGTTGGAAAACACGGCAAAACCACCATTCGTATGCGATTTTTAATTTATTGTTTTCAAAGTCTAACTAATCAGTGAAATGTATTCTACACTGCAACTCAAACACTTTGTTTTCAGTAACATCAATCTTTAATTAGTTTTCGATACTGATCTGAAAACTGTCGCACTGGTTGGCAGTGGAAGAAATGCAATGGTTGGTGAAACATTCCATTCTGAACTTTAGTCATTCAAAAAAAGAGAAACAAATTACCTCGTATCTGGCCATCGCAAAGTGATGATCTAATTCAACTTTGGCTGCAACCATTGTTCCCTTATCTGTATTTACGTAATATTGCATGACGTCATCGTATGTCATACACTGACATCATAGTTTGGGTAGCTTTTCTACTATGGTGAGCATTACGTGTCAACAAGAATTTCATACATTTAGTGAACTTTGAATTCATTTTTCTCGAAAATGCACCATTGTTTTTCTGAGGATATTCATAACACGTATAGACCTGTCGCAGGGTGTAGCAATTGTTTGTGAAGGATTTATTTGACCTAGAAAGTCTATAATGAATAACCTATATCCTCTAAACCGCAACACTGGTTTTGAAGTGCGAAGAAAAGAAACTAAAATGATTTATATGTTTTTATTCAGTAATTAATAAGCTTTGCTGGTTAAAGAAAATAATGGCATATCCTAAGATGTCAAACCTTCGTTGAAAATGTTGCGGTAGATATAGAGAAAACGTCGTGTGCCGGGATAGCACAACATCAGTTTGAAAGAAAATTTGCTATTTTATTTCAATCTAATCCATTGATATGATGGGATTGCATGAGACACAAATAAGGGTAACGTTTTACGCAACGAATATAAATGTGAGACAAAATGATATCATGAATATCATTTAGCTGAATGTTTATAATGGCATATTGAGCATACGGATTCCTAGTGGAACCATCTGATCTGGGGCTTCACCGCTTGCAAAGGCTACAAAAAAGCGTATACAAGTATAAAGAGTAAACAAAGGTAAACCAATGATGCCCTAACTCTTATACGGTAGAACCGGCGTTAAGCGGTCAGCATTGAGAGGTCCAATTATAGGTCTGTAAGGCAGGTGGTAGCGTAATGCAGGTAAACATGTGTCCTGTTCTAGGCAACCATCCGCTACTCGAGACTCTTGTTCAATAAATGAAATATCCCTTAAGACAGGTTCTACTATACTGTGAATGTGAATGGTATCTTAGGTATTATGAATGACTCCGCCGCATGGTTGAAAGACCGATCTTGATACTAATTCATGCGTCCGGTTTAAAGCGGTTTTATTGAGGAACAATGTATCTAGAACATTGTCTATTGTACAATTTCCATCAATCGCGACAGGGCATGTAGCAAAGCAACATATCTATGAAACAACACACGTATGTAGCAAAATAACAAATATATTCCACAACACAACTAATATATGTATCACAATAACATTTGCATGTAGCAAAACAACTCGTATATGTAGCAAAACAACATATACACTTAGCAAAACAACATTATATAATAGTATGCAGAATATATATGTAACAAATAACACAGCAGGGTAAGGATTAAATTTTAGAGTGTTTGTTTAGGGTATTATGGTTATTAATCATTGCACATTATTTTTAACCATTACAACGCTAAATTTATAAATGGACTATTCCAAAATTCAAACAGGTCTAGCTTATGGTGATTATTTAAAGTTATTTCTAAATAAATGTTTAAAAAATAATATGAAAATAAAACATGACAAACAGTGCAGACCCTGATGAGAGAATTCCTATTAACTTGGTCTACACTCTTTGTAAAGGACATTCATGACTCCTGTCCCGCACTGTAAGAATTAATTACAAAGTTCAATGGTACATTCCTAAGTGGATTGGAACTAGTACTACACATTGTCAGGTTACCCAAGCGTTTTGATCGACCTTCAAACGAAAATTAAATGCTGACGGAAATTCTAAAATCAGATGATATAAGCAATGGAGATCGCTTAACTGAAAGGCAAAACGTTCGGTAAATTTTAACGAAATAACCATTAACCACTTTACGACGTGTAAACTATTATGGTGGCGTCAGTCGGCGTCGCCACAATTTCTTTATAAAACTTTTAAAACAAACAAGTAATTTTTACCTACCAGTTGATGTAAAAATAATCAAGAAAATCTGCTTGACAATAAGCAGGATTCCAACACACACAATGGCACATAGATAATGCCGTTTCTGTTTCATTTTTACTTTTTTCCCGTAAGCAACAAATGAATATTAAAGTATATAAGAATGATACTCGGCTCTCTAATGACTATCCGCGATAGAATGCATGTAGGTTTTAGATATGCAGTAGAAGGATAAATTGCAATAGTTATCAAACTATGTTAGATAGATCTAGCAGCTGTTATACAGAGGCCGAGTCTACTATTGGTCATAATTACACGCAGCAAAACTATTACATCTATATTACATTTTATTGAGTCGATTTGGTGTGTTTTACCGACTCTTCTTACATTTTAGCTATTGAATAAAGGGGCTATCGATACGGACTAGACAAAGCCACTCGCTCGCCCAGTGGTACTGCACATGTTTGGCACGGTTTCATTTTCCTGTTTTTACAACTAACCACGCTCTGACCTATACCGGGTTCATTTCAAATACACATACACACGTTAGTAATTTCGATTTCAAACTGAGATGCCACGGCTTTCTGAAAATCACATAAACCACATAAAATCACATAAACCAGGTTATTCGTATACTAATGGCCGCAACGTTGGTAAATACCGTTGCTCCGCATTTAGAAAGCATCGGCAGGCCATTCACAACCTTGCTTTTTGTTACAAGAAAACTGGGTCCGTCGGGAACGTCCGAAATCAAAGACCCGGGAAACGCCACATAGAGACGATCACGCTATTCGGTTAATGCAGATAAGAATACTGAAAATCGAATACAATACATGATTCTGGCGAATCACTTTACATTTTCTTGATTTTTGAAATCGACTCCAATATATTTTGACAACACGATTTGCACAATTTTCTTTATTCTTTTTTTATAGTATCCCATGTAAAGTTTTATTTAGTCAAGTATAGTTTACTATAACAGATGTGTCAATTAAAATTAAAATTGATTCAGGAATATGCTCATTCCTACAAACAGGATGTTAACCAGTGCAGCCATTAACCCATCTTGTGACGTCACGTTGAGGCCACAATCTGATGAAGGCTCACCAATGGAGAACTGAAACAAACATGGATACAATAGAATATGCAAGAATAAATACACTTTACCAGTAAATGCATTGGTATTATTTGTTATAATTTACAACAATGTATTTAATTTTATAATGCAAAGTTCTGAAAGTAAGAGATCCTTGAAAGCAAAAGCATGAATGCAAAAAGAGACGATTGCAGACTCTGTTTCATTGAGTCGATTATTGAGCAGCTATTAAAAGTCCAAAACTACACACGCCCCTTAACACAGACTTAAGTGGTATTCAATTTCCAAAACTAATACATTCGAAACTAACATTCCCGAATGACCAAACAAATGTATAAAACAATATATACTACGAAAAGAACGAACTCGATTTTTTGTCGGATTTGCCGTACATGTAAATACATGTACGGCATAACGTACATAGTGGGTAATGTTATGTGCGGGTAGCTTACACATTGAAGTTGTGGTATTTGACATCGAAAAAGCATTAATATGAGCAGTTTGGATACAGACAGAGAAATTCCCCGACCTACAGACCTTAAAATAGACGGAAAAAGACCTTCCAATGTAATTGACGATTGGTGAATATTCCGATACGGACACAAACGTATTATTTATTTATTGCTTTGCTTTGTTTCTCCTTTATCATTTGTTGACAAAACACTGGACGGTTTGTGACTGTTTATACAGATAGACCAACTTATTTTGGATAAAAAAATGACCGGCTCTTATGTAAATTGAACGAAGCGACTACAGCGATTCTTTACTTTTAAAAGCCGTAGCAAGCTGCAATGTTTTCCATATAGCTGTCTTGGTGCAACGAATATGTATCTGGGCTTGCATGTGCGGGTCTTGATTTCGATTCTTACCAGTGGCCAACATTTGTTTTATTAAAATACTGTACGTTCAAAACAACGATACATATTAATAATAACATGTTATAATTAATAACAAAATAATATGAACTAAGGCAATGCCTCTACCGGGAATCGACCATCGACATTTTACATGCAATGAAGTAAAAATAAGTAGTGAAATTTAAAGAAAGTAGATGCGATGTCAATTCATGTAATTCACGTAATTCAAAACAAGTGTTGCGAATCTCGCACATTATACACTGTCTACATATGATTAAGATGCGTGACAAATTAAATCTGAAAATTGTTAGTGAAGAAATCCACAACCACGACAAAACCTAAGCAATAATAAAGGTAGTGTCCATTATCGTTCATCTGAGAAATAGGTCACGAAGTTCATAGTGTTACGTAAGAACATACATTTATGTATGTCAATTTATTGTCAGAATATAGCCAAACAAGAAATGTGTCGCAGTAGGTGACAAATGCCCCCAAAGTAAAGCACTGGCAATGAAATGAAACCCCCAGTGGTGTTTTTGCTGCTGATCGTGCCAAGGCGGTACTCTCTTTGTCACCCTTCCTTTTGTTTGCCTTGCGTCTTTGTGCTTGTGGTTTGATCATGTTGTGGAACGTTTGTCCCTGGTTCTTGTGTCTCTTTTGGTGTTTTCTGTGTTCATTTCGTGTGTGTGTGTGTGTGTGCATTTGGATGTGTGGTTGTGTGCGTGTGTGTGTCATGCTGTCTATCGGTGTTTTGGTGGTGGTTGCGTCTTGCATGTGGCTTTGCCTGCTTGACTTTACTACTTTTCCATTTATACATATTATGCTTGTGCGTGCATTTTGAAATGAGAAGATTGGTTGTTATTGGTTGATAATGAAATGCTGATAATGCATACAAAATAAACTCAATTAGCTATCCCCTGTCCATGAATTAGTATCCAGTTTAAATTATATTATATCTATTTTAAGATACACATGGAAAAGAAAGTGAGAACTATGACAGGAATTAGAACAAAAGTGTTCAAAGGAACATGTGTCACCTGCCAGCAGAAATGCACCCAAATAAAAGATGCCATGAAAAAAATGAACCCTAGCTGTCATCCTGCCAAAGCAATGGACACAAAAAGTGGACATTGTACTGTACATGTATCATAAAACTTGTTCGGGACATTATTTTTTCTGTTTAACCCTTTCGCTCACAAATGTACAAACGACTTTTATGTAACTGCAAATACAGTAGACCCTGATCAGAAGGCTCCTATAGGTTCTTTTTGCTAATGGAATTTGATAGATCTGTTTCTGTAGTTTTTAAATGGCTATAATGTTCCATCTTCCACATTTCATTAATCTATATTGTCCATGAATATTCAGTAGGTATTCAAATTTGGAATAAACATAGAACAGAAAAAGGGTTCAAGGTTGTCTATAGCAAATAACTGACTCCAAAAAGCCTTTTTTCAATAGACAGTGCTAGGAATTGAACCTAGACTTCCCTCTATGGCTAAGCCAAGAAGGTGTTCTTCAATTAAACTACACTGATAGCATTTATGGAAAATTGCAATTTGGAGCAGAAGCTAACTTCGACCTTGATATTCATACCTATTATTCAGTATATTTAAAGAGATCTGAGGTTTTTAGACAGGAATTTATGAGCATGTCATGTCTGATAGAATCCCTACCACATCCCATTCCCCCAAAACGTTTGACTATACCAGAACAGCCAAATTTAGGTTTATTGTTGAAGTACATCCTCTATGCTTCTTGATTAACTTGTTACTTTTAGATATACATAGATTGCATAGTTGTAAATTTGTGTTTAAAATTTGCAAAAAATAAACAACATGAAATCTGATTCTCCAAACCTTTAGTAAAGAGTATATAATACTGGAATTACACTTATACTGATACTAGTAGTTGGTAACCTTTTCCCTGTTCTTAACCCTTTCCCTCATATGAACGTGTTTTCATGCATTTGAAAACAGAGTAGACCCAGATCAGATAATTCTGAAACTTTATAAAATGGGACTTTTTCTGAGATTTAAAGCATTGGAAATTTGCATTTCGTAAGTATTATTTTTGTAGGGGGCCATACGACCAGGGTATGGGGTACGAAACGACCAGGATCCCTATTGGGAGCGAAACAACCAGGTGCGAAACACCAGGGGCGAAACGACTGGTAACCTCCCTGTATGAGCTGTCTGATCTGGGTCAAAGGTGCCCGACGCATGCTTGGACTCACCCATAGAACCCCCCCCCCCCAAAAAAAAAAAAAAAAAAAAAAAAAAATTGTGATCGAAGTATGTTCAACTAGCCTAAAACTATCTATTTGAACCCTAAACCACTCCGGAAAACAAGAATAACACGACCCGGAAAATGTTTTCCTTTCGGGTCTATATATGTATTGAAAGGTACCTAACTACGTCAGATCAACGGCGGAAAATTCAACAGTCATGTTTTTCAAAGTCTTACAGCAAAGCCAATTCAACACCGATTTCAATAATTTTGGTCTTGATCCGTTCCAAATTCCACATATTATGCGGCACAGTTAGTGCTTTCCTTAAATATTGCGCGAATTTGAAAAAACACTAGAGCGAAACGATGTGACTCCCACCAGGATGCATAGAAGTATATAGGGGGATCTGTATTCGTTGAACTTTTCAACAAAAACGCGAATTACGCTGAAACACATTCGAAAAACATTCAACTCACCGCAGTTAAAACGATGTTGGCTATTTCCAGTCTGCTATGAGACGCCAGTTTTCTTTCTCCTACTTTCGTTTTGAACGGAGATGGTCATTTCGCTGTGGCCCGGAAGTAGTAGTCAATTTGCATATCTAATAGATTATGAGCCGGGTCACAGCAAAATGGTCGCATCCGTTCAAAAAGAAAGTTGG
Source organism: Azorinus chamasolen (assembly GCA_963576725.1). Taxonomy (NCBI): domain Eukaryota; kingdom Metazoa; phylum Mollusca; class Bivalvia; order Cardiida; family Solecurtidae; genus Azorinus; species Azorinus chamasolen. The sequence continues at coordinate 19,663,639 of OY755238.1, forward strand.
TGAAAGAAAACTGGCGCCTCGTAGCAGACTGGAAATAGTAAGCGCCGTTTTAATTGCGGTGAGTTTAATGTTTTTCGAATGTGTTTCACCATAATTCCCATTTTTGTTGAAAAGATTAACTAATACAGATCCCCTATATACGTCTATGCATCCAGGCGGGAGTCACATCGTTTCGCTCTAGCGTTTTTTCAAATTCACAGTCTTGCAGCGACAAGACGGGGCAATATTTAAGGGAATCACTAACTGTGCCGCTTAATATATGGAATTTGGAACGGATCAAGACCAAAATTATTGAAATCGGTGTTAAATTGGCTTTGCTGTAAGACTTTGAAAAACATGACTGTTGAATTTTCCGCCGTTGATCTGACGTAGTTAGGTACCTTTCAATACATATATAGACCCGAAAGGAAAAAAAATCCGGGTCGTATTTTTCTTGTTTTTCGGAGTGGTTTAGGGTTCAAATAGATAGTTTTAGGCTAGTTGAACATACTTCGATCACATTTTTTTTTATTTATTTTTTTTTTGGGGGGGGGGGGGGGGTTCTATGGGTGAGTCCAAGCATGCATCGGGCACCTTTGATCTGGGTATAGTATAATACTCTGCAAAAGTGTACTTGAGTAAATGTTAACGAAGTCTAACCAGACACATCTTAACATGGTTATAGCTGAGCATCTAGTCTCATCAATGAATTCTAAGACAGCATTCTATTTTTGTGATGGCTGCCGTCTGTCGGGATATCGTTAAAACCGAAAGTAGCTCGATAGAGTCGTACGCAAAAGTGGACTAGCTGAGCATCATGAAAGTTGTGCGTAAAAAGGTAATATGTTCCTCGTAAGCCGCTTCGCGGCTTGCTCGTCATAAAAAGGAGTGATTATTATAATGTAACATAGTCCTACCTGTCGAGTGCCAACATACTGGAACCTCAATCATTGTATGTTTTCGGCGGCATAAAGTCTGAATAATGTTAATATACACTTTATTTCTCGCAAGCCCCTTGGCGGTTTGCTCGTCATTTCATTATAAAAGTTCACTTTTTTACACTACAACTTATCTGTTGCACCCTCTCAAGTGTATTTATAGGATTTTCTGTAATGTTTGTTTGACGAAGTCATGTTTTATTTACAGTAATTCGTCGAATTGAGTCAATTTCAAGATGGTGGCAACTGTCAGAAGAACATTGAAGAGTGTCCGAAATGTAGCGATAAGAATTTTCTAAAAAAATGACTGTATCACGTTTATTACCTGATTTACGGCCTCGCCGAATCATCTGAATTTCTCAGAAAATTATATGTCAAATTCGGATTTTCGGCGCTGGTCAATGCTTTCCAATTATAGCTCCCGAAATAGTAGCCTATTCACTTTTCGTTCGTTCGTTCGTCCGTCAAAAATTTGTTTGTCCGCTGTTTTCTCGGAAAACTATTTGAAAGATATTAATGAAGCTTCACACAAATGTTTAATGCATCAAGATCTGAAGCTGAGTGGATTCTGAGGTTCATTTGATTTTTCGTTATGACCCTTGTCCTTAAAAAATAATACATATACATGCAAATGGTTTGTCCGCTGTTTTCTGGGGAAACTATTTGAGAGATATTAATGAAACTTCACACAAATGTTTAATGCACCAAGATCTGAAGCTGAGTCGATTCTGAGGTTCATTTTTACTTAGAAATAATGCAAATACATGCAAATAGTTTGTCCGCTGTTTTCTGGGAAAACTATTTGAAAGGTATTAATGTTTGTCCGCTGTTTTCTGGGGAAAATATTTGAAAGATATTAATGAAACTTCACACAAATATTTAATAAATCAAAATCTGAAGCTGAGGTGAATTTGAGGATCGTTTGATATTTCGTTTCAGAGTTATGGCCCTTGTCCTTAAAAAATAATACAAATACATGGTAATATTTTGTCCGCTGTTTTCTGGGAAAACTATTTCAGAGGTATTAATGAAACTTCACACAAATTTTTAGTGCATCAAGATCTCAAGCTGGGTCGATTCTGAGGTTCATTTGATGTTTTGTTTTTGAGTTATTGCCCTTTTACTTAAAAATAATACAAATATATGATTATAATGTGTCCGCTGTTTCCTGGAAAAAACTGTTTGACAGATATTAATTAAACTTCACACACACGTTTAATGCATCAAGACCTGAACCTAAGCCAAATTCTGAGGTTCATTTGATTCGTCATTTTGGAGTTATGGCCCTTGCACTTAAAAAAATGCAAGTCTATGCAAATATGAGGATGGCCATATCATTTTCAATTGAAATGATATTAACTTCAATTTTTTATATGGTTTCATATATTTTATAGAGATAATTCCATTATCAATTTTAAGGTCGAGATCAGGAAACGCTGCATAATTGTCGGACGGGTTAGCTTTATTCAATTTGATTTCTTTAGGATAAATTGTAGGAATCAGATCATCAAAGAAAGGGCTATCTAAGTTAAGGTATGGTAGGCATGGTACCTGACCATACAGCTGACGTCGCGGATTTGTTGAAGTAATTGTCGAATTAGATGAAAATATGGGGTGTTCATACCAGAATTCTGTCCCTGAGATAATTCAATCAGCTATATGAAAACCAACCTTTAGCGATTGCCAACAGTGTAGACCATTGTTAACAGCAGCTTCTCAGGCGTGCCGTCTGATCAGGATCTTCACAGTTTATCACCTAACTGGAAGGTTATCGGCCTTACATTTGGATCTCTATACAACACATACAAAGCAGGTGTCTAATCTATCTAGCATTGCTTTTATATGCCTGTATAATCTTTAATAAGTGTGCTGACATACTAGTTGCGGTGTCAATGTACTATAGCATTGGCCACGTGTTTAAAAGATCAATACTGCGACCTCTGACTTTACAAACGTAAATCGTTAACATTTGTACTAGTAGTGCACTTATATGCGCTCCGCTTAATGAGGCTAATGCAGGGTAAACTGACAAATCAACCCGGAATCACCGTAATGTGATGCGGGTGCTGTTCATACATGTATATCAAATGCTGACAAGCAAGGCTTTACGCAAGTGTAAGATGGCTGCCTAACATATCTTTAAGCATGATAGAAGACAATGAGAGAACAATAGTGTTTAGAACTTTTAATTAACAGGTACGGTATGTGAGGGAAACATGACCATGTAAAATAACAGCAGAAAATGGGGAATGTTTTCATGAGCCATGCTGCATTATATCCGTGTATGACACCGATAACACAAATTACGTCACATATCAATTTTATTCATTTGCTGAAACACACTGACGTAGAGACCATTATCGTATCTCTGTTCACGATTAAACTTATTTCATGACAAATCACAAAGCTTATAGCACCGTAGGAAATAAGCATACACACTCCCATACTTACAGCAAAGAAAAAAAAGCGTCAGGCATTGGAATCTAACTCACGACCCATACAATGTAAAACACGTGCTCTACAGAAAAAAAGTTATTGTCGCATACGTTTACACGGTTACGCTATACACGTGGCTCGTGCCAGCAATAAAGGTCTACACTTCGAACTAAACAACAGATTATTAAAGACTACATTTAAAATCTCAGTATGCTGTTTACTACATCCAATTAGCCGAAAATATGGATGAGTTCCAAAAAAGATCTGATCGGGTTTACGTAAATAATAAAAGAAAACTGGGTTGGTGCAAAGTGTATGTAGATCTAGCAACATTCCCTTACTGCATGAGGCCATGTAGAGATTGTATATTATTTATCGCTCAGTCAAACGTTGCAGGCATATCTGCCAGAAGATCCAAAATTCGACAATCATGTGGTTCCTTTGTAAACATTCGGATCTACATGAGATTAACGTCTATTTGTAAAATAGTCATTTTGTAAAATTTGAGCAGACAACAATTTTAGTGAAAGACAGAAACATAGAGGGCTATTTAAGATTTACGCAGAGCAAACATTAAACCTTAGCCTGTTGCATGCAGATGACCTATTGCCTATACAAACAGTTTGGATCAACGCAAATATTGAACTTTAGCCTGCTGCATGTGGATAGCGTTTTACCTATACAATTAGTTTGAATCAACGCAAATATTGAACTTTAGCCTGCTGCATGCGGATGACCTATTGCCTATACAAACAGTTTAATTCAGCGCAAATGTTGAACTGTAGCCTGCTGCATGCAGATGACCTATTGCCTATACAAACAGTTTAATTCAGCGCAAATATTGAACTTTAGCCTGCTGCATGCCAACGAACGGTTACCTACACAAGCAGTTTAATTCAGCGCAAATATTGAGCTGTAGCCTGCTGCATGCAGATGACCTATTGCCTATACAAACAGTTTAATTCAGCGCAAATATTGAACTGTAGCCTGCTGCATGCAGATGACCTATTGCCTATACAAACAGTTTAATTCAGCGCAAATATTGAGCTGTAGCCTGCTACATGCAGAGGACCTATTGCCTATACAAACAGTTTAATTCAGTGCAAATATTGAACTATAGCCTGATGCATGCGGATGACCTATTGTCTATACAAACAGTTTAATTCAGCGCAAATATTGAATTGTAGCCTGGTGCATGCAGACGACTGATTACCAGTTTGGATCAAAATTAAACTTTGATTGTTTCAACATCTCATCAGGACCCATCTCATCAGGACCCATCTCATCAGGCTAAGTGTCAACCTTATTATGATAAACTCCAGGGCATTAACGTGAACGTACACACAACGAGTCTTAACACTTGGCTGCTAAGTGTCACCTGACTAGCATTTTGAAACAGCCTGCTCTCAGATGAGACGTCCGTTAACTCAGCGTGCCCGCGGCCCTCCGGTTAAGAGAGGTTTTACTGTACTGTATCACGTAATAATAATATTGATCATTTGACAGATAAGTTAATGTCATATATCTTTGATTTATAGATAGATCACTATCATCAATGATATGATGGTTATGTTTGGCCTAAAGAATATTTCACTTGATCAATATCCTTGCAAAAGAAAAGCATCCTATTTATAAGCCGATCATTTAAATTGGTTCAGAAATACATGAATTGTCCGGTCATGGCCGAAACTAAAACTAGATCCATTCCGTTTGCAAAATGAGGTAAGATCGCGCTTTACCCATTACGTCATAGGCTATTTTTAGATCCAACCTCTTTGAATAAATCTACCGAAAAGGAGTATTAACTAGAGGAAAGGAAAAGTTTAGAATTGTGTAGCTTGAAACCATTGTGATAAATAGAGCATTTGCTCCTAGGAGCAAATGCTCTATTTATTACAATGGTTTCACAAAGTGACTTTTACAGAGTCGTCAAAAGTCGTCAATATGAGGGAATGGGTTAACCTTTTTCCAAATACAAACGCCTTTACACGCACATGCGAACATTTGCAAAGCAGACCCAGATCAGACGGCTCTTATAGGAGCTTTCTGATCTGGGTCAGCTCGTTCTGATTTTGACATTAAATAGATCTGATTTTACAGCTTTGTCAACAGAAAATCATTCCTTGAAAAGTTTACATTATAAAAGTTCAGTTAGCAAGTGTTCGCGATGAAGGGAGATCAAACGTGCTACATTGTGAATGATAACGGAAAAAATATCCGCTTATATCCATCTAGGATGGGCAGATATACATGATACAACATTAGCAAGCGAAGGGTTAACAGAACGTTTATCAAAATCTGCCCCAAGTTAGGCTAGCCTTCGATTTTCGTTCCATTTCGATCATAATTATGTTTTAACATTTTTGACTGATGTAACGGACATGCGTAAGTGCGTATCGCTAGTTACACCGCGGCTATTATCTAGCCTACAACACGTTGCACAAGTAGTGCATGCCACTACTGAACGTATTGCTGGCGTAAGGATATGTTTACTTCCCAGAATAAGAATACGCCGTAAAAAATCAAATAGAGAATTCGACATGTATTAGAAGTAGCACACTTTTACGCAAATAAACTGGGCCACAATTAACCCTGGCAACACTGCATTTCAAACTTGTTGTGAATATCTAGGGCTGTTTTAACCCTTACAAAGCTGATTTTTCAAATGTACAGGTAAAGTTTACGCTGAATATTAAGGATTGTTTTTCTCAATAAAGTGTAACATGACAAACAGTGCAGAGTGCAGACACTGATGAGTGGGCTCCTCCATGATCCCCCGATCTGGGTTTACACTGTTTGCATAGGACATTATTAACCCTTGTTCCGCACTGTAACGGTTACTCTTCTCCTGTTGAACATTCATGTAAGCAATAATGACATCCGAAGTTTTATAATGGCACATATACACATGTTGTTTGGTATTGATAAAAAGTGTAGAGTTAGATATATTATAGATCCATAAGCAAATAGGACAGACCTAGGACAGACAGGGGGAGGGCCGAATCTAATGTTGCAATAACTTGTGGCCCAACCCTTTTGCTTAAGTTTTAGATTATATATATTGTATGTATGACTATGTTATATGTATTATAACAAGCAATAAAATATGATTAAACTAAAACAAAAGACAGACCTTGATCAGGAGCCGTCTGATCTGGGTTTAATCTGTTCATACAGTAAACATCACTCAAGTGATCCGATTGGTCTAATTTTAGAATGGATGCAATATGGTATTTATTGTTCAGAGGTATGGTATACTGGTCATATAGAGTCGCATTATTCTGGTACAATCGTAGCTACTCGGTAACAATTCCCCAGGTGATTAGATTGCTTCTGGCATTGAACTAGACCAACGTCGGTGACAGACTGAACGACGTTTTGAAATGAAAGTTTCAATACATACATCATTAACCTTTATCCAATTATTTGCAAAATAAACTCACATTTGCAAACAGTTTGAATCAAGATTCAACGCACTCGGTATCTCATCAAGATCAGAACTGTCTGAAAATCGGTCAATAGTTTATTAAAAGCTTGATCGAATTGGGAAAACTAAAATTGCATTAGATACAAAATTGAGCAGACAGTATTATTGACAGAGGAGTACATGATAATGCATAATACACAATATCAGTGTAGGCATTCATTTAACCCTTACAGTACGGAACACGAGTCACTAATGTCCTTTGCAAACATTGTAGACCAATATGAGAGGGTTCCTAAAGGAGTCCTCTCATCAGGGTCTGCACTATTTGTCATGTTATACTTTTCTTTAAAAAATCCCTAAATATTTACCAAAAGTTTGACCTGTTTGAATTTTGGAATAGTTCATTTGAAAATTGAGCGCTGTAAAGGTTAACGCCTTTCATAGACAATGTCGCATAATTGTACCTCAACAAATAGTCTTTTCAAGGCGGCATCTGAGCAGGAACTTCACTTTTTGTCTCAAACTCTATTTCTATACATGTGCTTTATTCCTTTGAAAATTGCATGTATTTATCTCATTTCCTTATTTTACCAAATGATTTAACAAAAGTGGTTTGCAGACGGCAATTAGAAATTTGGCGCCGAAAGGGTTAACCCTTCGCTTGCTATTCACGTCAATATACCTACCTGTAAATAGTGAAGACCCAGATGAGAAAGCTCCTGCAGGAGCTGTCTCATCAGGGTCTGCACTCACTATTTACAAGTTGATCGTGCAACCAGTGCACTCCACAGCAGTGATTGCACAGCGCAATACTTGTAGACAGTGAAGATATATTTAATTATACAACAGGGCATGGGTAAAGAATGAGAAATGGATTTTAAAATTCAGCAAGCGAAGGGTTAAGTAATTCACTTATCGAAAATAGACACTTGAAGAAGAAGCACAGTTCAGTGTAAGTTTTTGAGACAGAAATTGAAGCCGATAATCAGTTTTTATAAATGCATGTAGAAGTACATTAGACATAAAGAATAGATTTTATGAAAGACTGTCGTTTTGTGGAAGGAGTTTGGTGCAGAATGTTTTCAGTGGCCGGAAGGTGAAGCAGATAATCGGAATTTTGATGACATGTTGGTACAGATTTTCAGTTTTCGAGACAGAGATGATTTTAGTTTGTCATAACTGGAATGGTTGAATGCACACGTATTGAATAACGAGGAAAATCGGATTAATCGTGTTGAGAGACACATTCATATATTCAGTATTTGATTGAGGCTGCACGAAAGATATAATTGTTTTATAACTGTATTTAATTTGCTATAGTAATATGGAAACGAGCGCGATTTTTCTTATTTTAAGCTCCGCAAATATATTACTGGTAGATACCCATACATATGAGCAGATGGCTCAACTTAAAGCAAACCTGCTGCAAAACTATGAACCAGACATTGTTCCGATGAATAATCAGTCAGAGACTCTAAATGTTTTCATGGGCATGGAAATTTATTCTATTTTGGAAATAGATTCTGTGGAAGGAGCATTCGAGGCCATTATTCGTGTAGAAGCTTTGTGGATAGACGAAAGGATGGTGTGGAACACCTCTGAATACGGTGGTATTAAGAACATCAAACTTCGACAAGATAGTGTGTGGACACCAACGTTGGCATTGAAAGAACCTAGAGAATTTGAAAGCATTGGGAAGTCATGGATGACTGTTGAGTATCGACACACTGGATCCGCCATTTGGAAACCAGTTGATATCATTCATGTTTATTGCGCTTTCAATGTACGCTACTGGCCGTTTGACAAACATATTTGTTACATGTCATTTTACATGTTTAACGAAAACGTAATGCAGGTTAAACTACAACCACTTAGGGATCAGGTCGACATGCACATATTTGCACCCAATGCAGAATGGGACGTGGAAGACACATTTGCAATGTCAGTGTTTAAACCGTCCACTTCGACGGCAGTCTATGGTGTCAAGTTACGGCGTCAATCATTGTTTCACACATTAACTATCATTTTACCTCTGTTGGCACTCAACCTAATGAGCTCTTTCGTGTTTCTTCTTCCCAGTGAACAAAAGATTGGCTACACAGTGACAATTTTTCTGTCAATTACAGTATTCCTGATCTTAATTGGCGACCATGTTCCGAAAACCTCAAATCCGACCCCATTAATTTGTGTTATGCTAATAGTCATTGTTATTATGTCATTACTGACTCTGTTGGCTGCAATGCTAACAGAAAATCTGTATTTTCGTACATATGATGTTCCAGCATCGTCTTGGGAAAGAAAGATAGTTGCGTTTGCGTGTCTATGCCGTGAAACGCAAAATCGTCATGGTTCTGGTACAAATGCCGTTGGTCCCGGACAGAATACAAAAGAAGGCGAAGCTACCACATCGGGAACAAGAATTAAATCGGAATCCGACGTTAGTGAGGAACGTGAAGAAGATAAGTCAAATTCGCGTCTATGTTACCGGAATGAAATAGCCGTAACCTGGCAGGATGTTGGCCGAGCCGTGGACAAGGTGTTGTTTATATGCTTCTTTATAACAACAGCACCGATTTCCTTGGTGTTTCCAATTTATCTTTCCATTGTTTCTTCATACCCGGAGGTCATATTCCAGCAATGACAATATTAACCCTTGTCCTCATACAGAACTTAACCCTTCCCTTGATGTAACGCATTTTACGCATTTGCAAACGGAGTATACCAAGATCAGACGGCTCCTGTAGGAGCCGTCTGATCAGGGTCTATTCTGTTTGCTTATACATCATAATAGATCTCACTCTGGAGTTTCTACCTATACCAAACCATTCAATGTATGTATGTCAATTTTAAACAAAATCAGCCAATAAATACCGGTAATCATGGCGTTACCTCCTTCATGATTATACAAAAGGGTACGGGTTAAAACTCAAGCTTTTGAGAAACTGTTGACAAATTGTCAAACAACTTTGATACAAACAATTTTGATTTCCGACAAAAATTTGTCATGTTGCGTTTTGACATACTTCTGATTCGTACATGCATTTGAGAAATTGTTGACCGAGTGTCAAACAGCTTGGATCCTGATGAGACGCCGAGTTACTCGGCGTCTCATCTGGATCCAAACTGTTTGCAAATGCGAGACATCTCACACTTAGCATGATAAGGGTTAATACGTGCCTTATAGTTTGGACCATGATTGAGTCTCTTGTTTAGTATGGTGGCTGGTCGGTGGTTAGTATGGTGACTGATCGGTTTCTTTCTTGTCTGCTGGTTGTCGGGATGCTATTTTCTCTTGTTATCGGTGATATTTGTCACCTTTTATGGTTTACTAGTCAATTTTTTGTGCATATCTTAGTTTTTGTCATTTTTACCCTGCGTTAAACCGTGTAAACCCTTCACTCCATGAATATTCATGTCAAATATAATGACATCATGAATACTAATATAATGGCACATGGCCACATGGGTATTTGAACATGACAGAAAGTGTAGAATCATAACTATATCATTGCATCAGCATATTGAGCAGACCCTGACCCGACGGTTCCGACGGCTGGGGTTTACTCTGTTTGCAAAGGCATAGAAAGGCGTAATTATGGAGTGAATGGTTAAAGTATAATGTATTCACTATGTTGTATATACATATCAACATTTCCACTTTTCATATTTTCATTATTTTCCTCATATTACAGGAAGTCTTTGAGTGTTTCGATAACCTTAAAACACAACTTGAAAACATTGTTGTTAACCATATTAGCTCTTCCCATGCAAAGTGCGTATTGATTTCCATTGGCAAACAGTTTGGATCCAGATGAAACGCCGAGTAACTCGGCGTCTCATCAGGACTGGACGGTAAATCATTTAACAGACCACTGACTGGACGGTAAATCATTTAGCAGACCACTGACTGGACGGTAAGACATTCAGCAGACCACTGACTGGACGGTAAGACACTCAGCAGACCACTGACTGGATGGTTTGGTTTACATTACGTCGCTGCTAACTTTTATCGTCTGAAAAATTGGTCGTTTTCTTCATTTTTGTTGAAAAGAAACAGTCACAGAAACAGATAGTTTGGATCCTGATGAGACGCCGAGTTACTCGGCGTCATATCTGGCTCGAAACTGTTTGCATAAGTAATCACAGATGCGACATTGGCAGCGAAAATGTTAAAATGGAGTCATATCACGACGCCCAGCTACGAGTAATTGCAGGCAGAGGAAGATCCCCAGAAGTTCTGTGCACGAAACAGACCGCATTGTTCCGTGCACAGAAGAACACCCGAGTAGAAGACTCTGAAGGACATTAGTTTTTCCTTATTTTACTGAATGATTTAACAAACCTGGACTGCAGACGACAATTAAAAATTTGGCGCCGAAAGGTTTAACTTCCGTTTCTAACACCTATGGGTTCATAGGACGCACCTGGTACGTAAAAATCTCTTTTACATAGTTGCGTCTGAACAGGGTCTACTCTGTTGGCGAAGGGGTCAAAATCGTTTATATGAGGGATAGGGTTAAAACCAGGGCCCATATTCATAAGCTACTTAGGAATATTTTAACCGTAGGACAGCTCTTGGAAAATACTTCTGACTACATCTGTAGCAAACTATAGAGTCAATTTTCATTCAGTGACTTCTAGAATTTTTGGTTAGATATATAGTTGATATACAGCTTTGTTGTTTTTTTATTTTCTGAAATATTTAAACTTGTATCGATTTTATAAGACTAAGGAATATTCAAGAAACTAAGGAGTTATTTTCAGTTTCTCTTTAGAAGCTTTATGAATACAGGCCCAGATGTCTTATAAATGAAAATTATAGGAAGCAATTTGCATTTTAGAATACATCAAAAGTGCAATGTGATACACATTGTATTTACTAGGATCTAGATATAATAATAAAATTTAATTGTTAACCCTTGACCTATTCAATAATTATATGAGAAATAATGACATCATGAATATAAGCTGACTTTTTACAATGTAATATCTATAAGGGATGTTTTGCTTTGACAAAACTTGTAGAATCAGATATGCAAAAGAGCAGACATCGATTAGACGGCTGCTACAGGAGTCGTCTGATCTGGGTCTGCTCTGTTTGCAAAGGCATGGACAAGAGTTACATGTAGTATGAGGGAAAGAGTTACATCTGGGTCCATGCTTATAAAACTTTTAGTTGAGTCTGAGAACGTTCTCAAGCATTTGATTGGTCAGATTTGAGCCTTTGGCTCAAATCTGACCAATCAAAAGCTTGGGAACTCAAATCTGACCAATCAAAAGCCTGAGAACAAAACTCAGACTCAACTAAAAGCTTTATAAGCATGGACCCAAATATACATTCAAGTCCATTATATCTTTAAAATAAATATATTATAATACCCACATACATTTTACATTTTGAAGGCTGGAGTCCCAAATTGGAAAATAAGTGCATATGTTACTTTATTGGGTTATCATAGATCATAGTAAATTTATGTTCTTGTACTAGTAACATTTATTTATTCTTTGAATCGCTTGTAATATTGATGTTAACCCTTTCACCACGGGAGACGCATATACTGTCATTTGCCTTACAGGAGTCCACTGATCAGGGTCTGCATTGTTTGTCATTCAAAATGTCAAGCCTCTCATACTGAGAGAGAGATAGACACAGAGAGACAGACTGAGAAATAGCAGAGAGAGAGAGAGAGAGAGAGAGAGAGGAGACAGAGAGAGAGAGAGGAGAGATAGAGAGAGAGAGAGAGAGAGGAGAGAGAGAGAGAGAGAGAGAGAGAGAGAGATAGAGAGATTCACCAATCTAATTAATTGTAACCTGCATGAAGTTCATCCAATGAATAGATTACATGAGACATCAATTTTATTTGGCATCTCATCTGGATTAAAACTGTTTGCAAAGGCAAACACCGATTCACACATAGCGTTTTCCCAAGAGGTTACTTCTACTGGTGATACATAATTACAGTTAACTATCAGGGGATGTAACCACTGCAAGGTTTTGACCTATAGTGATTGATATATATTAATAATAGATATGTACATTAGAAGCTGGCATAATTGTAAGAAAAGTTATGAATATTTAACAAGGATTCGTTGATGACACCCTAGAGATTAAAGCCATTCTCTCGCTATTATAAGTTCTCAGCTCAAATTGTAACTGCATAATTCATAATCAAAGGGATCTTCCATACTTTAAAGCTCATTCATTCCAAAATTTACAAATCAGAATCGTTCTAAAATATGTCACTACGCATAGGGAAACACATTTGATAGCTAAATGTAGGTCTAAATTAATGCTAAAAGCTCATACAGGAGTTTTCAGCATTACCTTATACCTGCATTAAGCTGTGAACTTGAGAAATGTTCCAGATCAGGAATCAGATGACTCGAACTTCCGTTATCTCGTAGTTATTTGTATGGTTCCTTGAAGTTCGAGATATCGAAACTGCAATTTATTCACTGCAATGTGAACACAATTAAATGGGTTAACCCTTTCAACCTCATCGACCAATACTTTATGATTTTTCAGAGCTCTACATAAGATGCGTAAATTAAAACATGTTCAAGTATAACTTCTTTATTTATCCACCACAACCTATGGTGTGACCACTTTTTAGAATTGTTTCTTTGAGACGATTCTAAGGAGTGGTCACACCATGGGGTTTAAAAATGTTTTACGCAGCCATTTTACGCTTGCGTAAAACTTCGCTTGTATTATTTTATAGGCATTTATTTCTGCTTGATTGTTTCTTCAAGTTATTACAGCCTGGAATTCTGGTACCATTATGGTATATGTATCTTTATTGGGTACTTCATATCACATTACTTAGAATGCGCTGAGTGTAACTAAACAAATGAAATGAAATGAAGCGTCATATCTCTTTTTACGAGTTGTCAGTGGTTGTAAATGTTTACTTCGTATAGGCCTACTTGAGTGTAAAGTTTGGTGTTTAATTATTGTTTTGCATCATATACTGTCATTGGATATTTTGATTAGAACGTGTGTGATCTTTAACATCGTGATATTATTTGCATTGACAGTACAGTGCTCCCTCTCTACAACGACACCCTTTGGGATCCGAAGATTGTATGTGTTGTTCAGAGGGAGTTGTTATAGGGAGGGAAAACCAAACATAATTAGCTTGTTTGCAGATCCCCAGATAAGGTGTATTTCGAGAACTAAAACCGTTATGTCTCAATCAAACCCTATGTTGTGACCACTGTTTAAAATCGTCACAAAGTGACGATTCTAAAGAGTGGTCACAACATAGGGTTTGATGGAGGCATAAAGAAAATACGATGGAAAAAGGTTGTGTCTAGAGCCTTGTTATTTCGGAAACAGTGACATACGTTGTTGTAAGGAGGGAATCGTTATTGAGAGGGCCGTTGTAGGGAGGGAGCACTGTATGAGCAACCTACGTTAACCCTTTCGGTGCCAGCAATGTCGTCTGCTGGGCACAGTTTCGTTTATTTTTAGTGTAAGTGTGTGCATTTCTTCCATTTTCTTTTTAAAACAGTAAACAGAGTGTCAAACAGTTTGGATCCTGATGAGACGCAGAGTTACTCGGCGTCTCATCTGGATCCAAACTGTTTGCATGTGATATCATAAACCCGTCATTGTGGCACGGGAGGGGTTAAATAACTAAGGAGTCAGAGGATAAACTGGTTCGGTATCTCTGCGACGACAAGTTGCAGATAAGAGGACCAGGATTCTTCAGAATGACAGAAGAGTTATGGAAATACCAACTAAGTGCATGCTGTTTTTGTTTGTCATTTTGTGGACTGTCTGTGACTCACTTTATATTGGCATCGATGCGTGAAATGTTCAACACTTTTAGACAGTGAGCGTATCTGTACTTTAATAAAAAAAACAACACCATTTATCTCTTGGATATTCAGGAACAATAATATGAATCTAAATTAAGACTATACATTAAAACCCCTCTAATGCGACCACCTAAAAGAGGTATTATTATGGATGGTAGAGGCAGGTGGTAGCTTAATGCAGGACAAAAGAAGGCTAATGCAGAACTGTCTGCATTACTTTTTTTCCTGCATTTAGCAACCACCTGCTTATAAAGACACCCATGTTTATGCATTAAGTGGTGGCATTAGAGGGGTTTTACTGTATAGGCACATGCACATGTTTGGTCAAGATCGAAACTGTACAATCACATTTATATGAGTTAATAAGCAAACAATGCAGAACACTGCGTTTATTGTAGGGACTTCCCCTTTAACATTCATAACGTTGTAGTACACGCGAACTCTCAATAACGTTTTTAAACTCGTTGCACGCTAAGTAATGTTTCGTCTGCAACAATTGTCGTCTGCTTCAGTTCTGAAAATAAAGTTTCTCTCATTTCTTTGCAAAAATATGGTCAGAGTGTCAAACAGTTTGGATCCTGATGAGACGCCGCATTATGCGGCGTCTCATCTGGATCCAAACTGTTTGCATAGGTAATCACAGTTTCACCGCTAGCATGCAAAGAGTTAAACACTATTGATACAGATGAAACAATGAGTATGTCGGTGTCTGATAAGAAAATAAATCGTGTGACTCTCATTATCGTATTGTTTTTAAAAAAGAAGTATATTATAACATGATGTTTTTAGCAGAGCTGTGTATGAAACTGCGTATTCAGAAACTAAAATCAAACCCTATATTGTGACCACTCTTTAGAATCGTCTCGAAGAGAAAGATGAGGTTTCTTAACGCATTTTCTTCCACGATTCCGTACATGGGACGTAGGCAAACAGTGTAGACTCTGATCAGACGCGGCGTCTGATCAGAGTCTACACTGTTTGCTGATAGGAATTCCAAAATAAAACAAAACAAAATTGGAAATGTAGGCCAGGTACACCTTAGATAAAAAATGGACTAATTCAATATATAAAACATGGAAGAGTCCACTGGGCGCAAATGGGATAAAAAGGGGATTTATTTACGCATATTTCTACTTTCCTCTGGTTTAATGACGCGGTCAATTGGGAATTCTCGTCGAATACCGGCGGGTCCGATCATACCTAGGACGACATTTTGGCCTATGGTCGCATAAGAGGGGTTTTATTGTCGAATCTTTATTGACTTGTTTACTGTTGAATAAACTGTTACCCGCTCAACATTTGACCTGTTTCGTTAACTAGTTCCTTCATATAAACGTGTTTTCACGCAATTGCAATCAGTGTAGATCCAGATCCTATAGGAGCCGTCTGCTCTTTTTGCAACTGGAATATGAAATATCTAGTTGTTTTTATAATTCTATAATGACTACAATGTTCCACTTTTCTTATTTCATTATAATTAAAGAGCCCATGAACATTCAGTAGATAAAAAAAGATATACAAGTTATATTGCCATTTTGGGCTATTTTTGTTTTACTGTAACCTTTACATTTTGAAAGTATGAAGTCTGTGTGTACATGCGTGTGTGTGTGTGTGTGAGTGCGTACGTGCACACGTGTGCATGTATATGTGTGTACTTAGTGTGTGCGAGTGAGTGTGCTTGGTGTAGTGTGCTTAGTCTGTATCGTGGTGTATTTGTATGTGTGTTAGCGTGCGTGTGTGCATGCTTGTGTGTGTATGCATGGTGCGTATGTGCATGCTCGTGTATGTATAGTGCATGTGTGATTTCTTGTGTGTGTGTGTGTGTGTATGGTACGTGTGTGCATGCTTGTATATGTATGTATAGTGCGTGTGTGCTTGATTGTGTGTGTATGTATGGTGAGTGTGTGCTTGCTTGTGTGTGTATGTATAGTGCGTGTGTGATTGCTTGTGTGTGTATGTATGGTGCGTGTGTGCATGTGTGTGTGTGTGCGTGCGTGCGTGCGTGCGTGCGTGTGTGTGCGTGCGAGCGTGCGTGTGTGCGTGTGTGCGTGCGTGCGTGCGTGATTGCGTGCGTGCGTGCGTGCGTGCGTGTGTGTGTGTCTTTGCGTCATTGTGGACACAGGCAGTTGTATTATTGCAGTCTTTGTGGACACATCTTGAACCATATATTTTATTGTGTTTTATCGATTGCGTAAAGAAGTGAAAACCGTCTTTGTGAACCAATTTTACACACACACACACTGGTTATGACAAAAACGGCTAAAATCGTTGTGCGTGTGCGGTAACCTTACGACCCGCGCACACTCTGTAACTTTATACTTTCCCTCCGATCTGAAGGCCAGAGGACTTATCAGTTTTTCATAGGAAAATCTTTAAAAATCTTCTTCTCTGAAGTTGTAAGGCCTAGACATATGATATTTGTTATGTAGCATGATCTTATGGTCCTCTACAAAGACTGTTCAAATTATGACCCCTAGGCCAAAAATGGCCCCGTCCAAGGGCTTATCAGTTTTTCATAGGAAAATCTTTAAAAATCTTCTTCTCTGAAACTGTAAGGCCTAGACCTTTGATATTTGGTAAGTAGCATGATCTTATGGTCTTCTACAAAGGTAGTTCAAATTATTACCCCGGGCCAAAAATGGCCCCGTCCAAGGGCTTATCAGTTTTTCATAGGAAAATCTTTAAAATCTACTGAAACTGTATGGCCTAGACCTTTTATGTTTGGTATGTAACATGATCTAATGGTCCTCTACAAATATGTAGCTGTGGCTTGTGGTCCTCTGCCAATAATATTCAGCTTACGACCCTGATCACTGGGCGAAACTCGACCCTGCCTCAGGGCTTATCAGTTTTTGATGGGAAAAATATAAAATATTACTTTTCTCTGAAATCATAAGGCGTAGACCTTTAACTAATGGCATACTGCTTTGCCTTGTGGTTCTACCAAGGTTGTACAAATGATTTCTTGTGGTCAAAAATGGCCCCGCCCCTTAGGTTATCTCAGGTGAGCGCTTCAGGGCCTCATGGTAACGTTGGCTGCCTGCCAACACAGAATGGCCGCCTATGAACAATAATTAACAAAAACGTATAAATATTTTACTGATATTTTTCATGACAGCGTAAAATACATCTGATTGAAATACCTATTCAGTGGAACTCAAAACAAGCCCAGACACACAAGCACGCACACACACGAGACATACACGTAATAATCATCAGGAAGTGTTTCCATTCTAGAACAAATGCTAGTCTTATGCTGGCATCGCCTAGTTTGTTTGTACATCGAAAACATGAATAATGTTATACTGATGCTAAAGTTATCTGACCTTTTTGAGACAAATATATTGAAACAATTCTTTAAAATGAACATGTATAAAAAATTAAAACACATATAAACACGATTGCATATACAAATGCGCCAACTCACGTCTTCATAACTAAATTTGTCAAATTGTATACTTTTTGCGTAACAACCTTTTTGCGTATCTCACAAATACTTGTGACGCATATTATCTAATACAGACCTTCCTGCATTTGCAACGTGCAAACATGCACCTTGTGGTATACTTTCAGGAGATAAGTTCCATGCAAGATCTAGGAACTGCCGGTAGCCTCAATATGAAAGGAAACAGTGAGCTTTCTTCCATATTCGGTCCGATTTCTTCTCAGAAAAGCAAATCTAGTCGTCCTTTATGAGCCTGCCTCCATACTGCAGCTTGATATTGAATGAGATTGAAATGGAAGCTCAGAGCATCACTTGTAGGCAATCTGGAGAAAATGAGTTTACGAACATCTGTGATCTTGCCTCATTTAGTGTGTCCTTATTGTACACGCCGTATACCTTGCAGATGAAATTGACAATTCACCATTGCTCAGATCTTTGAAAAAGTTGTAATCCCGTAGGAAATAATCAGCATATGTTGTTGCTATGTTCTCCAATGTATGAGGCCACCACATCCCGTAAGTGCCTGAAATGCGCGTAACGTTTCAAGATTATTTTAACCAAAGGAAGCTGCTCTACAACGATAGGCACTGGGATGTACTTTTTATGCCCCCCCCCCCCGATTAAATCTGGGGGGGTATATTGTTTTTGCCCTGTCTGTTTGTCTGTTTGTTTGTCAGCAACTTTAACATTGGTCATACCTTTTGAGTCAGTACAGATAGAGACTTGATATTTGGCATGAATATGTATCTCATAAAGCCACACATTTTGAGGGGTAACATGACATGTCACAGTCATCCTTCAAGGTCAGAGGTCAAATATATGGGTCAAATCACTGACTTAAACATTGGCCATAACCTTTGGACCAGTAGAGATAGAGACTTGATATTTGGTATACGTGTGTATCTCATGAAGCAGCACATTTTGAGGGGTGACATGTCAAGGTCAAGGTCATCCTTCTGGGTCAAAGGTCAAATTATCTGTTTTTTTGGCTGTAACTTTAACGCAACCTTAACATTGGTCATAACTTTTGAGTCAGTACAGATAGAGACTTTATATATTGCATGCATATGTATCTCATAAAGCCGAACATTTTGAGGGGTAACATGTCAAGGCCAAGGTCATCCTTCAAGGTCAGAGGTCAAATATATGGGTCAAATCACTGACTTTAACATTGACCATAACTTTTGGACCAGCAAATATAGAGACTTGATATTTGGCATGCTTGTGTATCTCATGAAGCTGTACATTTTGAGGGGTAAAATGTCAATGTCATCCTTTAGGGTCAAAGGTCAAATTGTCTGTTTCTTTGTCTGTAACTTTAACATTGGTCATAACCTTTGAGCCAGTACAGCTAGTGACTTTATATTTGGCATGCATATGTATCTCATAAAGCCGCACTTTTTTTTTGGGGGGGGGGGGTGGGGTTGACATGTCAAGGTCAAGGTCATCCTTCAAGGTCAGAGGTAAAAAATATGGGTCAAATCACTGACTTTAACATTGGCCATAACTTTTGGACTAGTAGAGATAGAGACTTGATATTTGGCATGCTTATGTATCTCATGACGCTGCACATTTTGAGGAGTGACATGTCTAGGTCATTTTTCAGGGTCAAAGGTCAAATTGTCAGTTTGTCTGTAACTTTAAGATTGGTCATAACTTTTGAGCCAGTACAGATAGAAACTTGATATTTGGCATGCATATGTATCCCATAAAGCCGCACATTTTGAGGTGTGACATGTAAAGGTCAAGGTCACCCTTAAAGGTCAGAGGTCAAATCACCGATGTTAACATTGGCCATAACTTTTGAACCGGTACAGATAGAGACTTGATATTTGGCATACTTGTGTATCTCATGAAGCTGTACAGTTTGAGGGGTGACATGTCAATGTCATCCTTCAGGGTCAAAGGTCACCAACTTCAAATTGGCCATAAATTTTGAACCAATAGAGATAGAGTCTTGATATTTGGTATGCATGTGTATCTCATGAAGTTGCACATTTTGAGTGGCAACATGTCAAGTTAACGGTCATCTTTTAGGGTCAAAGGTCACCGACTTTAACATTGGCCATAACTTTTGAACCTGTAGAAACAGACTTGACATTTGGTATGCATGTGTATCTCATGAAGCTGCACTGTTTGGGGGTGACATGTCAAGGTCAAGGTCATCTTTCAGGGTCAAAGGTCACCGACTTTAATATTGGCCATAACTTTTGAACCAGTAGAGTGTCAGACTTGATAGTTTGTATATATGTGTTTCTCATTTTGCTGCACAGTTTGAGGGGTGACGTGTCAAGGTCATGTTTGAAGGTCAAAAGTCATTAACATTGGCTATAACGTTTGAACCAGTAGATATACAGCCTTGATACTGGTATGCATGTGCATCTCATGAAGCCGCACAGTTTGAGGGTGACATGTCCAGGTGAAGGTCATCCATCATGGTCAAAGGTCACCAACTTTTAACATTGGCAATAAATTTAGAACCATTAGAGATACAGACTTGATATTTGGTATGCATGTATACCCCATGAAGCTGCACGGTTTGAGGAGTGACATGTCAAGATCAAGGTCATCCTTCAGGGTCAGAGGTCAAATATATGGGTCAAATCACTGACTTTAACATTGACCATAACTTTTGGACCAGTAAAGATAGAGACTTGATATTTGGCATGCTTGTGTATCTCATGAAGCTGTACATTTTGAGTGGTGAAATGTCAATGTCAATGTCATCCTTTAGGGTCAAAGGTCAAATTGTCTGTTTCTTTGTCTGTAACTTTAACATTGGTCATAACCTTTGAGCCAGTACAGCTAGTGACTTGATAGTTGGCATGCATATGTATTTCATAAAGCCGCACTTTTTTTTTGGGGGGGGGGGGTTGACATGTCAAGGTCAAGGTCATCCTTCAAGGTCAGAGGTAAAATATATGGGTCAAATCACTGACTTTAACATTGGCTATAACTTTTGGACCAGTAGAGATAGAGACTTGATATTTGGCATGCTTATGTATCTCATGACGCTGCACATTTTGAGGAGTGACATGACAGACAGACAGACAGATATACTTTATTCGTTTCAACGTGTACATGAGTACCTTGTTGCAACACAATTCAGTAATGTCATTTTGGTCACAGTACCACTCATCACGCATTCCAACCTCATGCCCTCTCAAACACCAACCACACACTTTCTCACTCATAAACAAACACACAACTTCTCTCGCAGTATATCGCAATTTACACGCTAACTATACATCCTATATACGTATAATCAAAAATTCTTAACACCTCAATGTCATATATAGGATCAAAATATAGCCTAAAAGTGATACACATATGATTATCAAAAATCGATGTTTAGTATGAACTCAGACTCACTGAGCATTTAACGCGTTCTTTCTAATTTCTAAGGATTCCTTTATAAATATAGCCAAACTTACTAATTCTGTCTTAGTTGAGGAACTCATTAATTCACAAAATTTAACATAACTTGGTCTTAGATAATATTTTTGTCTTAAGTATTTCTTTCTACAGTCGCTGTATAAAGTACAAATACAAACAAAGTGGTACTCATCTTCAAAATCATACTTACTACAAAACACACAATATTTCTCATTTCTATCTATTCGTGCTCTACCATATCGACCAGATTAAATTTTCAATGGATGGGACGATAGTCGCAGTCTTGGTCTTAGATAATATTTTTGTCTTAAGTATTTCTTTCTACAGTCGCTGTATAAAGTACAAATACAAACAAAGTGGTACTCATCTTCAAAATCATACTTACTACAAAACACACAATATTTCTCATTTCTATCTATTCGTGCTCTACCATATCGACCAGATTCAATTTTCAATGGATGGGACGATAGTCGCAGTCTCGTAATAAAACCGCTTAATTTCCACGATAATAAATCTAAATAATCCTCAAATACAAAAATGCACTTAAAATGCCTATAGGAATATAAAACACTAGACTTACTTAAATCTCCATACCATTTCTGCATGAAACAATCAATAACTCTCCTTTTGAATTCTTTACAAAAATGTTTACTGTTAACATCATGGGGATTTTACCATACATAACTAAAGCCATATTCCTCTGACAGATTTTTAACTCCTGTAACCCAATTTCTGCGACCCTTTTCATTGTCACTTACCATCAATTCATACATATGTTTTAACATAATATTATCAGTATCAATTAGTTTCAACCAGTATTTGATTATCCTTACATAACGATTTACAAAAAGCGGATAACGTCCAAGTTCTCCGTACACTGCGGTTGACGATGTTGACCTCTTGACCTGCAATATTTTCTTACAAAAATTCAAATGTACCCGTTCCAATGACTTGTTCTTTGAATTACCCCAGACTTCGCATGCATAACTTAATATAGAACCAACAAAGGAATCAAAAAGCTGTAACATTGTACTTCTCTTCAGATTAACATCACGTGTATTCATAATTAAAGTATTTAATGCTTTTATGCCCTTACCCGCCACAAACTCTTGGTTTAAGCAAAAGCTACCTGTATAATTAAAGACAGTTCCGAGGTAATTAAAATCATTAACAGTATCCAAAATAGATAAGGGGTTACCATAATACCAAGTTTCATCTGGTCTTATGGGACCTCTTTTACGGAAAACCATAACTTTTGTTTTACTACAATTAACCTCTAAATCCCATGTGCAGCAATATTGTTGCAATCTATTTAAATTTTCTTGAAGTTCGGCGGGTGTTTTTCCAAATATCGCAAGGTCATCAGCAAACAGTAAGGCTATTATAAGGAGATATGAAATTGTCTACGTTAGAACGTATGTGAATAAGCAGAAAATTACTTTCCTTGGTGTCGAGCAAGTACTCCGATAGGGGGCATAGTGGTGCACGAAGCCTTCGTGCTACAGGTAGGCGGGTATCTAGTCATTCAGCTTTGGAAGATCGACGTGTATAGACAGGTTAAACTTTGAAAATTGTAATGGATGAGGTTTCTCTACCCGTATTAGGAAACAGTCTGGACACTCCGGGTACTCTTAACATTCAGAGTCAATTGTCAGAGCTATTGAATGAGGTTAAGAACCAGCGCACAGAGGTGCAGAATTTAAAGGACGAGGTACATGGCAACTGCTTGAACGTATCGTCGGAAGTGCGGAGGTTAAAATCCGAGACCCAGACCACGTGGCGTTTCAAGGGCAACCGCTTGCAGTTTGATTTCAACGGAGAACTAGAGGAGACCGTGAAGCAGGCGCTGTGGGCGTTAAATCACAGTAAGTCAGATTACGCCGTTGAACTTTTAAATGACGTCAGTGACAGGCTCCGAAAACGTAATAAACTTATTCGCATAGCCGATACTTCGGAAGGGGGCTGGGAGACTGTTCGCCTATATGAAAGTAACCCAATTGCCAGCGACAGCGAAGATGAGTCTCGAATTACAAGAGCGGAAAGCAGGGCGCTTAAGCGCAAGAAGTCCCAGAGCATTCAGAGAAGGGGTAAGCGCTCAGCCCCTTTTGCTGTTGACCACTATTCTCGCCCTGATAGGACAGGGACTTTCTACGGGAGCCAGACACACCAGAGTTCGCTCGGCAGCAGAGGAAACCTTTTTCGTCCCCTGCCGTGGACCCCTGTCAACAGCGCCGGCGTCGTTGCCGCCCCTGGCGTGTGCTTCGCTTGCGGCGAGTCCGGACACTTCCGGTGGGATTTTCCCCTTGTCAACAGGCCCCCAGGCAACCAGTCCTACAGCCGGAAATGATGCTTTTTTAAAAGATGAGTATGATTTGTGTCGTTTTACTCATGACATTTTTTAGTACGAACAGGGGCAGAAAAGTATTATTGTCAAGGGTAGACTTAAGAAAAACATTAACTTTTGGCGGGAAATAGGGGCAAACAGTTTTGTATTGGACATTATAGAAAATGGGTACAACATCCCTTTTTATTCAATGCCACGTTTTTCTGTTAACAAAAATAACAGGTCTGCCTTACAAGAAAGATATTTTGTTCTTGAAGCAGTTAATGATTTGTTAGATAGGTCGTTAGTTCAAGAATGCTCTGTGCCCCCTAAGGTAGTAAACCCTTTAACTGTGTCTGTCAATAGCAGTGGAAAGAAGCGCCTCATTTTAGATCTTAGACAAGTAAACAAGCATCTTTGGAAACAATCTATAAAGTATGATGATTTAAAGATCGCACTTTCTTATGTGAAAAAGGGATATTTCATGGTAAAAGTTGATATAACTAGCGCTTATCATTTCATTGAAATTTTTTAGCCACATATAGAATATTTGGGGTTTGCGTGGACAGACAAGAACGGTTTGACAAAATATTACAAATTTCTTGTTTTGCCGTTTGGCCTATCCAGTGCCACAGGCTTACCAAAGTTAAAAATACTATTAACGAAATACGCAATGGGTTAAAAAAGTACACAGGCGAATTCATGTTAAAAGCGTGGCGAGTATGGTAGGCCAGATTATCTCAATGGGTGTTGTCGTCGGTCACGTGACCCAGATCATGACTCACTGTCTGAGTATGGATGTTTTACTCGCTTTGTCATGGGAAAGTTACATATCTTTATCACACGAAAGTTTAGATCAGATCAACTTTTGGGATTCCAACATTGATTTGTTGAATTCAAAGAGTATTCATCAGTCATTTAAATGTTCAAAAGTGGTATACTCTGACGCGAGGTCTACCGGTTATGGGGGTTACGAAGTAAGCTCTGTTAATGGGGTTGCTCATGGTATCTGGTCAAACGAGGAGAGTGCTAAGTCGTCAACTTGGCGAGAGTTAACAGCAGTATTCAGAGCCATTTGTTCAATATGTCACATTTTGAAAAACCAAAGAGTAAAGTGGTTTTCTGACAATCAGGGTGTCACATCTATTGTCAAAAAGGGTTCGATGGAAAAAGAATTACAGGACATTGCAATGCAGAATTTTAGAATTTGTTTTTTGTATTCTATTGAACTTGAAATTGAGTGGATCCCTCGAACTTACAATGAAAAGGCAGATTATTTGTCTAAGATCACAGATTGTGATGACTGGGGCATTTCGGATGAACTGCTTGAGCTTATACAGTTTAGATATGGCGTACAAACTATAGACTGGTTTGCTTCTGATTATAATGCTAAATTGCCGATTTTTTTCTCACGATTTTGGAATAGTGGCTGTTTGGGAGTAGATGCTTTTACACAAAGCTGGTCTCATGAAATTGGTCTGTTTGTACCGCCTATATCAATATTATCCAGAGTTATTCGCAAGATTTGTGATGATAAAGCCGGGGGGTTATTAATTATCCCATGTTGGAAATCGTCGGCCTGTTGGTCGTTGATTTGTCCGGATGGACTGTTTGTATCGGCAGTTCGAGATTTCACTGTTCTGCCTAGAGAGTCAAGATTCTATGTGAAATGTAGGAATGGTAAAGGCCTATTCGGAAACGCCGATCTCAAATTTGATATGCTAGCTCTTAAAATTTCGTTTGACTGAGAATGGATTCGTTTTGCATAGTTCACACACAGCATTCATGTGTTCAAATAGTTGTCTTAAGTTTACAGAACGACTTTATTGTTCTAGTGTTAAACGTTTAAGACATGGTAGAAAATCCCTATTGTATCAAGATAGATATCGAGGTTCTATTGTATGAGCATTATTTATGCGATAAAGAAACCGTATGGTTGAAGGGACGCAACTCAAAGCGGATTCGCTGACTTAGAGGCTTCGGCCAGCGTATTGATTACATGCAAAGGGAGTTAACTCGTTTTACGAGTAAATAGCGTATGCTGTCTGAGGAGGTATCTCCGGAAATGAGTTTTTTCGTAAATTTTAATTTATTGTATACGAGTTATGTAAAAGCGGTTACAAGAAGGTATCTTTGATAATGGGTTTTCCCCATAATGTGTGCAATATTGAATGTATATTGGTTTTATGTCGCACAATATGTCACTAATGCAGATTTTTGTTTACAAATTTATTTATGCAGTTACACAAAGACGAGGTTGATGGACTACCAGAGGTGTTGGCGGGCAGGGTGGACCAACTCCCGGAACTATTGCACAGATCCAGAGCCGCAAATACGAGCAAGAAGTATGAAATGGCTTTCATTCGGTGGAAAAAGTGGGGTATGTGTAATGGTTTGGGGACGGGGGACATCTTGCCTGCCAAACCCATTGTGGTGGCTTTGTATTTATCGTCATTAATTCAAACTGCCAATACACCAAGTCCAGTTATTACTGCTTTTTATGCAATTAAATGGTTTCATGAAATTTATGGGATTCTTTCACCAACCGATTCGACATTGGTGGTTAATACACTTGAATCTGCTAAAAGAATTTTAAGTAAGCCAAAAAGTAAAAAAGAACCTATGAGCATAGAATTGTTGTCTGCGATTTATAATAAGTTATATGAAAATAACAATCTTAAATCCCAGAGAAGTATTTGTGCTTGTTTGTTGGCTTATGCAGCTTTTCTTAGAAGTTCAGAATTATTAAATATTCAAATTTCGGATATGCTTTTTGAGTCAGACCATATGTGTTTGTTTATAGAAGGCAGTAAAACGGATAAATATAGAGACGGTGCGTGGATAGTGATTGCAAAAACTGGCACTCAGCTTTGCCCTGTAGTGAATATCCAAAAGTTTATATCCTGGGCATCTTTATCCGACAGTGACTTTTTGTTTTGTAATTTGAGCAAAACGAAATCGGGTTACAAAGTAAGGAAATCTTGTGTTAACATGTCCTATACAAATCTCAGAGATCAATTCATCGAGGCGATACGTCCACATGTGAAGGATGTTTCCAATTACTGTTTGCATTCTTTGAGATCAGGGGGTGCGACGGCAGCCGCCAATAGCGGCGTCAAAGACAGAATGTTTAAGCGTCATGGGCGATGGTTAAGTGACAGTGCTAAGGACGGATATGTGAAGGATGCTTTGAGACTTAGATTACACGTATCATTATCTCTTGGACTTTAATTTGATGCTGTTGACGATGTTGACTTCTTGACCTGCAATATTTTCTTACAAAAATTCAAATGTACCCGTTCCAATGACTTGTTCTTTGAATTACCCCAGACTTCGCATGCATAATTTAATATAGAACCAACAAAGGAATCAAAAAGCTGTAACATTGTACTTCTCTTCAGATTAACATCACGTGTATTCATAATTAAAGTATTTAATGCTTTTATGCCCTTACCCGCCACAAACTCTTGGTTTAAGCAAAAGCTACCTGTATAATTAAAGACAGTTCCGAGGTAATTAAAATCATTAACAGTATCCAAAATAGATAAGGGGTTACCATAATACCAAGTTTCATCCGGTCTTATGGGACCTCTTTTACGGAAAACCATAACTTTTGTTTTACTACAATTAACCTCTAAATCCCCTGTGCAGCAATATTGTTGCAATCTATTTAAATTTTCTTGAAGTTCGGCGGGTGTTTTTCCAAATATCGCAAGGTCATCAGCAAACAGTAAGGCTATTATAAGGAGATCGTCAAATTCTAAACCGCTGTTGAAATAATCCAGTAACGATAACTCCATATCCTCTATAAACAATTCAAAAAAAATCGGGGACATTATCTCCCCTTGTAATAGACCTATAATATTGTCGAAAAAGTCTGAATCTGATTTCACTTTGCCATACATGTCTCTAATTATTCTGAGTATTTTACCATTTAGTCCTAATCTGTAAAGCTTAAGCCATAAATGATTCCTATTTACACTATCGAAAGCACGTTTAAAATCAACAAAGGCACAGTACAGGCGCTTGTTTTCGCCAAAATATATCTGAACAATGCTATGTAACAAAAATATGGCGTCTACTGTGGATTTACCAGATCTAAAACCAAATTGAGCGTCTGATATAATGGTATTGTCGTCACACCACTTCGATATTCTATTGTTTAACACACCGGTAAAGATCTTTGCTAGACAACTTATCAATGTTATGCCTCTGTAATTATCAACCTTTTCACGATCACCCTTTTTATAAAGAGGGATAATGATTCCTTCTGTCCACTGATCAGGATAAAAACCAGAGTTAAAAATAGCATTGAATAAATCACACAAATGCGGCGCTATGATATCGATATTTTCTAAAAAATACGAATTTAACAAACAATCTTTACCCGGTGCCTTATCGTGCTTAAATTTCTTTACAGTTTCTAGTATTTCCTTTATTGTGAAGTCTGTATTCAATTCATCAAAATTGCATCGCTCATCATCAAAATTATGATTGCTGCAAAATGTATTGGCTTCGTCGTTACCTCTATGTTTAGCTTGCTGTGATATGTTACGAAAATAAGTGAAAAAGTCATCTGCTGTAATGCTATTCTCGGAGGATCTAGTTTTTCGAAACATAGACCATAGGTCATTTTTCAGGGTCAAAGGTCAAATTGTCTGTTTGTCTGTAACTTTAAGATTGGTCATAACTTTTGAGCCAGTACAGATAGAAACTTGATATTTGGCATGCATATGTATCTCATAAAGCCGAACATTTTGAGGTGTGACATGTAAAGGTCAAGGTCACCCTTAAAGGTCAGAGGTCAAATCACCGATGTTAACATTGGCCATAACTTTTGAACCGGTACAGATAGAGATTTGATATTTGGCATACTTGTGTATCTCATGAAGCTGTACAGTTTGAGGGGTGACATGTCAATGTAATCCTTCAGGGTCAAAGGTCACCAACTTCAAATTGGCCATAAATTTTGAACCAATAGAGATAGAGTCTTGATATTTGGTATGTATGTGTATCTCATGAAGCTGCACATTCTGAGGGGCAACATGTTAAGGTAACGGTCATCTTTTAGGGTCAAAGGTCACCGACTTTAACATTGGCTATAACTTTTGAACCTGTAGATACAGACTTGACATTTGGTATGCATGTGTATCTCATGAAGCTGCACTGTTTGGGGGTGACATGTCAAGGTCAAGGTCATCTTTCATGGTTAAAGGTCACCGACTTTAATATTGGCCATCCTTTCATAGAATATGTGCTGCTCAGGGGAGTATTTTTGCAAGACTTTTAATTTCTGTTTAATGTAAATAATCGCAATGAATTAATAATCAACAGTGACTGTGTAACACAGTTGCTAATAATTCACATTGATGTCACTGACCGTTTCAAGGGAGTACTAGTATTCTCATATTTCTCATAGCAAATGTTTGTTTCTATTTTTGTGTGTGAATAATTCGGTGTTATAGCCAGTAGGCAAGTTTTGAAGATTGGGACCGCAGAGACGCGATGTTGTGGGTGCAAGAAGAGCGTCCCCTCCAATGCTGTTTTTTTAAATTGGTACTTTCTTATATGCTATTTAGATGCATTTTAAAACGTTTTGGGGACTCTTATTATTTAACCAATAAAGCATCATTATGTTTGTCAATTTACCACATCAGTCCCACGCAGCGAACTCAAATCTGAAAAAAGTGTCAACTACTTTTTTAATGTTTATAACACCATTTTGTCATACGAGTGGAACGATGCTCCATCTACCATTTTTCAGCTTTGGGGAAAACAGCTCGCAAAGTTTTAAATTTAAAGGATCATGCCTTTATCATTTCTCATTATTAATACACAGAAATTACATCTGCATGTTGGTACTGACAAACAGTATTTGGAAATGTAAAAAAATAAATATACATTTGTATTTTATGACAGATTTTTCGCAATATTTACTTTGGAGAGCATTTTGGTGAAAAAAAAACTGAAAAGCTTTTAAATGTGTACTGCTCTATTGGAAAATGGAGCAAACTGACACAGGTCAACCTAATACTATTCAACAGAAATATTAACAGATATTTATCTGTCACCTTTGTAAGTCTTCGCTACAAAAAGCAAAGCAGATAAACAACATCTTATAACACAAACGGCAATAATTTGTAACTGCAAAATAGTAATACAAACTTAGCTACTGAAATAGAAGATACAGTCCACTCTCATTATGGCGAACTCGCTTGACACGAATTTCTCGTTGACACGAAGTTTTTGTAAAGTCCCAACTTTTCTTCCTATATATTCTATATAAATTTAAATTTTTAAAAAAAGTTCGAATTGATCACGTTTTCGTTAAGTCGAAGTCATTTTCCGTCCCCAAAGTGTTTGTTTGCATGTAATTATCGGTGTTTGTATCGAAGTCACACCTCTAAGTCTGATTTAGTTCATGGTGTGCTTTGGACCTTTTGATCCGACCCTGGCAAAGTACGCCAGGTGATCGCGACACACGTAATTACAGTGTTTTGTGGGTAAACAATCACTGATGTCAGATAATTATTCAAACTGTGGAACAATGCCGCATTGAGTGAACGTTATTTAGTAAAATGACACATTACCGTTCAATTCGTCCTTAGTGTCAATCATGACTACTGTTGTAAGAAAGATAACTCTCAAGTGTCCTCGCTTCCGGACGATTTTGTAGAAATTGGATAAAAAGTAATGCCTGTTCCTTTCTTTATTAGCAATAAATGCAGTTCAACATTGAATTTAATTTGTCACTTGAGTAATAGCGAAACAGCTCACGGCGAAACGTAAAATGGTGACTACATTTTGAAGCGTCTGGTTTCCCGAATAAGGCTGTTCTCTTACATGTACCGGATTTACGCGAATCGGCAACCAGCTAGTTCATTTCCGGTGCCCGTTGAGGGAAAGGGATTTCCCATAGAAATGGCGTAAACAATCGATGCGCTTTAAAAATCGCCAAACCAACGGCGAATAATTCAATGATAAAGGCAATAGGGATCTGAAAATTGGACAGGGCCTTGTAAATTAGGTCATAGTGGAGGGTAGGAAAGACAGACGTTTGTTCAAACAGTAATGGAACAACACGCACATGTACAATTTTATATGCACAGAATGCTATTCTTCTACACAATGTGAAGACTAAACTGTACAAGCACATTAGTATGCTTGTAATATGGCAGCTTGTTTAAGGTGAACGTTATGAAAGAAACTGGATTTTTTTTAAAAATGGCATGTGATTTTTGAGTCGAACTCTCGATGAGTCGAAGTTTTTAACGAGTCCCTACGAACGCGACATAACGAGAGTCGACTGTAATACCAAAAATTAAAATCATGATCATGTAATGTCGGTCATTAAATTAATGGAACAAGTTGCACTATAGAGATACATGTATTAACGCGACAATGAAACAACCACATATGTCATGAAAATAATACCATATATACTCAAACTCAACAGTCTTGTCCCTTATGTTGTGCGAGGTATTACTAAGTTACTGTTAAATGAATAACTTTCGATTTAAAACTTACATGTTTACCTTTTGCCGATTTTCGTTTCTTGAATCCCGTGTCGACTTCCGACGACCTCGTCTATAGTTGTTTTTTTATCAAGTGCAAGTGGTGCAAACAAATGATAGGTTTACAAGGTATTTGGTAGGAGATATCTTACTGATGTGATTTTCACTTTATGGCTTTGTCATTTGTTTTGCGTAATACACTTTGAGTTTTAGGTTTATTTTGTGTTGTTCATGATTTTTTCTTATTGTGAATGAAATAAGTCTTAAATCATTGGTATATCACTTTATGTGTTTATTTAACAGTAACTTAGTAATAAGTCACACAACATAGGGGCAGAACTTTTTAGCTTGAGTGCATGTGCTTTTAACAAGTTTATAAACAAAACACTGAATCACTAAATGAACTAAATTACAGTTGTTTAAGTATGTATGCTAACTTAAAACTGCATCTCAAATCTCACCTGATTGTTTAGGTTAAATAATAACTTAACAATAACAGAAGTAAAGTGACTAGTAGTTTGGACCTAGGACCAGACCCACTATTTATGGCGTTTAATCTGGATTCAAACTGCATGAATGCATTACAAGTGATCAGAGAGAATCCAAACAGTTATTAATTTCCCTGTAGAGCATCCATGTAAGATATAATGACATCATGAGTATTTATTACCTGAATTTGTATAATGGCATATGTGTATTGGTAGAAACTGTAGAGTCGGATCTCTTATAATTTCATAAGCAAACAGAGACATCCCTGATCAGATGACTCCTACATTAGGTGTCTGATCTCGGTCTACTCTGTTTGCAAAAGCGTGAACAAGATTTTATGGGTTTTATTGCTCTGCATTATAGTATATTTGTTAATGTAATCTATTTCAAGAAACAAGCTGCTACCAGTCACAGGGTTGCTCTCCAATAACGTTTCGTGTACGATTCAAACAGGTGGACTTATTGGAGCTTTATTGCTCTACATTATAACATATACGTTAATGAAATGTATTTCAGGAAACAAGCTGCTACCGGTAACAAGTTTTCTCTCCATTATTGTTGGTGTATATGATTCTAACAGATGAGCTTATTCGAGTTTTATTGCTGATCAGTATATGGGCTAATTAAATCCATTTCAAGAAACAGGTTTCTACACATTACAACCACATCTTCTATCGGAAAATCGATAATCAGAATAAACGATAATAAAATATAATAATAGCTCATCATTGGAGACAGATGAAAGAAAGACAGAAGTTTACCTTACATGATGGGAATAAGATTATTGCAATTTACTATTTCTCGGATTTCTAAATCATCTCATGTGCCGTCTGCTTTTCCCACCCCACTCGTTATCCCTCGAAAACATGGCCCGTTTCGGATATGATTGAGATAAACAAAATATTAGAGAGCAATTTAGAAGTAATTTTAAGAAACAAATATCTGAGTACCATTTATCTGTCTAATCAGTTTTCAATAGAGAACTATTTACATATTTATTACGGTTAAAGCATTTAAATGTAGTCCCATCACCTTTTTACATGTTTTGTTTTAATTGGCACTGGCCAGCAATGTGCTTGAGAAGAGTTTGTCTAATTTACCCACACTATTTGAATGTCAGTGTAGGAAGATAAACAACTAGCTAAAAAGTACATTTTTCCGCAAAGTTCAACTATTGTTGAATCAAACACATATAAGAAGAAAACGACTTTGCATTTATAAAATATATAAACACATTTCTGCATTAAGATTGTTTGGCGGCCATTTTGTTTTCCCCCATTTTAGTTTAACGCTCAGGATATAACTTTGAATGCAATAAAGGATATCCAGCTTTAATAAATTGTCTTCCATTAGTCGTTTGTACATTTTAACAGAACATTTTAGTGTTACGCCAAGATTTTCGGTGAAGTGTAGCCTTGTTTGGCTGGAAATAGTGTTCGTTGGCGGTCATTTTGTTTTTCGCCATTTGTACCTTAACTACGGAATATACAGTTTGGCAAACAGCATATTCGGATTTAG
Organism: Azorinus chamasolen; assembly: GCA_963576725.1. Taxonomy (NCBI): domain Eukaryota; kingdom Metazoa; phylum Mollusca; class Bivalvia; order Cardiida; family Solecurtidae; genus Azorinus; species Azorinus chamasolen. The sequence continues at coordinate 19,696,928 of OY755238.1, forward strand.
CACACTCAAAGTGTGTAAAAACAACTGTTTGCCAACTTTTAACACGAAATGCCTAGTGGGGTCAGAAGTGTACAAGTTCCGCCTAGGTTATAGCAATGTTTTGTTTGTTATAAATTATATTTTATCATTCGGCAAATCTCCTAACAAATCCTTCATTTAAAAGTAACATGATGCAATGCAAGTTATTTTATCTGATATATATGTCACAGTAGAAATTGCGATCCGGGACCATTGTCGAATTGTCCTAGGACAGATTGCGAACGTAATATCTCCTCGGACAGACTCTGATCTAAATACATCCTACGGACAGTCGATGATTCTACTATTGCAGATTCCGATCACAGTCTGTCCAAGGATGAACTGTAATTATATTTCTACTGGAATAATGTTTTATTAGTTTTAGATATGACACTTTGATTCTTCTAGGAAAATGTACAATTCGTCTAGAAGAATTTATTATTAGCGTTATATATATGACGCTTTAACTCTACAAAGAAAATTTACAATTCTACTGGAAGAACATATAATTTTAAGACCACAAGTATATATTCAAAACATGACAAACAAATAGTTGTGAATGATTTAAAAAGAAGATCGGAGTTTGTCCTAAGAGAGATTGAGATCGCAATCTATCCTCAATCGCAATTTCTACTGCAACATATATAACAGTTCTGTTTATGGTTATACAGTAGTCAAGTATCATAAGAAGGTTTGAGCTTTAATAAGGCTTTGATATAGAAATGTATAGCCCGAAGATGGCTAAATGACAAAAAGGTATATTTTAGTATACCTTATTCATATATGAAATGGAGTAAAAATTGTACAAGTATATGAATTGATCGCAGATTTGTCTATGATCTGATCGTCAGCTCCATCGTTCTGTAAATGCAAGGTTAACACAATTTCACACACTTTTCAGAGACAACGCTACCCTATTTTACTTCGTCGTAATTTACCTTTATTGTTTTACCTTTATTGTGTAAGTACCCCTTCCGGAACTCACTTGTGCGCCTGAAGGATGCAAGATCAATTTTAAGCGATGGATTGAGGAGGAAACGGCCGAATTGAAACGGCAATCCGACGTTTCACACTTAAACCTCCAAATCAAACAGACTGTCTGGAAGCAATCGCAAATGAACAAGCGCTTGTCAGCCGAGCATGGAAACATATTAAATTCCGCGTGTGGCATAAAATACGAAGCCAAATTCCCGCTCAACTCAGTAAATTTATTTAGACCTCTTTACCTACACGAAAAGGTTCATGTTGATATGCCAAATAAATGCATAGTTCACGAGCAGGTTCCCCTTAGCGACTCACACGTTTATGTTGATATTTTCTGATAATTGACATCGTCAATATGACCTCTGCCCTTAGTAGCTGAAACAGTCGTCATTTAAAATACATTTTACTGGAAAATTATAATTAAACGTGTCCGACTATTACGGTTCAATACTGTATAAAACCGACTTAGCTGTATGTTTCTATCCTTATCGACTATACAGACGATGTATATTACGAGCACGCACACAATCCATTTGATCCAAGATATATACCAGTTTTAAACCCTTAACTGACGTGTATTTTGTCGTCTGCTAAAATTCTCATCTGTTCCATTAGCTAACTTTCTGATTGTTTTGTATTCTTTGCGTAAGCAAATGAATACAAAGTTATAGGTGTATTCTGGCGTTGGCCACATCCTACTGTCGCGGAACTGACAATCGCCATTCCGAATGGCAGTCATTCAAGTAGTTGATACATTCAAAAACCATTTATTAACATGACACCCGGAAGCGATTGACAAAGACATTGTTTTTAAGGGTCAATAATGAAATACCTAGCCGTTATGTCAAGGTATGGTTTTGTCTACGACCAGGTCTCTTAGAATCAACAAGCCTTGAATAGTGTTTCTGTATGTACCTAAATACCTTGCATGGTAATATCATTATAACTTTAATTTGCTATATTAAGTATATTTTAAGCCATGTTTGCACTAAGGATAGTTTAAGAATTACCGATGCAGTTACCTTAAAGAAGATAATATTCTGGGAATGTCATGTCACAACAGCAGGGTATACTAGTAAATAATTCATGGATTGTATTTGTAAATTCTGAAACCTCATTCTATGTTTTATGTGTTTTAGTTTGCCATAGAGGTGAATTATTGGCATCGTTTGTATTACAGTGCTCCCTCCATTAACGTCACCTCACAACAACGGTTCCCTCCCCATAGCGACAACGTGTATTCCCCCCCGGAGGATTTTCAAGTAAAACTCCCTCCCGCGAACGATACCTCTCTACAACGGCTAACGACATGTATATTTGTAGCCGGACGGTAACATTTACCTCCCTTCAACGGTACTTCAGCTGAACGTAATTTTCTGACCACTGAACAAAAGCAACCAAGCATGTGAAAGATGATTGGTCCCAATGACACTAATCTTTATGTCATTAACGGCCGCCTGTTACCTTACTAGCTCCGAGCAATAATTCAGTCAACCATAGCTAATCCGTTGTGCGACTGGAGCGACAATTCGTGTGTAAATCCATTATGACACACTGACACCTATATGCTGTTGTGTATGACTGATTAAGAGAATACTGAATTTCAATTGAGAAACACGTTTTCTATATTTATAAAGTAAAATAAATAGTGTCGGTTAAATTCGTTTATTTCTCTCTTGTTCCAACGATAACCATTTACTGTAGTAAAATTAAACACATTTAACTGTTATGCTACCGTAATATTTCTCTTTAGATAACCTAGGTCTTAAAACGATGAACCATTCATGCAGTTGAATATGTTTGTGCACTTCACATTGTTATTTTTTCATATAAATAACATATGCAACGTCTGGATATGAGTCTGATTGTCACAGGATTCGTGGAAATACAGACGCGGCGCAGTACGTAGGTTTAGCTGTAGTCTTAAACACAATATTTGCAGTGCATTGATAGAGGTTTTCAATGAAATGGCTCATTACGTTATGTAAGTACAATTCACTGTTGTTTGTCATGTGTGATAAACAGTGCAACCTGCATAAACCAAACGTTTAATATTTTCGCAACCGAGCGTTGATTGGATGTTTTAGTCACCCCAAATTTAAATATTTAAAACAAATATCGAAATGAGAACAAAACACTATATTTCGCGTACATTGTTGTCCTTAAAACCTGCCATAATGTAAATGTTTGAGTCATGTAGGAACAACACAACATTCTTACAAAAAGGAAAGTCCTTGCTTGATCCGGGGCCGCCTCGGAATGGCTTAAGATTAACACCCCCCCAAGTTACTGTTTCATGTTTGGACAGTCCTATTCTTATAATGTAGGTTAAACCAATACATATTAGTCAAATACATAAATAATGTATTGCCAGATAGGAGACAGCGCGCATCTGATCAGTCAGCTCCAACAACAGCTGGCTGATTTTGGTCTGCACTGGTTGCAAAACAAATCCCAAAACATGTCCACAGTATACCCAAACATGGAACATGTTACTAAGTAATACATCTAAGCTCGATTACTACAAAAATATAAAACAACTTTTTGTTTTGAGAACTACTTAACCTATATTAAAGATGATGTTTTACGTAGACAATTGACATCCTTTAGATTAACATCACACAATCTAGAAATAGAGTCTGGAAGATTTACCGGTGTCACGAGACATGAACGCATATGTAAATTATGTACTTGTAATGTAGTTGAATCAGAATATCATTTTCTACTTTGCTGCCCAAAATACTCCGCCCTTCGTTCTTCTATCTTAGGAAATTATTATACATCATGGCCGTCAATTAACAAATTCTGTAGAATTATGTCTTCTGAAAATAAAAAGATAATTTTCAAAATAGCTAAGTATGTCAACGAAGCATTTAAAGTACGCAAAAACTCCCTTGAAATGCTAACTGCCCCATAAATCTTAATGTGAGCATAAAGAATATGTATATTATATGTGTGCGGTATTTTGTCATTTCTTTGTTTGAGTTGTGGATATTAAAATGTATGTAATTGTTTGTCTTTGCCATATTTGATAATTTATTGTGTAAATGGCCAAAGGCATTATTGAATGCTGACTGCCAGTAATAAAACTGAAACTGTTAAAAGGGATAATGTACATGTATCAACATAATTACAATAAGAGGAATTTCAGGTATTATGTTGTTCGCCTGACTGTCATCCGGCTTAAAACCGGCTTCCAGCCCTTTTAGATTTAGTTATACACCCCCTCAACCTGTGGTGGGGTCTATATAGGAATCACCTTGTCCATCCGTCCGTCACTCAGTCCGTCCGTCGCGTTTTTCCGTGACATTTGATCTTTTCTTTTAAAGACTATTTATGTACTACCTCCAAACCTAGTACATATTATTAGTGTTATGTGGGGACCCTCTTCTCCAAGTTTAATAGCTCATGCAGTATGCCCCTTTTAACGTGCTAATTCGTTTCCTAATCCCCTTTGATGTCTTTTGTGCTTAAAGTTTGACCGGAGTATAACTATAAGAGGTACCATTATGACACTTAGATAGATAGATCACAATGAGGAGAAGTGTTGTGTATAGAACCATAATTCTATTCAGCATAACGAAGGAGTTTGATGTTTTATGTTTTCATTCTTATTTTTTCCGGAGCATAACTCACAAAGTATATGTGGTACAAGCATGAAACTTCAAAGGTAAATAGATCCTTACTAGGAAAAGCGCAGATCCATAACTATATTTGGTTTAATTGAGGAGTTATTGACCTTTTATGTTTTTCATACTTAATTTTTTACTGTGTCATAACTCACAAAGTATCAGAGGTACGATCATGCAACTTTCTGGGTAGATATATCTCAGTGAAAAGATGTACAGTACAAAGAAGCATAATGGAAGAGATATTGGCCTTAGATGTTTTTTATACTTAATTTCGTCTGGGGAATAACTCACAAAGTTTAAGCGACACCAACATGAACGTTCATAGGTAGATAGATCTCCTTGAGTAAAAATGCAGTGCACACTATCTTTAATTTTTTTCTTATAGTAAAGTCCATCTAAATTCACATTATTTGAACAAAAGAGATAGGGTGTATCCAATAATTACTATGTGCAATAGTAAGAGGTGTATGTGTTGCAATTTCATTTATACTAGATCAACAATTAAATCTCTTGTTAATGGTAGAGTGTTTAGTGTGAAGATTAATTCTGATTTAGACTGAAACTCATCTAATATTATATGTGTTCTTACATGAAATGCGGCACGTTGTGGCATTCAATATGTAGGTCAGACAGGACGTTTTTTAAAAACTAGGTTTCGTGAACACAGTTACCATTGCCGAATCAAAAAAGTACGCAATTTTCTTTACCAGCATTTTCGTCATACAGGACATTCTTTCAAATAAGTGTCGCTTCAACCAGTAGAACAAATTTATTATGATTCTAAAACTACTAGTAGTTTAAAATCTAAAGCTCGTTTTATCACAGAGCTAGACTGGATAAAGAAATTACAAACACCTTTTCCTTTAGGCCTTAATGATAACATTTTCCAAAGCGGCAACATTTCTAAAGATCCAAGTATCGATATTTTCTCTATATTTTCTATTCGAAAACGTAAAAGTAGATCACATGGCAGACGTAGAAATGGTAATAAGCGTAAATTACGTCGTAATATGTCTATTCATGATTTACATACCATTCTAAAACAAACTGGTAAACATTCTATGTTATCTTGTTTATCGTCTTTACCCTTTTCCTATCTTAAGTCCATAGACGAAGAGGCTGATAAAATCTATATGCGTACAGAACCGTTAATTAATACTGCCTCACTTATACAAAGTTACACACAGCATGTTCTTCGTCCACGTATTGATAAAGAATCTGAACATAAAAGACATTTTCTGAAACTTCAGTTCCTAAATAAAGGTATCGATTTTATTGATATTCAAAGTATATTTCGTGATAAGAATGTAATCGATACTATTCCCAAATATTTCATCAACTCTGAATCACCTATCATCTGTTATAAATATAATAAACCTATTATAAATGTTATTTTTAACTACAATAAAATTGTCTCTGGCTTAAATATTGATGTTAATACCCCTATTTCTTGAGATTGTAGCATTTCTAGCTTTTGCTATAAACTAGTTGGTCATGTCATTACTGGTAATTTTGATATCATTAAGGATAAACGTCTCAGGACCCTCCTAACTAAAGGACCTAAATATAGATTACCTTCCCTTATTGATTTTGACGCTTGTCGAACTCATATTGCGGAAGCTATTCAAGAATTCTGCATCAAATGGTGTCGACGAGAACATGCTGATGTTAATGCCCTTTCGGGTTGGAAGAAATGTATTTTCGATATTATTGATACGCGTATTACTTTTCACAAATCAAATTACCATCTTTTACCACCTCGACCTAGAGTTACATTTCGCTACTTGAAGAAAAACATTTCTAATTTTCATTCAGATTATGTTCTTGTTCCTGCTGACAAGGCATCAAGTAATGTAATCATTATTTGAAGATTGTATTATGTTGATGTTTTAAAGAAGGAGCTAACTGATTCAAAAACTTATATAACAGTTCAAACACCTGAAAAAGATATAGTCTCGGAACATGTAAAAATGTACAATAATTTTAAGTCTGGTCCTAACATAAAACAACATAAACTTTCTACTTTGTACTGGATTCCGAAACTACATAAAAACACTTATAAGGCGCGTTTTATTGCCAACTCTATCTGTTGTACCACTACTAAATTATCTATACTTTTGACGTCCTGTCTTACTACGATCAAAGAACATGTTAAACGCTATTGTGATAAAATATATGAAAATTCTGGTATTTATGTTTTTTGGTCCATAAAAAATTAAAATGATGTTTTAACAAAACTTGAAAATGAACAGTATAACATTTCTTTACTGAGCTCTTATGATTTCTCTACACCCTATACTACTCAACCTCACCATCTTATAAAGGATAAACTTATTAAATTAATAGAAAAAACCTTTGCCAGAGAAAACAAACTGTTCATTGCTTGTAATGTTCAACGTTCATTCTTTTCGAATTCAGAAGTTGAACATTACACAATGTGGACTTGCCTTGATGTTTGTAGATCTCTTACCTTTCTTTTAGATAATATATGTGCGTTATGGGGGTACCATATATCGTCAAGTTGTTGGTATACCCATGGGTACAAATTGTGCCCCTCTTGTTGCAGATTTGTTTTTGTATTGCTACGAGAGGGATTTTATGCTTAGCTTAAAACCTGATACACAGACCGATATTGTTAATGCTTTTAATAAAACTTCAAGGTATTTAGACGATATTTTGAATTTAGATAATCCTTATTTTGATACTATGATTTCTTCAATTAACCCAAAAGAACTATCTTTAAACAAAGCTAATCAATCTGACATTAATGCTTCATTTTTAGATTTGAATCTTTCAATTACAAATGATAAAGTTTCGTCCAAAGTATACGATAAGAGAGAAGATTTTAATTTTAAAATTGTTAATTATCCTTTTCTAGATGGAGATGTGCCACGTTCTACATCTTATGGGGTTATATTTCTCAACTAATTAGGTTTGCCCGAGCCTGTTCTTTGCTTGAAGATTTTAACAGACGTAATTTAGTTATAACTGATAAACTTCTTAAGCAAGGTTACAGGTATCACAAATTCGGAAAACTTTTTCTAAATTTTATTATCGAAATTTACCTCTCATTAGTAAATATAATTGCAATCTACGGACGTTACTGCGACAAGGCATTTCTCAACCAGAATTTTATGGGGATGTTATCTACAAACTTAGGAAAATTCGGGATCATATCCATTTTCATGATTTGTTTATAAAACGCATTAAAACATTTAAAAAGAAAGATTATGATCCTATTATATTGCAACGCACTGCATGTTTGGTTATCGACCCTTTTACAGTCGGTAGCTACGCTTCCCTCTTTGCGTGCGCGATGACAGGTTGAGGGTAGTACTCTATGATGGTATACTCTTAAACTTGGATACAGGATGAGCTTACCAGACTCATGTATTACTTTTTCCCTGTCGTGCCCTTAACGGCTTACCTGCAGGTGCTCTGACTTCAGCAAAGTCATTGAGTACATATTTGACGGATTGTCACAGTTATTATGCTATGTTTTACATCGTCTATGTGTTCATCGTCGTCTATGTTGTGGGTAAGTCCAGCGGGGATACCTTTATTTACAATATTTGTAAAGCTAGGGTGACTTTGAGAGAAGTGTGAGGTTAGGACGTCCGTAAACCGGTTTAAACCCCCAGTGGTGTTTTTGCTACTGACCGTGCCAAGGCGGTACTCTCTTTGTCACCATTCCTTTTGTTTTCCTTTTGTTTGCCTTGCGTCTTTGTGCTTGTGATTTTGTTCATGTATGGAACGTTTGTCTCCGGTTCTTGTGTGTCCTTTGGTGTTTTCTGTATTCAGTGTTCATTTCGTGTGTGTGTGTGTGCGTTTGGGTGTGTGGTTGTGTGTGTGTGTCATGCTGTATATCGGTGTTTTGGTGGTGGTTGCGTCTTGTATGTGGCTTTGCCTGCTTGACTTTACTACTTTTCCATTTATCAGAACAGTCAAATTTAGATTTATTGTTGAAGTACATCCTCTATGCTTCTCGATTAACTTATTACTTTAGATATACATAGATTGCATAGTTGTTAATTTGTGTTTAAAATTTGCAAAAAAATAAATACATGAAATCTGATTCTCCAAACCTTTAGTATTTGAAACACACAATTATACATAACCTACTAAATAGTCACATTTTAAGTGTTGGTATACTCAATGTTATATCACACATCAGGATGAATAATGCAGCTGTTGAATGCTTACTGGCAAAAGGTTTGTTCTTTTAACCCTTTACCTCATAAATATTTATGCAGGAAATAAAGCACTATATGAACATTAATTAGCTGAATTCTTATAACGGTACAACTACATCATGTAATGTATTATAAACTGAAGAGTTTTGGGCCATGGCAGAAATTGTAGTATACTGTTTGCAAAGGCATACTGAGTTCAGAATAAGGTGTTACATGTAGTTCTACCTGACATATCCTAACTGTAACTTAATCTGTGCTGAATGGAAAGCAGGATACATATTCCTTGCAAGGCGGTCCACTATTTCTACCAAATGCCATTCTCATTCAACTGCAGTCTCTGGAGTAGAAGATTAATAGTTATAATCTTGTATTTTCTCATATAATATAGTTATAATCTTATATATTCATAGGGAAATCTAGCGCTACCCCTGACAGTCTTGTTTGTTGAGATATGAACATACATGTAGCTTTTACATGTTGCCAGCGTGTGATTGTCTTAGGCTGTTAACAAAAATGCTGACAGCTTATAATTATTTCAGGATTTTAAAAAAACTATGTGAAACGTGTAACTCTTAACCCTTTCCCTGTTCTGTGTTTATTCCAAATTTCAATACCTACTGAATTTTCATGAGCACAATAGTTATAAGAAATATGGAAGATGGGACATTGTAGACATTTTAGAAAGCAAATAATCATAGCTATCAAATTCTACTAGCAAACAGAGCAGACCCCGATCCTCTAGGAGCTGTCTGATCTGGGTCTTCTCTGTTTGCAAATGCGTTAAAACACGTTTATATGAGGGAAAGGGTTAATCAATGTAAAGAGTATGTATGTTGACAGCTTGTAACTATCTCAGGTTATTAACAAACCATGTCACACGTGTAACTCTTAATTATGTAAAGAGTATATATACTCCAGTAGACTCTTAGTAACCCTTTCCCTGTTCTTAACCCTATCCCTGATGTGAACGTGTTTTCACGCATTTGCAAACAGAGAAGACCCAGATCAGACAATTCTGAAACTCAACAAACTTTCACTTCACTAACAGTTCTGACGTGCACATTTTCCTGGCTGTAACACTCGTGAGAGGGGTTGCCAGTATACAGAGATAGACAGATAGATAGGTGTGCGTAAAAAAAGTTGTATGTTCCTCGCAAGCCGCTTTGCGGCTTGCTCGTCATAAAAAGAAATGTTTATTATAATGCAACATAGTCCTACCTGTCGGGTGTCAACATACTGGAACCTCAATCATTGTAAGTTTTCGGGGGCATAAAGTCCGAATCATGTTAAAATACACTTTTCACCTTTTTACGCTACAACTTATCTGTTGCACCCTCTCGAGTGTATTTATAGGCATTATCTGTAATGTTTGTTTGATGAAGTCATGTTCTATTTACAGTAATTCGTCGAATCGAGTCAATTTCAAGATGGCGGCAACTGTCAGAAAAAAATTGAAGAATGTCCTAAATGTAGCGATAAGAATCTTCTTTAAAAAATGACTGTACCACGATTTATTTCCCGATTTACGGCGTCGCCGAATCATCTGAATTTTTCAGAAAATAACATATCAAATTCGGATTTTCGGCGCTGGTCAATGCTTTCCAATGAAAACTCCCGAAATAGCCTAATTCACTTTTGATAGGGTGCTACTAAACCGAGTCTGGTAGAGTCCGGTGGAGTCTGGTAGAGTCCGGTAGAGTCTGGAGGCTTTTTAAGAAGATTAAGTGCATTTTCAAGATTATACTGCTGTTATATAACATTATTTAGTGTGTTTGCAGCTATAGTAATTAATATCCATTTAAAAATGAGCGTATAATAGCTTGAAAACACCCGGTAAATGTTACCCGGTAATGGCCGACCTACGTCGGATAGAGTCTGGTCAAGTATTATCTAGAATACGTGTTTTGGTGTAGTGACTTTGAAACTGACCAAGACTACTTATTTTGCCGTTTTATGTCATAAAATCGAAAAAAATCGGATGTTGTGAGTGTGGTGTGACCTATTGCCTTGGAAATAGAGCGGAGGAAACTTACCCTTTTAGGCCAGTTATGCAGGTTAGAAGCTGATTGTGCTGTAAAACAAATGTTTTTATTTAGATTAAGTTCATACTTTTTAAGCAAAGTTAAGCTTGGATTTATGCCGGATATAGACCAGATACTGATTAAATATGGTTTGAGACATTTCATAGTGCAATATTTAAATGAAGGATCTTTTCCTAGTAAGGATTGTTGGAATCGCACGATTAAAAGAGCAATAAGAAATTCCTATGTTTTAGACTAGAATACTCGCATAGATTTGGTAGATTTAGATCTGTTCATTGTAACTATCAAATGTGTAGTTTATGGAAATTCTCTCAACTGTTTCCTAAAATGTTAACCTATGTCAAGTCAGTTGCTCAGTTAGTAGCTTATTTGTCTAGATACGATGATGTCTGCTATAAATGTAAACACGATTGCAATATGTGTAATTTAACAGATCATCTTATTTTAGATTGTCCAATGACATCAGCAGTAAGACAAAACATGTTAGATGGTATCGTTAGCCTGTTTGGGCATCAAGTTGGTAATTGTATTATATCCCTTGACCGATCAGCGTATGTTAATACACTACTTGGTGTATATCACTTCCGGTTGAACGATGTTATAACGATTTGCTAAACTTTCTTTTCAGACATGTACATTACGTTTGCAAAGTTGGCAGTCTACAGAATCAACGCTATGTCGACTTAGCAACTCTATAATTGTCGTTGTACTTCATAATTATACATGCAAGTTTGTTTTTACAAGTATGTTATTTTGTATACTCTCTGTATTTCGTTTCGATCAGAGAGATACACGACACGTGCATGTAGTTTGAATGGAACTTATATATTATGTAGAATCTCGTTCTGAAATTGATATTCACCCGCCAATTTGTGTACATTTGTTTCGTATATTATCTGATGTACTTGTCTAATGGTGTGTATGCATGTTTATGTATGTTTGTTTATATATAATTACCACAGACAAGTATTCCCATTTACTTATTTTATACTAAGTTAATGTGTTCTCTTGTACAGTCTCTACTTTTCGCTTCGTTTAGAGGCGTACTGGTAGGGTACATGCATGAGTTATATTTTTTTTGCATTTCCATCATGGGTTGCGTGTGTACTATGTATGTGTATATGCAGTATGAATGTTGGGTTTGTTGCATTGTCTTTGTATCATTTTTTTTGTTCTGTTGTGTTGTTCACTATTTACATGTGATTTGTAATCTTCAAATATGGAGGAAATAAAGATATACTACTGCATGCGCACTACGTACAATATTCCAATATCGGTAGATAAAATATGGCCGCTAAATAACACGAGACACGCCAGTAAGTTTTTTGATATTTACTAAATATCTAGTTCTACTGCATATTTACTGCAAATTACCATTGTTCTGTGGTGCTGAATAATACAAATGGTGTAGATAAAACATAAAATAATAAATTTACATTATAAATATCTCGGACATGGGCAAATCCTTCCTTTTTACTTTCGTTGTGGACTTTTTCCCTCGCTCAGCTTAAAAATTAGTGTGTTTTTTATCTTAAATGGTCGTGTCCCCCACTAGGTCTTAAGCATGCGGTGGTTACTGAACATGCACTACAGCTACTTTAGCAAAAATAAGCTACTGTACGTTGAGTAAGGTGTAAGGTATCTCTCTCTCTCTCTCTCTCTCTCTGAGAGAGAGAGAGAGAGAGAGCGCCCTAATGCCGAAACGTATCTGGACTTAAGCCTTTATCTTATTTCATGAAAATGTTTCGCAAGACCCGAAATGGAGAACACGGTTGATATTGCTTACGTACTAAATGTAAATTTACTCAATGCAACGCCCATTGTTTTTGGGTTGAGACTTTCTCACTATTAAGTAAATTTATACATTTGTTTATGAATATGATATTCCTATGGATTTGTGGTACCCTATCGTGCATTGTGTAATCCCGTAGTTTTTTCAGCACAGAGTAAATAAGCACACGCCAAGTTGGATGTTGTGGAACTTTTTGAGTGGATATAATTATGATTATGGGATGAGTATCAGCTAATTAATAACAGGTAAGCAGTAGAAACTCTATATGATCGTTCACCTCCGGTTACTCACTAAGAAGCTTAAAACTGTTTTAAACCACTACTTACAGTCTGATGCCTATTTTTTCACCACTTACACATCGTAGATTAGTGCTTTATGAACTTCCATGTGTTGGGAATACCCACTTTGCTTGGACCTAGTGGGAAGTTCTGTTTTAATTAACTATTTCCCTCATATAAACGTATTTTCACACATTTGCAAACTGAGTAGACCCAGATCAGACGGCTCCTATAGGAGCCGTCTGATCAGGGTTTGCTCTGTTTGCTAATGGAATTTGACAGAGATGATTCTTTAGTTTCTAATATGTCTACAATGATCCACCTTCCATATTATATTGTAACTATTTTGTTAATGAATATTCAGCAGGTATTGAAATTTGAAATAAACATAGAACAGGGAAATGGTTATTTAGAATTTACGACAAACTCATTGATTCAAATTAATACACATCATTTGAACGCTTAGTCCCAAGCCCCTGAAGGGATCATCTTCAGCTTTGCAGGCTAAAAAAAGAACATTGTAAGAAGAAGAGTGGAGGTCAAGGTTATTCAGGGTCTCCGCCCAAGGCGCCAATGGCGAAAGTATTCATAATCTGGCTTTAAAACATCAAGACTGGCAAATTGTGTGACGAAAGGAACATTTTTGGAATTTAGTTCTATGTTGAATACCTTTGATTCTCAGTATAGAGAAGCAAGTCAGGGCCGTACCCAGAAATTTCTGGCTGGGGGTGCCTAGTTGTGGAGGGTACGGGAGGGATGTCCCCTCCCGGTAGCCGAAATTATTTTGGTATGCCGCATTGAATAGTGCATTTTCCTGCTATCTGAATCACTCTATCAAGATAGAAGTTTATGTTATAATATAGGATATCGGCTCCTTACACCTGGGTTTCAGTATATAGACTTTAAGCAGGATGAATGACCACAAATGTTTCAATGTATGGACTTCGTATAATTGAATTATCCTAACACAAAAGTTGAGATCAAGGCTAAAGTTTTTTGCCATTGAATTGACAGACAGACAGACAGACAGACGGACATATTATGACGTGGTCATGATTTTTCCCATTGACAGACAGACGTGATCTTGGTTAAAGTTTTTTTGCCATTGACAGACAGACAGACAGACATGTGATCATGACTAAAGATTTTTGCCATTGACAGACAGGAAGAAAGACTGTGATGATCATGATTAAAGTTTTTTTGCCATGGACATACTCGGCATTATTCATCTCAGAACTATCATCTGCTTATGTCTTTATTAACCCCCCCAACAACGAAGTTTGGGGGGGGGTATACTGGAATCAGGTTGTCCGTCTGTCCGTCCGTCTGTCCGTCTGTCCGTCCGTGGACACAATTTTGTCCGGCCTTCTTCTTCTACAGTTTTGCTTCAATTTTGTTGAAAGTTCATGTATAGCCATATGACTATATAAACCTGTGCACCGCATATTTACATTATGATCGGACCACTACTTCAGGAGTTATCTCCCACTTTTAGTCCTCTACCAATGTTTTCCGGTTTTCTGGACTTTTTATGGAAGTGACTCGAGATATCAACTCTATATTTAGTACAAAGCTAAATCTAGATAAGTTACAGCTTATGTTACAATCTCAGCCCGATTGAGAAAACAATTCCAGAGTTATTGCCCTTGAACTTTAATTATTTTCTTCAAATTTGGGATTTTCCAGACTTTATTTGGAAGTGTTTGCAGATATTAACTTTATATTTGGCATAAAGCTAACTATAGATGAATTACAGCTTAATTTCCAATCTCAGTCTGGTTGAATAATTTTTGCCAGAAGTATGGCCCTTGAACTTTAATGTTTTGTCAAAATTTCAATTTTCTGGTCTTTCTTTGGAAGTGGTTGGAGATATTAACTTCATATTTGACATAGAGCTAAATCTAGATGAGGTACAGCTTAAGTTCAAATATGGGTCTGGTTGAATAATTTTTGTCAGAGTTATTGTCCTTGAACTAAATGTTTTTCTGAAAAGGTACCTAGCTTTAGAACTTTGGATTTGACAAAAACCTCATGAAAGCGTCTTGTTTCTCTGAATTATTCTTTATTTTTATTACATAAATTAGGTTGGGTCATGTATTGTTTTTAAATCACTTCATGTTTCTCTATGTACATATGTTCAGATTGATGATAGGTGTTCTGACAAGCAGACAGGTGGGGGTATTCGTTAGCCTTTGGCTTACAGTTCTAGTTTAATTAAGGACACGCATGTTGATCTTCCAAGATTGGCAAGAACACAATTAAAAGTAATAATGAAAACAGTTTTTTTAAATTCATCTTCATGTATAAATTAATATAAGAAACACAGGTATATCAATCAGTTGTCTATATGAATATATCTAGTTTTAAAGAAACTGATAATTCCTTCATTCATTGCATGATCACAAATGAAAATCCTTTTGAATTTTCAAAAATAATTGATTTTATGCAATATGACTAAAAACTATTATTTTCAAGATTGGATAAAGGAAAAAATGATCTCTGTAACTATAAATAACTGAAATGCAAATACATAGTGTTTTTTCTTTCGAACATTAGCAAAATATCCAAGTAAATATACACTCAACTAAAAATAGCACACAATAGTTCTTTCTTCTTAAAGGGGAAAACAACCCTGATCAAAACTACAAGCATAAAATGTTACAGTTTAACACGAGGGTCATGATGGCTCTAAATTGCTCACCTGGTTATAACAGATTTATGTATACAATGAAACAGACATTCCATTTTATCTTATTTTACAATAGCAGTTCCAGGGCTTTTTTGGGGTGATTTTATAGCCCTTATTCTGCTATATTCCAATCAGCCAAAGGTGTGTTTTTCATCCATATTTTAAGGAAAATTCCCAATCTTAAGTAAAAAAAAAAACACCAAGAAAAAAAACGTTTATTCAGTACAATCGGTCTGGGGACGAATCATTCGTACTTTTTTGTCATTCGGAATGTTCGGAGTTATTCTTTCATTACTAGTTATTGATCAATGTCAGTAAAGCGCTTATCGGTCGAAATGCATACTGCTAGCTAGGCTATAGCGTCTTGATACGTCACCCATCATCTTAATTTTGCGACATTGACTCCTTGCTTGAGTAATATACGTGCCATATGTGGTATTTTTGAGCAATTTGCATTTTGACACGACTGGTTCCTGAACAATTTATTTGCTAAACTCAAGTAAAGCGAAAACCGGAACCAAGTTGTGATTACGTAAATAGGGTGTTCTCCGTGGGAGATACACTCTGATTGGTCCATACCAAAATAGACCAGGCGTGGCTCACAGCATGACAACATGCTAAAGGTGGCCTGTCCTTATAGAGAACTAACAGATAATCTCCCCTCAGGGAGGAAAATATTGGTCACTAAAAAATTGCCTTGGTAAAGATTAAGTTGAAAACTAAAATGGGCCCATTAATAAAAATGGTATCTTGTCAGCCAGCTGGGGGGGGGGGGGGGCTCCCACCTGGGTATGTGCCTGCAAGTATATCTGATTAGAATGGCATATTGCTCCCAGAGTGGGATCAGTACAATTTAACGGAAGACGAAGAATATGCAGCATGCTTGATGGGTAACAAAAAAACTTACCCTGACACAAATCAATGAAGTGATTGACATTTTTGCACAAAAATAAAATGAAGTAAACTTCTCTTTATAAATAGAAAAAATATGGTGAGAAATTGTGTCATTTATATAAATATTTTGAAGAGTTAAATATTGTTTGTGTTGGTGTACATGTAATTTTGTTATGAAGATTCTTAAAGTTAAACAACATCGTGAACACTGTGGAACAACATTAACCCATTCCCTGCTCTATGCTTATTTCAAATTTCAATATCTAGTTAATATTCATTAACATGTTACATGATGAAAAAGTTGTTATACGACCTGAATCAACTCGAACCCAGGGCCTTTGATTTACCATCCCAACAATACCTTTTTTATATATATAATAAATCCCCCTGCAGGTTATCTACATTTGACGCCCAACGTAAATAACGGTTCCACAGGGTGATTTATATGTAAAAAATTGTAATTTAATAAGAAACTCACAGAGTGTTCTTTGAGTAAGAATTCATGTGTAGAGGGAGTGTCACGATGTACATGTAGCCGGGTAGAGATTGTGGTGATCGAAGCCATTGATAGGCTTAGACTGTGTGGCTTAATTGATAGCTCTGTCAGTAGAGTGTTGGCATGGTAAGCCAAAGTACCTGAGTTCGAGTCCAAGTCGAGTCACAACTTTTTCACCATATGTTATACAAACAAAAAAGTTGAAATACAATATAGAAAGTGGAACATTGTAGCCATTTTAGAAACTAAAGAAACAGACATTTCAAATTCCATTAGCAAACAGAGCAGACCTTGATCTGAAGGCTCATATAAGAGTAGTCTGATTCTTGAAAAACGCATCATATATGAAGGAAACGGTAAATCATTTATCATGCCTATAGATTTTGTTGCCAAGTGTTCCAAGTCCCAGAGAATTATATAGCAAACTTTAATGACATTCAACCTAATTTTTAACTTTGTATCATATTCATTTCTGGAATAAATAAATGATTGTATTTGTGCTACGTTTAGCTAAATTGACTACCCGTAAACATGTATTAACATGATAAGCTAAGATTTTAACAAAATTAGATTATACGTACATCATTCAATGAAAAGTCCCCTTTTGTCTCGTCCGCGTTAGATTTGACCAGAATTTTGTTGAATTATAGTCACACTGTTTATCAGGTGAGCAAATTATAGCTCTCTTGTTAATATACTCAATGTGCTGAGATGAAAAACTAAACAATAAAGTGAGTTATGTTTAAAACCTTAATTATAGTGTGAGTCAAATATATATACAGGAAAAAACCCATCTCAACCAGAATTTTAGTAGAGAATAATTTAGATACTTTTAGACAGGTGGCTGTTTAATGCAGGGTGAAAGTCTTGCAGAACTCTCCTATAGGAGCTTTCTGCATGACTTTCACCCTGCATTAAGCTGCCATCTGTTTCCAGGACCAATGTTAGTAAATTTAATTACCAGTTTAATGAAGTTTTTAGCTCACAAGAGCAGAGCACTTTTTTGCTCAGGGTGAAGTTTTGTGATCGCCTGATGTCCATCGTCCGTTGTCGTCAGTCGTCAGTCGTCAACAATTTGAACCTTTAGAAATCTTCTCCTCTGAATCTACAGGGTTCTCAACTTTTATCTTTGGCACATAGTATCATCTTTAGGTCCTCTACAAAAGTTATGGCCCTGGGGTCAAAACTGGCCCCGCCCCAGGGGTACCTTGTTTTCGATAGAAACATATAGTAAAACTTGGCCCCGCCCCTGGATGGGCAGTTTTCAATAGAAACAAATAGTGAAATCTTTGATAATCTTCTCCTCTGAAACCAGAAGGTTCTCAGCTTTCATATTTGGCACATAGCATCATATTCAGGTCCTCTACAACATTTATATAAATTTGGCCCTGTTGTCAAAATTGGCCCCGTCCCAGGGGTGGGCAGTTTTCAATAGAAACAAATAGTGAAATCTTTGAAAATCTTCTTCTCTGAAACTGGAAGGCTCTCAGCTTTCATATTTGGCACATAGTATTATGTTCAGGTCCTCTACAAAAAGTTATATAAATTATGGACCCGGGGTCAAAATTGGCTCCGTCCCCGGGGTGGGCCTGTTTTCAATAAAAACAAATAGTGAAATCTTTGAAAATCTTCTCCTCTGAAACTGGAAGTCTCTCAGCTTTCATATTTGGCACAGAGCGTCATGTTCAGGTGCTCAACAAAGTTATATAAATTATGGCCCTAGGGTCAAAATTGGCCCCGCCCCTAGGTGGGCAGTTTTCAATAGAAACAAATAGTGAAATCTTTAAAAACCTTCTTGTCTGAAACTGGAAGGCTCTCAGCTTTTATATTTGGCACATAGTATTTTGTTCAGGTCCTCTACAAAAGTAATATAAATTATGGCCCCCGGGTCAAAATTGGCCCCGTCCCCGGGATGGGCCAGTTTTCAATAAAAACAAATAGTGAAATATTTTGAAATCTTCTCCTCTGAAACTGGAAGGCTCTCAGCTTTCATATTTGGCACAGAGCATCATGTTTAGGTGCTCTACAAAAGTTATATAAATTATGGCTCTGGGGTCAAAATTGGCCCCGCCCCAGGGGTGGGCAGTTTTCAATAGAAACAAATAGTGAAATCTTTGAAAATCTTCTTCTCTGAAACTGGAAGGCTCTCAGCTTTCATATTTGGTACATAACATCATGTTCAAGTCCTCTACAAAAGTTATATAAATTATGGCCATGGGGTCAAACTTGGCCCGCCCCAGGGGTGGGCGGTTTTCAATAGAAACAAATAGTGAAATCTTTGCTGAAACTGGAAGGTTCTCAGCTTTCATATTTGACACATAGCACCATGTCCAGGTCCTCTACACAAAGTTATATAAATTGTGCCTCTTGGGTCAAAATTAGCCCAGCCCCAGGGCAGGCTAGTTTTCTGTAGAAACATATAGTTAAAACTTTGAAAATATTCTCCTCTGATTGTCTGGTGAGCGCTTCAGGGCCATTCTGGCCCTCTTGTTAACTTAGATTTTTTGGTTAAGGCTTTGTTAAAGTCCATTTATTTACATAACCCTTTGAGATAAAGCTTTTAACCTTGGAACACTTGTTCACTATCACAAGCTGTACCTGTAGGCAAGAGTACATAACTCTGTCCAACATTTTGACAGAATTATGCCCCCTTTTAACTTAGAAATTTTGGTTAATGTTTTGGTTAAAAGTCCACTTATTTACATAACCCTTTCAGATTAAGCTTTTAAACTTGGAACACTTGTTAACCATCACAAGCTTCACCTGTAGGCAAGAGTACATAACTGTGTCTAACATTTTGACACAATTATGACGCTTTTTAGCTTGGAATGTTTGGTTAAGGTTTTGGTTAAAGCCCACTTATTTACATAATCCTTTCAGATAAAGCTTTTAAACTTGAAACATTTGTTCACCATCACAAGATTCATCTTCATCTCAAGCATTTAGACACAATTATGGCACTTTTTAATTTAGAATTTTTGGTTAAGGTTTTTTGTTAAAGTATGCCTATTTACAACCGTGAAACTTGGTCTCAAAATTGGACTTAGAATTTGAATTTAGCAAATACGTTAACCTAGCAATTACGTTAACTCCAGTTTATATTGAACAAAACCTCGACGGGCGTATATTGTGCCCACTGGCACTCTTGTGTTTTATGATACTCTATCAAAATTACTAAAAAAAACCCTGGATCCATGTTAAATTCTGGTTGCTATGGCAACCAAAAGAAAACTCTTTAAATATTATTTCCAAAACCAGTGGTCAGAATTGAATGACATTTGATAGGAAGAGTATTCTCTCCCAAGGATGCTCAAGTCATGTTAATACCTCAAAAACATAGCCACTAAGGGCAGGGCTATATCTCCTTGCGTAACTATACAGAAAATCTTTTAAAAACTTTCTTTTCCAAAACTGGTGTTCCAATTTGAATGGAATTTGGTAGGAAAAAATGCCTGGTAACCTTTATCAAAATTGCTAAATTCATGTTGATATCCCAAAAAATCATGGCCTCCAAGGTGGAGCTAGATTTCCTTATTAACCCTTTCCTCCAAAAATATGCATTTCTAGGCCTCTGTAAAAGTCACTGTGAAACCATTGTGATAAATAGAGCATTATCACAATGGTTTCCAAACTACAAAATTTTACAAAAAAGGTCAAAGGTCAACGCCACCATGACCTTAAGATACAAAATGGCGAAAAACAAAAAGGCCGCCAATGAGCACTATTCCCAGAACAACAAGGATACACTACACCGAAAATCTGGGTGAAACATTGAAGTGTCCTGTTAAAATGTACATACGACCAATGGAAGACACTTTTTAAAGGCTTAATTATCTTTGTATTGCATTCTAAATTATATCCAAAGGTTTAACCCAAAATGGCGGTAAAACAAAATGGCCACCAGTAAACAATGTTTGTAGCCAAACAATTATAAACGTTCTTTATATCAGTACAATCGACATTGTTTAAAGACTGGCTTTAAGTGGTAGAAAAAATTTAGGTTTATAAACATTGGCCGCCTGCCAAGCTGTATGGTAAACATATAATTATAATGGGAGTATGGTGGAACACGAAATGGCCGCATATGAACAATAAATAACAAACACGTAGGAAATTTTTACTGATATTTTTTATTAAACGGAAAATACATCTGATTAAAATATATATTCAGTGGAACACAGAACAAGTCCCCCATACAAGCACACACACAGGCACGCATGCGTACGTGCAAGCACATATACAGAGAGCTATAGACATACACGTAATAATCATCAGGACGTGTTTCTATTCTAGGACAAAATCAATGCTAGTCTCGTGCTGGCATCGCCTGTTTCTTTGTACATGGAAACATGCATAATTTTGTACTGATGGTGAGGTTGTCTGGCCTTTTTGGGACAAATACATTGAAATAATTCCTTAAATTAACATGTATACAATATTCAAAAAACATATAAATACGATTGCATATACAAATGCGCAAACTCACGTCATCACAACTAAACTTGTCAAATTGTATACATTTTGCGCAACAACCTGAATATCTCACAAAATTTTATACTTCTGACTCATATTATCCAATACGGGCATTCCTGCATTTGCAACTTGCAAACATGCACCTTGTGGTATACTTGTAGGAGATAAGTTCCATGCAAGATCCAGGAACTGCCTATAGCTTCAATAAAAAAACAATTCAATTTCAACCTCTGGAACAGGTGGTTTGACCCCTTCTTCTTCACTGAACCAACCCAAGCAATACTAATGTGCACACAGAATAAGATGTTGGGGTAGAAATCTTGCAGGATCAGGTTTGAGCTAAGAAATTGTCCCATCTGCTTGGTAGAGAAACATCCCCGTTTTCAGCCGGTCTATTGACGAATTTGTTCTCCCGTAAAATCTGTACTTCCCAGTCCATATTCGACGTAGAAAAGTTACTCCTAGTTCCATATTCTACATAGAATATGGACTCTCCTCCCGTAGAATATGGGCTCCTGTCATAGATTATATACTACCCTGTGGAGTATTTTACAAGGCAATTAGTTTCTGTATGAAGGCAGTACTCCGTTTCAAGGCAGTACTAGTACTCTCATAATTCTCCTAGCAAATGTTTGTCTCTGTTTTTGTGTGTGAAATTCTTCGGTGTTATAGCCAGGCGCATAGGCTAGTTTTGAAGTTTGGAGCCGCAGATACGAAGTGTTGTGGGTACAAGAAGGGCGTACCCTCCAATGCTTATTGCTGATTTGTTTTAAATTGGTACTTTCTTATATGCTATTTAGATGCACTCTAAAACGATTTAAGGACTCTTGTACATCTAGCACTTATTATTCAACCAATAAAACATCATTATGTTTGTTAATGTACCGCATCAGTTCTACCTAGCGAGCGACCTCAAATCTGAAAAAAAAGAGTGCCAGCTACTCTTTTTTTAATGTTAATAACGCCATATCGTCGCCCGAGTGGAACGATGCTCCATCTTCCATTTTCAGCTTTGGAGAAAACAGCTCGCAAAGTTTTAAATTTAACGGATCATGCATTAATCATTTCTCATTATTAACTCTATCGGTGCCTGCATTGTCGTCTGCTGGGCATAGTTTCGTTTATTTTTAATGTAAGTATGTGCACTTCTTCCATTTTCTTTATAAAACAGTAAACAGAGTGTCAGACAGTTTGGATCGTGATGAGACGCCGAGCTACTCGGCGTCTCATCTGGATCCAAACTGCTTGGATGTGATATCATAAACATGTCATTGTGGCACGGAAGGGGTTAATTAATATGTATGTTCGTACTGAAAAACAGTATTTGGAAACGTAAAAATATAAATATACATTTGTATTTTATGTCAGATATTTACTTTAGAGATAGAGCATTTTTGTGAAAAAGCTGAAAACATTTTTAAATGTGTAATGCTGTATTGGGAAATGGAACAAACTGACACAAGGACATTAATACTATTCAATAGATATATTAACAGAAATTCGTAAGTCCTTGTTACAACAAGAGTGACAGTAGACACAATATACGCCCGTCGGGGTCTTGTTCAACATAAACTGGGGTTAACGTATTTGCTGAACTCAAATTCTAAGCCCAATTTTGCGACCAAGTTTCAAGGTTGTAAATAAGCATACTTTAACAAAAAACCTTAACCAAAAATTCTAAATTGAAAAGTGCCATAATTGTGTCTAAATGCTTGACAGAGTTGCATTGTATTTACTCTTGCCTACAGATGAAGCTTCTGATGGTGAACAAATGTTTCAAGTTTAAAAGCTTTATCTGAAAGGGTTATGTAAATAAGTGGACTTTAACCAAAACCTTAACCAAAAATTCCAAGATAAAAAGCGTCATAATCATGTCAAAATGTTAGACAGAGTTATGTACTCTTGCCTACAGGTGAAGCTTGTGATGGTGAACAAGTGTTCCAAGTTTAAAAGCTTTATCTCAAAGGGTTATGTAAATAAGTGGACTTTAACCAAAACCTTGACAAAAAATTCTAAGTTAAAAAGGGACATAATTCGGTCAAAATGCTTGACAGAGTTATTTACTCTTGCCTACAGGTGCAAGTTGTGAAGGTAAACAAGTGTTCCAAGTTTAAAGGATTTATTTCAAAGGGTTATGTAAATAAATGGACTTTAACAAAGCCTCAACCAAAAATTCTAAATTAAAAAGGGGCATAATTCGGTCAAAATACTTGACAGAGTTATTTACTCTTGCCTACATGTAAAGGTAGTGAGGGTGAACAAGTGTTCCAAGTTTAAAACCTTTATCTCAAAGGGTAATGTAAATAAATGGACTTTATCAAAGCCTTAACCAAAAATTCTAAGTTAAAAAGGGGCATAATTCGGTCAAAATGCTTGACAGAGTTATTTACTCTTGTCTACAGGTGAAGGTTGTGATGGTGAACAAGTGTTCCAAGTTTAAAAGCTTTATCTCAAAGGGTTATGTAAATAAATGGATTTTAACAAAGCCTTAACCAAAAATTCTAAGTTAAAAAGGGGCATAATTCAGTCAAAATGCTTGACAGAGTTATTTACTCTTGCCTACAGGTGAAGGTTGTGACGGTAAACAAGTGTTCCAAGTTTCAAAGCTTTATCTCAAAGTGTTATGTAGATAAGTGGACTTATTCCACATAAATTGAGGTTAACATTTTTGCTTAACGCAAATGCTAAACGCAAATTCTAAGTCCAATTAAGTGACCTTGACCTTGGATAAACGAGCCGGGACTTGGCAGGCTACTGTAGCATGTCTAGATATACATTATGATTAAATTTGGGAAGGATCCACCAAGCGGAACTTGAGTTAGAGATGTTACAGACAGACAGACCGGTTAAATTTTTTGCTAAACGCAAATTCTAAGTCCAATTGTGTGACCTTGACCTTGGATAAACAAACCGGGACTTGGCAGGCAACTGTAGAATGTCTAGATAAACATTGTGTTAAAATTTGAGAAGGATCCACCAAGCGGAACTTGAGTTAGAGATGTTACAGACGGACAGACGGACAGACGGACAGACACACAGACAGCGCCATTCCATAATACGTCCCGTTTTTTCAAACGGGCGTATAAAAAGCAAAGAAGATAAACAAGTTCTTATAATACAAACGGCGATAATTTGTAACTGCAAAATAGTAATATAAACTTAGCTTCTGAAATAGAAGGTAATACATGTAGTGTCGGTCATTAAATTATATAAATAAATGGAACAATTTGCACTATAGAGATATTAACGCGACAATGAAGGAACCAAATATGTCATAGAAATAATACCATATATGTGCTTTCAACAACTTTAGAAACAAAATATTGAATATCTAAATGAAATAAATTACAGTTGTCGTAGTACGTATATTTATTAAAAATTGCATCTCAAATCCCACCTGAGTTTTTACGTAAACTAATAACTTAACAATTGCAGAAGTAAAGTGACTAGTAGTGTGTACATAGGATCAGACCCAACATTTATGACGTTTGATCTGGATTCAAACTGCATGAACGCACTGCATGTAATCAGAGAGAATCCAAAGAGTTATTCATTTCCCTGTAGAGCATCCATGTAGGATATAATGACATCATGAATATTTATTACCTGAATTTGTATAATGGCATACCGTATGTGTATTGGTTGAAACTGTAGAGCCAGATCTCTTATAATTTCATAAGCAAACAGAGCAAACCCTGATGAGATGAGTCCTACATTAGGTGTCTGATCTCGGTCTACTCTGTTTGCAAAAGCGTGAAAAGGATTTTATGAGTTTTATTGCTCTGCATTATAGTATATGGATAAATTTAACAAGCTGCTACCAGTCACAAGATTGCTTTCCATTAATATTTAGTTATATGATTCAAACAGATCGGCTTATTGGAGCTTTATTGCTTAACATTATAGTATATAAGTTAATTAAATATATTTCAGGAATAGTACTACTACCAGTAACAACCTTTCTCTCCATTTATGTTTGTGTATATGATTCTAACAGATGGGTTTAATTGGTTATTGTTTCGATTACTGTATATGAAGATGATGATGATGAACATATTGTAAATTTCTATTTCTCGGTCCGGATTTCTAAATAAAGATGCCTTCTGCTTTTCCCGGCCCACTCAATATCCGTCGAAAACATAGCCTGTTTCGGATATGATTATATTAACAAAATATGAAGTATTGTTAAGAAATTAACATCCTAGTTCCATTTATCTGTCTAAATCAGTTTCAATACAAATATATTTACATTTTTTATTATTATTATCGCATTTAAATGTGGTTCCATCACTTTCTTACATGTTTTGTTTTAATTAGCGATGGCCAGCAATGTGCTTGAGAAGGGATGATCTAATTTACCGACACTATTTGAATGTCGGTGTAGGGAGATCAACAACTAGCTAAAACTATTTTTTTTTCCGCTGTCAAAGTGCAATTAGTGTTAAATCAAACACATATAAAAAGAAAATGACTATGCGTTTATAAAATACATTTCTGTATTAAGAGTTTTGGGCGGCCATTTTAGTTTAACCCTCGAGATATTACTTTGAATGCACTAAAGGATATTCAGTTTCAATAAAATGTCTTCAATTGGTGGTTTGTACATTTGAACAGAACAATTTAGTGTTACGTCAAGATTTTTGATGTAGTGCATCCTTGTGTTGCTGGAAATAGTGTTCGTTGGAGACCATTCTTTTCAGCCATTTTGTACCTTAAATACGGAATATACAGCTTGGCAAACGGCATATTCGGTTTTTGCACATTCAACTTACGTAAAAACAACTGTTTGCAAACTTTTAACACGAAATGTCTAGTGGTGTCAGAATTTTCCGAATTCTGCCTAGCTAGTCTAGTCGGGTTTCTAGAAATTGTGAAAAATGAAAGAGCAGTAGGCATTTCGTGTTAAAAGTTGGCAAACAATTGTGTTTACATAATCTGGGTGTGCTGAATCCGAAAATGCTGTTTGCCAAGCTGTATCTTCCGTATTTAACTGGTAAAATGGTTTCCGATCAATAACTGCTAAGGGGTTTGGCTTAGGATCTTAGGACCTTCAAAATTACTGTGGTGATTAGTCATTACCACTAAATGACCCCTACTGGTTTTGAGGTCACTAGATCAAAGGACAGGGTCACTTGACCTTAACTGGTGAAATGGTTTCCGATGAATTACTTCACAATGGTTCGGCTTAGGATCTTCAAACTTGCTGCGGTTATTAGTCATGACCACTAGATAACTCCTATTGTTTTTTAGGTCAAAAGTCAAGGTCGCCATAACCTTTACTGGTAAAATGGTTTCCGATCAATAACTGATGAAGGGTTTGGCTTAGGTTCTTCAAACTTGCTGTGGTGATTAGTCGTGACTACTAGATGTCCACTATTGTAGTTGAGGTCACAAGGTCAAAGGTCAAGGTCACTATGACCTTAACTGTGAAATGGATTCCGTAACTTCAATAACTGCTCAAGAGTTTGGCTTAGGATCTTTAAACTTGCTGTGATCATTAGTCATGACCACTAGAATACCCAAATAGTTTTTGAGGTCACTAGATCAAAGGTCAAGGTCACCATGACCGTAACTGGTGAAATGAATTCGGATCAATACCTGCTCAAGGGTTTGGCTTAGGATCTTCAAACTTGCTGTGGTGATTAGTCATGAACACTAGATGATCCCTATTGGTTTTAGGTCACTAGATCAAAGGTCAAAGCCACCATGACCGTAAGTGGTGAAATGGTTTCCGATCAATAATTGCTCAATGGTTTGACTTAGGATCTTCAAACTTGCTGCGGTTATTAGTCATGACCACTAGATAACTCCTATTGTTTATTAGGTCACTAGGTCAGAGGTCAAGGTCACCATGACCTTAACTGTGAAATGGTTTCCGTTCAATAACTGCTCAAGGATTATGCTTAGGATCTTTAAGCTTGCAGTGATTATTAGTCATGACCACATGATGACTCTTATTGTTTTGTGAGGTCACTAGATCATGGGTCTGGGGGTATACATGTTTTACAATTATCTCTTGTTCTCGTTTAAATTGAAATAAATTAAGGAAAACGAAAGAGAGAGAGAACGTTGGAGTCGAATGGCGCGGAGGGACCACAACCCGCTCCTATGGCCGGGTTTCCGCCGAACCTGATGACAAAACCAGGGAGTTAAAGGAAGCGCGCATTTCTAGTCTTGTCAAAGTTGTACAGCAGCTGCAGAAACAATCGAATATAATTTAGAATATAAGTTATCCCTTTAACGCACCTTGACACGAGTGACTTCCCGAATACTTTTGGCAGCAGTTTGGATCTGGATGATACGTAGGGCAGCCCGATTTGACATTACGATTGTTCTTTTGTGTAGGAAGAGAAAAAATATACATATACATATTTATTAAATGCGGCGGATAACCGTTCTCTCAAAGTACTAAGAATAAGTTCAGTAACATACAATTGCGTGGAATCTGTAACCTATACAAAGTGGTTTGAGAAAACTATCCCTGAACTTGTCGAGTTATATACTGACAAATATCGCCTGTTGCGTAGTCTATTCCGGGATTCGCGCTTCTATATTCGTAATTGAGTTAACACTTTCCTTCATATTTATAAACGCCTTTTCACGCATCAGCAAACAGAGTAGATCCAGATCAGGGTCTAATATGTTTGCTAATATAATTTGATATATATGTTCCTGTAGTCTCTAAAATGACCACAAGGTTTCATATTCTACATTTCATACATTTCATTATTTTATTATATTTGTTATTCAAGAATTAACTTAGGTAAAATCCGCAATGGGCGGATTCAAGCGTGAAATTATTAGGTAAAGTGTTAAATAATTGCTAAATGAATGGTGCAAATGACAATGTCCAGATAAGCTGTGTAAATTTCAACATTTTCAGGAATACCTCCTTTATCTCTGCACCAAACTCTATACTGTGACCACTCTTCGAGACGATTCTAAAGAGTGGCCACAGTAGGCCTATAGGGATCGGTGAAGAAATGACGATTTTAGTACTTGGGTACCTTTATCTGTAGCTCTGAAATTTATTATTGATGTGTAAGCCGAATGAATTAATCCTTCCCAATTTCGCCAATCGCAGAAAATGTTTTACAAGGTTTGCAATCATAACGACATCTGAGCTGTATACAAAAGAAGCGTAAAAATCTAATTTGCCGCAACTCATTAGAATCGCATCTCATAATTCTAATGAGTTGCAACAATAAATAATTTTACTGAAAAATAAGAGTTTTCAGTAGATCGGTACGGTACGTACCTTGCCTATAGTCCATACACACTTTTTGTTTATCTGCGTTATTTTAACCTTTTCCCTCTTATAAACACCTTCATTTTCCGGTTCCGGTTCACTTCTGTGAAGTGCCGGTTGACTCGTATATATTATACCTGTATATCCATTTTGTTACGCAATATATTCGGCGTCACAAATATTTTGGATCATGGTGAGTCGTCGAATAATTCGCTGTCTCACTTAACTATATCCAAACTACTTGCAGCGTTGTAAAACGGCCATAAGAGATTTTGACTGGATTCGGTCCCGTTTCGGTTCTGTGGTCAATTTGATTAAGTTCAGTACTCGGCATCTGATATGCCTGCATCAGCATCAGCACACCGTGAGTGTTTGTATTAAACGAACTCATGTAAAGTCACCAAATTAATCTTCAAAAGAGCAGTGTGAACCCTTATCCAGCTATGAAAGTCTGCGCATGGGCAAACTCTCGTATGCTTCATTTTAAAGCTCCACAAAATGACTTTTTGTAGAACTAACAAAAGAGAGACTGGGTGTCAAACAGCTTTGAGCCGGGCGAGACGACGACTCACTCTGTGTGTCATCAGGATCCAAGCTGTTTGCATATGGCATATTGGCAGGGTAAGGGTTAATATCCGATCGCTATGCAGTGCAGCAAACCCCCCGTATTTCGGTTTATATTCACATGTATTTGATTCCTGGAATTTTCCCATTTCTTGTCGTGTTCTTACAATAAATATACTTTTCAGGTTTGTTTGAGTCGGGTTTGATATCTATTCTACGTGTGTTAGGTTACCGATATGTATCGATTGTTTGAGTTTGATGTTTTTTCTACATTGTCTACGATCATCGTACGATTATTTGTGTATACTGATCGCGGCTTATCCATACGGTGACTGAGCAGCGACCGTGCGGAGATCGTGCGATCTCCGTGCAGTCATCGTGCGGTCTCCGCTTGCTTAAGGCAATCGTACGGAGCCCGTGCGGAAACCATACGGAGACCAGCGGGGTTGTTAATGCAGGAAGTGTAAAATAAATATGTACCCATCAGAAATCTCAAAGCGCCACACGGCCATCGTGCAGTCGCCGTGAGGTTGCCACAGGACGACCGTGCGACGTCCGTACGATTGCATGGGTATCACACGGACACCGAGCGGCAGCCTTATGGTGATCTTGCGATAACCGTACGGTCGCCGAACGATTATCTTGGCTACATGTACACCGAAAATGCCCGTACGATGCCTGTAACCACGTGTTTACGGGCTGCGGGCTTGAGATTTTTGAAAACTTGTTTTTATGACAAATCGCAGGGGCTATGACGCCCGGGAATCCGTAAGAAAATCGTACGGTGACCGTATGGTTTTGACCTTACGACGAGTCTACGGGCCCCGTTAACTCATCGCTGGGCTAATGTAAACTAGGCATAAGTTGGAACAAGTTACTTTTTTGGTATTACTGATCTGTCTGTCACTGATGATCTAATTCTTTTCACAGAACTACAAAACCATATAAAGGATACTAAACGATTCAAAAAGTGGAACATGTACATTTGCAGATGGTAAACAAATTAATCTGTAACCTAGTTCTAGTGCATGAACACTTTGATAATGGTCTTCTGCTTCTCCTTTCCTCTTCCTCGTCAGTTTCTTGACTCTTCACCCATTATGATAGCGATTCTTTAAATCTTACTGAATGGTGCAGTTGTAAAGCACTACCAGCATTGACAAAGGTTATACAATGGGGAGGACCTTTACTGGTGTTGTTAGAACGTGTGGTCTAACCCTATTACTTGATTTTGATAGTGGTATAATGTACATACGTATTGTGTTCAACTGTAACTAGTATGAGTAATGAAATATGTATAAGCTACGTGTGATTATAACTGTAGTGGGTTGCATATTTTTTATAAATGTAGCGGGTTGCATGTGTGTTAACTGTAGCGGGTTTCACGTGTTTTTAAATGTAGCGGGTTTCATGTGTGTTTATATAAAACTGTAGCGGGTTGCATGTGTGTTTATATATATAACTGTAGCAGGCTGCATGTGTGTTTGTAACTGTTGTAGGTTGCATGCATGTTTATATATAACTGTAGCGGGCTGCATGTGTGTTTGTAACCGTAGCGGGTTGCACTGTTTCTGGAAACCGTCAAACTGAAATTAGGGTTTCATCTGATGGCGTAAATCTCAGTCACTTGAAACAGTTTCCCCAGATAATCCCCATTGTTTCAAAACCCCACCGGTACACGAGTAAATTCTCAACAGCGCCCTTTTCTAAGAAAACGGAAACTCTTGTGCATGTAAATCGCGAAGCTCCAATGCCAGTCAGAATTCAGACTTTTGTAAAGGTATGCAGTTTAAACCCCAGGTCAGTCAAAAACAAGGCCCTTTCTATTTGCGACTATATCGTTTCAAATGACTTTGATGTGGTAGCCATTACGGAAACCTGGCTCGGTAGTTCTGTAGACAAATCGTGTTTAAACGAACTGGTTCCTACTCATTACAAAATCGGACATGTCCCTCGCTGCAATGGCAACCGTGGCGGTGGGGTAGCAGTCATATATAAGGCTTCAATAGGACTCCGCCTCCATACATCAACAAGAGATAATGATTTCTCAAACTTTGAGTACATGGACTGCACTTTAAGTATCCGAGATTTCACTCTGCGTCTAGTAGTTGTTTACAGACCGCCACCATCACGTGCAAATGGTCTAAAAACTGGGGATTTTCTTGAGAATGAGTGGCCATCTTTCTTATCTAAATTTGCCACCACCGACAGACCGGTCGTCATTGTAGGGGATTTAAACATCCACCTTGACATTCCAAATGACAGGAACACTGCTAACTTTGTTAGTACACTCGAATCATTTGGACTGCAACAACATGTGAGTGAAGCCACTCATATAGGGGGACATACCCTTGATGTTGTTATTACACGGGACGGTGATGACTGTGTGTCAAACATTGAAGTCACAGATCCTGGACTGTCCGACAGTAGTGGTAAAGTTTCGCGAGATCATTTTTCCGTAACTTTCGAGGCAAAGGCCGCGAAACCCCCAACAGTGAGGAAAACTGTTTCATTTCGGAAACTTAGGGCAATTAATATAGAATCATTCAAAAGAGATCTCGTAAACTCGGAACCCATCGAATCGAGTATGCAGACGACAGATGTTGATGAGCTGGTTAAGTCATATACACAAACACTGGCGGCACTTGTCAATAAACATGCACCACTGTGTACAAAAACCATAACGCTCAGACCATCATGCCCTTGGTATACCCAGGAACTGCATGATGCTAAACATGTAAGGCGCAAGTTGGAACGGAACTGGAAAAAGTCCAGACTCACAATAGACCATCAGCTATACAGAGAACAGTGTGCCAAAGTCAACAGGCTACTAATTAAGTCAAAGATTGATTTTTACTCAGAGAAAGTTGAAGCATGCCAGGCAGACTCAAAAGGTTTTTTCAGAGTCACTAAGCATCTGCTAGGTTCAACTAGTGACATCTCATTGCCTAAGACTTCGTCCTCGAAGCATCTTGCACAAGAATTCAGTGACTTTTTCGTTGACAAAGTGGACAAAATACGTGCTGATATTGCATCAGGCACTGTATCCAGTGCGCCGACTGACACTGAGATGCAGCATTCAACAAACGTATTAGAAAAGTTTGCTACAGCTACAGTAGAAGAAGTAGGACAGATCATTAAGGCATCCCCCTGTAAGTCTTGCGAACTTGATCCAATACCTACATGGCTATTAAAGTCATGCCTTGATGAACTCCTACCGATTTTGACAAACATTGTAAACTCCTCTTTAGACAATGCCTATGTTCCAAAAAGTTTCAAAAGGTCACATGTCAGACCTATTTTAAAGAAACCGGATCTCGATTCAAATGAACTTAAGAATTATAGGCCTATATCAAATCTGCCATTTGTCTCCAAAGTGTTAGAAAAAGTGGTTGACAAACGCATTGAGTCCCACCTGAACTCAAACAATCTACATGAGCACTATCAATTAGCATACCGAAAGCATCACTCAACAGAGACTGCTCTTCTGAAAGTTCAGAATGACATCCTTCAATCCCTAGATAAAGATGAAACAACAGTTCTGGTGATGCTTGACTTATCGGCTGCATTTGACACTATCGATCACGAAACACTGCTAAAGCGCCTTGAAAAAGACTTCGGAATCATTGGGAAACCCCTTGAGTGGATGACCTCCTATCTAAATGACCGCTATCAAATAGTGTCAGTAGATGGGGAGTTGTCCACCCCAGTTAATATGAAATATAGCGTGCCACAGGGATCGGTCCTTGGACCAAAAAACTACATCATGTACACAAAACCTGTCGGCTCAATCTGCAGAAACCATGGGCTAAAGCACCATTTTTATGCCGATGACTCGCAATTATACCTGTCCTTTAAGCCCAAAGACATTTCCTGTCAACAAGAAGCTTTATCACGAGTTGAGATCTGTCTCAACGAAATAGTCTCTTGGATGCACCAGAACATGCTGAAGCTCAATACTGACAAAACTGAGGTCATCCTGTTTCATGCAAAAAACACAGTAGTACCTGAAGACATTCATGTGCCCCTCTAAGATCAAACCGTCTTTGTGTATAAAGAATCTCGGTACATGGCTCGATTCACAAATGGATATGGCATCACACATCAATTCGGTGTGTAGGTCTAGTTATGCACAGCTCCGACGAATAGGTCATATAAGAAAGTACCTCTCACCTGATGCTACCAAGACTTTGGTGAACTCTCTGGTTACATCAAAAATAGACTACTGCAACTCATTGCTGCATGGAATTTCAAAAAACACACTGCAGAAACTTCAAAGAGTTCAAAACACATCAGCCCGCATCATAACCAGGACTCCTCGATATGATAATATCACGCCTGTTTTGAGAGAACTTCATTGGCTTCCGGTTCAACATCGCATTGAATTCAAAATTCTGACACTTACGTATAAAGCCATGCACAATGAATCCGCCAAGTACATTGTCGTCATGCTTGACGTGTATCGGCCCCGCAGAGAATTAAGGTCAGCAAGTAGCTCCTTGTCGTTGGTTGTACCAAAAGGTCGTAAGGTAAAATACGGTGAGAGAAGTTTCATGAATGCAGCTCCAAAACTCTGGAATGCTCTGCCATCAGGCATTAGAGATGCAAGCTCACTGGCATGTTTCAAAAGATCTCTGAAAACACATTTCTTCAACATATACTACTAGGACAGTTTAGGAAAAGTAGCTTATAATCATCAATTCTCATACCTTACGATTCCTCTGCCATTGCAGCCCTTGGGATATGCTGTAGGAATCAATCTCTCATTGACCGAATAGATAATCATGTGGTTCCTACCGGTTAGTGATTTCATATTTATTGTATATCATATTTATTGTATATATATTGCTTATAATTCACCGACTTGGTATAAATAATCATGTGGTTCCTACCAGTTGGTGATTTTATACTTATTGTATATTTATTGCATATCTTTCATTGACTGGGTGAATAATCATGTGGTTCCTACCGGTTAGTCGTTATACATTTATTGTATATCTATTCCATATCTTTCATTGACCGGGTGGATAATCATGTGGTTCCTACCGGTTAGTGATTTTATATTTATTGTATATATATTGCATACATTTCATTGACTGGATGGACGATCATGCCGTTCCTTCCGGTTTATGATTTCATATCTATTGTATATCTTTTGTATATCCTTCACTAACCCTCCGGCTAGTGACTTTATATAGCTGATAGATAGGCATTATATACCTGATATGTTTTATGTCTCATTCTTGTCAGTTATCCAGCCGGTCGGTTTATATAGCTGATAAGAAATGTCCATATGTTCTATGTTTAATGTTCTTTCTTTATCATCTATCCAGCCGGTCGGTTTCAAGTAGTTGATGGAAAGATGTAATGTCTTCTGTTCCATGTTTCTTTCTTATCATCCATCCAGCCGGTCGGTTCATGTGGCTGATAGAAATGCATAATGTTTTTTTAACATTGCTTCATGTTTCATTTTTGTCGGTTAACCAGCCGGTCGGTTTATTTAGCCGATAGATATGGATTGTAATAATCACTGACTTTATATTTATTGCATATCTATTGTAAATCTTTCATTGTCTGGATAGATAATCATGCGGTTCGTTCCGATTATTGATTTCATCCATGTACAACGCTTTTGAACGCACATATCCCGTGTGAAAAGAGCGCTATATAAATGTGGTATAATAATAATAATAATGTGTGTTTATAGCTGTAGCGGGTTGTATGTGTGTTTGTAACTGTAACGGGATGCATGTGTGTTTATAGCTGTAGCGGGTTGTATGTGTGTTTGTAACGGTAGCGGGTTGCATATGTGTCTGTAACTGTAACGGGTTGCATGTGTGTATAACTGTAACGGTCTGCATGTGTGTTATAACTGTAGCGGGTTGCATGTGTGTTTGTAACTGTAGCGGGTTGCATAAAAATTATGCGTTTACAACTGTAGCGAGTTGCATATGTGTCTGTAACTGTAGCGGGTTGCACGTGTGCTTGTAACTGTAGCGGGTTGCATGTGTGTTTATATTAAACTGTAGCGGGCGCGTTATATACACAACTATGTGTTTATAACTGTAGCGGTTTGCATGTGTGTTTATATAAAATTGTAGCAGACTGCATGTGTGTTTGTAACGGTAGCGGATTGCATGTGTGTTTCCAACTGTAAAGTGATGTAGGTGTATTTATAACTGTAGCTGATTGCATGTGTGTTTGTAACTGTAGCGGGTAGCATGTGTGTTTATAACTGTAGCGGGTTGCACGTGTGTTAGGAAATGTAGTGGGTTGCATGTGTGTTTGTAAATGTAGTAAGTTTTATGTGTGTTTGTAAATGTAGCGGGTTGCATGTGTGTTACAGCTGTAGTGGGTCTCCGGGGTGCGACATGGTCAAGTGACAGATGTAGTGACTCTCACACATTTCTTTTTAAGAATTCTCAACATTTGAACCGCACGGCATGCTATTAAGGCTGTTTTATACTGTTTTATCGAATCATTTTTACTATCTCTGTTTTAGAAGTACGTGTAGTGACTTTCAGGTGTTATACACAATGTAGTGAGTTTCAGGTATTGGTTGGGATGTTTGTGTGTGTGTATGTGTGTCATGCTGTCTATCGGTATTTTGGTGGTGGTTGCGTCTTGTATGTGGCTTTGCCTGCTTGACTTTACTACTTTTCCATTAACCATATAAAAAATTAAGTTAATATCATTTCAAATGAAAATGTTATGGCCGTCCTCATATTTCCATAGATTTGCATTTTTAAGTGCAAGGGCCATAACTCAAAAATGACAAATCAAATGAACCTCAGAATTTGGCTGAGCTTCAGGTCTTGATGCATTAAACGTGTGTGTGAAGTTTCATGAATATCTGTCTAACAGATTTTCCAGAAAATAGCGGACAAATTATAATATATATTTGCATTATTTTTAGTAAAAGGGCTATAACTCAAAAACAAAAATTCAAATGAACATCAGAATCGACTCAGCTTGAGATCTTGATGCATTAAACATTTGTGTGAAGTTTCATTAAGACCTCTTAAATAGTTTTCCCAGAAAACAGCGGACAAACTATTCCCATGTATTTGCAATATCTTTTAAGGACAAGGGCCATAACTCTGGAACGGAATATCAAACGATCCTCAAATTCATCTTAGCTTCAGATCTTGATGCATTAAACATTTGTGTGAAGTTTCATTAATATCTCTCAAATAGTTTTCCGAGATTGCATGTATTTGCATTATTTTTAAGTAAAAGTGAACCGCAGAATCGACTCAGCTTCAGACCTTGATGGATTAAACATTTGTGTGAAGTTTCATTAATATCTCTCAAATAGTTTTCCAAGAAAACAGCTGACAAACTATTTGCATGTATTTGCATTATTATTTAAGGACAAGTGCCATAACTCTGAAACGAAAAATCAAATGAACCTCAGAATCAACTCGGCTTCAGATCCTGATGCATTAAACATTTGTGTGAAGCTTCATTAATATCTCTCAA
This sequence comes from Azorinus chamasolen, assembly GCA_963576725.1. NCBI lineage: Eukaryota > Metazoa > Mollusca > Bivalvia > Cardiida > Solecurtidae > Azorinus > Azorinus chamasolen. Next base: position 19,733,714 of record OY755238.1, read on the forward strand.
ATAGTTTTCCGAGAAAACAGCGGACAAACAAAATTTTGACGGACGAACGAACGGACGGACAGGGACACGCCAATATACGACCACCTTTATTAGGCGGGCATATAAAAAAATTCGTTTAAAAGCTTGAGCAGGTGAGCCTAACGGTAAAGATAGTAAAGAAGTTTATTTAGTTTCAAGAATGGTTTTACTGGTTCTGTTACAGCTGCACAGAGAACGTCGTCGTTTCAGCTAATTTAGTTCCTTATAAATGTAACTGATATTATGATACTGTGAAAATGAATGAATTTAAAAACAATTGTGTAGGCAACTACCAAACTCATTTCAACAAAAAAGGCTTTAATCACCAAGAATTTCTCTTTCAGAACGGTAAATCCTTATGCCACATTTTCCAGATTATAATAAATGCTTTAAATAGCATTCGACAGTCATGCACTTTTATCAGTGACTCTGTAAAGTACATAATATGCAAACACGTTGAAGTCCGTCTAAAGAGTAAAATCCGTCTAAATGAAGAAACGGACAGTATTGTATGCATGTTCACAAATGGTATTGTGCCAGTCTCAGCCTCTCTGTCTGTGAAAACAGACAACTTATGACCAATTACGTGCTGGGGTGATTTGGCAGAAGGGCTTCAGCAAATTCTGCCCTCCGTCTGTTATTCTCGTTAGTACACTTTTGTTAGGGAAAATATAGAATCGATTGCATTAAAAACAGTAAAACCCCGTACGGTAACATATGCATATGGTGTATGCAAATAAATGGTACAAATAAATGGTCTGCGAGAACTGCACACGTATTTAGGTATTGGGCCGATTTGTCCGGGGACGCATCAGCTGTTTTGCTCTTCGTCTGTTATTTTATTTCCTACCCGTTTGTAAACAAAACAATATAACTGTAACACTGATAACTGTTGATAAAGCAACCTTTTTTGCATTGAATATGTTACCTACGTTATTGGTTATTAGTCTTTCTGTGCAGGCAGCCTGTTTCTCAATATGCGTTCCTAATCTTCTTTTTAATTCTTATTCTTTTTCAATTGTATGTCAATATGGAATCGACCGGGTGCCGAAGGCGCCGTCGATTCGCTCTACGGTAGATGGTTAAGCCCAAAAAAACTGCGTGTCAAAAGTGAATTAGGCTATTTCGGGAGCTTTCATTGGAAAGCATTGACCAGCGCCGAAAATCCGAATTTGACATGTAATTTTCTGAGAAATTCAGATGATTCGGCGACGCCGTAAATCGGGTAATAAACGTGGTACAGTCATTTGTTTTAGAAAATTCTTATCGCTACATTTCGAACATTCTTCAACTTTCTTCTGACAGTTGCCGCCATCTTGAAATTGACTCGATTCGACGAATTACTGTAAATAAAACATGACTTTTATCAAACAAACATTACAGATAATGCCTATAAATACACTTGAGAGGGTGCAACAGCTAAGTTGTAGTGTAAAAAAGTGAACTTTTATAATGAAATGACGAGCAAGCCGCGAAGCGGCTTGCGAGAAATAAATTGTATTTTAACATTATTCAGACTTTATGCCGCCGAAAACTTACAATGATTGAGGTTCCAGTGTGTTGGTACGCGACAGGTTGGACTATGTTACATGATAATAATCACTCCTTTTTTATGACGAGCAAGCCGCTAAGCGGCTTGCGAGGAACATATTGCTTTTTTACGCACACCTTTCATGATGCTCAGCTAGTCCACTTTTGCGTACGACTCTATCGAGCTACTTTCGGTTTTAACGATATCCCGGCAGACGGCAACCATCACAAAAATAGAATGCTGTCTTACAGTTCATTGATGAGACTAGATGCTCAGCTATAACCATGTTAAGATGTGTCTGGTTGGACTTCGTTAACATTTACTCAAGTACACTTTTGCAGAGTATTATACTATACCAAGATCAGACAGCTCATACAGGGAGGTTACCATTCGTTTCGCCCCTGGTGTTTCGCACCTGGTTGTTTCGCTCCAAATAGGAATCCTGGTCGTTTCGCCCCCAATACCCTGGTCGTATGGCCCCCTACAAAAATAATACTTACGAAATGCAAATTTCCAATACTTTAAATCTCAGGAAAAGTCCCATTTTGTAGAGTTTCAGAATTATCTGATCTTGGTCTACTCTGTTTGCAAATGCATGAAAACACGTTCATATGAGGGTAAGGGTTAAGAACAGGGAAAGGGTTACTAACTACTAGTATTAGTATAAGTGTAATTCCAGTATAATTATATGCTCTTTACAAAAGGTTTGGAGATTAAGATTTCATGTTGTTTATTTTTTGCAAATTTTAAACACAAATTTACAACTATACAATCTATGTATATTTAAAAGTAACAAGTTAATCAAGAAGCATAGAGCATGTAATTCAACACAATAAATCTAATTTTGACTGTTCTGGTATAGTCAAACGTTTTGGGGGAGTGGGATGTGGTAGGGATTCAATCAGACATGACATGTTCATAGATTCCGGTCTAAAAACCTCAGATCTCTTTAAACATACTGAAAAATAGGTATGAATATCAAGGTCTAAGTTAGCGTCTGCTCCAAATTGCCATTTTCCATAAATGCTATCAGTGTAGTTTGATTGAAGAACACCTTCTTGGCTTAGCCATAGAGGGAAGTCTAGGTTCAAATCCTAGCACTGCCTATTTAAAAGGCTTTTTGGAGTCAGTTATTTGCTATAGACAACCTTTAACCCTTTTCCTGTTCTATGTTTATTCCAAATTTGAATACCTACTGAATATTCATGGACAAAATATATTAATGAAATATGGAAGATGGAACATTATAGCCATTTAAAAACTAGAGATACAGATCTATCAAATTCCATTAGCAAACAGAACCTATAGGAGCCTTCTGGCCAGGTTCTACTGTGTTTGCACTTACATAAAAGTCGTTTGTACATGTATGGGCGAAAGGTTACAACAGAAAAAATAATGTCCCGAACAATTATTATGATACATGTACTGTACAATGTCCACTTTTGTGTCCATTGCTTTGGCAGGATGACAGCTAGGGTTTATTTTTTTATAGCATCTTTTATTTGGTCACATTTCTGCTGTAAGAATAATTGGTGAACATGCCAAGTATTCATTTCGTTTCCTATAAAATAAAAAATGGGGCATATGGCTAAAGCGTCACACTTTATTTATAGGTCAATGTGACCTTGACCTTGGTCTTCATTTACAAAATAAACATGTGCGGAGCAGACCTCATATACCGAATCAGCTAAGATCAAAGATATGGCATATGAGTTCATCTTAGGATGGTAGAGTGCCGTATACTAGTTTTAGATCAATATGACCTTGACCTCATTTACAAACAAGCCTGTCCGGAGCATATCTCATACACTACTTCAGCTAGGATCACCAAATATGGTGTGTGAGTACATCTTGGGATGGCGGGGTGTCACATACTATTCATAGGTCAATGTGACCTTGACTGTGGGCTTTTCAACAAAGAAAGCTTGTTTACAGCCTATCCCTACACCAAGTCAACTAGGATCATTACTAAATACGCTGTGTAAGTTCATCTCCGGATGACGAAATGTTGCATACTTTTTGTAGGTCATGTGGCCAAGACCTTGATATTTGACCTCAATTAAAAAAAGCTTGTCTTTTGTGGTGGCTTGAGTTCAAATTCTGCTCATACTATGCAATCTTCACTTTCATTTTGTAGTGCATATGCAGACTTGGTTACAAGCCACCTTTCATTGCCAATGCTTTGCTTTGGGGGCATGTGTCACCTACTGCGACACATTTCTTGTTTGGCTATATTCTGACAATAAATTGACATACATAAATGTATGTTCTTACGTAACACTATGAACTTCGTGACCTATTTCTCAGATAAACGATAATGGACACTACCATTATTATTGCTTAGGTTTTGTCGTGGTTGTGGCTTTCTTCACTATCAATTTTCAGATTTAATTTGTCACGCATCTTAATCATATGTAGACAGTGCATAATGTGCGAGATTCGCAACACTTGTTTTGAATTACGTTAATTACATGAATTGACATGGCATCTACTTTTTTTTAAATTTCACTAGTTATTTTTTACTTCATTGCACGTAAAATGTCGATGGTTGATTCCCGGCTGAGGCAGTGCCTTAGTTCATATTATTTTGTTATTAATTATTACATGTTATTATTAATATCTATCGTTGTTATGAACGAACAGTATTTTAATAAAACAATTTTTGTCCACTGGTTAAATTGGAAACCAAGACCCGCACATGCAAGCCCAGATACATATTCGTTGAACCAAGACAGCTATATGGAAAACATTGCAGCTTGCTAAGGCTTTTAAAGGTAAAGAATCGCTGCAGTCGTTTCGTTCAATTTACATAAGAGCCGGTCATGTTTTTATCCGAAATAAGTTGGTCTATCTGTATAAACAGTCACAAACCGTCTAGTGTTATGTCAACAAATGATAAAGGAGAAACAAAGCATAGCAATAAATAAATAATACGTTTGTGTCCGTATCGGAATATCCACCAATCGTCACTTACATTGAAGGTCTTTTACCGTCTATTGTAAGGCCTCTAGGTCGGGGAATTTCTCTGTCTGTATCCAAACTGCTCATATTAATGCTTTTCCGATGTCAAATACCACAACTTCAATGTGTAATCTACCCGCACATAACATTACCCACTATGTACGTAATGCCGTATTTACGGCAAATCCGACAAAAAATCGAGTTCGTTCTTTTCGTAGTATATATTGTTTTATACATTTGTTTGGTCATTCGGGATTATTAGTTTCGAAGTTATTAGTTTTGGAAATTGAATACCACTTAAGTCTGTGCTAAGGGGTGTGTGTAGTTTTGAACTTTTAATAGCTGCTCAATAACCGACTCAATGAAACAGAGTCTGCAATCGTCTCTTTTTGCATTCATGCTTTTGCTTTCAAGGATCTCTTACTTTCAGAACTTGGCATTATAAAATTAAATACATTGTTGTAAGTTATAACAAATAATACCAATGCATTTACTGGTAAAGTGTATTTATTCTTGCATATTCTATTGTATCCATGTTTGTTTCAGTTCTCCATTGGTGAGCCTTCATCAGACTGTAGCCTCAACGTGACGTCACAAGATGGGTTAATGGCTGCACTGGTTAACATCCTGTTTGTAGGAATGAGCATATTCCTGAATAAATTTTAATTTTAATTGACACATCTGTTATAGTAAACTATAATTGACTTAATAAAACTTTACATGGGATACTAGTGTTTATAACAAAAAAGAATAAAGAAAATTGTGCAAATCGTGTAGTCAAAATATATTGGAGTCGATTTCAAAAATCAAGAAAATGTAAAGTGATTCGCCAGAATCATGTATTGTATTCGATTTTCCAGTATACTTTTCTGCATTAACCGAATAGCGTGATCGTCTCTACGTGACGCTTCCCGGGTCTTTGATTTCGGACGCTCCCGACAGACCCAATTTTCTTGTAACAAAAAGCAAGGTTGTGAATGGCCTGCCGATGCTTATGATTTTATGTGGTTTATGTGATTTTCAGAAAGCCGTGGCATCTCAGTTTGAAATCGAAATTACTAACGTGTGTATGTGTATTTGAAATGAACCCGGTATAGGTCAGAACGTGGTTAGTTGTAAAAACAGGAGAATGAAAGCGTGCCAACCATGTGCAGTATAGATAAACAAACTAGGTCTGGCAGTTACGTCAAAACAATAACAAAACTAAAAATAGACAGGGTTTCCTCAATATATGATTTAAATGGGATAATTAACAAATAAGACAATCATTACACTATGGGATATCCGAAACCGTGCTCCAAAGGATGCGTATGCGGCTTTTCATGCGCGCTACTCGAGTTCGAAACTCACCGGCATTTATACTTGTATTTTTATATATTCTATATATTGTTATATCCCCCTCCCCTTTGGAAAAAATGGGGTATATTGCTATGCACATGTCGGTCGGTCGGTCGGTAGATCGATGGTTTCCGAGCGATAACAAATGAACGACTTGGCATAGAATCTTCAAACTTGCTGTTGTGGTTGGTTATGACAACTAGATGACCTCTAATATTTTTTAGGTCACTAGGTCAAAGGTCAAGGTCACAATGACCTTGTTAATGGTAAAATAGTTGCCGATAAATAACTGCTCAAGGGTTTGGCTTGGGATCTTCAAAGTTGCTGTGGTGATTAGTCATGACCACAAGATGACCTCTATAGTTGAGGTCACTAGATCAAAGGTCAGGGGTCTGGGGTGGGGTATACATGTTTTACAAACATCTCTTGTTTCTATATATTCTATTGTCGCTATATCGTTTGCTTGGTCTTTCTTTTCTGTTTTTGACATATGGTGTTGTTGAGGCAAAAAGAAGACAAAAAAAAGAAAAGATTTTACTTATGTGGGTTTCGAACCAGGTACATTTTGAGGATATCGCCTTTATCCACTCGGCTACGGACTCCACAATCATTTCATAATAATCAAATGTTCACAGTCTTCCCTTTTAAGAAATAACATGTCATATGAATATTCAAGTAAACAAATTATGACGTAACTGTCATGAATTCCCTGTCGGACTATACCACTGAGCGAGCGAGTGGCTTTGTCTAGTCCGTATCGATAGCTCCATTATTCAATAGCTAAAATGTAAGGACAGTCGGTAAAACACGCCAAATCGACTCAATAAAATGTAATATATACCTTCTAATTTTGCTGGGTGTAATTAAGACCAATAGTAGACTCGGCCTCTGTGTAACAGCTGGTAGATCTATCTAACGCAGTTTGATAACTAAATGCATTAGACCCTTCTACTGCATATCTAAAAACTGCATGCATTCTATCGCGGATAGTCATTAGAGAGCCGAGTATCATTCTTATATACTCTAATATTCATTTGTTGATAACGGGAAAAAAGTAAAAATGAAACAGAAACGACATTATCTATGTGCCATTGTGTTTGTTGGAATCCTGCTTATTGTCATGCAGATTTTCTTGATTATTTTTACATCAACTGGTAGGTAAAAATTGCTTGTTTGTTTTAAAAGTTTTATAAAGAAATTGTGGCGACGCCAACGGACGCCACCATAATAGTTTACACGTCGTAAAGAGGTTGTTGGTTATTTCGTTAAAATTTACCGAACAGGAGTCATGAATGCCCTTTACAAAGAGTGTAGACCAAGTTAATAAGAATTCTCTCATCAGGGTCTGCATTGTTTGTCATGTTTTATTTTATTTTTTTACACTTTTATTTAGAAATATCTTTAAATAATCACCATAATCTTGACCTGTTTTGAATTTTGGAATAGTCCATTTATGAATTTAGCGTTGTAATGGTTAATGTGCAATGATACCCTAAACAAACACTCTAAAATTTAATCCTTACCTTACCCTGCTGTGTTATTTGTTACATATATAATATATATATATATGTTGTTTTGCTATACCTATTTGTTGTTTTTCTACATATGTTGTTTTGTTGCATAATATTATATAATGTTGTTTTGCTAAGTGTATATGTTGTTTTACTACATATACGAGTTGTTTTGCTACATGCAAATATTATTGTGATACATATATTAGTTGCGTTGTGGAATATATATGTTATTTTGCTACATACGTGTGTTGTTTCATAGATATGTTGTTTTGCTACATGCCCTGTCGCGATTGATGGAAATTGTACAATAGACAATGTTCGAGATACATTGTACCTCAATAAAACCGCTTTAAACCGGACGCATGAATTAGTATCAAGATCGGTCTTTCAACCATGCGGCGGAGTCATTCATAATACCTAAGATACCATTCACATTCACAGTATAGTAGAACCTGTCTTAAGGGATATTTCATTTATTGAACAAGAGTCTCGAGTAGCGGATGGTTGCCTAGTACAGGACACATGTGTACCTGCATTACGCTACCATCTGCCTTACAGACCTATAATTGGACCTCTCAATGCTGACCGCTTAACAGCGGTTCTACCGTATAAGAGTTAGGGCATCATTGTTTTTACCTTTGTTTACTCTTTATACTTGTATACGCTTTTTTGTAGCCTTTGCAAGCGGAGAAGCCCCAGAACAGATGGTTCCACTAGGAATCGTCTGACCAGGTCCTGCTCTGTTTGCTTATGGTATAATATAGACCTTATTCTACAGTTTCTGCCATACGCTAATCCGTATGCTCAATATGCCATTATAAACATTCAGCTAAATGATATTCATGATATCATTTTGTCTCTCATTCATATTCGTTGCGTAAAACGTTACCCTTATTTGTGTCTCATGCAATTCGATCATATCAATGGATTAGATTGAAATAAAACAGCAAAATTTCTTTCAAACTGATGCTGTGCTATCACGGCACACGACGCTTTCTCTACAGTGCCCCCTCTCTACAACGACACCCTTTGGGATATGAAGAGTGTGTGTGTTGTTCAGAGGGAGTTGTTATAAGGAGGGAAAATCAAACATAACTAGCTTGTTTGCAGATCCCCAGATAAGGTGTATTTCGAGAACTAAAACCGTTATGCCTCAATCAAACCCTATGTTGTGACCACTCTGTAGAATCGTCACAAAGTAACAATTCTAAAGAGTGGTCACAACATGGGGTTTGATGGAGGCATAAAGAAAATTTGATGGAAAAAGGTTGTTTCTAGAGCCTTGTTGTTTCGGAAACAGTGACATGCGTTGTTGTAAGGAGGGAATCGTTATTGAGAGGGCCGTTGTAGGGAGGGAGCACTGTATATCTACCGCAACATTTTCAATTAAGCTTTGACATCTTAGAATATGCCATTATTTTCTTTAACCAGCAAGGATTATTAATTACTGAATAAAAACATATAAATCATTTTAGTTTCTTTTCTTCGCACTTCAAAACCAGTGTTTCGGTTTAGAGGATATAGGTCATTCATTATAGACTTTCTAGGTAAAACAAAAGCCTTCACAAACAATTTCTACACCCTGCGACAGGTCTCTACGTGTTATGAATTTCCTCAGTTAAACAATGGTGCATTTTCGAGAAAAATGAATTCAAAGTTCACCAAATGTATGAAATTCTTGTTGACACGTAGTGCTCACCATAGTAGAAAATCTACCCAAACTATGATGTCAGTGTATGACATACGATGACGTCATGCAATATTACATTAATACAGATAAGGGAACAATGGTTGCAGCCAAAGTTGAATTAGATCATCACTTTGCGATGGCCAAATACGAGGTAAGTTGTTGTTCTTTTTTTATGGCTTCTTCTGAAGATATAAATGCCTAAAGTTCAGAATGGAATGATTCACCAACCATTGCATTTCTTCCTCTGCCAACCAGTGCGACAGTTTTCAGATCAGTATCGAAAACTAATTAAAGATTGATGTTACTGAAAACAAAGTGTTTGAGTTGCAGTGTAGAATACATTTCACTGATTAGTTAGACTTTGAAAACAAGAGATTAAAAATCGCATACGAAAGGTGGTTTTGCCGTTTTTTCCAACTATGGAAGCCCATTCTAGCCGTAAATAAATAACACGCTGGTCATGAATTATATATTTGTTGCTGTATTGTACTGTTTTATCTTATTTCTGTTACATTTCTTATTACTAATAATGTTTTTTATGTTTAAACTTTAATAACAAATACATTTTAACAATAATTATTAACATGCATTGAAATAGACCGAATTTGTAATGTGTATATATATGCTTTTAGTTATGGCTATATACGTTTTATTGCGCTTTAGGTAATTTGAATCTGTTGCTAGACACAATATGCCGATCATTTCTATTCACAGCATGGCAAGTACAGATGATGCAACAATGCGTTGTGTATGGATAACAGTATTCATCTGTCAACTCTAGGAGAAAAGGGTTGCAATAATACCATTGCGGTCCGAAAAGAAAATGGTGAGATAAATGCGAAGTGTTTCTACAATACTGGCAATAATCTATACATTAAATGGTACATGGGTTGGGTGTGAGAATTTTGTGTATTATATATAAACGATACAAGAACTGTCCACACTTCTGATATTATCTGTTATGTGTTTAAGGATTAAGTGTACTCTAACAATACTCAAGATGTTGATTCTATCCTTATATTTATGCTAATCATTAGATATATAGGGGTATGTATTATCTTTTAAGGTAAGGCTGTGGAAATACTCCCTGGGCAAAGAGTACATCGCCGGTGTAGAAGAAAGTTATGTCACCCCAACTGGAAAAGGCAAAGACATACGTTTCGTCCGAATCAGTACTACCAAACACAAGAACAAGAGTCTGAGGTAGTTTTAATTACAAGAGAACATTTCTGTTCTGTGCAACATCTGCGTCTTAAATCTGTGGTAGAAGAAAGAAGACTCATTATGTTTAGCCTGTAATGACAATTCCAAAGGTCAATCAAAAAGGTATGTGGAGAGAGAAATAATAACTGGGCAAACGTGGTGTTGGATACGCCTATAACTTATCATCAGTGGAAGCATGTTACCATCAAGCATATTGCTCAAATTTTCGTCCAGGTTATAAATTCCCAAGACAATTTCAAACTGAAGAGTCAATTGATACACTTTTACAATCAAATGATAATGGATATTGCAGAGATCCGAAGAAAGTCAGAGCAGATCATGGCACTGTTGAAAATGCGTTCAAACAAGTGTTGCTGCAATTTGAAGAAGATAAGAGTGGACAACTGATCATTAACGACATGCTAAGACACTGGGAGAACCATGTGAAGAGTTTTATAGCAGTGTTAACATCGCAGTGGCAGTGTACTAATAACAGAAATAAATGGCAAATCGAACGCTGTAACATGAATAGCAAAGGATATTGAGAATTTGCATAAATTACATGAGGACAACTACACAAGGCAGTAAAGCCGAGAAAATGTCTATTATAGAAATTAGTAACAAACTGCAGTGAAACTCATACTTAATATTATTTATTACACTGACATAACAAGGGACAGTTATCCTTCGCCATCTAGTGTGATGTCTCTCGGTAAAAATACAGAGTACATGTATATTGGAACGAGCCTTTGAATCTGTCTACAGCAGATAATAATATAAGGACTCGGGAGCAGTAATCGCATCAATAGGACAGGCTATTATTCAGGCGGCAATGCCAAGAACAATTATAGCACCTCTTCATCTTGGTCTAGGAGTACGGATGCATTACCATATTGATTCCAAATTCCTAATTGATGTTATAAATGCCATGAGATTTTGTTCGTCTTACAAAGAAGTACAAAAGTATGAAATAAGTGCTGCAATAACTATTTAACCTACTGGTAGAAAATTCGGAGGAACAGGTTTTGCGATTTGTTCGATACAACGTGTACCACACATTCTGTCACTATTTATGACCACAACATATTTCACGGCTTAGACATAGTTACAGATATAACTCCTAAAGACAAAAGAACTCAACTCATTCCAAGGGTACATTCAACAAAAGAGGATCTATTCGAAACCGGGAAGATAAATGTTAAAATGTACCACCGATTCGAGATTGTTGAAAAAACAATGGGTAGACTGGTGTTCAAGACCCAGTCTGCTCTAAATGATAAACTTGAAGTCATCCTGAAATTATCCTGGAAAGACAGCTTGTGTTTCTTCCATTAATAAACCTCAACCCAAATGACCCCTCATGCAGATATTCAACCTTGCTGTATGTTGCCAAAGAAAGCCGTAATGTGTCTGCAACTCCAGTCATCACATTTAGCTTGCCTCTTTACTGAAAGAGTTTGACCATCGTATAGAATGAGCCGTGTATAAATGCAATAAACAGACTGCTGTGAGGCCTATAGGCTTCAATACCGAGATGTGCTTCCTTGGATCCATCGGTAATCCAATGGAAAAGTCAGGGCTCTCCAAACTTTTGTCCACTGTGTATGCAGTCAACACAGTCGAGCATATGCTCAATTAGAAAGCCTCAGGCAGGGCCATTCGTAGACATTTCCTTTTGATTGACGCACAAATACTTGTAGAACAGTCGTATCCTGTTCTCTCCATTGCATGGACGAAATGATTAAACAATCTCAAGATTTGTACCAGCTACAAAACAATGAAAGGCTGATGTATATGAAAGTGCTGTATGAAAAAATACGCAGTCGATTCCGGAGTCCAGGACTAGACACTTATGGATTCAGTACATGGAAATGGTAGAAACATTGAAAACCTTCATAGCTTCAGAAAGGACAGCGAATCGGACAGCACATCTCCCATGCTTTGCAGCTGCTGGAAACAATTTGTACTTGAAATCAAGTTATATGTACCTGCAACATATGAATTATCTGGAACAAACTTACTCAAATGTTTATGAAGCATTCGTTTCAAGAAATCATGTTGTCAGATGTTCCATCAGGTTTTGGGCAGGTCTTCTAAGTCAGGCTATTCACGTTTCCCTTCAGATACACATTATTCGTAATTGTTATCACTTTATATACAATATTGTTTTTTGAATGAAAGATCAATAATGGAGCTATACAATACTTCCACTTATTATACAAACCCGGTCGCATTCAGCACTGTCAGTACTTTGATTTGTAATATATTTTGTCATACATGTAAATTGTCAAATGAACCAACAGTTGACCTATCAGTATTGTTGCTGATACATTAAAATATTGTTAACGAGATTTAACACTGAATATAAAGTGAGCCAATAAACGTTAGAAAAATACTCAATAATCAATGGCGATTTTATTTAAGTTCCCCTTTAAAAAGCATTGAGGACTTTTTTCTAGTTTACCATAGACCTTTTATAAGATAATCCACTACATATCTCCTGTTAAGGAATATATTTGAGGTTGAGCCTTTTGTCTGCTAGAATAACTGGCAAAGAAGGCTTGCATATTGAAAGTAATACAATGCTTCATGTGATGACCCTTTGTTTGGTTTGGTTTGTATCGGGTTTTACTCGTTTTAACACTATTTCAATCATATCACGACGTCCAGCTAATTACAGGTGGTGGAAGACCCCGGAATTCGAACCCACAGCGGTGAGGGGCTAAGCGATTGTCAGTCGAAGACCATAACCACTCGGCAACGGAGGCCCCAATGACCCCTTGTATTTCAATCCATTGTCAAATGTAAATTAATTTATATAGAGTACATCAAAATATTCTATTTGTATTGTGACTCTAGTTCAAGAGCTGTCTTTTGACGTTAAATTTTCTTTGAAGCTCAAAGAGAAAAGTGATGTCACGACGTAACGATAGTGAGTGTTACGTTATCAAAACAAACGATAAGAAAATATTTGTCATTATACGCTCGTATATGATATGTGCGTGTGTGTCGTTTAAAAGCGATCATGATAGTATATGTTTTTCCTGTTGCATATTCATATGGGAAATAATGAATTTATAAATATTAAGTAGCCTATTTTTATAACAGCAATGTTGGATTGTGGCAGAAACAGGTAGAATCAGATCGATTTCATTCCATGGGTAAACAAACAGAATAGACCCTGAACAGACATCCCCTACAGGTCTCTCTGATTTGGTATATAATCCCTTTGCAAGGGCATGAACAGGCGTTTTTATAGGGATGCACTGTCAAATCTGTCCCAAATGTGAGTTATCATCAATGTTTGATGTTTTCATATGCAGTAGAGTGATCCCTCCCTACAACGGCCCTCTCAATAACGATTCCCTCCTTACAACAACGCATGTCACTGTTTCCGAAACCACACGGCTCCAGAAACAACCTTTTTTCATCGTATGTTCTTTATGTCTCCATCAAACCCTATGTTGTGACCACTCTTTAGAATCGTCACTTTGTGACGATTCTAAAGAGTGGTCACAACATAGGGTTTGCTTGAGGCAAAACCGGTTTAGTTCTCGAAATACACCTTATCTGGGGATCTGCAAACAAGCTAATTATGTTTGATTGCCCCTCCCTTTAACAAATTCCTCTGTACAACACATACACTATTCGTATCCCAAAAGGTGTCGTTGAAGAGAGGGGTCACTGTAGAGCCTATGCTAAGCGGTCATTCATTCATTGAACATAGGATTCTTGAAAAGCTGGCGATTGCTTAATGCATGCCAAAATTATGCAGAAAGCTTCTGTATTACATTTGACCTGCATTTGCCTACCGCCTGTCTGGCATTTATAATGTTGGCTTAACCCTTCGCTTGCTATTCACGTCAATATACCTACCTGTAAATAGTGAAGACCCGGATGAGACAGCTCCTGTTGTCTCATCAGGTTCTGCACTGTTTACAAGTAGTGATTGCCCAGCAAAATACTTGTACACAGTGAAGACATATGTAATTATACAACAGGGCATGGGTAACGAAGGAGAAATGTATTTCAAAATTCAGCAAGCGAAGGGTTAAGACATGTTCTACTGAATTCAAATTTACCAAACAGTATCGCTTAATCAAATCTAAAATCGTCTGTGTTCTTGTGGTCTGTCTAGATTGTTCTTTGGTCAAGATACAGCTTATGGATTATCCCTCGTAATGATTCCATATTCAGTGCGAGATTTGAAAGGCATAGAAATAGAAGATTTCCTAATTATGTCTGTGTATTTTCCCGTTTATTTGATAATTTGCAATTTATACAGGTAGTTTTGCATGCAGTCAGCCGGGCAGGTGGATAGAAACATAGTAACTAGATAGGTACGTAGAAATGCCTTTTCATACCTTTGCAGAGCAAACCCATATCACATGGCGTCCGTAGGAGCCGTAAGATCAGGCCCCAGTTTCACGAACATTCTTAAGTTATTACTTAGCTAAACCTGTTATTTAAAAATTACATAAGAGCATAACCTTTTTTTTAAATTAGTGTTTATTGTGACACAAAGGGGTATGAGGTTTCCTCCGTTATCATTTTAAAATAGACATTGTATCTGATACTAACTGAAGGTGATTTAAATCAAAAATAATATCTAAGAATTTGTAACAGACTTAAGAATTTTACCAAATTCATTTTGGGTTTAATTAAATATTTCATGCAAGAAACATCATTTTCTATTTAAAAATATAACAGAATGTTTCTAAGGATTGTGTTTAGATAAAATCGTTTCAATTATCTTCTCTATGTGCAAATGTGATATATTTAATATGTTTAGCCTGGTATTAAGTAATTACTTAAGAATGTTCATGAAACGGGAGGCAGGGATTGCTTTGTTTTGTTATGATATTATAATAGATCTGATCCAACCATTTCAACTAAATACCAAACATTATCGTGTGTGTATGTCATTATTAAACACCAGTCTGTTCTAAAATAATAAAACGGAAAGAGTTAGAATAGTTGATGACTCGAAATGGAATAAGTTCATTCTGTTTAATTCGGGGGAAGAGATTGTTAGTTGAAATGTTTGGAATACACCATCAAATAGTACAGTAATTAAATATATACACTGTCAATAGTACAAGAGCCCGAACTGGTGATATTAGGTCTAGGTTACATTGGTTGAGGTAATATTGTTTACGTCGTTAACGTTACCTATCTTTTCAGAACAATCGGGGTCCGTTGCAGTGCCAGGGCATGCTGTTGCTGTTACCAAGGATAGTCTAGTCATGAATGTATGCAAATGTTTTCTCAACGTTTCATCTAATGCAATTATCACAACTTCTAATTTGATCAAGCTTTTAAAAAAACTATTGACCGAGTGTCAAACAACTTAGATCTTGATGATCGCAGAACAACTCATCTGGATACGAGCTGTTTGCAAATTCAAACCTAATCGGTGTCAGTTGGAAGGGTTAACCAGTCAATTTCAATTCAATTGCATAGTGGCATCATTTGATCGGTCGACACAAAAGCTGATTTGAAATACTGATTTTTCTATAAATTAGAGCCAGACGTTATTACTCTAGAGTTACTCCATTAACTCTGAACCTGACATGTCTGCCCTTTGACATACCCTTGCAAACAGAGAATACCCAGAATAGAGGGACCCTGCACTAACCGTCTAATCAATGTGTTTCTTGAATAATGTGCATACAGATCTGGCTTTACAGTCTATTGTATTGACAAACTGACCTATGTTATCTCAATTTAAAAACAAATGATATTGATGATTTCATTTTTCCAACATATTGCACACATGTTCAATGAAACAGCCGTTTACATCATTTGATGCTCGACATTTTGTTTGTACTTTTTAATCAGGTAGCGTAATTATGAAGACAAATTAACATACAGTAAAACCTCGATTATCCGAACACTAAAATACGTATTATTATCGATCTTTAAGACAGGTGGCAGCTTAATGCATGGTGAAAGTCATGCAGAAAGCTCCTAGAGGAGCTTTCATCGTGCATTAAGCAGCCACCTGCCTAAAAGGGTCTAAATTCGTTTCTAACGAAAATTCGAATAATCGAGGTTTTACTGTATTGATGTCATCAAGTTACCATTACTTTATGTTTTGAAAGAAACTACTCCAAACTCCGTTTTATTTCAAATGTATTCTGAAATTAGTGAGATATTAGCATACAACATAATTAAGTATGTAAGTTAATGTGTAGAGCATATAGTATGCACTTAACCCTTTACTCCATGAATATTTATGTAAGACATGATGGTAAATTGGATTCTAATTAAAAGACTCTTTATAATGGCATATGAATACAAGATTTTTGCAATGTCAGAAACTATAAAATCAGATCTATCTTTTTTAAAAACGAACAGGGCAGAAACTAATCAGACGGCTCCTACAGAAGCCGTCTTGTTTGGGTCTATTCTGTTGGCACTGACGTATAAATTAGTATCTGTGGAATAAAGAGTTACTTAGAGCACTATAACCTCCCTAAACCGGAATTCTATAGCTTTGCGAGTGACTTTCACCCTGCATTAACCCTTCGCTTGCTGATTTTTTTAAAATACATATCTCCTTCTTTACCCATGCCCTGTTGTATAATTACATATATCTGCACTGTGTACAAGTATTTCGTTGTGCAATCACTGCTGTGGAGTGCACTTGTTGCACAATCAACTTGAAAATAGTGCAGACCCTGATGAGATAGCTCCAGCAGGAGCTGTCTCATCTGGGTCTTCACTATTTACAGGTAGGTATACTAATGTGAATAGCAAGTGAAGGGTTAATCTGTCCCAAGACCGATATTTATACTGAATGGGACAACCGGGTTGATGTAACAGTAGTTCAATCGTATAACAATGTCCAGCTAATTACACATGGAGGCAGACCCCAGATGTGTTCCTGTGTTCCAAGTGCTTACTCAACTGAAGAATCTAAATGTCCTAGACCGGATTCGAATCACAGTGGCGAGTGCCTAAGTGATTGTCAGACGAAGATCATAACCACTACGGCTACGGAGGTCCCTATTATATTCATGCAGTATACAGTTATGTCATATATGATAGACATACATATGTGTTAGACAGACAGACAGATTGTCTGTCTGTCTGTCTGTCTGTCTATATGTTAGTGGAACAGTCAAAAGTATTATCCCAGTGTGACAGGGAAGACCTTTGAACAGTTCAAAATGTCTTCCCTGACACCTAATGCTCTATACAACTTGTTATCGATTGGAAATAATCCTTTAAATGTCACCGAACTAGATATTTTCACAGCTAATTACTGTTTGCGGAAAACGATCGATGTTTGTGGAGCGCTTGTATGTTTTCATTCTGCATTGTGCAAAAAATGCAGTTCGGGCCCCACCTCGGTTATCAAGTGAAACACTGGCTCAGAATATGTCCCATTAGATAGGAAATAATCAAACAAATGATCACAACATGTGTTTGCATTCGCATTCAGTTATACTTCGAAATAATCATTTGAAATGCAACCGGTCCCGGTTAATCCTCACTCTCTTACACCCGGTTACATTACATATACATATGTAGTTGGCTCAGAAAGAAGTCCGAAATAAAACTTAACTCCCGTACAAAACAGAAAGTAAATTGTTTTGTGTGTTTCGTTGACAGTTCAGCGGAAGAAAAGCAAAAGGCTGGGATTTCCCAATAAGTTGTGTGCCCTTTGGGGTTATAGCAGAATTTCAGTGTCCTTATAAGAAGTTCGAAATCTACAGTTTGTAGAAACTCTTTTCGAAATATTGAGCAGACATCATGCCATTTGGTTTGTTTACATTCGATGCGTAAAGCGGAATGAAAATAGGTAATCAAAAATTCTCTGAAATTAAACTGTATTACCCATTTTATTATAAAATATAAGCCATTTATTCTTGATTCAGGCTATTTTGATATAAACTATATACTCAGATAACCACAAAACACAAACTATTGGTTTTGCCAAGATTCTTGTCATTGAGCCCATTGCAGAGGTGTGTGTAAGAGTAACGAACGACAACTCTGCAAGGAGATTGGTAAAACCTCTGAATGTCCCTCGCATTTCTGTGCACCCGTTTCACGCATGAAGATTAATGCGCATCAGTTTCGCGGATGAAACAGTTCGTCCAAGGGATGAAACATTTAAAACGATTTCCATCCCTCCATGAACTGTGATCATATCGAGACCGTGTTGTCAGATAAGCATAATAAAACAGTAAAGGGTAACGAATTACACGCTATATAGAGCGTTAATTAATAATATTGATTGTGTAATATTGTCTCACAATTGATTAAACCTTTCCCTCATCTAAACAACTTGTCGTGCATTTGCAAACAGTGTAGTCTCAGGTCAGATGTTTGGTTCTTGTAAGAGCCATCTGAAAGTTGTCTGCTTTGAATTCTTATGAAATTATGATAGATCTGGCTGTACTAATTCGACCAGTACCAAATTGCTATTCAACTAATAAATAATCATGATGTCACTTTTCTTACATGAACATGCAACAGTGAAATGGTTATCATGTGTTGATCCTTCGAGTACGGTGTGGCTTTAAGGTTTTTATTCGATACCGTTTCACTGTGTTCGTTGTTTTTCAAGGCAGTAAATATGTGAATATTTATTCAGGCATTAACAAGAAGTTTATTTTTTAGGTGACTGCAAAGACTGTAGATTTTAAAACCGAAACTAACGGCGAAACGTTCGCATTGAAAATAAACAACATTTGTCAAACTAGTGCTGTATTTAACCAAAGCTTGGATATGAAAACCAAAATGCTCTTTGCCATGTCAAAAAACTTTTCCTACTGTCCCGTAGAGAAGGTCGGGACGACATTTTGGCGTAGAGTGATATACGCATTAAATATCCCAGAAAACCAAACACACTCTTTTAAAAGTCCATACGACGTACCGATCGATATTGCTTTAGGGAAAAGCTTTCTGTTGCCAGCCTTAACACAATTGCAGCAAAACATGTTCCGCCTTATCGTCGTCAGGAATCCTTACGATAGACTATTGGCGGCATTTATAGACAAACTGGTTTCACCGAATCCATACTATTGGAAAGTATTTGGTAAAAAGGCGATTGCATTTAGCAGACATTTTAGGACGAAATATGTTGACCAGAGACATCTAATGTATGGCCATGACGTGACATTTGGAGAGTTCGTGCATTTTGTAGCCAGTAGTGAAAGAACTGGTACAAATAGTGATCGGCATTATTCGAGCGTTATTCGTTTGTGCAATCCATGTGGTGTCAACTTTGACTACATAGGTCGCATGGAAACATTCACAGCCGACGCGATTGTTGTGCTACAGAAACTACAGATGAACCGCTTTGTTCCCGAACTCAAAGAAAACTTTTATAAGTTGGCGGTTGATGACTCAATTGTCGACAGCATACGAGGACCATTCAAGTGGAAAAGCGAAATCGTAAACATCATTCCATGGATTAAAGCCCTTCAGAGAATATGGTTAAAGCTCCAACTGAAATGCATTATTTCCATAAGGTTTCCATTAAGTCTGTCTGAAAGAAGGGGAAATGCTGTGACGCTAAATGAGTTCATTGGAATGGCAAGAAATGCTCACGAAGCTTCAACAATGGAAGAGTTAAAACTGCAAAGACATTTCGTCAGGAAACAGGCGTTTGCCAGCGTGAATCTTGAATATATACATGCTTTTAAATCAGCTTTTCAGGGAGATTTTGATTTATTTGGATACGATAATGAACCATCATATATCTTTGATCAGGATTCTTCTTTCGTTTCAAATTATTCATTGTTTTATTATCCACACTTAAACTGAGTGAGGGTTCGATACAGAACACGCGTGATGGATACCAAAATTATTCAACCATTTGCAAACAGTGAAATAGTTACAAAAGACGGAATGAAATTTGTCTTATCAATTTCGTGTTGCTTAATGATACTGTTTTTATCACTATCCGGCTTAACTCTTTATCTGCTGAATAGTTTAAAATGGTTTCTCCCTTTCTGAAAGGTGGTTGAAGGCATTTCGAAAGGAATGTTGATCCATTAACCACATGCTGTGTATTGCGGGTGCTTTATGGTGCCACACTGGGAATTTCACAGCTTGATATCAATAGTCAATTATCAAGTCTCCCAATATGCAGCAGAATTATTGATAAATATCTACAGGTAAATGAAATGACAATTTGTGTTATTTATCTTTGATTTCTATACAAATGATATGTTTGTTTCAGCATTTATGAGATTGACAAAAAATAGTATCATTATTATCATTTATTTTAATACTGTTTTATTATGCGAGTCATTTTGTAGTAAAGCTATGGTAACTTTGAAAGAAGTGTGAGGTTAAGACGTCCGTAAACCGGTTTAAACACCCAGTGGTGATTTTGCTACTGACCGTGCCAATGCGGTACTCTCTTTGTCACCCTTACTTTTTGTTTGTCTTTTGTCTTTGTACTTGTTTTCTCTGTTAATCTCGTATGTGTGTGTGTATGTGTGTGTGTGTGTGTATGTGTGTGTGCGTGCGTGCATGCGTGCGTGCGTGCGTGCGTTCGAGTGTGAGGGTTTATAGTACTAGGACACACAGCACACAGTACAAGATTAATATTGCTTTATTGTGCTTTATATAAAACCCGAAACCTACAAACACATTCATAAAGCTTGAGACAGCAACTCATCATACAGACAACATAATACATTTAATTATACAAAATCCATAAGGGAATATTTCTTCAAAGAAAAACTTGTAACACTATTTAAGTGACTGTATCTAGAATTTCGTACCCGAAGAGGGCGTGTCAATGTCAGTTGCCATTCGAGGCAGTCTGTGAACTAACTTCTCCACTTTCCGTTCTGACAAGGTAAAAGGTTCTCTGTAAAGAAACAGAAAATGCTTTATTGCAAAGAATATCAGCGAGGCATGCAAAATAGAAAATAGAAAGTCAAATAGAATCAGGTGCGGATCCTGGATTTCAGATTAGGGGTGATGGCTAGAGTTTTTATGTTTGATGACATAATTAAATAGTGTGTTTTTGTAATACATGTTGAAAAAGAGCTTAATTGGGTGAGGGAAATAAAATGTGTCCGGTTAAGTCATTGTTTTATAGAATTTTAGCAGATATAGATCTAAAATAGTACTAAATAAGTTTCTTAGGCAATTTAAGGGGGTAGGGGAGGGTACGCCGGCTTCGCCCCTCTAAATCCGCGCCTTAGAGTTACTGTAAGACCTTTCTTAAACGACTATTTAATGTATGACATAGACGTCTTAAATCAGGTAGTTTAGGGGGGGGGGGGTGTAGAATCCTTTATGACGCAGAATTAGAACCTCATTTTGGTGGTTACTTTAACCTATTTGCTTCTAGTGGATTCTTCCATGCTTATATATTGGATTAGTCTATCTTTTATCTAAGGGATGTTTGGTCTAAATTTTCTAAATTTTCATTTTTGTTTTGTTTTATATTGAATTTCCAATCAGCAAACAGTGTAGGCTCTGATCAGACGCCGCGTAATGCGGCGTCTGATCAGAGTCTACACTGTTTGCCTACGACCCATATAAGGGATCGTGGGAGTAGCTGGGTTAAGAGGGTTTTAGACACCAAAGGGAGGCCCTTTATAGATGTTCTGGGCGGTCCACCCCTATCACACCTTCCGAATTAAGTAAAGTTATTGGTATACATCAAACGATTAGTCAATTATAATTAACCCATTACCCCATAGACTATTTTTAGATACACCCTCTTTGAATAAATCTACCAAAAAGGAGCACTAACTGGAGAAAAGGAAAGTTTTATAATTTTGTAGTTTGAAACCATTGTGATAAATATAGCATTTGCTCCGATAGGAGCAAATGTGTTCTATTTTTCACAATGGTTTCACAAAATGACTTTTTACACAGTCGTCAAAAGGCTTCAATATGAGGGAATGGGTTTAATGTATTTTCATTATTGAGTTTACTACATGTATTTATCCTTGTTAATTAAGAATATATCATAAAAATATACAAACGCCTCAGTTGAAGTTTAGAACACCATTAGGAAGTCCCCTGAGATATAAAATAAGCGAGGATCTTTACTGCATTTATTGACATTGTTCACTCGTACATCACGTATACAAGGGCATGGGTACCAACACTCCCTATGTGCATGTATAAGTATGTATATAAACGTGTTGATGAAATGAACATTAACCCTTTCCCTTATGTAAGCGCAGGGTCTTCTCTGTTTGCTTATGGTGTAATATAGATCTGATTCTACTTGACAGAAAACTGTAGGAGCAGTTCTATATAATTTAACAAATAAACAGAACAGACACTTACACTTATTGAAGAATCCGCTCAATAAGAAAAGATTAATTTTTCTACATTATTTTGAATGACAAACAGTGCAGACCCTGATCAAAGGGCTCTTCTAGGTCTACACTTTTGCAAATGTCAGTGAATTCGTGTACCGCATTCGAAGAGTTAAGTACAATCTTTCCTTGGAAGAGGCTGATTCAATTTCTTTGGCGACAAGGTTTTACCATTTTTATGGAGACACCGAATTACGATATTACTAAATAGAGGAGGTCCACATCAGACGGCCCCTGTAGATTAGGTCCACATCAGACGGTCCCTGTAGGAGCCGTCTGATCAGGGTATGCTGTATGTTTATGGAATTACAGTAGAACCCTTCTAATGCGACCACTTAATGAATACACATGTATGCCTTTATATGCAAGTGGTTGCTTAATGCTGGGCGAAAGTAACGCAGAAAGATCCTTTAGGATCTTTCGGCATAACGTTCGTCCTGCATTAAGCTACCACCTGCCTTTGCCACCCAGAAATATGCGCATTTCTGGTGGTCGCATTAGTGGGGTTTTACTGTACATAAGATCTAAGTGTACATTTTTGTCATTGTCAAAACATCATTATGTTCATACGCCAGCAAATAGATATTCAAGGTAAAATTATATCTTACGTTAATATTCATGAGATAAAGGGTTACGTATCAGACCAACGTATTGCGTGTTAACTGGCTGGTTGGTTGAGAAATCAGGGTTTGCCAAATGCTACAATAAATACTTTACATCTTTACACTTATTGTCCCTAGTATGGGCCTTGACAATCAGTGTAAAGTTCGCTTAGATACGATACAAGTGTTATGTTTGCAAACCCCAAAACATATTTTCTTTCGATGCGCATCAACTGGGGTCATGATGTAAACGTTATTTGGCTTGAGTTCGAGTTCGAGCTGAATCAGCTGAAGCTTTTGATTGGTCAGATTTGAGTTCTTAAGCTTTTGATTGGTCAGATTTGAGCCAAAGGCTCAAATCTGACCAATCAAAAACTTGAGAACGAACTCAACTGAAAGTTTTATAAGCATGGACCCTGGATGGTCAGAACCATTGGTCTAAACAACCAGAACTCCGGCGTTTTATAGCCACTGGTCATATATCATTACCTTTGTTGCGTTACAATCTGAGGGGTTATGCTGTATATCGAACAGACACCATGGGATGAACGACCACTGTCGTTGACATCTGGAAGACAAGACTGACTTTGGCTTGTCTCTGTCTGCTTCTCGCTCTTCTTCTCCGCTCGTGAAACAATGCGTCGGATCTGTGTTTTCTCAATCTGCTTTTCAAGATTCTGTTTTTGTAAAGAGTTCACAAGCGGTCGTGGGGCTTTCAGACACGGAAACATTGGCACTGCCCCCACGTCTGTCAACTGATCTGTCATATTTAGAGTACTTGGCTTCCGATGCAGTGGCGTCGTCTGTGCATCAAACGTGATTGTTTTGACAGATGCCGGAGTTCTGTGATAACCTTTGTTCTGCATCATGTATATTTCTGCGTGGAGAAGCGAAATTTGGTGTCTTAATGTAGATTCTTGATAGCATAGATTTAGGTATTCGTTCTTTAGTTCGGTGTATTTTCTTGTTGTGTCTTTGCACAAAACCGTCCGCGGATTATTTCGCTTGTTGATAATTTCTTTATTTAGAGAGTCAAGCTGACTTCCACAGTTTAGCCGTCTCTTAATCACGCTGTTGTACAAAGCTTTCTTAGAGTCGAATCTTTCTTTCGACTTTACTGTGGCCAGTTTGGTCAGATCTGACCAAGGGTCTTCGTTTCCCCAAGGGGAGAACAACTGTTCCCGACTCTGCCATTTTTGAATGCCATTCTCGATTTTCAAACCCTTTTCTTGTATAGATTGGATTTTTAGGATGTTTTCCTTCAACGACGAGGCGGTTTTGGTTGATTTGTGGACTTTTTTATTGGCGTTGTTTATAGTCTGTTGGTTTTGGAAAGATGGTGTTCGTTTTACGCTCGGAACACCTCTGCATCGGTTGTTTACATACATATCACTTCTGATCTTCTGGATGTGCTCACAGCTGTGTCTTCGTTTCATCGTCTCTACTTTGCTCTGTTTGACATTCGCTTTCCTCTCTTGCAATGCTGCTTCCATTCGCTTTCGAAGGCCAAGATATATTGCTTCATTGCTTCGTATGCAAGGGATTTGCTTCTTATCATTGCAATTTTCCCGTTCTAAATTTTCGCTCCTTTTCCTGTTCTTGATGGCATACCTCCACAACCTTTCGGAGGCAGGTATCGACGTATCCTTTAAGTAAACAATGTCCAGATCATTCATCAAACACTCGCTTTTAGCTCTTTTTGCATAGGCTGATGTTTCGGCTTCATTAGCGGACCTACTTCTTCGTTGTATATTTCCTATATTTTTCGGTTCATTTATAGCTATATGAAAATTTGGTTTATTTACATTCGGCTTCCCTTTACATGAGTTTGGTATCGAAATGTTCTCTTGTCCAACTGTCGGCGAACACTTGTTAGGTTTATTTGTTTTTGGGTTTTGCTCCCTCCTCGGGAATCTCGGGAGGGCGTGACCTCGACACAATGCCGACAGTGCTGCGTTGTGACGTCGACGACTCTGTTCATCACGTGTCTTATGTAGGAGAAGCTTTTCGATCAGTTCCCAGAAGGTGTCTGGTCGTATTAGCGGCTCCTCCATCTCTTTGTCAGGTGGCAAACCACTTGACGTCATTTTCTTGTTTAATTCAATCATAAACGAATGTTCTGAAAAAATAGAAGATATCCAATATATGTACAGAAAAACTCCTCTAAACTAATAGAGAAGAATTTAGATAGTTTTAGGCAGATGGCTGCTTAATGCAGGATGAAAGTCATACAGAAAGCTTTTAGAGGAGCTTTCTTTGTGACTTTTACATTGCATTAAGCTGCCACTTGTCTCCAGGACCGATGTAATACCAAATTTAACGTTTGGTTTAGAGGGGATTTACTGTATATGGGACCGACATTCTGGTATTAACTGAGCAATGCAGACCAAGAGCAGCCAAAGCGTGCGACAGCGAATCTGATCAGGGTGTACATTGTTTGTCATTATTCAGTATCAGTAGTGTTTGGTCAACGACAAAAACAGATAACACAGGGCTAAATCAGAGAAAGCTTTGATGTATGTCTACATGCGAATAATGCTGAACAGTTGTTTTCCTCGTGACACTGGTCGCTTGTATATATTAAAGCAACACTTGCTCTATATATCGACCACTCAAAAATGTCAAATTCTTACGCTTGACGGAAGTTCGACTTAAAGTTCCCATTATAGTTTCCTGTATTATGTTTGTTCTGTATCAAGTATTCACGCCTCTTTTGATAGACCGCATAGTTATATTACTGTAAAACCTCTCTATAACGGACACTAAATTACATCAAGTATTTTATGTTAATGGCAGGCGGCTGCTTAAAGCAAGGTGAAAGTAAAACAGAACGCTCCTATAGGAGCGTTCTGTTTTTACTTTCATCATGCTTTAAGCAGCCACCTGCCCTAAATACCAACTAATTAACACAATTTAGTGGTCGTTATAGAGAGGGTTTACTGTATCTTATGTATTGGCTACAGACAGGTTGCGCTGTGATCTCATATACATTTATATTTTTATGCTCGGAGTTGACCCCAGTTGAAGACGCATTATTGATGCGTACATTGACAGCAAAACCTCTATAAACCGGACGTTCAATTTAGTATATATACAGTGAAAACTTAATTATTCGAACACTCAAATAGCTACCATTATTGATCTTTAACACAGATGCTAGCTTAATACACAGGGTGAAGGCATAAAGAAAGCCGCTCTAGGACATTTTTGCATGACGTTCACCTAGTATTAAGCAGCCATCTGCCTACAAAGACATACATTCTTCATTACTAAACGTTCGTAATATCGCGTTTTAACTGCAAATCATGTAGAAATGTCTTCTAGCAGCCTTTTGCATGCTTTTCGCTCTGCATGAAGCATCCACCTACCTAAAAGTACAGTAAACCCTCTCTGTAACGGCCACTAAGTTGTGTTAAGTAGTTGGTATTCAGGGCAGGCGGTTGCTTAAAGCAAGGAGAAAGTATATAGTTCTTCTATACAGTGCTCCCTCTCTACAACGACACCCTTTGGGATACGAAGATTGTATGTGTTGTTCAGAGGGAGTTGTTATAGGGAGGGAAAATCAAACACAATTAGCTTGTTTGCAGATCCCCAGATAAGGTGTATTTCGAGAACTAAAACCGTTATGCCTCTATCAAACCCTATGTTGTGACCACTCTTTAGAATCGTCACAAAGTGACGATTCTAAAGAGTGGTCACAACATAGGGTTTAATGGAGGCATAAAGAAAATTTGATGGAAAAAGTTGTTTCTGGATCCTTGTTGTTTCGGAAACAGTGACATGTGTTGTTGTAAGGAGGGAATCGTTATTGAGAGGGCCGTTGTAGGGAGGGAGCACTATACTAGATTTCCGGTTTAGAGAGGTATTACTGTAACCGCTTTAGATGCAGATAAGATGTGTAAAGTAAAACATTTTCAATAATAACTTCTTTTAACCCTTTCGCTGCCGGTGCCGGATCTGTGATTACCTATGCAAACAGTTTGGATCCAGATGAAACGCCGAGTAACTCGGCGTCTCATCAGGATCCAAACTGTTTGTTACTGTTACTATGTTTTTGAAACAAAAATGAAGAAAATCAGAAGAATGAAAATTTGTAGCAGACGACAAAGTTAGCAGACGACAGAGTTTGGCAGCGAAAGGGTTAAATTATTTCTTCATCAAACGCTATACTGCGACCACTCTATATAATAGAATTGTCTCGAAAAGACGGTTCTAAAGAGTGGTCACAACATAGGGTTTGGCTGAGAAATGACGTTTTTAGTACTTGAGTACGCACGTGTATCTGTTGCTCTGAATTTTAACATACTACAGCAAGATGCTATGGGAGCTTTCCGTATTACTTTTGTCCTGCATTAAGCAAACACCTATCTTCGACATATAGAATTATACTTATTTCAGAAGTCGGTTTAAAAAGGTTTTATTACTTTTATTGTATATAAATTATATAAGAATAGAAAAAAAGTTACTTACAGTCATCAAATAATATGAGAATAGAAAAAAAATGCTAATATGGGTATTGTGAATTAATTTTGAACTGAACATAGCAAATACTATACAAATATCATGTTTTATGATGTTATTGAAAACATTCGTTTATTGTAGGGACTATTTTTTTAACCCATTCGACGCCAAATTTCTAATTGTCGTCTGCAATCTAAGTTAGTTAAATCATTCAGTAAAATAAGGAAATGGGATAAATAAATGCAAATTTCAAAGGAATAAAGCACATATATAGAAATAGAGATTGAGACAAATAGTGAAGTCCCTGATCAGACGCCGCCTTGAAAAGGCGGCGTCTGATCTGTGACTGCACTATTTGTCGTGGTGCATTTATGCGACTGCGGCGGTGAAAAGGTTAAGCAGTATCCGTTGTTGCCCCCTTGTTTTTGTTTTACACATTAAACTCTGTTAGAACTATATAAGCTAATAGGTTATAAGTCTTCAGGAGATCTAGGAGATATAAAGCAGCTACCATTTTCTTGTTGGTGCTTATATACAAACACTCAAGATCCGTAATTTATGACAGACTGGTAGAGTTGCAAATCGGAAACAGACTATAATCTTAACGAGACGAACTTTATTTTGAGGTGAATGTACTCAGAACGGTTTACCACTAAATTCACTGAGAGTGACGAATTGTTTTTATGAATATAAATGAGTTAGGCCCGCTACTCCATAAATACGCATTTCTACGCATTTGCAAACAGAGTAGACCCAGATCTGAGGCTCCTGTATGGGTCGTCTGATCAGGGTCTGCTCTGTTTGCTTATGCTATAATATAGATGTGATTTTATAATTTCTGCTATTGTCGAACAGTCCTGTGCTCATGTGCCTTTATATTCATAATGTCAGTCTTTCTTAGATGAATATCCATGGAGTAAAGAAATATGATATTAACCCATTCCCTCATGTTGACGATTTTTGACGACTCTGTAAAAGCACTTTGTGAAACCATTGTGATAAATACGTAGATACAACCTCTTTGAATAAATCTATATAAATCATATAGGAGCAAATGCTCTATTTATCACAATGGTTTCACAAAGTGACTTTTACAGAGTCGTCAAAAGTCGTCAATATGAGGGAAAGGGTTAAACCGGAAGTATAGTTGAGAAGAATTTAGATACTCTTAGGCAGATGGCTGCTTTATACAGGATGAAAGACATGCAGAGACCTGTCTCCAAGACCGATATTGATACAAAATTGAACGTCCAGTTTACAGAGCGGTTTTACTGTATCTATCGGGTAAAAGGTTAACGAAATATTTGTCGCTAAAACTAGTTTTCTCCCATGTAATGAAACACGCCGTCTGGATGTCAAACAGTTTGGAGGATCCTGATTAAACGTTCGATGTCCCATCGTGATCAAAACTGTTTGCCCAGATTATAACGGGTTCAGCCCATAGAGTTTAGCCACACCAATTTTACAATACAGTAGAACTCCTCTAATGCGACCACTTAATGAATAAACATGGATGTCTTTATAAGCATATGGTTGCTTAATGCAGGACGAAAGTTATGCAGAAAGCATAACTTTCGTCCTGCATTAAGCTACCACCTGCCTTTTCCACTGTGAATTATGCCCCTTTTTACTGGTCGCATTAGAGGGGTTCTACTGTATGTCCCAAACATATCCAATGCCATTAGCAGTGAATCCTGTCTATTGCAAACATGAAAAATGTGTTTATTTTTTTAAAAAAAAACACACAACAGTTTGTAGGTTAATGCAGTGCGGAAGTAATGCAGAAAGCTTCTCTGGGACGTTTCTGCCTTACGTTCGACCTGCATTAAGCAAGCATTTGCTCTTATAGATTATTGTGTTTATTCCTTATATGGTCGTTATTGTATCCGGAGGTCCAGATAAGATGCGTAAATTCAAACATTTTCAAGAACTTTTCAAGAACTTCCCCACCAAACCCTATACTGAGATCACTCTTTAGAATCGCCTCGATGCATCTATGTGTATCAAAAATGAATTGCTCCTATTAATCAACGGAATCAGTTATCTTTCTACATT
Organism: Azorinus chamasolen; assembly: GCA_963576725.1. Taxonomy (NCBI): domain Eukaryota; kingdom Metazoa; phylum Mollusca; class Bivalvia; order Cardiida; family Solecurtidae; genus Azorinus; species Azorinus chamasolen. Next base: position 19,763,401 of record OY755238.1, read on the forward strand.
ACGTATACATCAGAATCTCTCTGGAGGGGTCAAACATTGGACAAACATGGACATCAGAATCTCTCTGGAGGGGTCAAACATTGGACAAACATGGACATCAGAATCTCTCTGGAGGGGTCAAACATTGGACAAACATGGACATCAGAAACTCTCTGGAGGGGTCAAACATTGGACAAACATGGACATCGGAAGACCTCTGGGATTTCCACGTAACTCACACACCAGCAATATGGAGGCCACCATATTGACTAACTATTTTCAACATTCAATTACATACCTAGAACATATTTATTTGAATGTACTTTTGAGGAACCAGTATTTTTAAAACATTAAAGTTAAGAAATTATATTGAAGCATTAAGAAACATGATCGTAAACAGCCATGTTTGTTTACGCATGGAGATAGATAATGGAATCTTCACCGGGGAAATCACAATGTCCAAAAAGTGGTGTATTCATGAACAAACTCATTCACTGCCATTCTTGTGTCTGTGGGATCATATACAAACTGTTTGGACCCAGATGAGACGTCGAGTAACTCGGTATCTACCGTTAACTACTTCAGAAACTAGTCAATTGATATCCTTAAATAGAGATGTAGGCAATAATGGCGACCCAATTCAGAGATGTCCCGGAACCGTCTGAGCAAAGACCCAGATCAGTGTTCCTGTATGAGTCTTCTGATCAGGGGATACTATATTTGCTTAAGCTATTTTCAAATCCAAAACAATCTCAGAGAATCTACCATAATTAATGCAAAATGGATTGGTCCATAACACTCATTTAGACAATTCCACTTAGATATACATGCATGTGTTACAAACATCCTTCTACGTGGCTTAAAGTGTTGTTGTTTTGTTTTTGTTTTTCTCGCAAAAACACCGTATATAATTATTCGACTTGCTGAAGATACAGGTTTAGACAAGACGACTTAAATTATCCATTTCCCATAAATTTTAAGGAAAATCCGTCCAGATATTCCATGTTGAGAGGGGCACGCATTGCATGCTGGTATAAGACAATTAAATCGATCGTTTCAGAAAACTGCCTATCCTGATCAAAAGGCTATTTAACCCTTTCCCTCATATTGACGACTTTTGACGACTCTGTAAAAGTCACTTTGTGAAACCATTGTGATAAATAGAGCATTTGCTCCTTTAGGAGCAAATGCTCTATTTATCACAATGGTTTTAAACTAAAATTCTAAAATTTCCTTTTCTCTAATTAATGCTAATTTTCGGTAGATTAATTCAAAGAGGTTGTATCTAAAAATAGCCTATGAGGTAATGGGTTAAGGAGACCTCTGCTCTGGGTCTACATTGTTCGTCTTTGTTGTCTTAAACAAAATGTTTGTCGACATATCTGCGACTAAACAAGCTAGATGTGTATTCTCAGTTTCTAACAAACGCTCATACCCCTTTACCCAATGTATATTTAAACAAGAATTCATAACTTTTCCCATCAATATTAATTAGAATGATTTTTGGTCTTGAATGAACTGGAAGTAAATAAAAAAATCAACAAATCAGATTTGTCACAGATCTCGATCAGACCATTAGTTAAGAAGAAAATGATTAAGGGATGGGAAAATAGACGCTCCATAATAATACATGTAACTGTATACCTCATAGAAACGTATACAGTTCACTCTTTTGCAAACAGTACAACCAGCTTCTATAGGAGCCGTCTGACCAGGGTCTGTTCTGTTTGCTTATGTAGAAATATATATATTCTGAATATGTACTTTCTGTCACGGCCAGTGGTTCATTTGTACATAATGCCATTACAAAAAAATCTGCTGATTAATATTCATGAATGTTTACATGAATAATAATCAGGTAAAGGTTTAACCTATTCCCACATATTGACGACTTTTGACGACTCTGTAAAAGTCACTTTGTGAAACCATTGTGATAAATAGAGCATTTGCTCCTATAGGAGCAAATGCTCTATTTATCACAATGGTTTCAAACTAAAGGTTTAACGAGAGTAGATGTAAATTACAAAGCCGCATTTAAACCGTGCCAACGCTTTATAACACAACATGTGTCTTTCTCACCCTTTATAACAATACGGTAATTTACAAAGATAGATAACTTACATAATGTGTTTCCATCCTGCGCTGATTATCCCCCAAACAACCGTCTATAAATGCCGTGTGTGCATCTTCCTAACCGAATAGGACAACGACGCCGTATTTAAGCATAGCAACTAAACGTTGTTTGTGACGTCATAAAACAACGTCATTGACGCCGCGTCAATCGGCAATCCTGTTCGTTAGTTTCCGTAGAGAATATAAGTTACACCGTGTTTCGGCATGGTGTACCGGTTTGTATGACGGTTTTGGATTTCGTAATTTTTGAGTGCGAATCAGAAAATGATCTACTTATCACATTGGTTTCAAAACTACACGTGTGCTCTAAAAGTTTCCTTTTCTCTAGTAAAGGCTCCTTTACGGTAGATTTATTCAAAGAGATTTGGTCTAAAAGTAGACTGGGAGGGAAAGGGTTAAAACGCAAATTTGTTCCCAGAAAGACTACTTAATAACTTCAAACAGTATACATGTATGTACAGATGAATGTTTTGGATTTGCTCTGATTTGGATCTGCAGTGTGTGCTCTATAAGTTGCTCTTCCGATGTCACATTAACAATCATATACATGTTATTCTTTGTGTGGATTGTTTTCAAAAGAAATTTAGCATAATTAATTTGAGTAAACAGAAATGAAACCACATGAACATTATTTTACAGGACAAAATACATGTACGTGCTAGGTAAATAATAAACCTATACGACCTTTATATAAATATTAATTCATTCTCTCCTAGATTATTTTTAGACCCAACCTCGTTGAAGAAATCTACCGAAAAGTAGCATTAATTATAGAAAAGGAAAATATGAGAAATGTGTAGTTTTGAAACCATTGTGTTAAAAAAAGCAAAATGAAGTGAAGCAAAATTAATGCTTTACTTTTCATAATGGTTTCAAAAAGTTACTTTTTACAGAGGCGCAAAAATTCTTAAAAAAAAAATTCATTGAATTCTGATATAGTTAGAGTAATCAGAATAATTGAAGACCAGTGGATCTTCCTAGAACCATTAAAACTAGTCTAATTCTGGTAGCTTAATCCATGTCGAAATCAATGCAGGAAGCTCCTATAGGAGCTTGTTGTGTTACTTTTGGTCTGCATTAAGCAACCATCTGCTGTTTAAGACTCCTATGTAAACTCAATCAGTGGTGACTTAAGACAGGTTCTACTATATGGGAATCGGGAATAACATTAACCTAACTCTTTCCTTTATATAAACATAATTGCAAACAGGGTAGACCTAGATCAGACGGCTCCTGTAGGAGCCGTCTAATCAGGGTCTGCTCTGTTTGCTAATGGAATGTATGATATCTTTACTTTCTAAAACTGCTACACTTTTCTACCTTCCATATTGCATTACATGTATAACTATTTTGTCTATGAATATTCAGTAGGTATCGAAATTTGAAATAAACACAGACCAGGGAAAGAGTTAAGCATTGACATGCTGGATGTTTAAAGTGGAATGGATCACCCTGTATGGGCTGTCTGCAGGTGCGGATCCAGGATTTCAGATGGGGGGGGGGGGGTAGAAGTTTTTTTAAAGGGGGGGGGGGAGGCGTAGAGTTTTTGTTTGATGACATAAATACATAGTGTGTTTGTAATACATGTTGAAAAAGAGCTGTGTTAAAGGCAGGTGGCTGCTTAAAGCAAGATGAAAGTAAAACAGAACGCTCCTATGGGAGCGTTCTGTTTTACTTTCACCTTGCTTTAAGCAACCACCTGCTCTAAATACCAATTAATTAATACAATTTAGTGGTCGCTATAGAGAGGTTTTACTGTATATAGATCTAAAATATTACTAAAAAATTGTTTTTGCAATTAAGGGGGAGTGCGTACGCTCAAACCCCGCGCCTGGTCTGATGAGGGTCTGCTCTGTTTGCCTATGAATGTGTAATAGACCCGGCTCTAGAAGCTCTACCTAATATCAATAACCTGTGGAAATATGCCATTATCAAATTTAAATATTCATGTTGTTTTTATTTGAAACATGAATATTCAATAGGATAGGGTTTGTATGAAAATATGATAGGGTATGATTTGCAAGAATATTTTTAATATCAAACAGTGCAGACCCAGTTCAGAGGGATCATCCAGGAACCCTCTGATATGGTTATTTGCTGTTTGCAAAAATGCCAATAATCTCGTTTTATATTAAAAGGCTTGAGATAAAGACAGATTGGTTGAATAAAAAAGAGCAGGAAATTAACAAAGGCAAAAATATAAAATAAAAAGATACAACAACCAAACTCCATACACCGTCCTGCCTTGCAGTGGTTCTGGGGCTAAATTGTCCCAGAGGATTATTTTGTTTATACATGTATGAAGGAGAGTATCCCCTCCGTCAATAACTAAAAGGAATGCAGATCGGTGGTTTTGATCCCATGTGCTGCTTTGCAGCGAATGAGGTTATCCGAAATCATCTTCTTGAAATCATCCCTCATCATCATTTCATCTCATCATTCATCGGCGCTAAATGACCTATTCAGTGTCGCAGTACCGTAAAACCCAACTCACTCACTCACTCACTCGCTCACAAAAAAACCAAAACGTGGTGACATATGAATAAAACATACTTTTTTTTAAACCTAAAGACAGAACTCTTTCAAGGAGCCTACTACTTTTTATACAAATATTGTGTATACAGTTTATATGTTGTTGTTTTATTTTTGTCCAGAAATAATTTCTATGTATCAAAACCACAAACCAGGATATTAGCTAATGAAACAAGATATACAGGTAAACATATGGTAAACATGTGACAGTAATGTTCACCGTTGACCGATATATGTTCAACCTGATTGTGTTGTAAATTTTCATTTCATATCACTAATATTTTGTTTTTGAACATTTTTATCTTTCTTTCAATTCGTTCAAGCCTTTGAGAAACTTCTGACCGAGTGTCAAACAGCTTTGATCCTGTTGAGAGATTCCCCTGCAGCAGAAGATAAAATGCACCGGAGTAGAGGACGAATGTGACGTAAATAAGGAAATGCTGTGAACGTGCGTTTCCAGGTAATACGACAATTAACTTAATTGTTTTACGTAATGAAGACGTTGCGGTCACACACACACTGGCGATGAATGTTATAATTGAATGATCCGTTGATTAAAGCTTGACCTATTGAATAATTAAAACTGACTCCTACCTTTCTGGATACGAACTAGATAAGAATAACCTTGTATCAAAAGTTATAATTTGTATTAAAATGTATCACCTGACCAGGGTCTACCTTGTTTGCAAAGGTTATGTACTTGATTTCCTCAATTTAAGGGTTAAGTTCAAGCCGTCTGCAAAATTGTCGTCTGCTGATTGCTTTTCGAAGTACATTTTATATTATCAACGACCAGGATGTCCAACATACTACCTCCACGTGAAACGTCCAGTTACTGGGCGTCTCATTTGGATCCAAACTGTTTGCGATAAGATGACAATACAGTAAAATCCCTCTAATGCGACCACTTTACGAATGGAAATAAATGTCTTTAAAGGCAGGTGGTTGCTCAATGCAGGTCGGAAGTTATGCAGAAAGCTCCTATAGGAGCTTTCTGCATAACTTTCGACCTGCATTAAGCTACCACCTGCATTTAAGACCCAGAATTATACATCGTTTTGGAGGTCGCATTAGAGGGTGTTTACTGTACATGTATTCTTCTGTAACATTCTAAAGGTAACCTATAATGTGTTACATTTTTTGCCCTTTCTTTCATATAAACATGTTTATGAAATGTTGATAAATCTGACTCTCTACAGTTTTTACCTATACAATAAAACATGACGTCAATCTTTCTTACATTAAAGGGGAAGTCCCTACAATGAACGCATAATTTCAATTATATCATAAAACTTGGTATTTGTTATTCTCAATCATTATTATGAAGACTGTCAAACTTATATCTAAAAATGCCTCTGTGATACAAAATAAAAAAATTTCATCAATACTTATATTTTTTGTTCTACAACGAAGTATTGTCGGCCTTTTCCGTTAAAATTTTCCGCGTTTTGCCGATGATCACCTGGTCGCTCTATTGTATACGTAACGGCATTACTCGGAAGTGGTCGGAGAGACGCGAACAGATACCCAACCCGAATAAAACTGAAACATCGGGGAATAAAATTGGGTTCGTCGATATCAAACACATGGTTATTTTGTCATTTTCAACGTTTATTGGATAGGTTTTTATGCAAAATACTATTTTTCAGCATATAAAAAACGAGTTTTGTATAGTATAAGTATTTTTGAAACTCATTGAATGTAGAGACTTCCCCTTTAATACTGAACAGGGAAATGGTTAACAACATTAAATCCGGTTTGGGGAGAGTATAAAACACGGACTGTTCTCGCCACTTTGTACACATCTGTGAAGGCTTTTCGTCGAAAACCATCAAGATGGAAAAACTAGTATTAGTTCTTCTTTGTCTCCTTTCTACAGGTTTGTGTTTTTAATTATGTAACGTTCATCTCTTTCTATCCTTTCATTGAAAGTAATGGTATATTTTTGCTATCTAGGCTATTTAAACGCAAATGGTTCTTTTCTCTGAAAATTAAGTTAATCCTTTGCTCAGTTTTACGCAAAAAGAATACAGTAAAACCTCTCTATAACCGCCACTGAATTGTGTTAATCAGTTGGCATTTAGGGCAGGTGGCTGCTTAAAGCAAGGTAAAAGTATAACAGAACTCTCCTGTAGGAGCGTTCTGTTTTACTTTCACCTTGCTTGAAGCAGTCACCTGGATTTAACAAAATATTTGATGTAATTTAGTGGCCGTTATAGAGAGGTTTTACTGTAGCTCCAGATCAGACGACTCGTGAAGGATCCGTCCGAACAGGGTTGCTTTGTTTGCCTATAAATAGTATATATCATTATAAAAAAAACAATTCATATCTATTCATAGTATAATGAATTCTTGAATGGCTATTTGTGAGGAAAATGGGTTAAAGGTGAGTAGGGCACTGATTTTCAAACAAATAAAGTCTATTCTTTTTGCATTACTTTCATTTTGCATTAACCATTGCCTCATATTGACAACTTTTGGTGTTTCTGTAAAAGTCACCTTTTGAAATTGTGATACAAAATCATTTGTATCATAACAGCAAATGTTTGATTGTCACAATGGTTTCAAAACTACACTATTCTATTTGTTTTTTTTCTAGTAAATGTCCCTTTTCCGTAGATTGATTCAGAGGTTGTATTGGGTCTGAAAATAGCCTATGAGGGGATGGGTTAAGCAAACGCCTGTTTTACGCCTTTACTACTCCATAAACATGCCTTTCAATGCCCTTGCAAACAGAGAAGATCCAAGTCAAACGACTCCTGTAGAAGCTGTCTGATCAGGGTCTGCTCTGCTTCCTTGTAATATGATATAGATGTGATTCTTCAGTTTCTACCATGGCCAGATATCCATGTATCCATGTGCTATTATAACAATATAATCTGATTAGTAACAATGATGTCATAAGTTCTATACATGGATACTCATGAAAAAGGGTTAACATTTCCCGTCACATAAACGCGTTTTCATGCATTTGCAAACAGAGTAGACCCAGATCAGACGGCTCCTATAGGAGCCGTCTGATCAGGGTCTACTTTGTTTGCTAATGAAATTTGATAGTTCTGTTTCTTATTTTTCTAAAATGGCTACAATTTTCCTCATTCGATATTTCATTATGACTAGTTTGTCCATGAACATTCAGTAAGTATTGAAAAATGGAATAAACGTAGAACAGGCAAAGGGTTAGCGAACACCCTTGTCCAGTTATTAAGCGATCACAGTATACAGATGCTTCTGTACGTAGTAGATAGGACGGATTTTCAAAATTGGGACCAGTTTGATTTCCTACATATACAGTAAAACCTCTCTAAACCGGAATTCTAGCGGAGAAATTAAGATATATTTAGGCAGGTGGCTGCTTAATGCAGGGTGAAAGTCATACAGAAAGCTCCTCAAGGAGCTTTCTGTATGACTTTCACCCTGCATTAAGCAGTCACCTGTGACCAAGGTCGATATTTATGCCAAATGTTATGTGCGGTTTAGAGAGGTCATACTGTATGTACATCATAAGATATGATCGATTATGCTGTACCTTCTGTTTAACAGTGTTTGCTCGACTTCCTATACCAACATGCCCAAGAAATCAATCCCCTGGGCCCGTATGCTCCGATTACCAGCCATGTAAGAAAGGTTATTCTTGTATAAATGGGCACTGTTGCCGAGATCCAGTCTGTCCTAATGGTTGGACGGAAGGACCGTCGTGCAATACATTCCAGAATCAGCAAAGATGTCCTTTTAGATATGAGTGTATGCCGAATGGATTTTGTTGTCGACGGCCTTCTCCGCCACCAGGTAAATACACTTTCATTTCATTATCGTAAACTGCGTTGAACAAATATACAAGTTGGCGAATGATGCGATTATATACCCTTACCATACGTATTCTGGTAATGTGTATTCTGGCGTTCATTTTACTAAAATTCGTACAACCAAGTCAGTCGCTACTACTCGGACAGCGGAAATTAAATTACATCCAACGGTCTAGATAAGATGCACAAATTAAAACATTTTCAAGAATAACTGCTTTATATTTTGTGACCACTCTTTAGAATCGTCTCTTTGAGACAATTCTAAAGAGTTGTCACAACATTAGGTTTGGTTTAGAAAAGACGATTTAGTACTTGAGTACGCACATTTATTTGTTGCGCTATTAACCCATTCTCCATATTGATGTCGTTTGACGCATCTGTAAAAGTCAGTTTGAAATCATTGTGATACACAGAGCATTTCCTCCATATGAGTAAATGCTCTATTTATCACAATGGTTTCAAACTACACAATTCTAAATTTTTGTTAATTTAATGTTCATGAAAGTGTTATGTTTCAATTATCCAGCAAATTAAGGGTTCAATTGCAGTTACAGTACATCCAAAGGTGCACAAATTAAAACATTTTCAAAAGTAACTGCTTTATATGTTGTGACTACTCTTTAGAATCGTCTCTTTGACTAGAGGAAAGGTAAATTTTACAACTGTGTAGTTTTGAAACCATTGTGATAAATAGAGCATTTGCTCCTATGGAGCAAATGCTCTATGTATCAGAATGGTTTCAAAAAGTGGCATTCACAAAGGCGTCAAAAGGCGTCAATATGAGAGAATGGGTAAAAGCCTCTGCAAACAGATTAGACCCAGATCAGACGACGTCTGTAGGAATTGTCAGATCAGGGTCTACTCTGTTTGCATATGCAATGATATAGATGATTTACGGATTCTGCCGTGCACGGCAAACATGTGTTCATCCACTAATATGAATGTCGATTAAATTACACGAATATACATGGAGTAAAGGGTTAACCCCTTTCCTTCATATAAACGTCTTATCCCGCATTGTAAAAATAGTAGACCCAGACCATACGGGTCCTAGAGAAACCGTCTGATCAGTATCTGCTCTGTTTACTAATGGAATTTGGTAGATTTGTTTCTTTTGTGTTTAAATTTGCTACAGTGGTCTACCTTCCATATTTCATTATAACTATTTTGTCCATGGGTATCAGGTAGCTATTGCAATTTGGACTTAAACGTAATATGCACCATCGGAAAAGAACATCGGATTGTATCGTTTGTTATAATGCAACAGGTGTTTGTCCGATGATGCCAATGGTAGTTCCACGCTGGTGTCGGTTTCGCAGACCCGGGGCGCCCCAGTGTACTCCTAAATCCTGTCCACGTGGAACAATTTGCTGTCCCGACCAGTGCGGATGGAGAACGTGTATGAAACCCAACCCACCACGAAAGGGTTAAGTCCGAGAAGTGCCATTCATGGACTTAAGTAAAGTGTTAACGGTGTTCAAAGTGAATCTAAACATTTTATTTAAAAACTCCAGTCTGTGTGGTCTTTTAACCATTTACTCCATAAATACCCCTTTCTATGACTTTGCAAACAGAGTAGACCCAGATCAGACGGCTAATATAGGAGCCGTCTGATCCGGGTATGCTCTGTTTGCTTATGAACTAAAATAGACATGACTCTACAGTTTCTGTCATGGCCAATATGTTTCATACCCGTATATTATTATACAAAAATTAACCTAATTCATATTCATTATTTCTTACATAAATATTCCAGGAGTATAGGGTTGATAAAACCTCTCTACAATGGACCCTAATGATAGTAATATCCTGTGTCTTTAAAGCAGTTTGTAGCTTAACCCATTCCCTCATACTGACGCCTTTTGACGCCTCGGCAGAAGTCACATTTTGAAACCATTGTGATAAATAGAGCATTTGCTCCTATAGGAGCAAATGCTCTATTTATCACAATGGTTTCCAACTGCGAAATCCTTTTTTTTCTAGTTAATGCTCTTTTTGGGTAAATTTATTCAAAGAGGTTGGATCTAAAAATAGCCTATGAGGTAATGGGTTAATACAGTATAATCGGTATAATAAGGATCAGGTTTGGTATGTAAGGTAATGCGATATCAGTATTATACATACACTGGTATGTAATCTGATCTAAATCCATTGCGTTTGCAATATATTTCAAGATTACCCCTGTCCCTAGTGATCGTTTACGGGCGAATGTGTTACTTCATGAATATTCATTAACTTCATTTTTATGGTGTAAATTATTTCAATTGATTCTTTTGATCGATAAACACAGTAGGATCAGATTTATATACATGTACATCCAATTTCATAAGAAAAAAGAGTAGACCCTGATCAGATGGCTCCTTTAGGAGTCGTCTGATCTTGGTCTACTCTGTTTGCAAAGGAGTGAAAAAACGTTTGTATGAGGGAAAAGGTTAACGCTAGTATTACTTTGATCTGCGTGAACTGCCGGATTTATGTAATCACAAAGTAAAGCTGTTGACTCTCCAAGGACCGAGGTTCTCTGTCTCAATTTAGTTTGTGATACAGTCACATACACTTTATACTGTATATTAGTCCTTGTGATATTTGCATTAACCCATTTTGATTATGCCACTAAAAGGGAATACATGTACATGTGTAGACCCAGGTGGAATAAAACCTTATACGGATATAATGCAATACGAATAAAACTGTACAACGTATTAAGACGACTTGTTATTCTTATTGGAATATATTTTTGTGATTTTAATAAAGATTTTGCTGTCCTTTTTTACGGGTCAAATTATTATATGCCTGTTAATATACTAAACATCAGAGCTACACATAAAGGTGAGTATTCAGATGCTAAAATCGTTATTTCTCCACAAAACCCTATGTTGTGACCATTCTTTAGAATCGTCTCTTCGAGACGATTCTGAAGAGTGGTTACAACATAGGGTTTGGTGGAGAAATAACGATTTTAGCATCTGAATGGTTTCACAAAGTGACTTTTACAGAGTCGTCAATATGAGGGAATGGGTTAATGCAGAATGAAAGTCATACAGAAAACTCCTAGATGGGCTTTCTGCATGACTTTCACCCTGTATTAGGCTGCAACTTGTCTGCAAGACTGATATTCATACTAAATTGAATGTTTCGTCTAGATGGATACTAGTAATTTGTTTTCCAAGAACTGTTCATCTGGAAACATTGTCATTGGGTACATTTTATCTATATTTCTCCTGACATAAACAAGCAAATATCATCACTTTCAGACAATATTTAACTTAAATTGAAGTCACGATCAAGGTCACAAAGTCACAGAAACATTAAAGTAGTATGCTACGCTTCCCTTCCCAAGATAGTGCGTCCTATTTTCCTACTGACTAAAGTACTGCTTAATTTCTAATTATTGTCATCTACAATGCTTTAACCTTTAGCTTGCTGTGCAAATTATTTTTACATAACGTTTCATCCACTACGTTATCAAAATTCTACCTATAATTAGTTAGTCAACCAAAATTCTATCAGAGTGTCAAACAGTTTGGACCCTGATGAGGCATCAAGTTACTCGGCATCTCATCTGGATCCAAACTGTTTGCATAGCAAAGACTAAAGGTTGAATGGGAAAGACAAATGAGACTGAAAGAGTATTTCTTTGAAAATGATAGTGTAGATCTACATGATGACGATAATGATCATATTAGTGATAAATTTAAGGTGAAGAAAGATAAAAACTTCACACCAAATTCAGGCAGGGACAGGCATCTTGACCTATATATAGAACTGGTTAAGAATGACATAGTCAATAGTTTGAAAAAGAATAGTCAGCTAAATATATCGAAAGATGAGAAAGAGGCTTTTTATGAACTTTTGCACAATGAAAACATAGTGATCAGACCTGCAGACAAGGGTTCAGGTATAGTTGTTTTAGATAAGGAAGTATACATAGAGTCAATGAAAAAAGAGGTTTTAACAAGTGATTCGTATGAGGCAACTAATAGTGACAGAACTGAAATAAGCCTGAAAGAAGTGAAAAAACTAGTAAACAAAATGTTTAGGGAAGGTGCCATATCAAAAGAAATGAAACAGTATCTTATCCCAAAGTACTCCAGACCAGGTAAATTGAAAGGGAACCCTAAAATCCACAAACCAACTGCTCCTTTTAGAACAATAGCTAGTGGCATGGGTACTGCCACTGAGAGGTTAGCTGAAGTTGCTGAGCATGAACTTAGTGAATTTGTTGAACCTTCACCAAGCTACATCAGGGATACAACTGATTTTTATTAACAAATTAAAAGAGATTAAGGAACCACTTTCAGAAAATTGCATTTTGTTCTGTTTTGACGTAGCAAAGTTGTATCCATCAGTTCCAAAGAAAGAGGGACTAGATGCATGTATGGAAGGCCTTGCAAACAGAAGTGATCCGTTGATTGACACAGAAAATGTTCTTAAGATGATTCAAATAGTTTTAGACAACAACACAATTTCTTTTGGAGATAGCACTTTCATACAAAAAGATGGGGTGGCAATTGGTTCAAAATTAGGAAAGAATTTTGCTTGTTCATATATGAGGAAATGGGATGAAGAATTGATGTTACACAAAAAAGTGCCAATGTTTTACAAGAGATTCATTGATGATGGTTTCGGGATCTGGGATGGTACAGTTCCAGAACTTGAAGATTTTGCGAAACATGCAAACAGTATTCACCCGAATATTAGTATAGAGCTTAGATATGATTTGGATCAGATAGAATTTCTGGACACTCTAGTTAAAATAGACAATGGCCATATATACACAGATCTTTATGTTAAACCTACAGACAAATAGCTGTACCTTAACAATTCTTCCTGCCATCCTCCTAGTACAAAGAAGAGCATAGCATATGGTTTGGGACTAAGAATTAAGCGTATATGCGAAAGAGAATCGGACTATATTAGAGAAAGAAATAAACTCAAGGGTCAGTTAAGGAAGAGAGGATATAGTGGCAGGATGATAGAAAATCAGTTGGTAAGGGTGGATAAACTTGACAGATCTGCCACATTAGTAAAGAAACAAACAGTTAGATCTAATAGGAAAATGAATAGGGTCCCTTTAGTTTTGACGTATTCAAATCTGCTACCAAATATACATTACATTGTAAAAAAACATTCAAAAGTTTTGCATCAATCAGACCGGCTTAAAGAAGTATTCCAACAACTGCCAATCGTAGCATTCAGGCGTGATAAAAATCTATGTGACACACTGGTGCATTCAAAAACTAACAGGATTGTTAGACCAAGCAATACAGTCTGTTCACAGGGTTGTGCTACTTGCAGTATTCTTGAAATGTCAAGTATAAGTGACACAAATAGGCAATCAGTTTACAATGTGTCTACCAATATTAACTGTAGAGAAAGAAATGTAGTATATGCAATTAAATGCAGTAAATGCGATATAATGGTGTATGTCGGTGAAACTGAGAGAGAAATTCGGGAGAGAATGAAAGAACATTTGAGTGATGTGAGGCATGAGAGAGAGAAACCAATAAATAGACATTTTGGGATCGGTGGTCATAGCAGTGATGATGTGAGATTTGTAGTTTTGAAACGGATGTTCCATGCATGTAGAACTGAAAGACAGATCCATGAAACTGATTGGATATGGAGGCTGAGAACGTACAGACCATTTGGCTGTAACATCAAAGAGGATAATGCGCTAATGCATGCATGACGTCTTTGCACCCATGACGTCATTTGATGACGTCATTTTGATGACGTCGTGACATTTTAAAAAACAACCCAATGTCACCATGACGATGCTGGATCAACATTATTCTCTTTGATTTTATGGCTGAATGCATGTAACAAAAATGTGACGTGTATTTTGACATGATAATCTTTGACAAAGGCCCTTAGTGGTCGAAATATTAGATCAGAGCAGTTCAAGTATTTATATAAAGGTTAACCGTTATCTCCTGAATATTTATACAAGAGTTCATGACGCCATGCATTTTACTTCATGACGTCATGCATATTACTTAGAATAAACACAGAAATTGTTGCACGCGCACGCACATTCGAGCACGCTAGCACGCAAGCACACAAGCATGCACGCTCACAAGCACGCACACACGCGCGCAGACAGACACATACACACACAGACACTATCACTCACACACTGACACATACACAGACACGCGCACGCACACGCACACACGCACGCACACTTTTCAGAGTTTATAATGCCATTAACCTTTCCTTCATATGAACGCTTTTTAACGAATTTACAAACAGAGTAGATCCAGGTCAGGGTATGCACTGTCTGCTCATGGAATTTGAAGGATCTGTTTTAAACATTACTTTCTAAATTGGCTACAATGCTCGACATTCCATATTTCATTCTATTTTGTTAATGAATATTCAATAGGTACTGAAATTTGGAATAAACATAGACCAGGGAAAGGGTTAAGACATAGCTATAATTGCTATTCATACTGTTAATACTTCTTTTGTGTTTTTTTACCGAATATTTACCATGTGAAGGGTTAAATTCTTCGAATGACAACATTCATATTGTTTTAAAAAGATGTTCGTCTTTGTATTATTTTAATGAAAACTCTCTAAAACAACCATTTAACGCAGTCTAAACCGGGGGAGGGTTGGGGCAAATTGTAGCTTAATACACAGACAATCCCGATTTGCATTCCTTCTACGTGTTTTGCTATTATCTGTTAACCCTTAACTCCATGAGTATTTATACATGTATAAGATATTAGTTGAAGCACCCCCCATTAACCGGCCACCGGAGGTGTACTAAAGGTTTGCACTCCGTCCGTCCGGATAGTTGTCCGCAAAATATCTCCTCAAACCACTGGGTTAGGGGTGCATAATGGGTAGGTGACGTTGCATACTACATCGGTGTCTTTGTGCCATTGAACTTGACTTCACAGTTTTCAGTAAACATTAATTTTGTCAGGAATGTGGTCCGGATGATACATCCTCAACCCCTTAGGTTAGGATTTCTAGATTCATTGTTTAAGTGCATTTTGGAAAGGGGGAGTGTTGCATACTACTTGATCGTGATCCCAGTTCTTATAAACTGCCTGAAATTTGTCAAGATGATTTCGAGGGTTTGGTGCAAAACTATTCTAACTCCTTCACTTTGTGAAGGACTTAGAATAGTTTTGCACCGAACCCTCGATATATACTCAATCCCTTGGGTTAGCGCTTCTAGATACAGTTGAACTTCGATAACTCGAACTTCAAGGGACCATATTAATTAGTTCGAGATAACAGGAGTTCGAGTTATCCGATATCTAACCTGAACCATTTCTCAATGCCACAGCTTAATACATGTCTAAGGTAATGCTGAAAGCTCCTGTAGGAGCTTTCAGCATTACTTTAGACCTGTATTAAGTTGTAACATGTGTTTCTATATATCTGTAGCGATACATTTTAGAACAATTCTGCAGTGTAAGTTTTGGAGGGACTGAACTTTTTGTTCGAGTTATCCCGAAGTTCGAGTAATCCGAGTTCGAGATATCGAAGTTCAATTGTATATTGTGTAAGTGCACCTTGGAAAGGTAAAATGTTGCATACTGCTTTTGATGGTTCTGTAACCTTGACGTTGATGGTGAGTTCAGTTTCAGTAAAAAGTTGTCTGAAATGTGTCCGGATGATATATCCTCAAGCCCTTCATTTAGGATTTCAAAATGTCTTGTGTGGATGCATTGTGGGAAGTTAGAGTGTCACATACTACTTTCTTACGACATAGACCCTGACCTTGACTTCAGTTTTATTAAAAGTTTGTCAAGAAATTTGTCTGGATTGCAGAAATGCTAAGAGCAGTAGAGGACGATGGATTGCTTGACAATACTTGCTTGTTTTATAATAGCATATGAACATAGAAAGTTTTGGGCATTGTTCATAGAAACTGTAACATCAGAACTATATTGTTTCATACGTAAGCTGGGCATACCCTGATCAGTCGGTTCATACAGGACCGTCTGATCAGGGTCTACTCTGTTTGCAAAAGCATTAAGATGCATGTCAATTGAGTAAATGGTTAAATATCCCCATCTTTATTTGTAGAGATTTTTTATTGCAAATTATTGTATAAATAGGCGCTGCTGCCGGGACACAGATGTCTGTTCCAACAGGTGTCTGCCCAACAAGTCGGCTTATCGTTCCGCTCATGGGTCAGTTCGGCAGGCCCCCGGGACCCGAATGTATCCCTTCAACCTGCCGCCGTGGTACAATCTGCTGCCCCAACGAGTGCGGATGGAACTTGTGTGTGAGGCCCTGGATCCCACCACGAAGGGGTTAAGCCCGGGACTTGTTATCCAGATGAGAGGGCTCCTAGAGGAACCCTCTGATCAGGGTCTGCACTGTTTGTCATATTACACGTTTCATTAGAAAACAATCACTAAATAGTCATCGTAAGCTTGGTCTGTTTGAATTTTGGTCTAGTCCATTTGAAAATTCATCATTGTGAGGGTTAATTTAAAGAAACGAAGTAGACAGGACTATTCTACAGTTTTACATATTGTAACACAGATATCATGAATGATGTTTGTAACTCAGTATCAGCTACAGAGTTTGTGAAAATTCGTTGTTGCGAACAGTGTATTATCTGGGTCTACACTATATGTGCATGTCCCCACACCCACATACTATATTTAGCTCAAGTCCGATTTTGTCAATAAGTTAAACTCTTTATAAATTATGTCTATTTCTAGTTAAACATGTGCAGTTGACAAAGAAGATTATGTTCACGTCGCGTGTCTAGACTGTTATAAACAGGAGGCATTGTTTTGCTTTTTAACGATGATAGCTTAGTTGTGAACTGATCACCAGAAGTAGCAGTTTTATCTGTATCTAGAAGAGCAGTCCAGCTCTTATCGTCCGTATATAAGACTACGAGTTTGACAGGAAAACATTCTACGACGAGGGATTTGGAGTGTTTGAACGCAAAATCGGATGTTATATTCTGTTTCTACAGGTAAAAGGGGAAACATAAGATCCGTTAAATATTGAGGACATAATAATACTATACCATTTAAGATTTTCTAAATACTTGTGAGCTTATGGTTTTTTCGTATTTCATACAGAGGATCTATACCTAATTCAGCGTATAAACAAGCTCTGGACGAGCTTCGACGCAGTCGATTAAATAATGCGAGCTGACTCAACCTGGACACGTTCTAATAAATCTGATTCGAGCTGTGTATGAGTTAAATTGGACGTCCATTTTAGAGAATTTTACTATATACACTTCAGACCTGTAAGTGGGAGGCACATTCACACATTACTTCATGAATATTCATGAAAAAAGGCCACCCATTTTGAATATCATTTATAATTATTCTTGTGTTAACCATTTATCCCATGAATATCCATGTAAGAAATATATAAATGTAAGACATCATTACTACTAATTAGATTTTATTTTGTAATGTCACATGGATATGGGATTTTTGGCTGTGATAGAAACTCTAGAAACATGTATAGTATAACCTCTCTAATGCGACCACCAAAAATGGGCATCATTCCGGGTGGCAGAGGCAGGTGGTAGCTTAATGCAGGACGAAAGTGATGCAGAAACTTCCTATAGGAGCTTTCTGCATAGCTTTCGTCCTGCATTAAGCAACCACCTGCTTATTAAGACAGATATGATTACTTTTAAGTGGTCATATTAGAGGGGTGCTACTGTATATATCATAAGCAATCATAACAGTCTCTGCCTACTCTGTTTTCAAAGGCATAGAAAGGCGTATTTATGGAGGCAAGGGTTAAAAACACAACACAAGGAATTTCATAAAAATTAATAACAAACATCAGGATCGCGTTTTATTATACAGTAAAACCTCTCTTAACCGGAATTCTAGTAGATAAGAATTTAGACACTTTTAGGCAGGTGGCTGCTTAATGCAGGGTGAAAGTCATACAGAAAGCTCCTCTAGGAGCTTTCTGCACGACTTTCATCCTGCATTAAGCTGCCACCTGTCTCCAAGACCGATCTTCATACAAAATTTAACGGCCGGTTAAAAGAGGTTTTACTGTATAGTAAGTCCAAGGTTACGATGATCACAACTACATGTACCAGAACTAACGACACTTTCTGTGCAAATACGAGATTCAGTATCTAACATACAGGTGTTATCAGCCCTTGGACTGGAAATCAGGGCTGCCGTGCGTGGGTATTCATCACCTTTTCGAGACGATTCTAAAGAGTGGTCGCAAAATAGGGTTTGGTGCAGAAATAATGAGTTATTCTTGAAAATGTTTTAATTTTCGCATCTTATCTGGACCTTTGCTTTAGTGATAGTTCTAGTTTGTTTACCGAAGGGAAATAGCCTACGAATGATCATTTTAAAACTGCGAAAGTGTGATGTCAAAAATATTGCTGTTGCATAGACATGCATTTTAGACAAAAGACATGTGCGTTTCCTTCTGTATCATTCATGAATAACCATTCGTAACTACTCGTCTTATTCCGTCAGAATTTCGTAGAAAATAACTGACGTGTTCCGAGTGCATTCGTTACTAATGTACTCGGAAAATACTCAGTCGCGTTCTGATTGGTTCCTCAAGCTATTCCGATTGGTTCCCCAAGCTATTCCGATTGGTTCCCCAAGCTATTCCGATTTGTTCCCCAAGCCATTCCGATTGGTTCCCCAAGCTATTCCAATTGGTTTCCAAAAGAAATTGCAAAAGGCTCCTCTATCTCTTCCGATATGCTCCATTTATGTTTGCGATATCACAGTAATACTTTGTTATAGAACTAGAACTAACGAGCGTCGATGTAAACAGTTTTTATTCATACAAATTTCTTTTTAGGGAAACATTCACAAAACGAGTAAAACAGTAGTATTTCAATAGTTAATGGATATGTTAAAAACGCGCTAATTACTCGTACGTAATTTTGTCTGATTTAGTAATCCTTTAACTCTTTCGGCGCCAAATTTCTCAAAGTCGTCTGCAAACCAATTTTGTTAAATATTTCGGTAAAATAAGGAAATAAGATAGATAAATGCAAATGTCAAATGAATAAAGCACATATATAGAAGTAGAGTTTGAGACAAAAAGTGAAGTCCCTGATCAGACGCCGCCTTGAAAAGGCGGCGTCTGATCTGGGACTGCACTATTTGTAGTGGAGCATTTTTGCGACCTTGGCGGTGAAAGGGTTAATCATATCGTCATCCGAGTGGTCATCTTTCGATAGTTCGTGCGTGCGTGTGTCCATTTCTTCCGTTCGGTATGTCGTGTCTGTTTGTTTATTTTTCTGACTGAAACACAATTCAGTGTGCATATTTCCTAGAAATTGTCTCGAAACGAACGTGCAGTGGCATTATCCTTTCAGAAAACAACAACGGCATGCTTTATTAGATCATAGCAAGAGTTTTCAAAAAGAATATATGTCATCTGCCGGAAGAAGCGATAGAAGAAAAGGGGTTTACAGTAAAAGTCTTAAGCGGCCATTCATTTATTGAACGCATAAGTCTTAAAAAGCATGTGGTTGCTTAATGCAGGGTTAAAGTAATGCAGACAGCTCCCATATGAGTTTTCTGCATTACTTTTGACCTGCATTAAGCTACCGCCACCTGTCCTACAGACCCATAATTAGACCTCTTGTTGATGGCCACTTAATACAGGTTCTACTGTGTTTAAATTGTACTTATGCAAATGTTATAAGAGACAGACGGAACTATTGACAGACGGCGGATGATTCCTAATTAATATCCTACTTATTAAGCAAACAGATCAGACCCAGATCAGACGGCTCCCATAGGAGCCGTCTGATCTGGGTCTGCTCTGTTTGCAAAGGCGTAGAAAGGAGTATTGATGGAGTACAGGGTTAAATAAAATGTTTAGATTTTTCAATAAAATGTTTAGATTCACTTTGATCACCGTTAACACTTTACTTAGGTCCATGAATGGCACTTCTCGGACTTAACCCTTTCGTGGTGGATTGGGTGTCATACATGTTCTCCACCCGCACTGGTCGGGACAGCAGATTGTTCCACGTGGACAGGATGTATCAGTACACTGGGGCGCCCCGGGTCTGCGGAACTGACACCAAATTGGAACTACCATTGGCATCATCGGACAAACACCTGTTGCATTATAATAAACGATACAATCCGATGTTCTTTAACCCTCTCCCTGTTGCATATTACGTTTAAGTTCAAATTTTAATAGCTACTTGATATCCATGGACAAACTAGTTATAATGAAATATGGAAGGTAGAACATTGTAGCAAATTTAAATACAAAAGAAACAGATCTATCAAATTCCATTAGTAAACAGAGCAGACACTGATCAGACGGTTTCTCTAGGAGCTGTCTAATCTGGGGCTACTCTTTTTACAATGCGGGGAAAGAATGCGTTTATATGAAGGAAAATGGTTAACCCTTTACTCCATGTATATTCATTAAGAAGTGCATGCAATTAAGCCATGACTATTAATTCAATCAATATTCATATTAATAGATGAAAACATGTTTGTAGTGCACGACAGAATATGTAAATCATATCTATAACATTGCATATGGGGACAGAGTAGACCCTGATCTGACAATTCCTACAGACGTCGTCTGATCTGGGTCTAATCTGTTTGCAGAGGCTTTCACATATTTTCTCATATAGATGCCTTTTGACGCCTCTGTGAATGCCACTTTTTGAAACCATTGTGATAAATAGAGCATTTGCTCCATAGGAGCAAATGTTCTATTTATCACAATGGTTTAAAAACTGCACAATTGTAAAATTTACCTTTCCTCTAGTAAATGCTCCCTTTCGGTAGATTTATTCAAAGAGGTTGGGTCTAAAAATAACCTATGTGGTAATGTGTTAACGCGTGTCTCTATATAAGATATAGGGGTAAAGTACAAAGTGTATAACAATGAATTCCTATTCCCATACGATATAACGTTTGATGCCTGACAGACTTATGCAAACTGTATAGTCGTAAGCTACAGAAAAAGGTCTCTACCACACTCACTCAAAACACGTTTAACCCATTCTATCCTAGAATATTTTAATACCCAACCTCTTTGAATAAAGGGAATTTTTAGAATTGTGTAGTGCTAATTTTGAAACCAGTGTGATAAATAGAGCATATGCTCTTATGGAGAAAATGCTCTATTTATCACAATGGTTTCAAAAATGACTTTACAGAGGCGTCAAACAACTTCAGCAGGAGGGAATGGGTTAATGTTGGGTTTTGAAACATGTGGCAGCTTCATGAATCCTTAAAATGTTTATAAACATTTCTGTATGTTTTCCTTCTGTATATAGCAGTCACGTGTTCTAACATACTATCTGAATGTTAACCACTTTTGGCGTGTTCAAACAACATCATATCATTGTAAATATATGTTAACCCATTACCTCATAAGCTATTTTTAGATCCAACCTCTTTAAAATAATTTACAGAAAAGGAGCATTTACTAGAGCAAGGGCAAATTTTTGAATTGTGTAGTTTTTAAACCATTGTGATAAATAGAGCATTTGCTCCTATTGAGCAAATGCTCTGTGTATCACAATGGTTTCAAACTGACTTTTACAGAGGCGTCAAACGACATCAATATGGAGAATGGGTTAATAGCGCAACAAATAAATGTGGGTACTAAAGTACTAAATCGTCTTTTCTAAACCAAGCCCAATGTTGTGACAACTGTTTAGAATCGTCTCAAAGAGACGATTCTAAATAGTGGTTACAACATATAAAGTAGTTATTCTTGAAAATGTGTTAATGTGTGCATCTTATCTAGACGTTTGGGTGTACTGTAACTGCAATTGAACCCTTAATTTGCTGGATAATTGAAACTGGTTATCCATTTCATGAACATTAAATGAACAAAAAGTTGTGTCAGAATGTATCACGGAAGAACATGATTTGTATAACAAACAGTGCATGACCTGGTCAAAGGGGTCACTCGGGAGCCTTTTGATCTGGATATACACTGTTTATAAAATAATTACATACTTATATACAGGTTCCTGTCAAGTTAGGGTTAATGACAAATTTACAAAGTGTGTTCCCATCTCTAGCGTTTTTATTAACCCCTTCACCGCCGATGTCGCGTTAATGCACCACGACAAATAGTGCAGTCCCAGATCAGACGCCGCCTTTTCAAGGCGGCGTCTGATCAGGGACTTCACTATTCGTCTTAAACTCTTCTTCTATATCTGCGCTTTATTCCTTTGATATTTGCATTTATTTATCTCATTTCCTTATTTTACCAAGCGACTTAACAAACATTGCATTGCATACGACAATTAGAAATTTGGCGCCGAAAGGGTTAGCCTAACTCTGTGCACGCTAGCGGCGAAACACGGACACTGCATTATGGCGCGTCTCATCTGGATTCAAGCTGCAAGTTGCAGTCGTGGTATATTAGAAGTCACGCTAATTTCAGTGGTAAGTCAGTGAGCCTTTATTGATGTACGCTATCTAGAGCGTGTGTTAATTTGCGCTTTCCGAGTAGTAGCGATTGACTTGGTCGTACGAATTTTAGTAAAATGGACCCCAGAACACTTATTACCAGAATACTTAAGGTAACGAGGGCGTGTAATCGCATCATTCGCCAACTTGTATATTTGTTCAACGCAGTTTACGATAATGAATCTAAAGTGTATTTACCTGGTGGCGGAGAAGGCCGTCGACAACAAAATCCATTATTCCTACACTCATATCTGAAAGGACATCTTTGCTGACCCGGGAATGTATTGCACGACTGTCCTTCCGTTCAACCTCTCGGACAGACTGGATCCCGGCAACAGTACCCATTTATACAAGAATAACCTTTCTTACATGGCTGGTAATCGGAGCATACGGGCCCAGGGGATTGATTTCTTGGGCACACTGTTAAAAAGAAGGTAGAGAATTATAGTTTTGTCTATACCCTTTCCCTGGTCTATGTTTATTCCAAATTTCAGTACCTATTGAATATTCATTAACAAAATAGAATAACATATGGGATGTGGAGCATTGTAGCCAATTTATAAAGTAATGAAACAGATCCTTCAAATTCCATGAGCAGACAGTGCAGATCCTGACCTGGATCTACTCTGTTTGTAAATTCGTTAAAAAGCGTTCACATGAAGGAAAGGTTAATGGCATTATGAACTCTGAAAAGTGTGTGTGCGTGTGTGCGTGCGCGTGCCTGTGTATGTGTGAGTGTGTGAGTAATAGTGTGTGTCTGTCTGTGTGTAGGCGTATGTGTCTGTCTGCGCGCGTGCGTGCATGCATGTACATTTACGTGTACGTGCCAATGGATGGTGTGTGTATGTGTGTAAGTGTTTGTATGTGTATGTGTCTGTCTTTATGTATGCCTGTCCTGTCTGTCTGTCTTTCTGTATGTATGTATGTATGTATGTCTGTATGTCGGTGTGTGTGTCTGTGTGTGTCAGTGCGTGGGTGCGTGGGTATATATGTGTGTGGGGGTGTACATGTACCTGGATGGGTGTGGGTGTGTGTACGTGGGTGTGTCTGCGTATGCGCATGTGTGTGGTAGTGGGTGCCAATTGATGATAAATAGTTAAGTAGTTCTTCTATGTTGACTAATTGATAATATTTTATAATGGGTAGTAGTTATAGTGCAAGACGGCAAAACACGTTGCCAACCTTGATACGTGGCCAGCATTGATATATCCATTAACAATTGATTAGGTTTAATTAATTCCACCACCTCACAGGTGTATGGCCGAATGCTACAGATAGCATTTCGCAGTCTAAGCCTTCTTTGTACTCTCCGAAGCAATTTTGATCAATATAGGGTTTCACTTAGAAATAAGATAGTGTCTTTATAAGCAAAAGCAAGTGGTTGCTACAAATCATCATTTCCACATTCAACCCTATACTGTGACCATTCTTTAACAGTGTCTCGAAGAGATTATTCTAAAGAGTGGTTACAGTAAAGAACCATGTTGATAATGCAGCACTCATTTGAACGCTCGCTTTTCCAATCGACTGTTCCAAAATTTAAAAAAAAAAGATTCAGAATACCTTGAATATATTGGGATATTCTTAAAGGAAAGTGTAACATAACAATCAGTATAAACCCTGGTGAAAGGGTTCCTCTAGGGGCACTCTCATCTGGGTCTACACTGTTTGCAAAGGACATCAGAGGCTCGTTTCCCGCACGGAGGAGGTTAACAATAGAAGTATCTATAATATACATATACTCGATCGACAGTAGATCTAGAGTCTTTTTGTAAATGTTTCATTTATTATCGAAAAAGTCAAATAGTAAGAAATTAACCATTTGCCTCTAAAGACGCCATTTCGATAACCGTTAACGTGCACCTAATCACGTGATTTTACCCACCTTGTTTATTTATTCAACGCAATAAACAAAAGGGAAATGTTTTTACCATTGGGCGGAGAAGGCCGTTGACAACAAAATCCATTCTGTCTACATTCATATCTAAATGGACATCTTTGCTGATCCGGAAGTGTATTGCATGACGGTCCTTCCTTCCAACCGTTCGGACAGACTGGGTCCCGGCAGCAGCGATTCTTTATGCAAGAATAACCATCCTTACAAGGCCGGTAATCGGAGCAGACTGGACCAATGACGTTTGATTTACAGTGTTTAGTTATTGAAGGACAGCATCTTCTATTTATACACAGGTCACCTTTGTGGCAAGTTCTCGCCGACTGACAATACGGACCAGGAGATTCGCCATTTGGGCATGAAAATGGTATCGGACTGTCACTGCCACCAGCTACAACTGTGAAAAGACACTTAAAGTAAAACCCCTCTAAACCGGAATTCTAGTAGAGAAAAAATAGATACTTTTAGGAAGATGGCTGCTTAATACATGGTGAAAGGCATGCAGAAAGCTACTAAAGGAGCTTTCTGTATGACTTTCATACTGCATTAAGCTGCCACCTGTCTCCAACGCCGATATTTATACAAAATTTAACGTCCGGTTTAGAGGAGCTTTTATTGTGCATTAATCAAACATTGTCAACAATAACGTGTGTCACGCCGCTAACAAGCAGTAGTATTGATCACGCCCTGGAGGGGCGTTCATATGGGATGCTTTTTCGATTTGTGCTATGGGCGAGGGGGGAGTGGAAAGTTTCTCCTATTACAGATGCTCAGTGTAGCCGCGAATAGTGTTATGAGATTCCCGCTGTGTGGATTCTGATACGACGTGTTTGCTAATAACATATACTCTCTTAATCAAGAAAGAGAAGAGGTAATTATTAATGAAGCATGATATTAAGACAGTTTGGATTCTGATCAGACGAGTTATGTAATGTTTGCACGATCAGGATCCAAACTGTTTGATCAAGTCAATGAAGTATTAGTTATCCCAATTTAGCACAACGTAAATGCAAATTGCAGGGGTATCATACTTTGTTAGACAAAATGCCTGAGAAACTTCTGAGAAATGCCTGAGATTTGAACATGTTATATAGAATATGTAGAGCTAGGCAGAAAAACGAGGAAAATGCATGAACTTTGATTTTCATACATAAAAACATACTCCGTAATAAGAACTGGTCATTATATTAGGATTAAACAATGGCAATTAAATTGGTGCATTCATTTCACTTAATTGTTATATTTGTATATCTGACCAATCAAAAGCTTGAGAACTCAAATCTGACCAATTACAACACATTTTCCTAAGTTTGTGTTTTCAGTAGTAAACTTTCGATAACCAATCCGCGCTGGCCTGGACTCAGCCTTGTTGCTGGATATAAAATCTAGCCAGCATCGCAAAGATGAAGTGAATCTAAATAGCAAATTCATTGAAATCACTGTTCATAGGTATATCAGTTTCCTGTTTATTTGCATATGAGTGCAATTAACTGCATGGTATGTTATCGACATTACATATTTGCGGCATTGATATCAAAATTGCAAATCAGTGTAGTCACATAAAACATATATATGCTTAAAACAATTACATCTATGACATCTTTCTTATATAGAAATTGCATGTATGACAATGTTGTTTAATCCTTTGAAATCACTGTTCAGGTTTATAAAATATCAGTCTCTTATCTATTTGCATATAAGTGCCATTAACTGGTATGTTATCGACATTACATATTTGCGGCAGTGATACTAGAATGGCAAATAAATGTAGTCACATTAAACTGTACAACATTGCTTAAAATAATTAAATGTATGTTATCGTTATTATATAGAAATTACATGACAGTGCTGTTTAATTCGTTGAAATCGTCGTTCAGAGCTGTATCATTTTCTTGTTTATTACAGTTATGAAACTCGTTTGTTCTCTGAATTAGATACCCCTTTCCACATGGATTGAACGTCATTTTCAGTTATGCAGAAACAACAAGAACGCTCAATAAAATTGTGATGAGTCGAATGTGAGGATGATGCTGTTGTTGATCGTGATACTAGTTACGACGACGATGATGATGATAATGATGATGGTGATGGTAATGATGATGGTGAATGATAATGCTGATGGAGAATGATGATAATGATGTTGACAAAGAGTATGATAAAGATGATGATGATGATGATGATGATGATGATGATGATGATGATGATGATGATGATGATGATGGTGATGATGATGATGTTGTTGATGATGATGATGATGATGGTTGGCATCATGATAATGAACGCGATTCTGGTCGTAATGAAGATGATGACGACAACCATGATTATACTAATTATGGTCGTGGTGGTGGTTGTAGTGGTGTAGGTGATGATGCTGCTGATGATGACGAATATGATGATGATAATTATGATGACGACGATGATGACGACGACGACGATGATGATGATGATGATGATGATGATGATGGCGATGATGATGATGATGATGATGATGATGATGATGATGATGATGGTTCTGGTGATGATGATGGTAATGGTTTTATATCACAACGTATGTGACATATACGTTTATGTTTTTACTGTCATACTGAGCAGACGAATATGACACATTTGACAGGTGTAACTTATACGGTCAAATATATCACACACGTGTTACATATTCGATCTGTGACATATACGGTTCAACAGAGCTTCTCAACTCCATGAGAACTAGTTCATTATCGACTATCGCTGCTCACCCACTGGCACTAAATCGAAAAAGATTTATATACATGTAGTTCTATGCATAGCCCCTATCATATAGAACTATACATATACTAGGTGTTATATGTATATACTATAGTCTTTTCCGATCTTGTGCCAATGGGGGCACCACCAAAATCTATACCGAGTGTTACTTATGAGCTTTAGTAGCAATGCATTTTAACAGACAGTTCAAAGACAGTATGCATGTTTTATTACATGGCGAGGTCAAACAATAAAAGTTTTCAGAAGATTTTACAATGACAAAAGACCACAGGTAGGCTAGTTTAAGCCATAGCAGAATCTTAATTCATTTAAGAAATGAATGACGTGCTTCCGGTGTTCATGAGGTTATGCAACGCATAGCTTTACGAGCAAAGTTAGTGAAGCCCGAAGGGCTTCACGTGAATCTTTGCTCGTAAAGCTATGCGTTGCATAACCTCATGAACACCGGGAGCACGTCATTTATTTCTTATATTTATGTTCCATTGTATTTCTTATATTTCAACGGATTTTTTTTAAATATTATATACCGGTCACGTAATAGCCGCTATCTAGGTCGTTGCCAGGTTCGTTTCTAACGTAGTAGGATCTCTATATACGGTATGAAAAATAGTCCAAAACACATATTATAAGTATAAAATGAATACAAGATTTTAATCAGTAAATTGTCCAGCTATGTTAAAAGAAAAGATTATTGAGATATTTCAAATCATATATTTACGAAATGTTGGTATTAAAGCATCTTCTTAAATGTAGGTCGCGGTGTCGAAGCCAATTTACTCACCCGCCATGCTTGATCGAAAGCGGGTCACAACGTTGGATTTTATTCTCGGATTTTTCTTTGTTAACGGTAAGGACATTGACTTATTTATGCTTCACTCATTACTTGATAATATATTTTGATACGCCACGGCTGTTAAAGTTGGCAATATTATGTATTCAAGCGATAATTCTCAGTAAGAAGATGCCACATTTCAAATTTTCAGGGCCGCTTGAACGGCAAAACACGGAATTCTGGGAAAAGGAGAACCGACTCAAACCGGTATTGAAATGAACGTTCATGGGAAAATGCAACTTTCTTTTTAGAATAAGGTTATATAAGGACGTTGCAGGGCGAATGTACATATTAAGCAAACAGAGCAGACCCTAATCAGATGGATCTTATAGGAGCCGTTTAATCTGGATCTACTGTGTTTGCAGAGGCGTAAACATGCGTATCTATTGAGTAAAGGAACAACCAGTTCTAAGTTAATCGTGAACATTCTTGTTGCATATGTGTAATCCAGGGCAACAGATAAAGGTACGTACTCAAATACTAAAGTCGTCATTTCTCCACCAAACCCTATGGTGTGACCACTGGTGGAGAAATAAAGGGGTTATTCTTGAAAATGTTTTAATTTACGCATCTTATCTAGACCTATGTAATCAAAAACGAACCTGCAGAAACAAAGCACAGAATAAGTAACACAAGCTTCTCCATCTTGTTGGCTGTCAAAGGTTTGAACAAAGCAGCTGTAGCCGGTCATGTTTTATACTAGCCCCAAACAGATCCATCAAGGTCAACCCTTATCCAGCTATTCGTGACCTGACACGCATTTATAAACAGATTGGATCCAGATGAGATGCCGAGTAACTCGTAGTCTCATCGGGATCCATGCTGTTTGACACTTGGTCCATTTTAACCCTTTCACCGCCAATGTCGCATAATTGCGCCACGACAAATAGTGCAGTCCCAGATCAGACGCCGCCTTTTCAAGGCGGCGTCTGATCAGGGACTTCACTTTTTGTCTCAATTTCTATATCTATGGCAGTGTTTTATACCTTTGAAATGTGCATTTATTTATCCCATTTACTTATTTTACTGAATGATTTAACAAACTTGGATTGCAGACGACAATTAGAAATTTGGCGCCGAAAGTTAAAGTAGTCCAAATTGCACCAGTTTCAAGTTTGAGTACTTTTTCACAGCGGAGTAAGTGGGGTACGATCAATTATGACGATGTGTGTTATCATTAGGGTGATGTGTCCGATGTGTTGAGGAAGGTGGCAAACAGCTTGGGTATAGCTTATTATATTATGGTAGATTAGGACCGACACTTTTTGACACCATGGTCATTGGGTCTGGTAAGAAAGAGAAGAAAAACATGACAAGCAGACGACACTTTTGGAAATGAGTTAACTTATTAACCCTTCTAGTGCGGGAAAAGAGTCACCAACGTCCTTTGTACACAGTGTAGACCCAAATTAGAGGGCTCTTATGAGAGGGCTCTTAGGGGAGCCCACTCGTCAGCGTCTGCACTGTTTGTCAGGTAACACTTTTCTTCAGATTATTAACTACCTTAATATTCACCATACGCATGACCTGTTTGAATTTTGGAATAGTTCATTTGACAATTCAGCGTTGTAAGGGTTAAACGAACCGTACAGTAATTGGGACAGTGACGTATTCAATGCGTACACCAATTAACGTCAGCGTTACACTTCCTCATTATGTCGCAATTGTCGCATATTCAAATGCATTTTGACGTCTGTTGCATTGCTGAAATGTCAGATCATTTAAATTCCGATCAGAACACAAACTAGTATATGAATCTGGCCTTGTTTCAACCTTTGAACCTACCAAATGCATTTAAAACATCTAACCCTTTACTTCATATGAACGCATTTTCACGCATTTGCAAAAAGAGTAGACCCAGATCAGACGGCTCCTATATGAGCCGTCTTTCAGGGTCTGTTCTGTTTGCTAACTGAATTTGATTGTTCTGTTTCTTTAGTTTCTTAAATGGCATCAATGTTCCACCTTCCATATTTCTTTATAACTATTTTGTCCATGAATATTCAGTAGGTATTGGACTTTGGAACAAACACGGAACAGTGAAATAGTTAACATGTGAACTATGTGTCATTCAGCAAACGATTTGGATCCAGATAATTCGCAAAGTAACTCGGTATCTCGTCTCACCAGGGTCGACATTTATTTGACATTTTGGACACTAGTCTATTTAATTAACCATTTAATCCAGGAATATGTTGTGTTAACAATTAATCATATTATTAATATTGTAGCATCCGCGATGCACTCATGTACGTCTACTTCTGACCCCAGAGACAGAGGATGAAATACACTGTGCATCGTGTTGTCATTCCAGTTTGACTTGCTAGAAAGCTGTATCTTTCCTTGCTTGACTTTGCACATGCATATTTTAAGCCTTATATTTATTTGTTTAGCTGAAATGCACTCGATTTTAGGGCCTAGTATGTGAGATGATACAGCATAATGTCCGCCATCTTGGTTGCTGCAGTGATGCATTGTGGGTTGTTTACTATAGAAATAACGCTCAAAGCAGACAGAATTACCGTAGCTATGCCAAAAAGAAAGGCTCAAGATATCTATTTCCCTATGGTACATATTTATTTTGGGATTTTGTTGGCGAGTTTCCTTGATCAAACTAGTTTGTAATATTTTCAAACAGTATAACGTAGTTCTTCATATGTAACCGGTAGGTGAATGTTTTCACGCGCATTACCTAGTATTTACAACCACCAACCAGTATTTGACTATTCTACCACTTGATCAGCCCGTCAAAACTTAACGGTTTCCAGTCAGTTTTGACGGGGACGAATCACGTGACCATTTCCAACCTTCTTTTTTGTCAGTTTCCTACCACTTTTTGACGGGGAATCTGAGCGCGAGTATAAAAGAGCCGGATTTTTGGCTGGAAATCAGAGTTGAGGGAATTGAGCTTGAGATAGCATAGGGTCAAGAACTACGCTAGCCTGTTTCAGAAATCTACATTCTAATGGTGCGCATTTTAAGGCATACGAATAGAACATAGATGAAAGCATTTCATTTCATGACAGAATTTCGACCGATCTATAGAATAAATGCAGATCTTGGCATTTTACAGATTTAAAGCTCTATTCGAATTACGCGATTTTGCTACTTATTTATAGAATACTTTGGTCGCTGACGTTGTGCTGTAGCTACTAATCCACCACCTAGATTTATATCATTAAGACTGAGATTGACATAAACAGATCGATTGGATCTGGATCCAGTGATAAATTCACTTACATGAGCTATTTGCAAGAGGTTTGCCGTGTGTGGTGTTTACTAGGCCCATAGATCATAGTATGAGAAGTTGTTTGAGATCATTTCGTATGTATCTATTTGTGGAAGAATCTACAGATTCCGAATAATAATCACCAGAATATTTTAAATTGATATCGTCTTGGTTTATTTATATTTTATCCTCTCACGTTAACCAACGTCCATAGCTGGACGTAACAATATTCATCATATCATTATATCTTACATGAAGATTCATGGAATAAAGAGTCAAAGTTGCAATAGTTCAGATATAACAAAAGACAAATGAAAGTCCCTATGTATATCCTCTGTGTACATCCTTTGTGTACATTCTCTGTGTACATCATGTGTGTATCCTTTGTGAACATCCTGTGTATTTATCCTCTATGTTCATCCTCTGTGTATATACTCTGCGTGTATACTCTGTGTACATCATATGTGTATATCCTCTGTGTATATCCATGTGTATATCATCTGTGTAAATCCTCTGTGTATAACCTCTGTGGATATCCTCTCGCAAAAGCTTGAACACATTGGAAGTGGGTCAAAATTGTACTAGAATCAAATCTGAGCTGACAGAATTTCACAGCGGGGTAATTGTAAAAGTCTGAGTAACAAGAATATTGGAGGATTTAACCATTATTTTATCTCCTCTTACAGAAATCCGTGTACATTAAAACCCCTCTAAACCGGAATTCTAGTAGAGAAGAATTTAGATACTTTTAGGCAGATGACTGCTTAATTCAGGATGAGAGCCATGCAGAAAGCTCCACTAGGACTAGCCTGACCTTCACCCTGCATTACGCTGCCACCTGTCTCTAAGTTTATACTAAATTGAATGTCTGGTTTAGAGGGGTTCTAACTCATATTCAATAAGTGATCGATATAGAGGTATGCATGTTATTCTATCATATAATGAATGCGGTCTGATTAACCCTTTCCTCCATAGGCTATTTTTAGCTCCAACCACTTTGAATATATTTACGAAAAAGGAGCATTAACTAGAGAAAGGAAAATTTTAGAATTTTGTAGTTTCAAACCATTGTGATAAATAGATAAATAGAGCATTTGCTCCTATGGGAGCAAATGCTCTATTTATCACAATGGTTTCACAAAATGACTTTTACAGCGTTGTCAAAAGTCGTCAATATGAGGGAATGGGTTAATATCAATTCATTTCTGCATGTCGTTTTCTCTCCAAATCATCTCGATACCTCATATGTTTTTAAAACAAGGAATGTATCAAATGCCCCGAAAGCAAATCAGTGACATTGAGATGTGTTTTGGAGGCAGATCTATAATTATATTATTGCGACATGAAACTCAAATATTCCACAGTGTGACCTTAATTTGGACTGAAGTTACTTTAAATAAGAAGCAACTAAACAACAATGCTGATATAATGTAAAATACCTATATTACTGTAAATCTGAAGGTTTTTCTGTCATTGAAGTTAAAAGTCAACCAGCTATACAAGATGTAAACACACACCAACTTTGCCATTCTTACATCAAGCACTATAGGGGACAAAATGGCTTCCTTTTAAAAGGAATCCAATGAGAGACCTGCAGCAGGGTTTTTTTTTATCGAACCTGTGCTATATACAGGGGCCGTTTGACAAGGTTTTGGTAACGGGTCGTAAATAGGTTTCTATAAATAACTGTTGTGCATATCAAGTAGTACGTGCGTTACAAATAGAACGAAGACGATGAATATTAAGCGCCACTGCTTAGAGGATATATAATGCTTTAATCGTTGCAAGTACATGTAGTTCTTTGAATAAAAAGTATTATTTTAATTGGAGTTTATCCAGTCAGCAAGCTTCTCTAGCAACGTAATAAAGGGGTGCGGATAAACTTTGGTATCTTAGAATAGAATAGAATATATATTAGGTTTTATTTACCAACCATGGTCCCTCTCGGGTTACAAATGAATGCATACTAAAATATTTATGATAAACATAATTGACATGAAACTAAAGCATGTGTATCATATCTTAGGCACATATTGGTAAACACATATAAACAACAATACATTTTATTCATCTTGCTTCCTCGTGAAGATCTAAGGCACATGGATACATCAGTCAAAACATTGGTTTATGTATCTAGGACGCACTTCCAAGTAAGCTAGATCATCCAATTAGGTTTCTTCCGGTAGTATCTAGATGGTTTAGGTTAGTGATAATACTAGCCGTTTCTAAGGCATAATGATCCTTAACAATGTAATTACATGTACTTCAATTTTCTGTAAATGTGCATACATGTATGTTGATGGAATAACGGACAAATCACCAATAGAATTATACAAATAAGAAAAAAAAGAGAAAACAATTTTTTTTTTATTTATTTTTTTTATTATTTTTTTTTTTTGGGGGGGTTATAGTTGGATTCGAACCCACGCCAGGTCATACAAAACGTAAACTGACAGGCTTTTTCTCCAACGGGTTAGCCCGCTCGGCTACTCCGCCACCGATGGTAAACAGTGCTGATTTATCACTTTTATTAACTTAATCCACCGCTGGAGAAAAACGAGGTTTAATAAGTCGGAAAGCAAAGATTATAGATAAAAAATACATTTTTTCCATTCTACCCGCATGCTAATTAGATTAAGAAGCTCTTAAAGGGACAGGAAATTGCATAGACCTAAATAATATGTTCAGCTCCATCGGTTTATGAGTAGGTCAATCTAAAATAGAAACGGAGCCTTCCATTATTCGAACTTTATACGGAATGCAAAAATCATTGCACTTTGTTCTGGGATAAAACA
Organism: Azorinus chamasolen; assembly: GCA_963576725.1. Classification (NCBI taxonomy): domain Eukaryota; kingdom Metazoa; phylum Mollusca; class Bivalvia; order Cardiida; family Solecurtidae; genus Azorinus; species Azorinus chamasolen. The sequence continues at coordinate 19,797,757 of OY755238.1, forward strand.
ATAATGTTCATTTGAATTAAAATATTGACAATCTGGATTCAACTGATCCTATTGTTTAAATTCAGTCACGTTTTCTATAAATACTTTAATATTCAAACTCCTTTGTTAGTGATAGTTTGACTGTGTATTTTTCATATAACCAAAACTCGCGCATGCGAATAGCCACAACTCGTCCCGTCCGGTAGACGGCGATATTCTTTTTACTATCCCAATTCAAAACTCCTTGAGATAAATTGTAATCCATCCCAGAATACGCCGATATCCAATTCCAACACTGTGGAGAGACCCTGCGGGGTCTCTCCAATATGCATCGGACAATGGGGTTGTAATAGCTGAGGTTAGAGGTCAAGGTCACAGTGACCTTAAAATGTTACGCGTCACTCCGCAATCCTAAGATGTACTCACACACATCAAAATTGCCATTCCTACCTTACAAATATAGTAGATATGCTCCAAAAAGTTTGTTTCTATAATTGAGGTCACATGTCAAGGTCAAGGTGACCTGGAAATGGTACGTGCCACTCCATCCCAAGATGTATTCACACCAGATTTAGCATTCCTACCTCAGGTAATATAGGAGATGTGCTCTGGACAAGGCTTTTTATAGCTGATGTCAGATGTCAATATCAAGGCCACAGTGATATGAACATAGTACATGACACTCCGACATCCTTAAATGTATACACGCACCAACTTTGGTCTACACCGTTTGAATATCGTGGGTATATTATTTTCAACGATCTACCTTCGTGTCTCTGACAAAGTTGCTTGCTTGCCTCTACACAATGCGCCAAACCAACTTGTTTCATTTTTTCGCACATTGTTTGTAATTACCATTATCGCCAGGAGACGACATGCCTAGTAGTCTAGGTTCGGTTCTAAAGGGCTCCAATAGGGTACAGTAAAACTCCTCTAAACCGGAGCTTAACCCTTCGCTTGCTATTCACGTCAATACACATATCTGTAAATAGCGAAGACCTAGATGAGACAGCTCCTGCAGGAGCTGTCTCATCAGGGTCTGCACTATTTACAATTTGATTGTGCAACCAGTGCACTCCACAGCAGTGATTGTACAGCGAAAGACTTGTACACAGTGAATTTATATTTAATTATACAACAGGGCACGGGTAAAGAAGGAGAAATGTATTTTAAAATTCAGCAAGCGAAGGATGAAAATTGATATCAATACCGGTATATCAGACAGGTGGTAGCTAAATACAGGTTGAAAGTCACGCAGAAAGCTCCAAAAGGAACTTTCTGCATGGCTTTCGCCCTGCATTATGCATCCACTTGCCACAAACTCTTGAATTATTCTTAATTAAAATGTCGGTTTAGAAGGGGTTTACTGTATTCGTAGTGTCATTCACAAGTGGTTTTACCAGAAGCATGACATTTGATTACATACGACGTACACTTGTCACTTTTGACTTGACGCCTTGATCTCTGTAATGAAATGTAAAAAAAATAAAGGTAAAGTATGGTACATTGGCTTATTTTCCTCACAGGTGCACATTATACACTTTGGTCAAGAGAAGCAAGCGTGGAATGCATTTTTTGCCCAGAAAATTCAGATAGTCCGACGGCAGGGTTCGAACCGGGGATCCTCCGATCCCAAGTCTAACGTCCTACCTCTGGACCACATGTACATTTTGTGTCAAATGTTAAACAGCTTGGGGTCCTCATGAAATACTGGACGTTGCCTGGATCCAATTTGTAATACCTACTGAATATCCATGGACAAAATAGTTATAAATATAATTATAATGGTATTGAAATGTGGAACAGGGTAGTTATTTGAAACAATAAAGAAACAGATCTATCAAATTCCATTAGCAAACAGAGCAGACCCTGACCAGGCGGCTCCTATAGGGGCCGTCTGATCTGGGCCTACTCTGTTTGCAAATGCGTGGAAAGTCGTTTATACGAGGGAAAGGGTTAAGTAATGAACGCATCCGTTTACGAACGAACGTCCAGAAGAATGCAACGATGGACAACCAGCGAAATTTACGTGTGTAGTTTTAGTACAGCAAAGGTATTTAAGCGTAAAGACCTACTCTGAATTGAACTTTACAAGTTATCTCCCTTTGTTTGTTTACTATCTTGTTTTGAATACACATATTCGTATAGTCAAACAACTACAGTAGTACAACGATCAGATGGCGTTGTTTACAAAACAGTGTGTATGTAAACACAGAAAATTAACGATAAGTACAACTGTGGCATGTATATTAGGATAGGAAGAAGTGGTGAAGCCACACAAGTCAACTGCCTGGATTAACCTATACAACATGTCGCAGTTTAATTTATCATTAATTTTCTGTGTTTACATACGTACTGTTTTGTAAACAACGCCATCTGATCGTTGTACTACTGTACAGTAGTATTGTCCAGTTTTATTAACCTGTCAAATTATACGCTTGCTGAACACGCCATATATAGCTTCGGTTGATATCGACTGTTTCCGCTAATAAAAGCTTTCCTACTTGGCTTATTCAAGTAACAGGACAATACAACGATCAGATGGCGTTTGTTTACAAAACAGTACGTATGTAAACACAAAAAATTAACGATAAATTAAACTGCGACATGTTGTATAGGTTAATCCAGGCAGTTGACTTTTGTGGATCCACCACTTCTTCCTATTCCTATCCTAATATAAATGCCACAGTTGTACTTTCCATACTTATCGTTAACTTTCTGTGTTTACATAAACTTTCTGTGTTTCTGTGTTTTTTTTTGTTTCTGTGTTTTGTGTGTTTTTTGTAGGTCTGACGGGTCACGGGTTCGCCGAGTCCATTTATAAGGGAGATCAGCATATCGGACATACACGTGTCATTTTTTAAAAGAAAATATTTAGTTATAGGTACAAACAATAAGCGGATTAGTTATCGGAAACATAGCGCAGTGGATAAGTCGTAGGGCCATAAGGAAGTATATGGTAGGGCTCATTTTATTAACCGCGGGTTCGAGTCTCGGATCAACCTAAAACATTTTTATTTTGCTAAACAGATATTAAAGATTCTGCAATTACTTAGTATTATATTTTGATTGATTTTTGCTATTTTATTTCCAATTTCATTTCAACCTGCATATATTTTCAGTGTTATATATTATCTACCATGAAATATCTCTAAACAGGACACCATAAGTCATTGTTGACCTTTACGGCAGGCGGCAGCATAATTTAGGAAAAAGGGCAATGCAGAAAGCTCCCTTAAGAGCATTTTGTACTGATTTTGTTCTGTATTAAGCAGCCAACTGTCTAAAAAGCCCACTTTCGTCCTTACTGAGTGATCGGTTCATAGACGTACGTTTTACTGCAATTCATTTCATTTCAATAAAAAATAATGTTCTCCCTCACCTGCAGTGTCCGTCTCGGATTCGTCAACTTAATTATCATGCCAGGTCTGAAGTGTTCTATGATTTAATCTATAATAATGTCTGATGCCAAATATGTCATTTCAATGTCCTTAACGCGAATAGTACATTGACGAACATGTGTTTAAATGGTCAGTATAATTATACAGTATGAATTAAAATAATGCTTTACTATTCACTCAAGATTAAAAAAAAGTTTTCAGGTCAATGCGGGATTCGAACCCACGCTTAATAAAAAATACTACTCTCGCAATGCCTTCTGAGTACCTAGCGTTTACCTACTGCGCTAAACTGCTGACAATATTTCTGCCTTCAGTTTTATCTAATATATTAAACCCGGCTGTTTAAAATGGTCCGAGAACATGCGGAATGCTGCTCTCCCTAAAAAATGGACTCGGCTGACCTTTGACACGTCAGACCTAGTTGTTTGACTATACAATTTGTATAGTCAAACAACTAGGTCTGACGGGTCACGGGTTCGCCGAGTCCATTTTTAAGGGAGATCAGCATTTCGGATATCCACGTGCCATTTATAAAAGAAAATGTTCAGTTATAGGTATAAAGAATAAGCGCATTAGTTATCGGAAATATAGCGTAGTGGATAAGTCGTAGGACCATAAAGAAGTATATGATCGGCGAACATTTTATTAGGCGCAGGTTCGAGTCTCGCATCAACCTAAAATATTTTTTTGCTAAAAATATTAAGGAAAGTCCCCTTAAGAGCATTAGTTTTGTTGTGCATTAAGAAGCCACTTGTACAAGACATTTGCTAAAACTTATATTGATATTCATATTTTAGCATCGATTTATTATTGAAAATATGGCTTATATAGGACTCGAACTCAAGCAAAGGCACCATTCCATAACATAGACGAACATGTGCATAAATGGCCAATACAATTATACAATATGACATAAAATAATACTCTACTATTCATTCAAAATTAAAAAAAGTTTAAGGTCGGCACGGGATTCGAACCCACGCTCAATAAAAAAACTACTCTCGCAATGTCTTCTGCATACCTAGACTTTACCCACTGCGCTAAACTGCTGACAACAGTTCCGCCTTCAATTTTATCTTATATACTAAACTCGTCTGTTTAAAAAAATGGTCCGAGAACATGCGGAATGCTGATCTCCCTAAAAAATGGACTCGGCTGACCTTTGACACGTCAGACCTAGTTGTTTGACTATAACACATTGAGCGAATTGAATGATAATGTTTATTCAAGAGAATGTCCGAATGTTTCATGTAACCTATTAAATGATGAATATTCATGGAAAACTCCTACCATTACAAATATTAATTAACTAATTGTCTTATACATTAAACCGGACGTTTAATTCAGTATAAATATCGGTCTTGGAGAAAGGTGGCAGCTTAAAGCAGTGTGGAATGCAGGAGTTTTCTGCATAACTTTCATCCTGCATTAAGCAGCCACCTGCCTAAAGTATTTAAATTCTTCTCATTTAGAATTCCGGTTTAGAGGGGTTTTATTGTATACATGTATTATAATTGGTATAATAGAACATACGAATGCATTGATATTACATTAAGTATAACATTAGATCTAAGATATTCTTGGACAGATCCTGATCAGACGACTCTTCCAGGAGCCGTCTGATCTGGTTCTTCCCTGTTTGCAAAGGTAAAGAGTCAATTTATCAAGATTGTTTGAAATTATCATATGTTGTTTTTGTAAGCGTTTAAATAGACGGTAATGACCATGCTTGGGTATAAAATCTTCATAAATGTACTCCGTTCCTTCATATAAACGCTTTTCGTGCCTTTTCAAACAAAGTAGACCCAGATCAGACGCCCCTGTGGAGGGAAAATAACCCTTACCTCTCTTTTGTGATAATGTCATGAATAAACATGGAAATTCTAAAAGAGCGGTGTGTTGCTTATTCTATTGACGCCTTTTTACTTTGTGAAACCATTGTGATAAATAGAGCATTTGCTGCTATTGAACAAATACTCTATTCACTACAATGGTTTCAGAATTACACAATTCTTAAAGTTTCATTTTCTCTAGTAAATGCTCATTTTCGGTAGATGTATTCAAAGAGGTTGGGTCTAAAATGGAATATGAGGGGGAATGGATTAATACAGAACAAAAGTAATGCCGAAACTTCAGTCTTGCATTGCGCTACCACTTTTCTGAAAACCCCGGTCCTGCATTGAGTTACCTCTTTTCTGAAAGCCTCAGAAATGTACAGTAGAACCTCTCTAATGCGACCACTTAATTAATAAATATGGTTGTCTTTGTAAGCAGGTGGTTGCTTAATGCAGGACAAAAGTAATGCAGACTGCTCCTTTAGGATCTTTCTGTGTTACTTTCGTCCTGCATTAAGCTACCACCTGTCTCTACCTTCCAGAATTAAACCTCTTTTAGGTGGTCGCATTAGAGAGGCTTTACTGTACATATCTAACAGTGTAGAGATGTGTTACTCTATATAAGGACATATGAATGCCGAAATGTTTGGCCATGGTGGAAATTCCAAAACGATGTCTGTTTCATTCAATAAGGAAACAGAGCAGAGCCTGGCCAGATAGCCCCTATAGATACTGTCTGGTCGGGTTCGTATCGGTTTGCAGATGTGTAAATATGTGTTAATCATTAAGTAAGGATTTCAACATGAGAATTCGTAACACAATTTACATTATGTCTGATCAGGATCTGCTATGTTTGATTATGAAATTACATAGGTATGATTTTACAGTTTCTGCCAATGCCCAAAGTTTCTGTGTTCATGAATAGGCATAGAAATAGAGGATCTTGCATGAGTGTTCATTACAAATTGTTTTTATGAAACGAATTTACTATAATAATATGCCACGAGCTTTAGCAAGTGTAATATTCTTTATAGTATACGGGTTTCATGTAAACAATTTGTAATTAACACGAATATAATATTCATTTTATCACACACCTCTTAAAAGGTGCCATAGAAAGTAAAACAGACTACATCTAACCGCTGTTTCGGCCATTGTTCACAGCGTAGTACAAACAGCGTAATTGCATAAAATGCACTTATGCATTTCCGCGATTTCCGTCACTCTGTTTCTGCACTCCCACATGACAGATTATGTGATAAATTCAGGTAATTTATAGTTCTGATGTAATTATTTCTTACATATGTATTTAACAGGTAAAGACTTAACCCTTCTCATACTAAGCTCGACCTGACATACATTTGCAAATAGTTTGGATCCTGATGAAACGCCGAGTAACTCGGTGTCTCATCAGAACCCTCATTTGGCCATCGGTTTCTAAAACACCTGTACGAGCCTGAAGTAAGTAAAACAAACAGATCAGGGTTCTGGCATACATAACTGTGCCTGCATGATGAGGCATAAAATCTAGCCTAATTCAATGATTCCAACATTATTTGAAAAAAAAACTCGTCCAAATGTTATTGTTGAAGGCTCCATTTTTCAAGTTCTTCAGCAAACAGGGTGTGCCCTGATCAGAGGGCTCCTTCAGGAGCCCTCTGATCTGGGTCTACACGGTTTGCCTACGTCCCTTTTAAGGCACAAATTAGGCACAAATGCGTTATCGAAAATGCAAACGATTGACACATACCAGCGTGACCGGGGTCAACACTGTAATTCGCTTACATAATACAGTAAAACATATATGTAAAACGGACGTTGCATTTGGTATAAGTATCGGTCTTGGAGACAGGTGGAAGCTTAATGCAGAGTGGAAGTTATGCAGAAAGCTCCTGTAGGACTTTCATCCTGCATTAAGCAGCCATCTGCCTAAAGTATCCAACTTCTTCTCCACTAGAAGTCCTGTTTAGATGGGTTTTACTGTTCATTGCTTTTGTCCGTTAGTGTTACAAACAGTGTAGAACATGAACAGACTGCGCATCTTGACCCTTAACTCCATGAATATTCATATAAGAAAGAATGACCTCGTGAACATTTAATAGGTTAATTGTTGTAATAGCACATGGACACATGAATGTTTAGCTGGCCTTTGTCAGAAACTGCACAATCATATCTGTATATTTTATGATACTAAGTAAGCAAACAGAGCATGCCCTGATCTGCAGGAACCGTCTGATATGGAGTAAAGTGTAAACCCTTTCGGCGCCAAATTTCTAAATGTCGTCTGCAATACAAGTTTGTTAAATCATTCAGTAGAATAAGGAAATGAGATAAATAAATGCAAATTTCAAAGGAATAAAGCGCATATATAGAAAGAGAGATTGAGACAAAAAGTGAAGTCCCTGATCAGACGCCGCCTTGAAAAGGCGGCGTCTGATCTGGGACTGCACTATTTGTCGTGGTGCATTTATGCGACATCGGCGGTGAAAGGGTTAAACATCTGGGTAGACATTGTTACATTTTTGAAGACTGTTACAAGTACACATGTGTATGTGGGTACAATGAAAGATAGAAATGACGATTTATTAACTTTCAGTAGACGATATTTTTTATACAGCCGAAGATACTTATGAGCAGAAGAACACGTAATTTTCTTGTTCTACAACGTTGTTTAGTGATCAGTTCTACTAGGTTTCCTTCTATAATAAGTCAGCTCCTCCGTGTATAAATGCACAGTCCGCGAAATGTCACGTGGTGTTTTGACAGTCCCAAAGCACGTGCAAAACGAGCACAACACTGCACGCGTGGGTGAGTCTAATGAAAATCATTCGGTGCGAGTTATTGTTAATTTGTGATTCTATAAATACGGAAGTCAACACATGTCTCTCGAGAACAGAAATCGGCTAGAAAATAGTGTTTAATTTGTTTTTCTTTGATTTAGTTATCAGGCGTTCGAATGAGTAACGGATGTATGTTTTTATATAAAAGAAAACTACAATTTGATTGATCTATCCTTATTACCCGAAGCATAGTAGAACTTGTCCTAAGCCGCTAGTGTTAAAAGGATTGCTAAAAACCAGGTGCTTGCTTTATGTAGGGTAAACAGAATGCAGAAAATTCCTATAGGAGCCTTCTGCATTACTTTTGACCTGCATTAAGCTACCAATTATAGAAAATTATTCGGGTGTGTCGGTTATTATTCACTGGTTCACCGGGACCAGCACCATGACATAATGAATGGGGCTTTACCAAGTTTGTTTCGAGTCTATTACATGTAATATAATTGAGATTCCTAATTCATTTTGTTACGCAAACTGTTCGAAAATGTGAACATATATACGCCTTTAACCCCTTTCCTTCATATAAACTCCTTTTCACGCATTTGCAAACAGAGTAGACCCAGATCAGACGGCTCCTATAGGACCTGTCTGATCAAGGTCTGCTCTGTTTGCTTTTGACATGATATAGATTTGCTTCTATATAGTCTTTGTAAGAGCAAAAACAATCTCTCGAAGTAAGTTCACATAAAAAATGAGCTAATGAATATTGATTTTGTTCTTACATTAATATTGAAAGAGGTAGTCCCTACAAAGGACATATATTTTCAATAATTTCAGAAAACTTCAGAAAACTTGGTATTTGTTATGTTCAATCAATATTATGAAGATTGTCAATTTGAACTTATATCGAAAAATGCCCCTGTGATACACAATAAACCGTTTTCATCAATACTGATAATTTTTGTTCTACAACACTTTATTATCGGCCTTTTCCGTTTCAAATTTTCCGCGTTTTGCCGATGGTCACGCGCATGCGCACATCGTATACACGGAAAGTCTATAAACAAAGATGGCGTCGCCCATGAAAAAGGCGAAGAAAGGGCCAGGCAGACCGAAATTGTCTGATAGTGCTAAAAAACAAACACAGAAGGAACGAACATATCTTAAAAACAGAGCCACGATTTATATAGGGGAGGAGATAGAGCGTTGGATGGCCATAAAGGATCTTCTTGGATTAAAAACACATGGGAATGTTGCGCAGACATTGCTCGACACGTAAGTAAATAGTGATATTTTGTGGATCACAGAAACACTCGAATTGATAGTATGTAGCACATATCCATTAATTGCGACCGAGTAGGATATAGTGATCTTAATAAAAACTCATAACTAAGCGTAGAAATTCAACGTTGAGCATCATTGTCGATGCGCATCACAGACGACACGTACTTTAGGCCTTTTCCTTCGCTTGGTCGGAACGGAACTGAGTTACTCATAATCATATGTCAAAAATAAGACTTAGCATGTAACATGAGGTCCAGGAATAAGTACATGGTCTTTTTTTTTTAATAAAGAACCTTTATCAAAGAATGCAATAAGATCATTCTAACTAAACAAATGGGAGATTTTGCAAAGATCTATTATGAAAAATTGTGTAGTGTCATTGTTGGGCACCAAACTGGTGTTTGACTAAGTAAATATTTGTTGTTCTTTTTATTTTTACTAAATATATATCAAAATTGAGTGCACCATATCAGTTGTAACTGGAAACAAAATATGCACAGTAGTTATTGTACATACACTCATTTATATCTTGGTAAAATGAATTAGTCATTTGCATTATGCAGAAGGTTTGAAAAAACCCCACTAATTTAGTTAAAACTCATTTTCAGATATGAACAAGCCAGCAAACCTCTACAGAGGGGTCCATTTGGCGCCTCTACACCAATTTGGCCAAGGGTGGCTGAAATGAGGAAACAGCCTACATCAGAATCTGAATCTCTAACTGGGTAAGTAAGATTTTATGAAATTTTTCTTTTCTTAACCATTTACTCCATAGATACGCATTCCTATGCCTTTGCAAACAGCGTAGACCCAGATCAGATGGCTCCTGTAGGAGTCCATGATCTGCTATGTTTGTCTGAGTAAAGGGTTATATAGATAAATCGTATTCATTTTTGCTTGCAAATGAAATCTATATTCTATAACTTCATTATTAATTTTAGCTCACCAGAGCACACACAATTTGGATATAATATATATATATATATATATATATATATATATATATATATATAATTTATATGTATGTGGGGCCTGATCTGGATCCAAACTGTTTGCATAGGTCATTAGTGGTGGGAGAATCTGCCTCTAGCATCCAAAGATTTAATACAAGTTCTAGTGGTCTATGCTCTATCCATTCTGTCACTACATTCTTTCAGCATCATGTTTAGGTCCTCTACAAAAGTTATATAAATTGTGTCCCTAGGGTGAAAATTGGCACCGCCCCTGGGGTGTAAGTTTTCAATAGAAACATATAGTGAATACTTTGAAAATCTTCTCCTCTGATTGTCTGGCGAGCGATGTCAGGGCCATTCTGGCTCTCTTGTAATCCAAATGCTCTTTCCCTGTTTTATACTATGTAAGAAATATTCCCATATTTTTTATAATGGCGCATGTACAGAGGACTTTTTGCAATTGGCAGATCTCTATAGAGTGCATTTTTACTGTTGATACAGTGTGATGAACAACCGTCCAAACAATTATATGCCTTTGAGTCTAGGAAATGTAGCATGAGTAAATGCCAGATGAAATAAATCAAATTATTTCAAATTGGCTTTCATCCTGCAAACATATTTATAAAAATCACAATGCGATAGAAAATATCATGCAAAATTTACTCCTTCAACTCCTGCATATGTTTTTCCTGAAGTATATAAATAAGTTCTATCATACATATTTTGCTACATGTAAACAGAAGAAAAGTAATATCCTTACACATGATCTATAATGACATGCAGGTTGTAATTGAATTATACATGTAGTTATTTTTACATATTCTTTTATTTATAATGGATATGAAAGGCAGTGTGTTTATTTCGGCTATGTTATCAGTATATGTCATACTTTATGGATATTGATAAAACAATAATCCAAAACATATATCTACTGTATATTTGTCTGAAGCTTGCTTAGGCAGTCCAGACACATTCTAAAGTGTAGATCCTGATCTGCAATTACATTTACAAGTTTTTGCCTTATCTGTAGCTACACTGCACTATCCAAAGGTCCATTTTGCTGAGTGCAAGCTATATGATAATGAGGCCAAATCGACCCATGGCAATGTATTATATAACTCATTTATGAAAAAGCTTATATATTTTATTTTATTTTACAGAAAATCATCCCTTTCTGGCATCGAGCCTCTTGCTTCAAGTGACAAAGAAGACAAAAGTTATGCAAGGTATAGTTATTGATACTGAAATACTGCTGAATTGAGATACTACAGTGTTTTTAGCTCCACTTTTTTGAATAGTGGAGGTATTGTCATGACCCTCTCGTGTGATCGTTTTTTATGCCCCCCAGATCAGATCTGGGGGGCATATTGTTTTTGCCCTGTCTGTTTGTTTGTCTGTTTGTCTGTTTGTTTGTCAGCAACTTTAACATTGGTCATAACTTTTGAGCCAGTACAGATAGAGACTTGATATTTGGTATGCATATGTATCTCATAAAGCCGCACATTTTGAGGGGTGAAATGTCAAGGTCAAGGTCATCCTTCAAGGTCAAAGGTCAAATATATGGGTCAAATCACCTACTTTAACATTGGCCATAACTTTTGGACCAGTAGAGATAGAGACTTGATATTTGGCATGCTTGTGTATCTTATGAAGCCGCACATTTTGAGGGGTGACATGTCAAGGTCAAGGTCATCCTTCAGGGTCAAAGGTCAAATTGTCTGTTTTCTGTCTGTAACTTTAACGCAACTTTAACATAGGTCATAACTTTTGAGCCAGTACAGATAGGGACTTGATATTTGGCATGCATATGTATCTCGTAAAGTCGCACATTTTGAAGGGTGACATGTCAAGGTCAAGGTCATCCTTCAAGGTCAGAGGTCAAATATATGGGTCAAATCACCGACTTTAACATTTGCCATTACTTTTGGATCAGTAGAGATAGAGACTTGATATTTGGCATGTGTGTGTATCTCATGAAGCTGCACATTTTGAGGGGTGACCTGTCAAGGTCAAGGTCATCCTTCAGGGTCAAAGGTCAAATTGTCGGTTTCTTTGTCTGTAACTTTAACATTGGTCATAACTTTTGAGCCAGTACAGCTAGTGACTTGATATTTGGCATGCATATGTATCTCATAAAGCTGCACATTTTGAGGGGTGACATGTCAAGGTCATCTTTAAAGGTCAGAGGTCAAACACATGGGTCAAATCACCGAATTTAACATTGGTCATAACTTTTGAGCAAGTACAGATAGAGACTTGATATTTGGCATGCATATGTATCTCATAAGCCGCACATTTTTAGGGGTGACATGTCAAGGTCATCCTTAAAGGTCAGAGGTCAAGCATATGGGTCAAATCACTGACTTTAACATTGGCCATAACTTTTGAACCAGTACAGATAGAGACTTGATATGTGGTATGCTTGTGTATCTCATGAAGCTGCACAGTGGGAGGGGTGAAATGTCAAGGTCATCCTTCAGGGTCAAAGGTTATTAACTTCAAATTGGCCATAACTTTTGAACCAATAGAGATAAAGTCTTGATATTTGGTATGCATGTGTATCTCATGAAGCTGCACATTTTGGGGGGTGACATTACATGGTCAAGGTCATCTTTCAGGGTCAAAGGTCACCAACTTTAACATTGGCCATAACTTTTGAACCAGTAGAGATACAGACTTGATAGTTGGTATATGTGTGTTTCTTATTTGGCTGCACAGTTTGAGGGGTAACATGTCAAGGTCAAGGTCATCCTTTATGGTCAAAGGTCACCAACTTTAACATTGGCCATAACCCCATGAAGCTGCACAGTTTGAGGGGTGACATGTCAAGATGAAGGTCATCCTTTAGGGTCAAATATCATATCTAGGGGGCATAGTGTTTCACAAACACATCTTGTTGTTTATGTATATTTCTCAGAAACTATCAAAGATATTTGGTTAAAATTTGGTATGCATGTTTACTATCAGAAGGGGAACCAAATTCACAAGGGCAGGTTACCCTAAAATTAATTTTGACATAGCCATGGCCCTGTTTTGACTTAGACTTCCACTATACTGCCCAGCACTAAGAAAAATGGAGCGCACTGTTTACGGACAGCTCTTGTTTTAATTTGAAGTATACGCCTATAGTAGGTTCATGTCTGTATTCTGTTTCCTTGACTTATATGAGTGTCATTTATGTTATAGCAGTAACAAAAAAAGAGCTGAAGAATAAATATTTATTACTGATGGACATTTGTTGCTGAATTGTTACATGCTTCATTTGGATAGAGGTTTGGTTAAACTCAATATCAATTATACTTTTACAAAGTGCAAGTTATAACTTTGGCACATTTTTCAATTAGACAGGCCTGTGAATGCCATCTATTGTTTTGAATTAGAATATAATGTAACTCATGAACATAACAAATTCTCCATATTCCTGCCAGACTCCAAAGAGAGGCGTATGAGGCAAAAGAAAAGACTACAGGAGAAGTTGGCAACACAAAGGGCAGTACATCACACAGAACCCCTCCTGGATTTAGTGGAAGCTTCATCAGTCCATTTGAGTAAGCATTAGAATCTAGTTTATTTGCTGATCATCTGATTTTCTTGCCATGGTGCATGATTACATTTTAATGCATTCTTCATTGTAACATTAATTTATCTCATTCAATTTTATATCTTCTGGCTCACAGTGACTATAAATAAAAAAAACAATTATCAATAACAATTGAGTTGGATTATACCAAATTTCACAGGGAAGTTGCATAGATGGTCATCTATCTGTCAAAGTTAAATAAATGTTTGACTAGCTCAGACTGTATAAGTATTAAACATGATTTGAAAATAGGCTTTCAATGAACATTTTATTACCTTTAGCCTGCTATGGGTGGATGAGTGAATACCTATGCAAACAGTTTGGATCAAGATGAGAAGCGGAGTAACTCAGCGTCTCATCAGGACCCAAACTGTTTGACAACCTGGTTGCATTTTGGTAGACAAATTGAGTATAGCTTGATTATTGAAATTGTAGTAGGTGAAGAATTCTGTAAAGATAATTTGCTTAGCAGGCTAAAGGTTAATAACATATTATTGATGGAAATCAATTGGAATGGGCAATAGAATCTTACATCAAAGTGAAGCACACTTGATAATTTTTTTTAAATGTACATATTTTTTGTGGGTGATTTGTATACATGTATAACCTGTATTTCAGTTTGACTATTGAAGATGTGGAGGTGAATGAGAGCACAAACAGTGATTCAGACTACGAATATGAAGACAGCCTCAACATTACTATAAGGTTTGGCTGAAATCTTAATGTCTGTAATTTCAAATAAGATTTTGCTATACCCGTTCCCATCAAAGAGTGGGGTACATATTGTTTCAAACATGGCATGCATGTGCAACTTATGGAGGCGAACATTTAGGGTCACTTGTAAGGATCAAGGTCATAATCAATGTCAGTGGTCATATGGGGGATAGTGTTTCAAACACACACACATGTTGGTTAAAAGTGATATTACATTAAAAGGAAAACTGAATAACATTTTGAATGGATGTTTGGGTTCCTCAATAAGGCTTGATTTGAATACAACTAGGGTAGTATGTTTTCAGTTTATTAAGTTATTTGGGGGTCTTCTGTTTTCAAAGACCAAGTGTGTCACAGACTCACCATCTTGGTGTTTTTTAATGATATACACGACCTGTAGCAAGTTGCTTCATAACATAAATTAACGAATTTAACTCTTTTTCTGTTGCATATTCATATAAGATATAATGATATCATAAATATTTATTAGTTGTGGCATATCTATATGTAGCTGGGTAGAGATTGTAACCATGTTACAATTGGTGCGCAGCGTAAACAACCGGCAAGTTGATTTATATGAAGAAGATTTGTAATAATAAGAAACTTGTGGAGTGTTCTTTGAGTATGAATTCGGTGCGAATTCTTTGTAAAGGGGGTGAGTGTAGCCTGGTAGAGAATGTGGTGAAACAGGTGATAGGCTTTAGATTGTTTGGCTGGGTAAAAGCCAAAGGCCCTAGGTTAAGTCTCAGTCGAGTCACAACTTTTCACTATGTTACATATACACAGGGTTATTTGGTATTGGTAAAAACTGTAATTAAATCTATTATAATTTCATCATTAACAGCATTTCGAAAGGAATGTTGACCCATTAACCCCATGCTGGGTTTTTTTGGGAGCTGACTGTCAGACATCTTATACACAAACTTATAAGGCGGGCTATCATCACAGAGGATCAATGTATAATTGCATAACTTTATCTCTTATGGCTATGGAACCTGACTGGACACTGCAGGAGCACAGCTGGATACTGTGTATATGGGGGGGGGGGGGGGGGTCACTTATATAAGGGGCTTTGAAATGCCTTTAAACAGAGCAGACCCTGATCAGACAGCTTCTAAAGGAGCCCTCTGGTCTAGGTCTTCTCTGATTAAAAAATGGTTATTGTTTTTGCGAAGGCATGAAAAGGTTTTGGTATGAAAGAAAGGGTTATCTAAACAATCTTTAGCAATCATAGTTATTGTAATTTTGTATCTGTTATGGTAATAATGTGTTTCAGATGTATTTGATCTTCCACATTTCAGTCCCAGTATCCCTGAAGATGTGAAAGAAATTTCCATAGCTGATGAGCTGTTTGGTGATGCTACTGATGATGATGATGAAGATAAGGATGAACAACAGGTTGAAGAGATGCACATTAGTAAAGGTGTTGAAAGACTGCTGACAGCAGCAGATTCAGAGACAGCAGTTGACCAGTCTGTGTACATTTGCTTCAAGAAATCTCTACTAACCCTGGCCAGTCTCAATATTCCTCAAAGATGCACAGAAGCTAAGTGTGAGAACCTGGTGAAGGTGTTCGAGAAAACTGTTGGTTCAGCTTTATACTTCAAATGGGCAAGTCACCATATATTTATAATAAGATAAAAGAATTGCATAACTTGGTTCTAATTAACAGTCATTGGTATCTCGGAATTTATACACTAATTCTGGATTTTTTATAAAATGATTTCATCATAAAATTACCAAAGTGCTGTGTTCGCACTACTTACAAGTGGTAGTAAGCAGAATAGAGAAAAGTACCTGTCAAGCAATTAGATTGAATGATAACAAATTCATTTTGATATCTGAGGACCCTACTGCATTGTCATAAATCAAGACTGTAAAAATGGTACAAGATGAGATATACCATACAGAAAATGCATGCATTGTAGCATGTCCACTTTGAAATGTGATTGTTAAGGATATAGTTACCCTTTTTCTCCATGAACATTCTTGTCATTTATCATTGTAACAATTAGCTGCATTTTGATAATGGCAATTGCTACCATGGCAAAATGATGTCTCTGTAACATTGTAAGGAAAACACAGCAGACCGTGATCAAATGGTTCCTACAGAAGTCAGTTGATCTGGGTCTACTATGTTTGCAAAGGCATAAAATGTATAATTATAGAGTAAAGGTAAGTCATATACATTTTCAGGCATGTGAATCTGGCCATGTCAACTTTAACTGGTGTTCACAGCCTGTTCTAAGAAGGGGTTTGCATGCAGGTGACCTCCTCACATCTGCCAGTATTTTATTCTCGGGGAACAATTACCAGAAGGTTGCTCTGATGGCTGCTTTTATGAAGTTGCCAGTCGTAAGCAGGTCAAGTTTCCACCGCATACAGACAAATTACCTTGTGCCAGCTGTAGAAGGACTTTGGAAAGAACACCAGAGGCATCGATTGCAGGCAATTAGAGATGAGTCTGGTGAAATAGTAATTGCAGGTAGATAAAGCTTCTATATCTTTTGTTTTACATATGTATAGCTTATTATTTATTGTGCCCCCAGATCAGATATTGATATTGTTTTTGTCTGTCTGTCTGTCTGTTTAGATAGAAATTTCATATTTGGCCGCACATTTTGAGGGGTGACATGTCAAGGTTATCCTTCAAGGTGAGAGGTCAAATAAATAGGTCAACTCACGGACTTTAACATTAGCCATAACTTTTGAACCAGTAGAGGTAAATACTTGATATTTTGCATGCATGTGGATCTCATTTAGCTGCACATTTTAAAGGGGCACATGCCAAGGTCATCCTTCAGTGTCAAAGGTCAAATTGGGAAGGGGGCACAGTGTTTCACAAACATATTTTTTGTCACCTGGCGAGAGGCAGTGTGTCACTTAGGGATCACTTTTCCGTATGTCTGTCCGTCTGTCTCTCCGTCACTCTTTCTTTTCCTTTTCTTTATTGTAACACTTCTCCCAGGTGACACATGTGTTCCTTCATTGTTGGTTAAGTTTTATGTAAGGTCAATGTCTCAGAAACTGTCCAAATTTTGTATGCATGTTAACTATTACAAGGGGACCCATTGCACAAGGGCAGGTTACCCGGAAATCAATTTTGCAATAGTTATCTCCCATTTACGACTTAGACTTCCACTACACTATCCACCACTAAAGAAGTGGCTGTCTGCGGACAGCTCCTGTTAGCAGTGGAATGTTTTGAAAGCTAACTTTTATAAATTTTACAGGTGATGGCCGCATGGATTCACCTGGTCACTGTGCGCAGTATTGCACATATACAGCAATGGACGTTGACTCCAATGAGGTTCTTTCGGTCCTTACAATTGACAAGAGGGAAACTGGGAAATCTAGTGTAAGGATGGAGAAGGAGGGATTCCAGCGAACTCTAGCCTTCTTCGAAGAGCAGGATATCATCATCAAAGAAGTTGTCACAGACGCACATGCATCTATAGCTGCTCTCTTAAGTAAGTATATGATGCTTTTGCCTGAAACTACTACACTGAATGAATCAAACTGTGTTGATATCAATCATTATTTCATGTAAACGATTCTGCTGCCAAACAGATTTTGAATCCAAGTCTAAATAGTTGTCAAGACCGCAATCTGTCAGAATTTGACTTGGGGAAATTTGGATTAATTTATTATCAGACACAGTCGCAAGCAATCAGACACAGTCTCATGTAAGGCTTTTAAACCGGTTTAAATCCCTGTGGTGTTTTTGTAACTGACCGTGCTAAGGAGATACTCTCTTTGTCACCCTTCCTTTTGTTTGCCTTGCGTCTTTGTCATTGTAATTTTGTTCATGTGTGGAGTGTTTGTCTCAGGTTCTTGTTTGTCTGGTGGTGTTTTCTGTGTTCATCTCGTGTGTGAGTGTGCGTTTGTGTGTGTCATGCTGTCTATCTGTGTTTTTGTGTTGGTTGCGTCTTGTATGTTGCTTTGCCTGCTTGACTTTACTACTTTTCCATTTATCTCAGAGCTGTAGTTATTAGGGAAATATCTTATTATTTTTTTACTAAACCTAAAACATTCAATAATAGTTAGTTGATAATGTACTTTGAAAAGAAAACCAAGTACATGTATCTTTAACCCCCTCCCCCTGATCTGATCCAGGGGCATATTATTGTCCCCCCCCCCCCGGATCTGGGACTTTTTTGCTCTGTCTGTCTGTCTGTCAGCAACTTTAACATTGATCATAACTTTTGGACCTGTACAGATAGAGACTTGAATTTTGGCATGCATGTGTATCTCATAAACCCTCACATGCTGAGGGGTGACATGTTAAGATCACGGTCATCCTTCAAAGTCAAAGGTCACATATACATGTATAGGTAAAATCAATGACTGTAACATTGGCTATAACTTTTGAACCAGTACAAATATAGACTTGATATTTGGCATGCATGCGTATCCCATAAAGCTGCACATTTTGAGGGCTGACAGGTCAAGGTCATCCTCAGGGTCACAGATCAATTAGGCGGGGTATAGTGTCTCACAAACACATCTTGTTAGTTATACTACTGGCATATAGTGTTACTGCCTTCCGATTTATGTCACAATGTTTGTCTAGAACATATCTCTTATACTTTGTGAAATATCATCTTTTTGTTCTGTGCAGATTAGCTTTTACTGTATCACCTTAGAGTATGAATTATGATCGTATTTCTCTCTCTACTTCATTATTTTATAAAGCGAGGGTCCAAAGTATCACCAAACTAAACATTTAAGTCTGACAAAGCTACACCTGTTAAATATCATGTAAACATTTATCACTGTCTAAAGCCACAATGATTCATGAATAATAAATATTAAGATTTCATAATGCATAAATTGGCTGATGCATCTAGGAACACATTTATTTCTTTCCAGGAAAAGAGCACCCAGGAATCAAGCATTCATTTGATGTGTGGCATGCAGCAAAGAACTTGGCAAAGAAGATCGTAAAAGTAAAACTTTTATTAGTTAGCATTTTTACAAAAAAAAATCGAATAAGAATTATGGTTATATCATAGTGTATGTCGGGAGGCTGGTTGGTGGTCAAACAGCACCAGAATTTCATTCTGAATGATAATTTATTTAAAGGAATGAAATATTCTAAAGGAACTTAGTTTGAATATTGCTTACGTGGAGAAAAGGGTTGGGATTGCATTTGGGATCAGGGTGGTGGAGATAACGGTAATTTATGAAAAAAATGGTTTTCTCACGGTAACTTTAGTTACAAATTGTGTGTTTGTAGACAAATATTATCATGTTTAGTAGCTGTGATAATACCAAGACTGGCATCCCAGTTTAAAAGTGTTAGTTGCGATGTCTTGTCCGGTTTTTATGAGAAACACTGTATGTCTGCAAAAGGTGCTCTATTTGATCATTTATTTTACATGAGCTTATGTCACTCTAATATTACATTTGGACTATCAGATATCACTTGAAAATAGATATTTTTATTATTAATTATTTTGTCTCTACACAGGCGTCGCAAAAGAAAAACTGTGGTTTGCTGAAAAAGTGGTGCAGGCACATCGTGAATCATTTCTACCACACATGTGAGGTGTCCCATTCAGTGGAGGAGTTTACAGTAATTATTATGGATTAGTTTTGTAAAGTACAATAATGTGAATCATATTTATGCTTTTGATACTGGCTGGCACTAATTGCTTTAAAACACATACACCTACTCAAATATCAAAGCTACATGGATTATATTAAATGTTGTTTCATAAAGGCTTAATTAGTCCAGCATCGGCCACTGGAGGGTGACTCATGAATTGCACTCCATCATATCCCTCCATACTTCCACATGAGGGACAATGGATTACTTGAGATTACTTGCTTGTTTGTTATTGAGATATATACAATTTGTATGCACTATATCGCTTCATTCGTGTATGGCACAAATTGCAGTGATTCAGGCATAGAACCACTGACCTACCGCACGCCAGCTGGAATGCTCACACATGAATAATCCACGAAACCGAGAATCGGACCACAGTAGACGGTCTTAGCGACTATAACCACTGGGCCATCGAGTTTGTTATGTTACGACATTGATTTATTTGATAATTTTAGCTCGTCTGTATCAAAGAAATCAAGAGCTATTGTCGTAACTCTGGTGTCTGCGTCGTCGTCAGAAATCCTACTCGTGACCATAACTTCAATTTTTCATTTACAACCTTCATTTTTGGTATGCATGTTCATCTTGACAATGACGACATGCGAGCGTTGCACCTGCTCTTGTTTTATTTAATTGTGTAAAACATTTTCAGGAAATATGGTTTGGTCTGCTACACCATGTAGTGAATGAACATGAATGGACGCTTGACAGTGGCAGTTGTAGCCATGGGCCCCTAACAGATCAGAGGGAACTGGACTGGATGTCCAAGGGCAGTCCATCACATGATGCCCTCAGGACAGTGGTAGCAGACAGGAGATTCTTGAAGAACATTCCATACTACTTGAATGCAAGGTACATACATGTAGTTGTATAAACTATAAAGCATTGGGTTTACTTGATAGTAGCAACCTTGTTATTATTATTATTGGAGAGAAGTTATATTCCATCATATGCTCATCATTAAGACTTATAATACTGTTTTAAGTCCATGATTCTCTTCTAAAATTGTTTTAAATTGTCCTGTTGATGAATAAAAGCTCTGACCCTAGCAATGGATCATAAGCATTTATACAGGGCAAATTTGTCATCTTTGAAACAAGCTCCATATTCTACCAGGACATTCACTACAGCCTGTCAAAAAGTTTGATCTACGGGTTTTTTTCTTGTTGTAGTCAAGACAATTTGTAAAGACCTTTCGTAACATGGTGAAAAAGTTGTGACTCGACTGGGAGTCGCACCCTAGGCCTTTGACTTACCATGCAAACACTCTACCAAGAAAAGTCTAGGCCTATTAACTGTTTCACCACAATGTTTACCCCTCTACACTTTTATCATATGTTATGTACTTATCAAACATGTATGTATTATGCAGGATCATGTTTCATGATAATAAACACAGTGGAGCTCACTGAGTTTCAATTTTGTCTGTTCAGAAGCACAGCGGATCTGGAGGGCTTCAACAACCTCATCACCATGTACGCAGGAAAGAGATATTCCTATGTTCCACCAATATACAGAGCTAGGAACCTGCTAGCAGCAATTGATCACAACGCTCACCTGGATAGACAACCGAAGCTAAATAAAGATGGTAGCACAAGGTAATACATGTGCCTGACATGAGATATTTTTATGCCCCCATTGACGATAGTCAGGGGGCATTATGTTTTTCACATGTCCGTCCGTCCGCCCGTCTGTCCGTGTGTCAAGCTTTTAGGTGCAGTTGGATGTCACAGTTTTTCAAGTATCAGCAATTTCTACACTTATACACATGAAATTTCACATACACATCAATTACCATCTGTGCTAACATTTGGCACCCCAACCATGCTTCTGGCAAGCCCAAGGTCAATGTCAAATGCCTTGGAAAATTTACGTGCAGTTGGTTGTCATATTTTCGTGCATTTTTGTCAAAGTTTTTTCATTGTCTTATATCTCCCTAACCACTGTAGCTATTGCCATGGAATTGCATATACACATTAAACACCATTCATACGTGCAGTTGGTTGTCCATTTTTTCATTGTCTTGTATCTCACTAACAGCTAAAGCTATTGGCATGGAATTGTATATACATATTAAATACCATCAATACTTTCATTACGCACCCCACCCATGCTACCCACAAGCCCAAGGTCAAATGACTTAGGAATTTTACATACAGCTAGGCAAGCACCCACACTGTGTCTTACAGACACAATTTTCTAGTTGTAAATTAGGTTCAGAAAACAGCAGATCAATATGAATAAATGTAACAATGTTACATATTTGTGTTGCTTGGTGTGTCTATAGGAGCTGTAATTTCTCAATTCCCGGAGCTGTACATTTGTATTTGAATTACGAATATGAAACAAAATGTTCTTCTTTGTTAAATCTGCAAACTTTGTGCACTAACTATGACTTTTAGCCTATGTCAAGAATAATAACCCATACAGACATTACACAGACAGCAATATTATTGGAAATCATTTGTTACCCCTTGAAAACTTGGTCTAAACTATCACTGTCAGGTGTGCAATAGGCATCCTTTTGTATGGAGCAAACTATTGCAAAAATACCTGAAATTGTCTTGATTTCTCCTTGCTTAGATTCCGTTGTCTAGCTGTTACACAGTTTAAGCAAATCAATGGAAAACACTGACTAATGTGAAAATGAAGTACAGTTGCATTCCATTTACACGATATTCTTGTTTACAATAAATGTGGAAGGACATGCATTACATTGATAATTTCTGAATGTTTCCTTCTACAACTATTCATTCCAGAATGGGCAAAATATTTAATAAGAAAAGTAACAGATGGACACTAAGGAATGAAAAAGAGAAGAAAGAATATGCATACATTGATGCACTGATGAGGAAGGTGTTTTGCCAAAGGGCTGAGGATAATGTGGGAATTTCAGGACCAATCAGAATGGGGGAGGATGATCCCCGAAGAATTTCTGCAACAATCGCTCCAGTGCCTCCGCCATCAAAAGAAGAACTCATTAGGACACAGAAATCAAGATTTGTACCGTAGATATTGTCAAATACATTTACTTCATGGTAAATGTTGAATTTTCAGTATTTACTAAACTCCATGCTCCCAGATGAAATTTAATCCATTTACAGTTTTAGGACCATAAAATGTGTTTGACTTGATTATATTCAGACACTTGGCTAGCAAAAAAGTCATACTTCATGAGACTACTTATATGGCGACATACATTGAAATTAACGGACACGAGCCACTGATTTTCCACCTCATATTGAAGATAATAAGATAATATAATATAAAATTATTCTCTTTATTGTTTTCTAAACATTTTGCAAAAGACAATGTGAAGTAATATGAAATAATATACACTGTTGAGTACATTCTCCATTAATATTCCTGTAAGAAATAATAACATCATGAATTAGATCATTTTTTTTAAAAGCCCACATACATGCGTTTTTTTGGCCATAATATAAACTGTAGAATCAGATTTTTTTTATTATTGATAAGCAAACAGAAGGGATCCTGATCCGACAACTCTACAGGAGCAGTTTGATTTAGGTCTACTCTGTTTGCAATGGCGTTGAAAGGCACATATATGGAGTAACGGGTTGATAGATATGACTAGGTCCAGCTGTGTAACAGTAACAGTTTATACATGTATGTCAGATTAATAACAATTGACAGCATGGTATGAAATATTGCGGTTTTATACCCAACTATGTATGTATGTACAGTTTACAAATTATGCTATCATAGTAAAGCTCATATTAACTCTTTAACCTGTCACATATTTGTATCACTCTGTCTTCTTTGAATATTAATTATGCAAATATTTACAAACATACAGGATATGTTCAAATGATTATCTAGGTAAAAGCATATATCATGGTTTAGGAGCTCTCTCATCTGGGTCTACACTGTTTGCAAATGCAACTAAATTTGTGACTGGCAGGCTATGGGTTAAGCAGAGATACAATCATGGACAAAGCTATCGAGCTGATCAGCATATACAGTACACTCTTTATCCTTCCTGGTTCCTCCTCTAAATTTGTGAACCATACAATTGCATTTACTAAAGCTATTAAAACAATGAAATTCACTGATATATTATTATTCATAACTGTTGATTAGAGGGAATTGGAGACATGTATAAAATGCTGTATTGGATATAAAGCATGTTCTCAGTTTGCAGTAGTACCTTTTGTTAGTTATTAAAAATAGCACACGGATGGATCTGCCAACTCTTCTCA
The DNA here is from genome assembly GCA_963576725.1 of Azorinus chamasolen. Lineage (NCBI taxonomy): Eukaryota > Metazoa > Mollusca > Bivalvia > Cardiida > Solecurtidae > Azorinus > Azorinus chamasolen. The sequence continues at coordinate 19,822,120 of OY755238.1, forward strand.
GTTGTAAAAACTTTTATGGTGGTGTTACTAAGGGTTAAATAAGATTCACACTTAATTTAGTATGAATCTTACTTATTGTCTTGGTAACATTGCATAAAAATTATTAGAACGATATCTAAGCCCATGTATGTTGTATCTTGAAATCATTAATATGTACACTTGTGAAACCTTTTATACAAGAGGTCATTTTCATCCTGTATTAACTTCACTAACCCTTACCCTGTTCTATATTTATTCCAAATGTGATACCTACCTACTGAGTTTTCGTTGACAAACTAATTTTAACAAAATATAGAAGGTGGCACATTGTAGCCATTTTAGAAAAAAAAATCTTTCAAATTCTAATAGCAAACAGGACATACCCTGGTCAGATGGTTCCTATAACAGCCGTCTGATCTGGGTCTACTCTGTTTGCAAATGCGTAAACACATTTTATATGAAGGAAAGGGTTAAAACTGTCTGACCTCGTACATATTCATTGACATATTTTAATGAAACATGGACTTGGGGAATATTTAGCAATGGTAGCAGCTAAAAATTAAGCAAACAAAGCACACAAAGAAGAAACAGCTCCTACACAACTTGTATAATCTGAATCTTCTCTGTTTGAAAACTTGTGTCTATAAATGAAAGGGTTATAGCCAAAAAGATATTCAGTATGCACAGTATCTATATTTTGTAAAATCTTTTTACAATATAAACCCCAATCCAAGACCTTCAGTTTTATATGTTATGTACAGGCCTATCAGTGGCAATGGTGTAAATTACAAAACAAAATATGCATCCACATATTTTTCTTTGCAGCCTATACTGCAATTGTATGAGCAGCAGTTTCAATGTTTGTAGTTTCATTGTTTGTACACAAATTCCTGACAGAAGCTGTTGTTGTTAAGTTTTGTTCTTTGGTTGTAACCCTTTCCCTGTTAAATACAACGTAAGAAGTAATGGCATTATGAATACTCCGTACCTGAATTTATGTTAACTTTTCAAGGAAACCGTTGCTTTGGCAAAAACTGCAGAATCAGATCAGTATCATATTGAAAGCAAACAGAGCAGACACCGGTCAGTCTGCTCATAAATAAGCTGTTAGATCTGGGTCTACTCTGTTTGCAAAAATGTAAAAAGGCATTTATATAAAGGAAAGGGTTACATATGACTGTCATATTGTATGTGAATGTGAAATAAAGTATTTCATTCATTCATTCATTCATTCTTCATTCATTCATTCATTCATTCATTCATTCAAGATTTGGTCAAGCCATCAGATTGTACACCTAATAGTTTAGTGTCTGAGTATAAATTCCTGCTAAAACAGATGTTTACTTGAAGTGTTGAATTCAAATGACATGCTTATGCCTGAAAATAATTGCTAGCTATGAATAAACAATTGAAAATCTGTTTGAGCAAGATTTCATACAAAGAATTAGACAGTGGGAATAAATGTATGATTTCAGCTTAACCGTTTATTCCATAAATATGCATATTTATCGCCTTTACAAACAGAGTAGTCAAAGATTAGACGACTTCTGTAGGAGCCATCCTATCATGGTCTGCTCTGTTTGCTTATGATATAATAGAGCTTATGTCCATGTGTAATTATATCAATTATCTTAACACATATTCACAAGGCCATAATTTCTTTAATATATAAAATGATGATTATTCATGGAGTAAAGAGTTAGACAGAAACAGGTTTTTTTTAAGCCGTGAAATTCAGTCGATTGATTTATGGCTATAATTAACCCCTTCCCTAACATTTTTTATTCAAAATATCATCTTACAAATATCCATTACAGAATCTGTTGACTAGAAAATTGACCGGACATTATATAAGCTAGAAAAAATATTTGTAATATTTAACCAATTCTCTTATAGGCAGACCAAGTATCTTTGAATAAATCTACCGAAAAAGAGTATTTGCTAGAGAAAAGTATCATTTTTATATGTGCAGTTTTGAAATCATTATGATAAATAGAGCTATTATGGAACAAATGCTCTATTTATCACAATGGTTTCAACATGTTACTTTTACAGAGGTGTCAATATGAAGGAATAGTTTAAAAAACAGCCACCATGGGACCCATGATCTATGAGGGAAATGGTTAAACATACAATGTTATCTATCCTACTCTATTTGCAATAAAGCCTGTATACTGGCTGAAGGGGTCTGGGAATTTATCCCTTATTGTCCACACACAACAGCTGGGGATGACAACTCTCACTCCGGCACCCAGGCGGCCACGGTACCACAAGGTGAACTGTCTGTAGGCAGTATGCCGGTTAGCCTTGTTGAGGTCTGCCTCTTCTGGGTACACCAGCACCTCCTGTCTGTAAAGGCGTGCTATAGATAGCACGCCTTCATCCAGAATGTAGCGATCCATGTCCTACAATGATAATATCTTTTGAAGACCATGTTCTGATGAGCACACATATAAATGAGAAAAAAATAAATCTAGACAGAATTTATACCACATATACATAGCCTAGTGTACTGATGCTTCATAGTGAAATCAAAGTATATAATGTCAAGTTCTGTTAAAATAACTACAAGTTTCAGGATACTAGAAAAACAGTTGCATGTGTTTCCATCATTTACTTATTTGTTTTTAATCCTTTCTCTCTTGAATATTTATAATTCATGTAAGAAATAATGACATGGTGAATATTAATTAGCTGAATTTTTATAATGACATATGTACACAAGACATTTTGGTATTGGCTACTGTAGAGTCTATATTATTTCATTACAAACAGAGCAGACTCTGATCAGAGGACTTCTATAGTTGCATAAACTTACCATCTCAACCATTTAATGGGGTAAAAATGTTGAGATATTTATAGAACTTAGTTTAAAATTCTTCATTTCATAGAGCCAAGAACCACTGTCTTTTGACAGCAGAGTTAGCATATGACTAGTATAATTTGTGTACTATAATAGAGTAAATTCTGAAGGGAGGTGATCCCCCCAGAGCAAAAATTGCAACACAAAAAAGAGAACATTGCAGACTCGGTTTTAATGAGCCTGTTCATAAACAGTAATTGAAAGTGCAACACTGCTCACGCCTAATTGCACCAGCTTAAACGGTATTCAATTTTCAGAACAAGAAGTACTGAAACTGAGTACGGGTTCTGAGCCACCAGGCATCAATATTTCAAGGATAAATTGCCTAACATACATGAGCACTCGCTACTACATGTAGTCACATATCATCTGCCTCAAGGGAAGATTGGATTTACTTTGTTCTATTACAAAACATGTTCTTATGACGCCTGTTAGAAGATTCATTACCTCGTGTGTTGAAATGCAGTGTTGTGGACTGCGACCACAGCAGATACGTTCCGGAATGCTTGGCATTTCCCTGCAATTTCCACACCTACACCATGGTGGTGCACTAGACCCAGGTTGTGGATGAAATCCGCTGGGGTCTTGGGGGTCCACCCTGTCTAGGATGTCAAAAATGATGGCTGGCTGCTTCTCCACGACCATCAAGAGCACACCTTTTGCCCCGTCTTCATTCATCTCTGCGATTATACCCTGCACAGAAAAATAACAGTTTTATTCATAAGTATACATATACTGGCAACTAAATTATAAAATAAATCACTTTAAATGAAAACTGGCTGTCAGTCGTCCCTAGTCTTCGAAATTAGCAGTTGTCAATAAAAAAAAATATTCTTTTCAGCAACGTTGTCTTATGGAAACCACAATAATATTTACATGCACAAATTATGGAATGGAATGAACTCTTGGAGAGACAACAGGTTACAATATATTGTATGATGTACTGGTTATCGATGAACTCTAAAGTACCACAAATAGTGTAGACCCTGATCAGAAGAATAATTTTACCCTTGTCAATAACGAGATTCGTGTAAGAAATATAAATGACATCAAGAACATGAGCTCAATTTCTGCAACGTAAACTTTTTCAAGGGAATTGTTTGCATTGAATGAAACTGTACAATCAAATATACATCATATCCTACAGGAGCAACCTGATCTGGGTTTACTCTGTTTGCAAATGCATGACAGGCGTTTTTAAAACGGAAAGGGGTTAAGTCTTTTCTAGTCCAATCTCTTTGGATGAACTGATGACTAGATTTCACATTATACTGTCAAAGCTTTTTCAAGCTTTTTCCTTGAGGAGCCGTCTAACCAGGGTCTGCTCTGGTAATATGATTTGATAGATCTGTTTCTTTGTCTTCTAAAGTGTCTACAATATTCAACCTTTCATATTTCTTTATAGCTATTTTGTTAATGAATATTCAGTGGTATTGAAATTTGGAACAAACATAGAACAGGGAAAGGGTTAAATTGTATAACCCTTTACTTTATTAATATGCCTTGGCAAAAAGATTTTACCCAGATCAGACTGCTCCTATAAGAGTCGTCTGATCATGGTCTGTTGTTGGCTTATGAAAAATATAGATTACAGTTTTTGTCAAAGCCTAAATTGAATGTTTTCATGTACTATTAAGAAATTGCATCTCCTCCATATTATATACACCTTTGTAAACAGAGTACACCTAGATCAGACGGCTCCTATAGGAGCTGTCTGATCAGGATGCTGATGATATAATAAAGGTATGTCAATAAAATTTCTGTTACAGCCCAAAACTCATGTGTCCATGTGCTATTATAACAAATTAATCTTATTTACACGCATGATGTCATTATTTCTAACATGAATATTAATGGAGTAAAGGGTTATACTATGCTAATAAATTATTGAAACAATAATAACCTTCATCCTTTCCTTCCTCTCACTCTCTGATTCTCCCCGAACTGTCCCAAGTCCCTGTGCACGAGTTGCACCTCTCACACCTCCTCTGCCCCCTCTAGTGCCACGAACACGAGTTGCACCTCTTGCACCACCTCTGCCTCCCCTTGTGCCACGTCCTCTGGCTCTGCCACGTCTTGTGGGACGCCTCCTCACTGGACTTGCTGAAACTGCTGATGCAGTATCTGATGTACTCTATAACATAATAGAAAACATTTTAAATTATCAATGAGTGACAATATCTTGTACAGTAAAATGGCCGGGCCATACAAAGACCTATAATAACACATGCCTTATCATACGTCTTAGGGCCATATGCATTTCTGTAACTCACTTACTGTTGTAATTACAATAAACACAGTAATTTTTATATTTACGATGCAGATCTTTTATACGTCCCTTAAGCTATTTATCAAATCTTCACAACAGAAATAAAATCCCTATTGATTTCATACACAGCAAAACATCCCGAACCCATTCCCTGTTCTATGTATTTACAAATTTCAATTCCTACTGAATATTCATGGACAAAAAGGTTATTATGAAATATGGAAAGTGGAACATTGTAGCCATTTTAGAAAGTAAAGAAACAGATTTTCAAATTCTGTTAGCAAACAGAATAGACCCTGATCAGACCGCTCCTCTAGGCGCCGTCTGATCCGTGTCTACTCTGTTTGCAAATGCGTGAAAACACGTTTATATGAGGGAAAGGGTAAACGGTAAATTACTACAGATAGGCTAAATCGTACGAATCGCCAAAGCACCAGTGCTGATGGTATCTTACTGATGGGAACTAATCAAAAGCAAATTCTCGCAATATAAACATTTCTCTGGAGATATGCACATTTTGAACTTGTGATTTAAACACGCGTTATGAACTTTCTGCTTGAACAATAACGTGTATACAATTATCCTCGATGACGATGTTCACATCGTCTACATCGTCACCACTTACTCGCATGCATACAACACAAACTGTACAAAGCATCTTAATTAAACATGAAAATGCAAGCTGCGATATTATTTGAATATTCTATACTATTTCGCTGTTCAGCTTATCTAGTTTCAGTCGCATTTGCGTTTGTTTTTAAGTTACTTACCAGTTCGCTGGATCCCTCCTCCATTGTTTACATAACACTTTTACGGCTTTTCTCGGAAGTGGCCGGGGAGACGCGAAGTAGCGCGAAAAACTACGAAACTAAAACCCAACCCGAATATAACTGACACATCGGCGAAGAACATCGGGGTCTTCGATATCAAAATTTGTCATTTTCAACGGTTTTTCGAGCGGTTTTCTTGTGGTATACTTATTTTCAGAATATAAACAAACGAATTTTGTATATTTTAGGCCTTTCTGAAACATGTCGATTGTAGGGACCTCCCCTTGAACAGGCAAAGGGATAAACAGAATAAGAAAACAAGTTCCTGACATATTCAGACATATCTACATGTACGTGAATAAAAAATACGAGAACAATTAATGCGGTAACTACAAACAAATAAAGAGCAATTCGTTTATGTAAAGGTTTGTCAGTATTTTGTCTCCATTTTGGCCAAGAGTAAATGTCGTGGTATGCATATGGTTTCAATTTACCTTAAATGATATTCGTACACAGTAAATACCCTCTAAACCGAAATTTTAGTAAAGAAGGAGTTCGATCTGTTTTGGCAAGTGACTGCCTATGCATGGTGAAAGTCGGACAAAAAGCTCCTTTGGCGCTTTCTGCATGACTTCTATACTCCCCATTCAGCTGTCACATGTCTTAACCCGTTACATCATAGGCTATTTTTAGACCTAATATTTTTGAATAAATCTACCGAAAAGGAGCATTTACTAGAGAAAATGATTTTTTACAATTGTTTAGTTTGAACCATTGTGCTAAACAGAGCATTTGCTCCCGTAGAATAAACGCTCTATTTATCACAATGGTTTTACAGAGGCGCCAAAAGACGTAAATATGAGGGAATGGGTTAAAGTCCGATAATGATACTATATTTGAACGCCAGGCTTATAGGGGGTTTACAGCGTTATAATAACGGTAACATGACAGTATACTCCTATAGGATAATAGGAGCCTTCTGGTCAGGATCTGTTTGCTTATGATGTAATATAGATACGATTTGACAGTTTCTGCCATGGCCAAAGGGGAACAACTCCCGTGTCTATGTGCCATTATAACAAATATTCGATTTAATATTCATGATGTCGTGTTTTCTTCCATTAATATTCATAGAGTAAAGGGTTAACCCTTTCTTGATATAAACCTGTTTTCACGAATCTTCAAACAGAGTAGACCCGGATCAGTGGGCTCATATAAGAGCCGTCTGACCAGGGTCTGTTCTGTTTGCTAATGGTATTTGAAAGATCTGTTTCCTTACTTTCTAAAATGACTACAGTGTTCCACCTTCCATATTTCATTAAAATTATTTTGTCCATGCATATTCAGTAGGTATTGAAATTTGGAATAAATATAGAACAGGGAAATGGTTAAACCATCTCATTTGTAAGTATAATTATGTATTTCCAAGCTAAAGGACAAAACGTTCGGCAGAAATGATGGAGAAAATCTGTGAATTGATACAGTTTCTGACTACAAATAGTGACCGCACATTTCTTGGGCAGAAATTAGCCACAAGTCGAAACTATTCTATAAGGTCATGTCCTGAAGATATCCGAATGAGTCCGAAATCACGTGACCTGGTGTCGTCAAGGCAATAAGAAGCGTTGTGTCCAAACGACCAAAATCGATGTTTCTGGTGATGAAACATGTGTTTATTTAAAGTCTGCCGGGTCGGGAGGGACCGTAATAACAGGTTGCCTGACTTTGTCTTAGTTTAATCGTTCGTAATTTATGTTTTGTCGTCCAAAACCGAGTAACTAATGATCGTAAGCGGGGCTTGTTCAAACGGCAAATTACATGTTTAGCGCAATAACTCGCGTGATAGTAATTTCAACGTCTGGAACGAAGAGTAAATACCAAAAATGCTGGACCTTCTGATGGCGGGAAACGACGTCAGCTGCGATATTGTCGTCCGGGAGAAATTTGTAGCATTATTTATAAGAAACACATTGTAAATATTATGATAACCCTTTACTTCATGAATATTCATATACGAACTAATGGCATCTTGATTATTTTAAGTAGAAGTGAAGTTTTACAATCGTATGTGAACACAGGAATTGTTATCTATATCCACAGCAAAACGTCATATTTACGGAGGAAAGGGTTAAATTTATTGATGAGTTTCAAGGGTTAAAAGGCGTATCTATACCGTAAGAGGTTACGATTTGTATCTGATCGCGCACAATGTGGACATTCGTCTGTTTTGAATTCAAACTGCTTATTGTATACTAATACGTTAATATTGACTCTAGACTATTGTTTGATTGTCTGTGCCAAAACTGTCGTCTGCAATTCCTTTAAAAAATATTTAAGTAAGCAGCAAAAATCATACTAACCTTTGTGTTAGTAAGAAAATATTTGAAGCGTAACTGGCACCTTCTGGGGTTAGGCTAAATATCGGCCGTTGTTTCCAGATAAAATTATCTCGATGAATGTGTGATGACTGAGAAAAGGCTTTTATTTTACGGCATACAAACCATTGCAAACAGTTAAGGCCAATATCAGAATCCATACTATCCACTCACGCGCTAATGTCTTTGATAAATATGTGAGAATGATACTAAGCAAATGGTATTTTTATGAATGGCAGTTTACTCAGCATGATAAGGGAGAAGTTGCTAGTTTTATTCTTTTTTGCCGATGTTTTACAGCCAAAGCAATATCAAGATCTATTTTCGGTTGCAAGAATGCACTCAATGATTAATGTACTGTTTGAAATACTTCGTGGGGCTACGTAGATTAACGCTTTCCTTGATGAACATTCGTGCAAGCCAAAAGTAATACAGAAAGCGTCACATTTGCCCTGCATTAACCAGCTGCTTTTTAACCATTCCATTCATATGAACGTTTTTCACGCATTTGCTAACAGAGTAGACCCAGCTCATGCGGCTAATATATAAGCCGCCTGGTGAGGGACTGCTCTGTTTGCTTATGGTATTATATAGATCTGATTCTACAGTTTTTATCTGAGCCAAATATGCCTTATATTCTTATGCCATTATAAAAAATATTCTAATCAAATTCATGTCACCATTATTTCTTACATTAATATTGAACAGGGGGAGGGTTAAGATTCCTATCTTCAACAAATAAAGAACCGCTTAAGACAGGTTCTATTGTATGTTAACATAGCATAGCGGTCACTTAACCAATTAACCCATTCCCTAATATTAACGACTTTTGACGACTTTTTGTAAAACCATTGTGATAAATAGAGCATTTGCTCCTATAGGAGCAAATGCTCTATTTATCACAACGGTTTCAAACTACCAAATTCTAAAATTTTCCTTTTCTCTAGTTAATGCTCCTTTTTCGATAGGTTTGTTCTAAGAGGTTGGGCTAATATAGCCTATGATGGAAAGGGTTAAAGCGGACATGTTGATAAGCCGCCGGCTGCTTACTTTGAACGATGAAGTATAGGGTTAATTGATTTATCATATAATGATGCATGGTCACACGAATAGCTGCTAATGACAGAAGCTGTAGATACCTATATACCTATATTATATTAGAAAAAATCAAACATCTTTTGATGGTCGCAAAAGACAGGTTCTACTGTACAGGAAAACAAATAACAACAACAACAACAACACACAACGAAACCCTCCAATGCGACCACTTAATGAATAATCATGGGTGTCTTTATAAGCAGGTGGTTGCTGAATGCAGGACAAAAGTAATTCAGAAAGCTCCTCTAGGAGCTTTCTGAATTACTTTTGTTCTGCATTAAGCTACCACCTGTATCTAGCATCCAGAATTATACATATTTTAGGTGGTCGCATTAGCGGGGTTTTACTGTATTTACATGTATATTGAAAGGTTGACCCACCTGGGTCCCCAGCACGTGTGGAATTATTGCGAATCAATAATTGACGAAAAAGCAAAAAATATGCACCATGCACGTGACAGATGACTCATACTGTGCAATTAATACGCTCTAAAACACCTGCAAATGACATAATAATTTAGGTTTCATGTTAATCTCATAATTTGACTGATCTTTTAAAAATGTTTCTCTTTAAAATTGCGCAAGTAATATTTCAGTTTCACTATCTATGAAACTAATTATTCAGGAGTGCCTAATACATGTCTAGGGTTGGATTTGCTCTCTATTTCAATTACTAAATTCGAAATATCAATTATCGCTTTTTTGTTTTAGCTTTTGAAAACAGTTAAAAGCGGCTGATACCATGGAAAAGGGACATTTTGGCATTGCAAACATTGTATACCCAGATCAAACGCCGTTCGCAAATGTCGTGCCGTTTTCAATTGACACATGTTTCCTTCCCATCAAATTCATACCACCTTGTACAAAACAGACAACATAATCATGTAAAAAGTGAAAGGGCACGAATATGACGAACTTCCTGTATGAGTTCACCGCGCTTGAAAGATGCGCGAAAAATGGTACATTTTTAAGAATATAAATTCTTAATATCAAAAAGAATTCTGTTCTTAATAAATGTGTTTCTTATTCAGTTCTGTATTTAATAAAACGGGTTTTCGTTAGATGAGAAGTAAAATTACAGTAGAACCCCACTTATGCGACCATTTAAAGAATCAAAATAAACATGGGTGACTTTATAAGCAGATGGTTGCTTAATGCAGGACAAAAATAATACCGAAAGTTCCTCTGGGAGCTTTCTGCATTACTTTTGTCCTGCATTAAGCTACCTACCGCATCTAGCACCGTGAATTATACCTTTGTTTGGTGGTGGCATTAGCGGGATTGTATTGTAATTGTTTTACCCGTTTCTTCACATACATGAATGGTAAAACTCCTCAAACTATTATCGGTCTTATCGAACAGTGAACGAAACTAAAACGCAACCCGAATACATACTGATACTTTACCGAATAACACCGGGTCGTCGATACCAAATACATGAAAGTTTTGTCTCTTCTTCGGCTTTTTTATTCAACTGGTTTTTTTCGACATACTTCTTCTCGGCTTATAAACAAATTATTGTAGTAAATTGTTAGGTATTTGTTTTAAAAAAACCTCTTTGCAGGTAGATACTGTCACTTTAACCCATTACATCATAGGCTATTTTTAGATCCATCCTCTTTGAATACATTTCCCCAAAAGGAACAATTACTTGAGAAAAGGAAACTTTTAGAATTGGGTAGTTTTGTAACAATTATGATAAATAGAGCATTTGGTCCATTAGAGCAAGTGCTCTATTTATAACGATGGTTTCACATAGTGACATTTACAGAATAGAATATTTTATTCTGGCATAAACTGATACAGTTTCTAGTCATACAAATATACATAACTAATCAAGTATCACGTGACTAAGTATTGCTATAAAATGCAAACCCGAAATAAATGAATATGAAGATTAATTATTATTAGGAGCTGGGCCTCTTTTGGCGCCAAATTTAAAAGTGTCGTCTGCAATAATAATTTCATATTAAATATAATTCTAAACTAAATAATAAAGGTATATTAGTAAAACATTTGTTTTTGAAAACCTGTATGCCTGGGCTAAAATAATACAGAAAACAGTGGAGTCCCAGGTCCATCTGACCTGGGCATGCACTGTTTTCAATGGTGCCAACAGGCGACATTGGCGCCGAAAGAGTTAATAATGTGAGTACATGTATAATTATCACAATCCATTGGTATTACTATGCAACATGAATGCTTCATACACAAATTTAGGTATCATTTTTTATAACAGAGAGCAGCGTGCATTTCATCAATTCAGTAAATTTGAAAACATATTAATACGAATTGATATAAGTTTTAAGTATTTCTCTATATACTGGACACATAAGTAAGAAATGGTATTCATTTTCAATATCTGAACAATGACAAAAGGTGCAAAGCCGCATGGTGCGATTCTCCCTGTTTTGAGTATATCTACCAGTAACTATTCTCAAACTAAAAGTCTGAACCTAATAAAATTTGATTTAAGTTTTTAAGGCAAGATATGAAGATATTTTTCCAAACCAAATGTCAACTTATAATTCTGATATAACTGAAGTGACCTGCTGTTTTCTATACCGCTTTTCCATTGTTGGATAAACACACAAATAACGCTTGATTTAAAGAGGAAGTCCCTACAATGAACGCATATTTTCAATAATATTATAAAACTTGGTATTTGTTATGCTCAATAATTATTATGACGATTGTCAATTTGAATTTATACCGAAAAATGCACCTGTGATACAAAATAAATCGATTTCATCAATACTTATAATTTTTGTTCTACTACAAAATATTATCGGCCCTTTCCGTACAAATTTCAAGCGTTTTGCCGATGATCATCCGAGCCCTCCATTCTTTACGTAACAGCTTGTCTCGGAGGTGGTCGGAGAGAAGCGAATAGCGCGAACAGATACGAAACTAAAACCCAACCCGAATAAGACTGAAACATCGGGGAATAAAATCGGGTTCGTCGATATCAAACACATGGATGTTTTGCCATTTTAAACGTTTATTCGATATGTTTTCTTGCGGTATACTTCTTTTCAGCATATAAACAAATGAGGTTTTTTTTTTTTATATTTTTGGTATTTTTGAAACGCGTCGAATGTAAGGACACCCCCTTTAAAACTTTATGAAATGGGTTTAAGTCAACATCGAATGGATTATACCAAACATATGCTAATCCATAAACTTCAAGCAAATGTTTGATGTTACTTGCCTAGTTTACAATAATTAATTTTTACAATAAAGTACAAGCAAATCATACAATGGTTTAATTACAATATTTTCAGAGCTGACAATTTTTACACCAATATTTAACAGTTCGTTTAAATATTGATACATATAGGGGGTATCTTCCAAGTTCTCAATACACCCGATTAGTGGAAGTTGATTTGCGAACTTGTAATAAAGAATTACAAAATTTGAGATGCACACGTTCAATTGCCTTTGATTTTCCAAAACCCCATGCTACACGCGAATAACTGAGAATTTATAGAGGCGTCAAAATGCATCAATATGATGGAATGGGTTAAGCCATATACTAGCCGAACCCTTGTGCTGCCATGTAATTATTCAAGAAACACAATCACAGCACCAAACAGTTTTGGATCCTGGTGAGAACATCTGAACCCAAACTGTTTGCATAGGCTATCACAGGTTCTTTATTGGCTGTGATCCAACTATTCGACAATCTTATCGTATTTGCAATAGATATGAAAGGGGGGAAAAAAAGCAAATTTGACAATCTGATGAAGAGATTTATTTTATGGATGCTTTGAAAGATTATAATTATAACGTAGTTGCAGTAAACCCCCTCTAAAACCAGAATTCTAGTATAATAGAATCTGGATACTTTTAGGCAGGATGCTGCTTAATGCAGAGTGGCAGTCATGCAGAAAGCTCCTAGATGAGCGTTCTGCACAACAGGCACCCTTCATTAAGCTGCCACCTGTCTCCAAGACCGATATCTATACTGAATTGAACGTCCGTTGTTGCACTGAGCTATTGTATTTGACGATCGATCACTTCTGTTACAGTCAGTGGCGAAAGCCGAACTGGACAAGGCAGAATTCGGCAACTATTGGGGTGTGTCAGACCTGACAATCATATTGACCATTGGGTGTCCAATTCAGCCTCGAATCCTGACGGCACGTGATTTAAATGACCACTCTCAAACTGTTTATTGCCCCAAACTGACGTAAAATTGTTGATATTTAAAAATGTGCGAAGATGGACGGATGTGAACAAGAGTAAATAAGAAATGTTTGGTCATCTCTCGGACACTGATGACCAGTCAATGTGACGAATGACCGGAGATGACCATTTCTTGAATGTGAAGGATGAACATATTTGGATCATAAATATATGTTGACATCACAATAAATTGTTTTGGGAGATAATCAGAAACGGATGATAAGAAATATTCTGTCAAAGTTTGAAGTCCAATAAAGACAAATAATACCCGTATCGAGAAAACTTATATTATCCTCCCAATTTGACCTGAGACTCGATTAAATTTCGGCGTGCTTCTCGGGATTGTTCGTAATACTCTGTGACAAAAACAGCAAACCAAAAGCCGGTAATAATCATGTTCCTCGAGGATTGTACAGTAAAACCCCTCTAATGCGACCACTTAATAAATAAAAATGGATGTCTTTATAAGCAGGTGGTTGCTTAATGCAGGACCAAAGTTATGCAGAAAGCTCCTACAGGAGCTTTCTGCATAACTTTGGTCCTGTATTAAGCTACCACCTGCCTTTGCCACTGTGAAGTATGACCCGTTTTGCTGGTCGCATTTGAGGGGGGTTACTGTATTCTTTATTTATTTATTCGAAGATTACCGACGATAATACACGGAATATGCATGAGTCTCAGGTCAAATTGGTAGGATAATACAAAGAGTTGTTTATGTTTCCACAATGTTACAGAGCTCCAGATAAGATGCGTAAATGAAAACATTCTCAAGAATAGCTCCTTTATTTCTCCACCAAACCCTATACCGTGACCACACTTTAGAAGAGTGACGATCTTTCGATTCTTCGAGACGATTCTAAAGAGTGGTCACAGTATATGGTTTGGTGGAGAAATGACGAGTTTAGTATTTTGGGTATGCACCCTTATCTGTATAGCAGTGATTACACCATCAAATAAATATGTGTTATAAAGCACCTGATGCCAGTATCGGGCATACGTATATCAAATTATGTTTTCATACTCCTTCAAAGAAAACCGAATGTGTTATAGCACAATAGTTGGCCAACGGTTTCAAACCAGGAAAATTTAAATCCTGACACTTCCTTAAATAAGTTTTATACAGAAAGTAAGCCTGTCTATTTTCAGTATTTTTCACATTTTGCTGAACCTGTTTTTTGTTTGTTTGAATGCAGACTCATAATACCTCATCAGCGTAGTAACACCATCGGCTTTGTTCTACCACGCCCCTCATTTACTATTTTCGTATTTGAAAAAGGTAGTTCTGTGTTATATAATAATGGACGAGTGAGTGCCTGTAGGTTAAAAAATAGATCATCGTATTGACAATGTAATCACCACTGTATGTTCTAGCTCAAACCTACATTAGGCCCCAACACAATCAGTTTAATAGATGATGCGATTATCAAATCCTGTGGGAAATTTGGAAGTTGACTGCGCATGCGCATACTAGGTTTTATGGCTTTTTAAAAAGCTGTCGCCAGAGTCTGCAGCGTATAAAAGTTTTTATTGCATGACACATGAAATTGTGTGATACATACGCGAGTGTATGTTTAATAGCAAGTTTGCAAACCTTCCGTCTACTGACAAGAGTACCGGGAAACAAGCTGGGCCCAGATGCAGCTCCATAATCTCTATCTTTTATTTAATGCTGTTAAAACTATAATGTCAGAGCAGTTGATGAGCGATAACAGGCATACACATCTACTTTAATATCTGGCAGAACCCCTTCTTGAAGGTACTCATTAGAGAAGTTATTCTAATGAGTACCATCCAGATAACCATTAGCAAATAATTATTACAAAAAATACTATTTCTCCATATTTTTCTTAAAATATCTTGGTCCTTTGACAGAAATACAGCTAAAACGACGAAACCCCGATAAAACCGAAACCAAACCTTTACACCATTAATATTCATGTAAGAAATAGTGACACCATGAACATTTTGCTAATGAACACAAAACAGTTTTGTCATGACAGAAACTGTACAATCAATTAAGCAAACAGAAAAGATCCTGATCAGACGGCTCAAACAGGAGTGGTCTGATCTAGGTCTGCTCTGTTTGCAAAGGCGTTGAAAGGCTTATTTATGGAGTAAATGGTTAAAACATCTTATCTACATTTTTGGATTTACATTTCTTTCTTATTAGACATTTTTGATACATGTATATGCTTCAAGTATATCAAAACACACCCAGTATAACGACAGAATCAAGGAACCGATGTGCTAGATGTCTCATCTTGATCCAAACTATAATTATTATAATATGCATGGGTTACTCTGGTTTCCGGTAACCAACATTAAGGGTCAACACTGAATTATCAAAAATGGAATAGCCCATCAGTGTTCAACAACAGAGTCCATTCAGTTTGAAATTATTATACTTGCTAGAGAAGTTTTAATGACAAATAGTACAGACCCTGATCAGAGGCTGGGTCTACACTGTTTGAAAATGACAATACACGCATGTCCCGGGATGAAAGGGCTAAGATGGATGAGTATGACATTGTTTGTAATCAAGGGTAGAACAAACAGTGTCTCTGCTTTAGTCACGTGATCCCCGGGGATTTGTCGGAACTAACAGAGACACACAAGCCGTACTCCTGGACTGTCTCATATCACCGATTCCCGGTTGAAATCTTTTAGCGCCAAATAATTTTTGTTTGCAAAAAATGTTCTATGCCCTTAATTTCAATTGGACTTCCTTCAGTGTCTTCTCTTAAAGGTAAATGATGTATCAAATTGTTTGGATCCTGATGAGAGGCCGAGTTATTATTGCACGACATCCAAATGTGAGCAGACATCATTTTTTTTCACGGCGAGGAAAGGACTAAGGCCGTACAACATTCACGTGCCTACTTTGCCAATACATAATAAGCCTATTTTTTATAGTAATTGCACGTGCATTTGCAGACATCGTTTTTTCACGGTGAGGAAATGACTTGGCCGTACAACATGCGTGTGTCTACCAAACCAATAAATGATAAACCTCTTTTTTATTGGAATTGCATGTGCATTTGACTGTCAATGAACGGTTACACTTTGTATAAAATTATTATACTACAGTAGTTATCGCATCGCCCTTTGCTTCTGTGTAATGCAATGGTCTTGGTTCGATCCCGAGTTAATGTTGTATGTGAGAGGAGAAAGTGTTTAACAGACCGGGCAGAGGGTTAGTATAGGAAAAATCCAGTGAATTCTAGTAGAGAAGAATTAAGATACTCTTTAGCTGCATAATCCTATAGGAGTGTTCTGCATGAATTTCACCCTGCATTAAGCTACCATCTGTCTAAAAGACCGATATCTATACGAACATTAACGTCGAGTTTAGAGGGTTTTTACCGTAGTCCGGTTTTCGTCTACATAGCTGATCACTTAAGTCACCCCCAGAGCCAACGAGAGTAGCTTGTATAGCAGGATGGTCGAATAAACAAAAAAGTTGACATTTTCCGACAGAAGGAAAGTTGAATCTCATAGTTGGGCATCCAAATGAAGAAAATGTGTCGAGCAATGTCATTAAAAGTAGAATTTGGCAAGCACTGGATATGTAATATGTGATATCTGAGTATATGCCTTGTATGACCGTACACCCGGAAAGCAGATCGAGCAGGTAAACAAATCTTCCAACAGGTGTTTAGTCCGATTCCAGTGAAAGCAATGGTTGTGTCACATCCAGTTATTGCATGAACCCCCAAAATGTTCAGGCAGACATCTTGTGATAACTTGCGGTTAATAGTATGTCAAATATACAATTTTGTTATCATGAAGGTCCTAGCCATCATCCAGCCTTCAATGCCTAAGATAGTATATCAATAAAAGCAGTAAATCAGGATCTTGGCATTTGACAACTACCCGGCCATGACACTCTCTAGCAGCATCTAAAGCATACAAGACAATCGGTGTATCCACCTCAGCATCGTTTGATGACAGGTGGGGCACTTAATGTCTGCACTTGTCTTGAATAACGATATTCCAATATATCTGTTGAATACTGCAATACTAATATACTGCATCGACTGTGTCTTCTCTTTTCTTCTTTTTATTCTACTGCTTCTTCTTATTTTGTCGTGATTGGCCGCTTAAAAGCAGCCATACTCGCACCTGTGATATGTACACAGGTGAAGGGGAGGGTGTCGAATGTGCAAACTAACACGAAACAGGTTAAGGCAGTACAAACAGAAGATTACATGACAGCTGAGACCCCAGCCTGGAAAGTTTGGAGCTATCACCTGACGTTCTAGTAGCTTGTTTCAGATGATGATGACAGCAGAGTTAAAGAAATATTGTCTCAAGAACTTGGTCCTGCAGGATCAATGAACGAGTCTTAAGGAGTGCACTATGAGGGCATGAGAAGATGGGGCCATCAATTGCAACAAGATCATTCACGACCTATAGAACATCACAACCTTTACTGATTTTGCCTCTGTTTTAGTCTTTCCCAGCAGAGCGTGTTCAGCATGACATCAACGTTGCTTCTTCTGCAATAATCCCAAATTACAAATCTGGCAGCTCTACGTTTGACCATCTCCACATGCTTTGTCATGGCCATGGTTGGTGTGTGGGTCCCAATCACAGGATACGTACTCAATCTGAAGACTGATCAGGGGTCTGTAACATGCATCCTTGGTTGACTTTTAGCAGGATCCAAGATTCCTGCTTAGAAAGGTTGTGGATCAATTTGCCTTCGTTGTGGTCATATCGACATGGGTTTGCCAAGACATATTGGAAGACAGTAGTGCCCCAAGGTATTTTACCTTCTTTGTTGTCTTCCGTCTCTTGCTATGGACAATATCATTGGTCTCTATGTTTGTCCTCTTCTTGGTGATACGCAGGACCTAGCATTTCTCTGCATTGAACTCAGTCTCTACCCATTCCTGCAGGCTGTTGATGTCATTCTGGAAGAAGTATGCATCTGCTATTGGCTCATTAGTAAAAAGTCGACAGGAAGAGCATAGGAATTCCATGAGGTCATTATTGCAAGCGAGTGAAGGGAGTGGCCTGAGAACGGCACATTGAAGAACACGGGATGTTTTCGATGCTGACTCAGAGGAAACACCTTCAATCTTGGCCAGTTGGAAACATTCAAGCATTTATCAATGCATATCATAGTGGTGGAGCTTAAACATTCAAGCATTTATCAATGCATATCATAGTGGTGGAGCTTAAGAAGCAGTTGTCAGTAAGACACTTTGTCAACCGTTTTGGAAAAGTCCAGCAAGTTTGCGTCAATCTAATGCCTGACACAAGTTCATTGACAGTGTTGATCAGTTGTAGCTCACAGAAGCACTACTTCCTGAAGCCATGCTGGTATGGACTGATGATGTCATGGTACATGTACTTAAAAAAGCTCACATGGTTACTGTGTATGATGTATTCCAGGATCGTTTAGGTGACAGAAGTTAGGGACACATGCCAGTAATTAGAAAGGGTTATTCTCTTTCTTAGGAT
This sequence comes from Azorinus chamasolen, assembly GCA_963576725.1. Taxonomy (NCBI): domain Eukaryota; kingdom Metazoa; phylum Mollusca; class Bivalvia; order Cardiida; family Solecurtidae; genus Azorinus; species Azorinus chamasolen. Next base: position 19,841,130 of record OY755238.1, read on the forward strand.
TGACGTGAGTCTTCCTAGTCTATAGGCCTGGAAGGTAAGAGCAAGAGCAGGAACCAGTGAGTGTGCAATCTCTTACAAGAACCTTGATAAGATGGTGTCTGGACAGGCAGTTGTGTGGAAGCTTGCAGACACCATTTATCGTGACATGAATAGGGAGGGCATCTGAATAAGGATACTCTCCATGACCAGGAAGGGGAGATATGTCCTCATGTGTAAAGATTGGAGAGAACTAGTGACTCAGTATTGTTACTTTGATTTGTGTATCAACATTGCTAATGGTATCACTCTTCAGTTGAGGGCTAATCCCGAGCTGTCACATTTGTTAGTGTAGAATTACTTACATCTGATATCTGTAACTAGGTAATTCACATACCAATCATGAGCTTCCTTGCACTTCTTCATTGTAAATTTTCTATAGCTCCTTGTATATGTCCCAATCCTTCTGTACCTTGGTCCTCTGCACTTTTGTAGGCATGTGTTTTCTTTCGTGAGAAGCGATGGATGGTGGAGTTGCATCATGGCTGGATGAACCTGGATGGTAACTTAGAAGGAACCACAAAGTTGATGGCATCAGTGCACACCTTTATGAATGTATCCCATAGAGTACAGACTGGTAAAAGAACTAGTTTGCCATACATTGTGATGCAAACCCAGTCAATTTGATGGTCATAGAGTATATGTTAGCCTCTTCGTGAAGGAAAGATATTTATGTCAGTCAGTACTATGACATGCTCGCTTTTTCTGGGCATTCGTGTACATCTGTAAACTAGTGATCGCTTGTTGTTTGTTAGTTTGTAACATATGGAGTGTTGTCATCACGGATATGGAAGGTTACACATATCCAGCGGCACTGAACATGTCTATGCTATGAGTTAATTGTTGATTGGGAGTGGGTACATAATTATGGCCAGTAACTGTTAAAGATGGCCAATAATATCCGGGAGATTTGTGTCCCCGCGAATGTAGAAAGGGTTTTGTCGTTGGTGCTGCTGGTGTAAGTAATATATGTCAGTCTATTAAAATAAACATGTACAACATATCGTCATACTTAGTACTCGCCAGGGGTTATGGTGTTTCAATCGCTTATATTAGACGTAGAGTATTAGACATAATCCACCGTAAACGTGTTGAAAACGATGATTTCCGAACTTGCAATCATCACAGGTCACTCAAATCTTCAAGAAATGTCTCATAAATATTTCTATACTTCCTGTGAAGTCATTGCTAAGACATTCAATGCAAAAGAAGTGTTGTAATTGTCAAAAGTATGGTTATTTTATACTACATTGAGCTGTTATTACAGTTTGTTTTGCACTCACGTGGCCTTAGACCTAGTTTATGACCTTTAAAAAAGGGTTTTGGCAGTGGCATGGGCCAGAATCACAAACTATTAGTATCTGGCAACACAATTATGGTATTCAAACATTTCTACTAAAAATGCCATAGACCTCGACATTATAAGCCTAAAAATAACACAAAATCATCTACCAGTTTGACCTTGACATTTTAATCTAAAATGCTTGCAAAGGTGTTCAGAGATTTCTCAGATAATCCCCATTTTCTGTATATAATATTAAATACACTTTCAGTACGAGTATCACATTGTTTCGATATTTGTCCGTCCGACTGTAAATATTTAAGCCAGTTGTAACGGATGCCATTTAGCCATTTATTCCCTAAATTCGCCTTTCTATCCCTTTGGAAACATAGTAGACCCAGACCAGATGCTTCTGTAGGAAGTGTCTGATCAGGGTCTGCTCTGATGGCTTATGACAAAACATAGATATGATTCTACAGTTTCTGCCGTAGCCAAAACTTCTTGTGTTCAAGTGCTATTATAAACATTAACCTCGTTCATGATGTCATTATTTCTAACATGAATACATGCAATTATGGAGTAAAGGTTTAACCATTTTATTCATATTAACACATTTTCATGCATTTGCAAACAAAGTAGACCCAGATCAGATGGCTCAAATAGGAACCGTCTGAACAGGGTCTGCTCTGATTGCTAATGGTGTAGCATAGATGTGATTCTTTACTTTCACGGTGTCAATATTTCTTACATGAATATTCCTGGAGTAAAGGGTTACCCCCATAAACACCCGTGATCCTATACAAGGGACATACGCAAACTGTGTAAAGCAAACAGTGAAGACCAACAGCATAGGACTCCTGGGGGAAACACCCTGATAAAGGTTCACACAGTTTGGTTATACCAATCAATATCAAAACTTGTCACAAGGACATAATTCTTTTACCGGACCCCTCCTTAATGAAAAGTTAATAGGTCTGAAATTTTAATTTTGACGAGTTTGCCAAATTTGATATGGGAGTTAAAGGGTTATAGTGAACATAGGTCAACAGACCAAACACTAAGGTTAACCTTTTACTCCGTGAATAGTCGTGTAAAAACAATGTCACCATGATATTAATTTATTATATTAATTAGATATTTTAATAGTCTGTGGCATATTATGTAGAATCATATATATTTATATCTCGTTTCATAAGTAAACAAAGCACATCCTCCTGGTCTGATCAGGAGCCGTATGACCGGGTTTGCTCTATTTGCAAAGGGGTAGAATGTGTAATTATGGAGAAAAGGGTTAATTTAGATGGCGTGAAAGAATTCTTTTTAACTCTTTCACAGTAAATAAAAAAACTTTTGGATTCAGACGAGACATCTGGCAGCAGAGGACCATTGTCATCCGACAATATCTGGCAGCGAAAGACTGCTTAGTGTAAAACAGGACTAGATCTTACCAAACGCAGAGATACTCGGAGTCTGGTCTGGATCCAAACTGCTTGCTAATATCTCACAAATACCGCTCAATGGGATAAGGGTTACTCGTTTAAGTTTTAACGCTAAATTTCAAAATCTTCCAAAATTCAAACAGTTATAAAGAAACATGTAACGTGACAAACAGTGCAGACCCTGATGAGAGGGTTCCTCGAGGAGCACTTTTATTGGGATCTACGCTGTTTGCAAAGGACCTTAGTGACTCGTTTTCCCGCACTGAAAGGGTTAATGAAGAAACAAATAAACTGCTGTAGGAACAAAATATTAATTATGGGACGAACAAATTACAGAAGTTGTTGACAAAACTGTATTTTTGTATCCCATTCATTACGAAGGAAATAACCCGGTAGTTTAATTAAAGGAAACACAGATTTCACCGAATGTTGTTTAATCTTTCACACGAGGCATTACTTTCGCTTCATTTGATATTCTCCATCATTTCTTTCGCGCGACTTAATATTGAGCATTGCAAATATATCACTCCGTTGATTTCATTTAAAACCGACCACAAAAAGACAATTCAGTCAAACGCATGCGCATTGATTAACGGTGACACAAATTCTACCCATGATACATCGAGCGCTTCCGGTGCCGCTCGGAGAAACAAACATTACAGGAAATTAAGCTGAATGAACACGTTTTTCGCTCGATCTCTTGTCCAATTCGCTGAATACTGATCGGTATTAATCGCAGAACCGTTGTCTAAACGACCGGAATCAATGTTATCTTAAATGAAACATATGTTTACCCGCGATGGTTTCTTTTCTTGAAAGGTTCTAATAATCTGTTCGGTGACAACGTGTTATTTCGTCTGCTCACGATTACTGTTTTACGGGATAAACCGCCACCCTGCTTGAAATGTCGTCTGGTTCAAAATTACCGTCTGCAAGTTTGTTTCCAACTTCATTTCTTGCTGGCGTTTTAGAAATATTAAACAGTTCAAAAACAAACCTCCTCAGAATAAGATAATTTCGGATGTTTTAAGGGAAGGGATCTGTGGCTAAACAGTTCAGGAAATTGTCAGTAGACGTGGACTATCGGAATAAAGTGAGACTAATGAATAGAACATCGACTACTAGCAAAAGAAAATTAGATGTTCTTCCAAAATGGACCCGCAGCATTTAGCTTGAGCAAGCATAAGTATTTCCTTCCTTGTGCTCTTTTCGTCTGCTAAATTTCAAACAATTTACATAAAAGTTCTTCACCAATAATGTTACAATAACTTTCGTTATTCAACCGATTTAATAGTTGTCATTTCACCGAATGTGTCCAGGTGGAGAGTCGGCTATTTGTGAAACCTTAACATCAATGAAACTATAGTCTTCACGTTAAAGATTGAAAAGTCCATAGAATCATTTCGGAAGATGCTGAGTTCATTTATTTAAATCTTTCTACAAGACATTTAAAGGGTCAATAGTTGTCTCGGGGCTTTATTAATGTTAAGCACGCTAAACAACTCTCCAGCAAAACAAGTCTTGCTGACTTTTCTGAAATTTACAGTAAACTCCTCTAAACCGTACGTTCTATGAGTTTTCTGTATAACGTTCACGCTGCATTAAGCAGTCACCTGTCTTAAAGTATATACAGTAAACTCCCTCTAAACCGGACGTTAAATTTAGTATAAATATCGGTCTTGGAGACAGATGGCAGCTCAATGTAGGGTGAAAGTCACGTATCTAAATTCTTCATTGATCATTTTTACAAGGTTAATGTTTCAAATACAATAAAACCTCTTTAAACCGGAATTCCAGTAGAGAAGAATTTAGATACTTTTGGGCAGGTGACTGTTTAATGCAGGGTGAAAGTCATGCAATAAACTCCAAGAGGAGCTCTCTGCATGACGTTCACCCTGCATTAAGCTACCACCTTTCTCAAAGACCGATATATTGAAACCGAATTTAACGTCCGGTTTAGAGAGGTTTTACTGTACATTAACTTTGATAAAGATTGCAGGATCAGATCTATATATATATTCCATTAGCAAAAAGAACAGACCCTGATCAGGCATATCCTATAGCACCGTCTGATCTTTGTCTATTCTATTTGGAAAGGCGTGAAAATCGTTTATATAACTGAAATATAAACCTGTTTTCACGCATTTGCAAACAGAGCAGACCCAGATCAGATGGCTCTTATAGAAGCCATCTGATCAGGGTCTGCTATGTTTGCTAGTGAAATTCGAAAGATCTGTGTCTTTACACTCTCAAATGGCTACAAATGGACCCGCTTTCCACATTTCATTATAACTATTTTGTCCATAAATATTCAGTAGGTATTGCAATTTGGAATAGATATAGAACAGTGAAATGGTTAATCAAGTGATTGTGTTGATACCGATAGATATATAGACGATACAACATGAGCGGTCATTGAATATAAAGCCGAGCATTATATCATTCTAGACAACGAGTTTTATATTTGGAATATTCAATGACCACGAATGCTGTATTCTATTTATCACATTACTCCTAAGACAACGCATGTACTAGATCTGACTACTTGTGACTATTAGTACTTGCAGTGTTTTGATCACAGTTGTGTGTGATTCGGTCTAGCCAACTAAAATGTAGATCCAAACAAATTTCATATATTTTGACCACAACAAATTAATAATTGGTTTTCATTGTTGAAAACGCCTAGTTATACAATCAGGCAACCTAGAAATTAAAACAAGTATCTTTTTATCATCAGATACAATTAAAGCAACATCAACAAGTGCAGTGACGTCATTGAATTACGTCAACAGTCATGTAAGTTTTGAGCGCCATAAATCTCTACTTTTCAATTGATGAAGTGTCACTATCGATCAATCAGATTTGTTATATGCTTTACTGTTTGATTTTGCTGGATTATCATTCTGGTGGATATGTACATGGATGTTTCCGCCCTATATTGGGACGGCGAAAAATGCTCTGGAAACCACCAGTGACATGGAAATTTGACGATAATATATGTAGAGAGTTTGAGTTCAGCTGCACTTGATATATATGCTCTTGTGATCTGGTTTTGGGCGATGGACATTATGATTGCTGTTAGTATAGTGGAGGATGCATGAGATCATTTTGTGCTGAATATGATTAATGCGACTGTAGTTGTTGATTGAAGCCATGTTCCTGTGACCAGATATTTGCATTATCTGGTTCGCGGTCCGAACGTATCGAAATTGTCACCATTCTTTGGAATCATGTATTTTCTGGCGCTGTGGTTGGGGAAGTATATGTTAGTGGAGATTCCGGAGCGCTCAACCATGTCTTTCATCATGGTACAGAACTACATAGAATGTTTACACGATCGGACTTCTACGGAACTACACGTTGTTCGGTGAAGGTGAGTGGAAAGTTGTTGATGCTGTATAAAATGGACAGTCAGGCTTGGAATAACCGGAGTGTCGTCTTTTGGCATGCTCTCTTGAGACTGCTATTGGGCATCTGTTTGGACTGTCCAAGTTTGCCCACAGTTTTGGTTTCACAACGTATATGTATCTCGAGGGTTGATTCCCGTGTTTGCCATGTCTGTTTTGATTTTTTGACAGCGCGTATGAATACACGTTAGGTCAGAATATATAACGAGTTGTATAACAAGCCTTCAATATCGCGAATATAGTTGCGAAGTTATAACACTGCCAGGTCGGAAGTAATGTGATAAAAGTTTATCTTTATTATGCCAAAGACATGGTCTGCCCAAACTCTGATATGCTGTTATTTTTCACATACTTCCTTAGCCCTTTACTGCATGAATATTCATGTAAGAAGTAATGTCATCATGAATTTTAATTAGATTAATTTTAATAATGGCTCATGGATACAAAATTGTTTTGCTTTGGCAGAAAATGTAAATTATTATCTTTATAATATCATAAGCAAACAGAGTAGAAGCTGGTCAGAGGGCGCCTATATAGGAGCCGTCTTATCAGTGTCTACTCTGTTTGCAAAACGCGTAGAAAGGCGTATTTATGGAGTAAAGTGTTAACCCTTCGCTTGCTATTCACGTCAAAATACTTACCTGTAAATAGTGAAGACCCAGATGAGACAGCTCCTGCAGGAGCTGTCTCATCAGGGTATGCGCTATTTACAAGTTGATTGTGTAACCAGTGCACTCCACAGCAGTGAGTTTTGCACAGCGAAATACTTGTACACAGTGAAGATATATGTAATTACGTAAAACGGCGATAATCCGAGGAGCGATTTTCCGAGTATATGGTCTAATCCGAGGGAATTTGTATGGTCCGGACATGAAATCTATTATTTCAATACAATTATGTACCGTGTAATCCGAGTCTCGATAATTCGATTTTTCGAGCACGCTTCTCGGTCCCTTCAGTCAATTGCTTCATTAATTTACCTGCCTAATCCGAGCATGTATCGCGGACACTTCGAAGTTAATCTATCACACCTCCATTGTTGATGTCTCGCGACGTCGTGTGCCCCCAGCAATTAGAGGTGCCACTGTGTTAGTTTGCTACTATGTGTGAATAACACCGGGTCCAACAGTATACACGTATAGCTGCAGATCTTACGGGCATACGGGCGCAGATTGCGTCACTTACTTCGTCTAATGTTAGTGCCGGTGCCAATGCTGAACAGACGGGATCTATACAGGGTACGGACAGGACATTGAACATAGTCATACGTAATTTCCCTGAAAGTGCTAGTGAGAGCACTAAGGCGAAAGTTGAGGGACTGCTTAAAAACGGCTTGAAACTCACAAATGTGAAAGTCAATGGCGCCGATCGCAAGAAGTCATACAGTGAAGCCAGGCCTGGAGTCATTATTGCAACCTTGTCTTCGAAAACCGACAAGCTGGAAGTCATGAAAGCTAAGACAAAGCTGAAAGACAACCAGCAGTTCTCAAAGGTGTACATTCACAACGATCTTCCTCCATCCGAACGCGCAACCAGCCGTAACTTTGCTAAAATCCTCGGTGCAATGAGTTCAAGTGATCTGGCCATGAAAGGGTCTCGTGTGGTGTACCGTTCCAAAGGTGACTATCGTAGCACCAGTGATCGCGGTTCCGGTAATGACAATAATTCTAGTAGTGGCCGGCAGTATGGTAATCATTCCGATTACCAAAGGGTTGATCGAAATGATTTCCATGACTACCGGAATGGTAATAGGCAATCAGACAGACATGCAGACAACTTCAATGTAGACAGACATAACCAGTGGAATTTATACAATCGTTCGAGGGGCTACAATCGCGGAAGGAGATAGATCACAGCCGGGTTTTGGAATGTGCGTGGATGGAAAAAGGATTTAAGTTCTGACAATCACAGGTTAAGAGCAGAGTGTGTTATCGATACTAGTGTTGACATTATAGGAATTGCTGAATCCCATTTACTTGATAACGACGAGTTAAATCTTGAAGGGTATAGCTGGTTCGGTCATAATAGATCGCGAATCCATAAAAACGCTAGGGTGGGTTCTGGTGGAGTTGGTTTTTTTGTGAAAAATAACATACTTGATGACTTTATTGTGTCTATTGCTGATAAATCAAGTGAAGGGATTTTATTGCTAAAAATGAGTCACAAATTTAGTAAGAATGTTTTATTGCCATGTGTTTGTTACCTTCCTCCCGAGAATTCATCAAGAATGTTTGATGTAAACAGTTTTTATGATTCTTTACTTGCTTTAATATATCAATTCAAACATATTGGTAGATTTTACATATGCGGCGATTTTAACAGCCGATGCGGTGATAATGATGATTTTATTCGAGGTGTTGATGATATTTTGGAACGGGAGGTAATTGACTATGGTTTTAATAGATACGGAGATATATTACTGGATTTTCTGATAAATGCAAACCTGTGTATGTTGAATGGCAGAAACTGTAAAAAGAATGATTTTACATCAGTTTCTACAAAGGGTGTCTCAGTAGTTGACTACTGTTTTGTAAGTCATGATGTAATGTCTTCGTTTACTAACTTTGAAGTTATACGTGTCACTGACCTAATCAGTAAAGCTGGTATTGCAACATCAGTAACAGGTAGTGCACTACCAGACCATTCTTTGTTGCTTTGGAATATAATATTTGATCGTGATGTTTGTACTACAACGAATGACACACAGAGTGGCAGTTTTACCAAGTTTGATATAACAAATGTTCCAAATGATTTTATGCTAGATAATGAAACTCTTGTTTCTGTCAATATTACTATTTCGAAATTAGAATTTGGTCTTCGTACCCAGGCTGATATAGATGACGTCTATGATGACTGGTGTAATATTGTATGTGAAAATATGAAAAGTAGATTGCCTAAAAAAGAAATTTACTTTGGAAATTGTAATAAGAAACGGCGGCCGGGTAAGCAATGGTGGTCAGACAATTTGACTTTGGTATGGAATTATATGTGCAAAGCTGGAAAAGAATGGCTTTCCTGTAAGAGTATAAGTGAAAGAAAGGTTTTAAAAATGCATTATGTCAGTAAAAGGAAAACCTTTGACCGGGAAGTACAGAGAGCTAAACGTTTTCATTGGTATTACATGCAAAAACAGATAATGGAGGAGTTGGACATTGATACTACGAAATATTGGCGTAAATTGTTCCAAAAGTAATAATATTCCTATGGAAGTATCTATGCCCGATGGTTCTTTTTCTCGTGATTTTGACACTGTTTTGACAAGATGGAAAACGGATTTTAGCTCTCTATTTCGAGTGTCAAAATCTGATACTGTTGTAAATTTAGATAATGCCGGTACTGATAATATAGATGCCTTTTTTAATGATCATATATCTGTTATTGAAGTACGTAAAGCATTGTATAATGTAAACAAGGGAAAAGCATGTGGTATAGACAATATTCCTGTTGAGGTTTTAAATAATGACTCGTCTACTTCTTTCCTACATGTATTATTCAACATTTGTTTTGATAGAGGGATTGTTCCGTCACTTTGGAGCAAATGCATTATTAATCCTATCCCTAAGTCGTCTATTCTGGATAAAAGGGATCCATTATCTTATAGAGGTATATCATTGGCATCGTCCATGTATAAGTTGTATTGTCATGTTTTAAATAGTAGGCTTACTGTGTGGGCAGAAGACAATGATAAAGTTGCAGATGAGCAAAATGGCTTTCGTAAGGCAAGAAGTACAATGGACCATGTTATATCTTTGACTAACTTAATTGATACTAGGAAGAAGCTCCGAAAGTCTACATACTGTGCTTTTATAGATTTTAAGAAGGCGTATGACACAATTAATAGAGATATCTTATGGAAAAGATTATCAGATATGGGTATTGGAGGTAAAATGTATCATGCTATTAAGTCTTTGTATACTTCTGTTATTTCTTGTGTCCGAGTAAACTCGTTCACAACTGATTGGTTTGATGTTAAATGTGGACTACGGCAGGGTTGTATTCTATCACCTTTACTCTTCAACCTATTCATTAATGATTTGACTACGTATCTGCAGTCATTAGATATTGGTATAGTGATGGATGAAGAGAAAATATGTATAATGTTATATGCAGATGATATAGTATTGCTATCTGAGACCGATGAAGATCTCCAGACATTACTTACAGCGCTACACAATTGGTGTGATCGGAATGATATGACTGTGAATACTTCGAAAAGTAACATTGTACATTTTAGACCTAATTCCATTTGTAGAACCGTGTTTAACTTTAATTGTGGTGGTGACCAACTGAATATTGTTGATAGATATATATACTTGGGTGTAGTTTTACATGAACATCTAGATTTAAGTATCACTGCTAGAGCAGTTGCGCAGAGCGCTAGTCGAGCATTAGGACTTCTTATTGCCAAATGTAAATCTGTTGGTGGACTACCGTATGCTGTTTTTACAAAGTTGTATGATTCAATTGTTTGGCCGGTTGTCAGTTACAGTGCTCCATTATGGGGGTACAAGTCGTACTCTTATATAGAAGCAGTTCAAAATAGGGCACAACGTTTTTTCTTAGGGGTGGGCAAGTACGCACCTAATAATGGGGTCTCGGGAGATATGGGATGGAAACCACCGGTAGTCCGCCAATGGAAATGTGTAATTATGTTTTGGTCGAAACTTAGTTGTATGGAAGTGTCAAGGGTTAACAAGCGTGCTGCACTATGGTCGTTCAGAAAAGCCAGTAAATCATGTAGAAATTGGATGTATAATGTTAAGAATTTTCTGAATGTGAATGATTTTAACATGTATAGTTCTCTTGAAATCCCTATATCTCGCTCATTTGCCTATGCTGTTGAACAGAACGTCTTTGATAAATTTAAAAGCAGTTGGCATACACTAGTAAACAATACTGTTGGTCCTTCAGGTAATGGGCGTAATAAACTTAGATCTTATAAGGTGTTTAAGCAGGTATACGAACCTGAGCAGTACTGTAAATTGATACTTCCGGTTAAGCATCGTTCTGCATTTAGTAAATTTAGATTGGGTGTTGCACCCATTCGTATTGAAACCGGGCGATATGAAGGGCTAAGGGAAGAGCAAAGACTATGTTCAGTCTGTGATAATAATTGTATTGAAAATGAACAACATGTTATTCTGCACTGCCCTTTGTATGGTGAATTTAGGGCGAAACTATTTGATAAAGCCTATGATGTTGAACCTAATTTTGTTAACTTGTCAGACTGTGAGAAGTTAAGGTTCCTCTTTTCCAATGAAGGTATGATAAGATTATGTGCCAAAACCTGCTGTGATATACTAAATAGACGGGAATTTGTTCTCTCCAGATGAGACTATATATGATAGTCTTTTTATTGTATATAATATATTGAATTGTTTCTTAAAGAATGATACATAATTTTTAATCCATGATGTACATACTGTCCAATCAATCAGTGTTTCTCGAATCTGATTCGAGAAATTTACCAATTGTTTGGGCATGTCTGAAACATAACATGCAAATCCAGCTAATCAGTTCATTCAAAATCTGATTTTGGGTGATAATCGATGTTTTAAAACCATTTTTCGAACCGGCTTTATTGGCGTCTTTTTGTCTGTCAGTTCTTAAAGGGGATGTCCCTACATTTGACGCATTTCATAAACACTTAAAATATACAAAACTCATTTGTTTATATGCTGAAAAGTAGTATATCACAAAAAGTCCCATCCAATTACCGTTTATAATGACAAAACATCCATGTGTTTGATATCGCCGATCCCGGTTTTACTCCCCGATGTTTCAGTTTTATTCGGGTTGAGTTTTAGTTTCGTAACTGTTCGCCCTATTCGCGATTCTCCGACCACTTCCGAGAAAGCTATTACGTAAACAATGGAGGGATCGGGTGATTATCGACAAAACGCGGAAGAATTTACGGAAAAGGCCGATAATATTGTGTTGTAGAACAAAAATTATCAGTTATTGATGAAATCGGTTTATTTGTATCACATGGGCATTTTTCGATATAAGTTCAAATTTGGAACCTTCATAATAATGATAGAGCATAACAAATACCAAGTTTTATGATATTATTGAAAATATGTGATCATTGTAGGGACCTCCTCTTTAATGACTATTTTAAAGCAGTTTTTAACAAACAATCGATGTGATATATTCTCAGAACGATTGGATTGTAGGATTAGCTGGTTATGCATGCTCTTTAAATGTTGCACATGTAACGTAAATTGTACAGTGTTGTGGTGATAACAGTCTCTTATAATTCTTTAAAGAATGGCATGATTTACATATTGTGATATGATATGTGATATAATGTATATATGTATATGAGATGTAATCATGATGAGACTCAAATAAAGATTAAATCCGTATGTTGGCAGTAATTGTGAGCGCATAATTGTGTATAATGCATTGATTCTTTACTTATATAAGTGATAACGGTAAACAGCATTCACAGCCGAGACCGAAGTTTCACTGTAGTTTGCTCCGTTTAACGGACCCTTCACAATAAATCCAAATTTGGTTTCAAACTATTAGACATAGAACAGTCGTAGCTTCTAATCTCATACTTATGGATTTTAGTTTGCCTAAATTTCCATTCGTCGACATTTCATTTTAGTTCTGGATGTTAAAAAGCAACATCGCTTCGCTCCCGTACTGTTTCGTGATAAGAAAAATCAGGGCGAGTTGAATTAATTAATAATCGGAACACTCTGTGTTATTCGTCTGAAATACTCTATAAAGATTGTTTACTCTCTTAATAAGCGTTTGGTTGAACGAGACTTTTCCAAAAATACGCAAACATGTCAATTTATCTGTTAAGCATTCTGTAGGCAAAAAACACATGTATGTGCATACACTGTACGATATATTTGACACGTTGAATCCACAAAGTATGAATTCATGGATAATCCGAGGGTAGCGGTAATCCGAGCATTTTCTCAGTTCCCGACAGTCCTCGGATTATCGCCATTTTACTGTATACAACAGGACATGGGTAAAGAAGGAGAAATGTGTTTTAAAATTGAAGGGGTCAGTGCAAGATGGTACCCAAGTCCATTTTTGAAAAGTGGAGAAAATCGCATTTTTGTGAAATTTTGGGTTAAGTGTGACACAATTTAAAAAATTTCAACGATTGACGATTTACCATTTATATGTGAAACTACTGAAATTGTGGGAATATTGAAGTATTAATAAACGATTAATTGTAAAAATACTGTTGTTTTTTATTAATTATGTTTAGGCAAAATGGGACCTAAGTCCAATTATATTTAAGCAAGATTTGTATTTTCTTTTCTTTTCATACATTTGTTGAGGTTAATTCTTCTTGTTTGCAACATAATATTAATTTCTCTAACTGAAATCCATAAATTTAGTAATAAATACTAACTGGAATATTCTAAAACACTCAAAATTCAGGTATTTAGTTTAGTATGTCCAATCTACTATGTGTTTCATGTATTTACGTGCATATGCAACAAAGGTCCTAAATCCATATTGGAGATAGCACTTTTGTAATATTCTTGTGAACACCATTTTTCCTGTTTAAACGTAAATATCACACATTTTCGGAACGTTATCGTGAGGAGAAAGTTGAATCCACGCTACAGTGGTCCTAACTCCATTTTGTTTTAAAAATTGGAGTTAGTACCATCTTGCACTGACCCCTTCAATTCAGCAAGAGAAGGGTTAATACCTAAATGGCAATCATCCCCATCTGGATTCAAGCTGTATGCAAATGCAACCAAGACAGCTTTGGTAAGAGCAGTATCATTCGATGGTCGTTTCTAAGTATTGGCTTGTTGTGGAAAGCAGCGAATGCAAAAAAATGATTAAAGCCTTTACTCTAAAGCCAAGTGAAAATTACATCCAGTTCAAACTATAGCGTCCAAAATGTTTGTCCACTCATGTTAATGCTTCTTGGAATGATTGATGAAGGACAACACAATGATTTCAATATATTTTGGGTTTTGTCATGTTTTTCTGTTTTGTTGTTGTTTAAGTATCGTTATGTTTTAACTGTTGCTAATTTTAGGGACAGCAAACTTATATCTGATCAGCAACTAGTTTAACCTTATACCTAATGAATATTCATGTAGGAAATGGTACTTAATGACTATTTATTGACTGTATAGCAAACACAGTAGATCCAGATTAGACGGCTCTTACAGGAGCCGTCTGGTCTGGATCTACTCTGTTAACAAAAAAATGAAAATGCATTTATATGAAGGAAAGGGTTAAAGCCTTACATATCTGTAACATTATGTATTTACGTTCTTCATTAAAGACAATCTGTCTTAAAATACGCTCTTTTGAAACTACATTTGAACTTCGATATCTCGAACTCGGATAACTCGAACTTTAGGATAATTCGAAGTAAAAGTTCGGTCTTTCCAAATATTTGATATAGAATTGTTCTAAAATGTATCACTACGCATATCCAGAAACACGTGATAGCTTAAAGCATGTCGAAAGTAATTATGTGAGCTCCAATAGGAGCTTTCAACATTAATTTAGACCTGCATTAAGCTGTGAACTTGAGAAAATTTCCAGATTATAAATCGGATTAGTTGAACATCTAGTATCTCAAAGTAATTTGTATTATCCTTTGAAGTTCGATATATTAAAGTTTATCTGTATATCATGAACTAAGTATCAACATTTCGAAATTGTGAGGGATTATAATTTTTATAATTCTTTAAACCAACTAGGCTTACGTGTAAATGTTTCATTCATTTGGCAGACTTTTAAAACATGTCGTATAGGTGCATTGCCTTTAACCCGTTCTATGTTCTACGTTTATTACAAATTTCAATACCCACTTAATATTCATGGACAAAATAGTTGTAATCAAATATGGAAGGTGGAACATTGTAGCCATTTTATAAAGTAAAGAAACAGATCTTTTAACTTCTATAAGCAAACAGAGCAGACCCTGATTAGACAGCTCCTATAGGAGCCGCCTGATTTGGGTCTACTTAGTTGACAGGTGCGTGAAAACACGCTTGTATGAGGGAAAGGGTTAAACAAGCACTTCCTCTCAACTATTTTCCTGAGTCTGAGTTCGTTCTCAAGCTTTGGTCAGATTTGAGTTATCAAGCTTTTGATTGGTCAGATTTGAGCCAAAGGCTCAAATCTGACAATCAAAAACTTGAGAACGAACTCAGACTCAACTAAAAGTTTTATAAGCATGGATACTGATCTATATTTATTTCAAACGTTCTGGACCTACTGAATATTCATGGGCAAAGTAGTTATAATGAAATATGGAAGGTGCAACTCTGTAGCTATTTTAGAAACTAAAGAAACAGAACTATTGAATTACATTAGATTAGTAAACAGAGAAGACCTTGTTCAGATGGCTTCTATAGGAACCGTCTGGTCTGAATTTATACTCTGTTTTAATATTATTGAAGCGACGATAAAATCAGAACAAACAAACCATCAAACCAGGATTAGAACCTAGGGCATAGATAAAACATAATTATTTATCTTAACCCTTCGCTTGCTATTCACGTCAATATACCTACCTGTAAATAGTGAAGACCCAGATGAGACAGCTCCTGCATGAGCTGTCTCATCGGGGTCTGCACTATTTACAAGTTGATTGTGCAACCAGTGCACTCCACAGCAGTGATTGCACAGCGAAATACGTGTACACAGTGAAGATATAAGTAATTATACAACAGGGCATGGGCAAAGAAGGAGAAATGTATTTTAAAATTCAGCAAGCGACGGGTTATAACATAACTCCTTTAATTCTCCAACAAATCCCAAAGAGTGGTCACAACATAGGCTTTGGTGGAGAAATCTAAATTTTAGTAAAAGAATAAGTCTTTTTTAAGTCTTTTTAAACAAATAGCAGCTTAATGCAGGGTAAAATGCAGGGTTAAAGCCATGCAGAAAGCTCCTTTGGGAGCAATCTGCATGACGCTCAACCTGCATTAAGCCCGTTTTTACGCTAATTTTAACGTTCGGTTTAGAGGGGCTTTGCTATATTTGAATTACGCCCTTTATTCACCATAACAGAAACGTGGCGACTAACCAATGTCTACACTGTTTGAACCTAGCTTTGTATTACCCCGTCAAGATGACAATGTGTCTCGGACGAGGTGGCCTATCCTTACTCCTTAACGCTCAGGGTCTGCTATGTTTGCTTTTGACATACTGAAGATCTGATTCTACATATGTGTTTCAAAGCAAAAGAGTAACATTATAAAACTTAAGCTAATAAATATTCATGATGTCATAATTTCTTACATGAATAATGAATAGGGAACGTGTTAAAAAGTACTCCTTTATTTCTTCATTAGTCCTAAAGAGTGGTCACAACATAGGGTTTAGTGGATAAATCAAGATTGCGTCCCTCATCTCAGTTCAATCGCAGCAGATATGTCGCGCCTAACCAAAGCCTGCACTATTTGTGAAACTAGAATTTTATTAACCCTTCGCTTGCTATTCACGTCAATATACCTACCTGTAAATAGTGAAGACCCAGATGAGACAGCTCCTGCAGGAGCTGTCTCATCAGGGTCTGCACTATTTACAAGTTGATTGTGCAACCAGTGCACTCCACAGCAGTGATTGCACAGCGAAATACTTGTACACAGTGAAGATATATGTAAATATACAACAGGGCATGGGTAAAGAAGAAGAAATGTATTTTAAAATTCAGCAAGAGTTTTATTAATCCGTCGGGACGAGACAGCTATAACCACTTATCTAACGTCAACTTTGTTTTGGCTGAATGTGTAGTTCGGTGGCATTTCAAAGCACAGCGAACATTTGAAATGTTATTATAATAATACCCAAAAACAATAACGGGTGTGACCCGTCCTATCCCTTTACCTGATGAATATTCATGTAAAATAAATTATAATTACATCATGAATATTTGTTAACCGAGTTGTTTTATAATAGTACATGGACACGTGCTTTTTAAGCTATATATAGATATGTCGAACCTAACCAAGGCCTGCACTATTTGTGAAACTAGAGTTTTATTAATCCGTCAAGATGAAGTGGCCGGTTTTGTCTAAACTGTTTTCACTACTACTTAACACTTCTTATCTCGTGTTCTGGCTCACAACTTTGATATTTTCGGTAAGCAGAAAATAATATCAAAGCGCCGCAGGCGCTGTAGGCCTGGGCATAAGAAGGGTTGATCGTGTGTTCAAGAAGGTTTGGGATTTGATTTTCCATGTAAACAATACAAAGTCCAATAACTCTGCAGAATATCATTGAACCGGAACAGGAATAATATATACACAACTAGGCATGGCGATGATCAATCCTATGAAGTTTCAGGAAAATCCTACTAAATATTTTGGAGAAACCGCAGAGACAAAATTTTCCATGTAAAAAATTCAAAGTCCCATAACTCTGCAGAAAATCATCGAGCCGGAACAGGAAAAAGATATGCACAACTAGGCATGGTGCTAATCAATATCTTGAAGTTTCATGTAAATATGACCAAACGTTTTCCAGAAACAGCGCGGACAACATTGTTCATGTAAAAAATCAAACTGGAACATGAATAGTCATGGTGCTGATTAATCCTATAAAGTTTCGATGAAAATCTGACCAAAGATTTTGGAGAAACCGCGTGGACAAAGTAAAATTAGACTGACTGACGGACCTTCTAACATATGTACACTTTTGGGGTAGTTCCTTTGGTTTAATTAACTAATTCTCTCCTACTGGCACCTTTTTGAACAATTCTAAAATTCTGCTTTTTACTTTTTACTGCTCTTTTTCGATAGATTAATTCAAAAATGTTGTCAGGATGCTTGGCGATGCCCTACTTACAAGACACAGCTTCATACCTCAAAATAACCAGCAGCGATCGTTCTTAATGCAGGTCAAACGTAATTCAAAAAGCTCCTATAGGAACTTTCTGCATTACGTTTGCCCTGCATTAAGCACCCGCCGGTTTTTAAAGACGCATGTGTTCAATAAATGAATGGCCGTTACAGACAAGTTTTACTGTAATATAATTCATAAAAAAGATATGTACATGTATAAGATAAGGAAATTTGCCATGACACTCAGAAGAGAGGCAGGTCAGTAAAATGTAAACAAACAGGACATACTCTTAGCAGAGAGCTCCTATAGGAGCTGTCTGGTCTGTGTATAGCATGTTTGCAAAGGCACAGATAGAAGCGATATCAAAACACAGGATTATTAGAAACATAATGGATTTGGTCGGATTCAAAACCAAACAAAATCCCTCAGTGTACAGTACGATCTGTCTTCAGCGATCATTAAAAAGATGTCTGAATATGGGTCTTTAAGATAGGTGGCAGCTTAATGCAGGTCGGGAGTAATGCAGATGGCTCATATTGAAGTTTTCTTAATTAGTTCTGTGCTGTATTAAGCCACCGCCTGCTGTTTAACCCATTACCTCATGTTGACGACTTTAGACGACTCTGTAAAAGTCACTTTGTGAAACCATTGTGGTAAATAGAGCATTTGCTTCATAGGAGCAAATGCTCTATTTATCACAATGGTTTCAATACTACACAATTCTATATTCTTCCCTTTCTCTAGTTAATGCTCCTTTTCGGTAGATTTATTCAAAGAGGTTGAATCTAAAAATAGCCTATGGGTAATGGGTTAAGACGCCTGTGTTCGATACATATATGGTTGGTCGCTTAAAACAGGCTCTACAGCACATCTACTACATAACGTTTGTAACACAAACAGACGAACCCCGTATTTGTTTCGAAGTAATTTTACTACAAATATTTTGTCAACTCTTATTCTAATGTAAAAAAAATGGATCTAGTGAAATAAAGACTTCTTCCGATTCGATCTTACATTTGACACAAGCTAGTAGAAACTATTGACAAAGTGCCAAATAGCTTGGATCTTGATCTGGATCAAAACCCTTTACAAATGAGCCTTAGGTCTCGCTTAGAGAGATACGAGTTAACCCTTTCCCTTTTCTATATGTATTACAGATTTCAATACCTACTGAATGTTCATTGGCAAAATAGCAATAATGAAATACGGAAGTTGGAATATTGTAGCCATTTTAGAAAGTAAAGAAACCGATCAAATTCAAACACAGCAGACCCTGATCAGATGGCTCCTATAGGAGCCGTCTGATCTGGTCTACTCTGTTTGCAGATGCGTAAAACACGTTTGTATGAGGGAAAGGGTTCAGATGTTTTTATTGATACTTTTATACAGCGAACTTTTTTTTCAAAAACTATAACCACTTATCGTACGTCAACTTTGTTTTGGCTGAATGTGTAGTTCAGTGTCATTTCAAAGCACAGCGAACATTTGAAATGTTCTTATAATAATACCAAAAGCCAATAATGGGTGTGACCCGTCCTAACCCTTTACCTGATAAATATTCATGTAAAATAAATTATAATTACATCATGTATATTTGTTAACCGAGTTGTTTTATAATGGTACATGGACACGTGCTTTTTTACCTTGAAATAAAAGTGTAGCATCAATACAGAATCTAATCAATTTCATAAGCAAACAGAGCAGACCCTGATCAGACAACTCCAACAGCATCCGCCTAATCTGGGTCTGCATTATTTGCAAAGGTGTTAAAAGGGTTTTGAGTCAGGTAAAGGGTTAACCGTTCAGTCCGAATAATTTTGAAATTCCTTTAATAATTCCATGTTTGTTAGCCTTGTCGTAAACTCCTTCGGTTTCACCGAAACATGTCGCTGCCTCCCGGTCACACTCACACAGCTTTTTGGCGCATGGGTCTTCCTCCGCACACGTTATGACGTCAGCATGGTAGCTCCACTTGTACTTGGTCGTGTATTTCTCATATCTCTGAATGGTTTCACATTCGTCTCGGTTTATGTGAGAATAACACATATCGTGAACTTTACAGCAAGCGTCTATGGCGTCCACCGGATTGCCCTTGCCGCCAAATCCGCACCAGTTACCATAGTCGTTAAAATCCAAGGGATTCCGACTGGTTTTAAGCTCAATCATTTCGCCGAATGAATCAAGTCGCCTCTTCATTCGGAAGGCGAAACATTGGTTGATAAGAACGAGGAGACAGAACAAGGCTAAAACGCAGATTTGAACCCATTTAGCCATGGTTATGGTCCCGTGTATGGTATACACTATACAAATCTACCTACTACCGCTGTGACTTAGTCACTGAATGGGGAGTTTTCAAATCGATACACTAACTTAGCCTCGGGGTGAAAAGGGGAATGTTTTGACGGTCACTTTCGGGTAGTCTCGGGTAGAATGTGATTATGAAAACTTACCTTCTTATCTCTCTGCAAGCTAAGTATTTGACCTATGTAAAATACGTTACTGCAAATTTTTCAAACAGTGTAGACCCAGATCAGAAGGCTGCTAGAGGAGCCCTCTGATCAGGATATGTACTGTTTGTCACTCAAAATCCTCTTACAAATTATTAACTTTCATTTTAAATGAACTCTACTTTTAATTAGTCGTGGACTATCCCACTCTGTTAAATCAGCGTCGAGAGAGTTACCAGTGTCAAATAGGCTGGATCTTAATGATTACATATAGCTGTATATTCGCGGCTAGCATTTAATGCACATTCGTTCGCAAAACTTGTCGTCTGCTTCAATATTCAAGGATAGTTTTTACTGTTATTACTTTGCAAAAAAGAGTGCCATGCAGTTTTGAAGCTGATCAAACGCAGTTACTTTATATGTTGTCAGTATCCAAGCTGTATGCAAGTTTGTCCCAAAAGCACAAAGGACCAAATACCTTTAAACCTTTCCTCCATGTATACTCATGCCAGAAATAATGACGTCACGGATATTGATTAGATTAATTTGTTATAATAGCACACGGTCACGGGAATTTTTGGCTATAGCAGAAACTGTAGAATCAAATCAAAATTAAATGAACTACTCCGAAATTTAAAAAAAATCATACTTAGGGTGAATATTCAGTGAAAGTGTTTTAACCCTTCTCTTGCTGAATTTTAAAATACATTTCTCCGTCTTTACCCATGCCCTGTTGTATAATTACATATAATTTTTTTATCTTCACTGTGTACAAGTATATCGCTGTGCAATCACTTCTGTGGAGTGCACTGGTTGCACAATCAACTTGTAAATAGTGCAGACCCTGATGAGACAGCTCCTGCAGGAGCTGTCTCATCTGGGTCTGCACTATTTACAGGTAGGTATATTGACGCGAATAGCAAGCGAAGGGTTAATAAACCCACTGTAACTATAGACTCTTTTATTCAGGTGACTGATTCATGTAGAGTGAAAGTTATGCAGAAAGCTGACAGAGGAACTTTCTGTATTACTTTCTCCCTTCATTAACCTGTCACCTGTCTTTAATTAGATCGATTATGATACGTATTTGAGTGTTCGAATAATCGCATTAGTGGTTTTCTGTATTTGATGTACGTCCCTTACACACCACAGCAGAGACATAACCAAGGTCTACACTGTTTGAACGTAGATTAGGATAAGACAAAGCGCTTCAGACGCGGCGTCCGATCTTCTTCTACACTGTTTGAAATACTTCTTAACCATTTCCTTCATACAAACGCATTTTCACGGACTTACAGAGTAGATCCAGATCAGACGGCTTGTATAGGAGCCGTCTGATCGTGTCTGCTCTGTTTGATTTTAAATGATATAAATCTGATTCTACAGATTTTGCTGAAGCAAACCATTCTCTTGAAACGTATACATTACAAAAATCAGCATATAAATATTCATTGTGGCATTATTTCTTACATAAATAATGAACAGGGAAAGGGTTACGACGGCTTTTCTCGTGCTGTGGCTGACATAGTTGATGTTTCTAGCAAGCGAGAAGCTAGAGTTTAACCATACACCCAATCAGTATAGATATTGATCAATGTAATTCGTAAACAGTAAAACATCTCTAGCCACTAAAGTGTGTTAATTAGTTGGTACTTAGGACAGGTGGGTGCTTAAATCAAGGTGAAAGTAAAAGAGAACGCTCCTATAGGAGCGTTCTGTTTTACTTTCACCTTGCTTTAAGTAGCCACCTGCCTTTAACACAAAAATACATGATGTAATTTAATGGCCGTTACAGAGAGGTTTTACTGTTTAATAATATAAAATAGGGAAATTTGCCATGACACTCAAATGAGAACCAGGTATGTAATGATGTAAGCAAACCGAACATAACCTGATCCGACCGCTCCTACAGGACACGTCAGATTAAGGTTTACCGTATTTGCAAAGCCACAGAAAGACGGGATATCAGAAAACTTGTTAATCTATCCTCGTTTTCTTTTACTGTTCTGTTAGAAAGTTAATGTATTTTGGTCAGACTCAAAATCAAACAATATCAGTCAGTGTTAAGTAGAACCTATCTTAAGCGGACACTTAAAAGAGGTCGGAAATTGGGTCTTTTAGATAGGTGGTAGCTTAATACAGGTAGAAAGTAATCCAGAAAGCTCCTAATTGGAGTTTTCTGCATTTTTCCCTTGTTAAGCAACTGCCTGTTTTTAAGACTTCTATGTTCGATATATGAATGACCATTTACCCCTTCGCTTGCTGAATTTTAAAATTCATTTCTCCTTCTTTACCCATGCCCTGTTGTATAATTACATATATCTTCACTGTGTACAAGTATTTCGCTGTGCAATCACTGCTGTGGAGTGCACTGGTTGCACAATCAACTTGTAAATAGTGCAGACCCTGATGAGACAGCTCCTGCAGGAGCTGTCTCATCTGGGTCTTCACTATTTACAGGTAGGTATATTGACGCGATTAGCAAGCGAAGGGTTAAGACAGGTTCTACTACACATCTACTACACAGCGTTTGAACTCAATCAGAAGAAATCAATGTTTGTTTCAAAGCATTTTTACTACAAATAGTTTGTCAACACTAACTCCGCTGTTAACCCTGTCCCTCATATAAACATGTTTTTACGCATTTGCAAACAGAGTAGACCCAGATCAGACGGCTCCTAGAGGAGCCGTCTGATCAGGGTCTGCTCTGTTTGCTAATAGAATTTCAAAGATCTGTGTCTTTACTTTCTAAAATGGCTACAATTTTCCTTCTTCCATATTTCGTTATAATCATTTTATCTATGAATATTCAGTAGGTATTAAAATTTGGAATGAACACAGAACAGGGAAAGGATTAAAATACGATCTGGTACAATTTTGACTAACTTCCATTTCAATCAAGCGTTTGACTAAGTGTCATGACACAAGCTATTAGAAACTACTGACCAAGTGTCAAACAGCTTGATCCTGATGAGTAGCCGAGTTACTCGGGGTTTCATCTGGATCAACACTGTTTGCAAATCGGACCTAAGTCACGGTTACACGAATGAGAGTTAAGAGAACGATAACTAATTATCGTACATGATAACCTCATATCGTATACGACAACCACATACCGTACATATAACCACTTATCGTACATATAACCACTTATCGTATTTTGATTACCACTTATCGTACATGATAACCATTTATCGTACACGATAACTACTTATTGTACATTGAAAATCACTTATTGTAAACGATAACCACTTATTGTACCATTTATCGTACATTGATAACATTTATCGTACAAGATAACCACTTAGAGTACAAAATAACCACTTATCGTATTTTTATAACCACTTATCGTACATGACAAACACTTATCGTACACACAGAATACGATCATCTTTGTCTTTGCTCAATGAATAGTTTTACTATTATCTCGAAGCACAGAAAACATTAGAATGTTAATATAATAATATCCAAACCTAATTTTGGTATCACCTGCCTTACTATTTTATCTGATGAATATTTATTTATCTTGAACATGTACATGAACATAGGATTGTTTTTTACCTAAACAGAAACTGTAGAATCATTATAGACTCTAATTGCATAAGCAAACAGAGCAGACCCTGGTCAGACAGTGCCAACAGGATGCAGCTGTTTTTATGTCAGGTAAATTGTTAATCGTTCATCCCGAGTAGTCTTGAAAAGCCTTTAATAATTCCAGAATGTTTGTTAACCTTATCGTAAACTCCTTCGGTTTCACTGAAACATGTCGCTGCCTCCCGGTCACACTCACACAGTTCTTTGGCACATGGGTCTTCCTCCGCGCACGTTATGCTGCCAGCATGGAAACTCCACTTGTACTCGGTTGTGTATACCTTATATTTCAACAGGGTTTCACACTCGTCTCGGTTTATGTGAGAATAGCACATATCGTGAACTTTACAGCAAGCGTCTATGGCGTCCACCGTTTTGCCCTTTCCGCCAAATCCGCACCAGTTACCGTAGCCGTTAAAATCCAAGGGATTCCGACTGGTTTTAAGCACAATCATTTCGCCGAATTCATCAATTCGCCTCTTCATTCGGAAGGCGAAACAATGGCTGATAAGAACGAGGAGACAGAACAAGGCTAAAACGCAGATTTGAACCCATTTAGCCATGGTTATGGTCCCGTTGTATGGTATACACTATACAAGGCTACCTACTACCACAGCGATTATGAGTTTTCAAATCGATACACTAACTTAGCCTCGGGGTGAAAAGGGGGATATTTGACGGCCACTTCCGGGTAGAACGTGATTTCTTATCTCTCTGCAAGCTAAGTACATGTAATTGACTTATGTTTAATGTGACTTCACTGCAAATTCAAAACCCCGTGAATGCGTGAAACTAGTTGGCTGTCAATTACAAACAGTTTAGACCCTCTGATCAGGGTCTGTAATGTTTGTCACTCAAAATCCGCTTACAAATTATGAACTTTCTTATTTAAATGAACTCTACTTTTAATTAGTCATGGACTATCCCATTCTGTTAAATCAGCGTCGAGAGAGTTACCAGTGTCAAATAGGCTGGGTCTTAATTACAATGTAGTACATATACAGTAAACCCCCTATAATTCGACCACGTAATTAATAAACGTGGGTGTCGTTTTAAGCAGATACAATGTAGATGCTTAATGCAGGACAACAGAAATGCAGAAAGCTCCTAGAGGAGCTTTCTGTATTACTTTTGTCTTGCATTAAGCTACCACCTGCCTCTACTACCCAGAATTATACCTCTTTTAGGTGGTCGCATTAGAGGGGTTTTACTGTAGCTGTATATTCACGGATAGCATTTAATGCACATTCGTTTGCAAAACTTGTCGTCTGCTTCAATATTTAAGGATAGTTTTTACTATTATTACTTTGAAAAATAATGAGCCATGCAGTTTTGAAGCTGATCAGACGCAGTTACGTTATATGTTGTCATTATCCAAGCTGTATGCAAGTTTGCACTAAATGCACAAAGGACCAAAATGCCCTTAAATCTTTCCTCCATGAATACTCATGCCAGAAATAATGACGTCACGGATATTGATTAGATTAATTTGTTATAATTATAGCACACGGACACGAGACATTTTGGTCATAGCAGAAACTGTAGAATAATTTTGTAAGCAAACAAAGAAGACCCTGATAAGACGGCTCCTATAGGAGCCGTCTGATCTGAGTCTACTCTGTTTGCAAAGGCGTAGAAAGGCATATTGACGGGAGAAAGGGTTAATGTACCTCTACATTATGTTTAACATCTACACTTACAAATAGTTTGTAAGAAAATATGATCACGAATATCTGTAAGAAATAATTACCATGAATATCTGTAAGAAATAATGACCATGAATATCAGCTAACTGAATTTCTATAATGACGCTATGAACGAAAGAATATAGACTCGTATATACACGTATTACCATTGCAGAAACGGCAAAATCATAATTATCTATAACATTTCAAAAATCAAACAGAGCAAACCCTTATCAAACGGCTCCAATATAAACAGTAAGCCATCAGACTTTGGTCTTCTCGGTTTGCAAAGTTTTTATGAGACAAAAGGTTAAATTTCAACTAATCAGAATCTAAATTGTATAAAATGCAAAAAAAGTATTTTTCAAGACTTTTAAGTTTTAACTAGTTTGAAAAGACTTTCTTGACCCTTATCTTACTATTCGCGACTTGACGTGTACAGTAAAACCTCTCTATAAAGGTCACTAAATTACATCAAGTAGTTTGTGTTAAAGGCAGGTGGCTGCTTAAAGCAATGTGAAAGTAAAACAGAACGCTCCTATTGGGGCGTTCTGTTTTTACTTCAACCTTACTTTAAGCAACCACCTGTCCTAAATACCAACTAATTAATATAATTTAGTGTCCGTTATAGAGAGGTTTTACTGTATTTGCAAACAGCTTCATTAACCCTTTCGCTGCCAATGCAGGATCTGTGATTACCTATGCAAACAGTTTGGATCCAGATGAGACGCCGAGTAACTCGGCGTCTCATCAGGATCCAAACTGTTTGTTACTGTTACTATGTTTTTGAAATAAAAATGAAGAAAATTAAAAAAAAATGAAAATTTGTAACAGACGACAAAGTTAGCAGACGACAGAGTTTGGCAGCGAAAGGGTTAATATGCGTCTCATCAAATTCCAAGTTATCTGACACTCGGTCAAAAGCTTGTCAAAAGTATGATGAGTTCATAAGTAGTTTTCCGTAAATACGCCTTTGCAAACAAAGTAGACCGATATCAGTAGGCCCCTGTAGGGCCGTCTGATCAGGGTCTACTGTGCTTCCTTATGGATTAACCCATTACCTCATATAGGCTATCTTTAGATACAACCTCTTTGAATAAATCTACCGAAAAGGAGCATTAACTAGAGGAAAGGAAAATTTTTAGAATTTTGTAGTTTGAGACCATAATGATAAAAAGAGCATTTGCTCCAATAGGAGCAAATGCTCTATTTATCACAATGGTTTCACATAATGACTTTTACAGAGTCGCCAAAAGTCGTTAATATGAGGGAAAGAGTTTACATATAGATTTGATTCTACAGTTTCTGTCTGGGTCAAAACTTCCTATGTCCCTTGTACCAGATTTATAATTTGATTTTTTACTTTGGTGTTCAGACAAATTGCCAACACGATAAATGTTTAAATAGATAAACATCTTATAAATGTTAAGTTTTAATAGCTCTATACCTTATCAAAGTGAAATAGACAACACATTTATTTTTCTTATAAAGCTGACAGAGAGTAGTTAATCATTTACTCCATAAATACGTCTTTCTACGCATTTCAGAACAGACCCTGATCAGACGACTCCTACAGAAGCCGTCTGATCATGGTCTGTTCTGTTTGCGTATGATATAATATAGATCTGATTCAATAGTTTCTGACATGGACAAAATATCATGTTTCAATTTGCTATTGTAATAATTAATATAATTCATATTAATTAACCCTTCGCTTGCTATTCACGTCACTATACATACATTGTACCTGTAAATAGTGAAGACCCAGATGAGACAGCTCCTGCAGAAGCTGTCTCATCAGGGTCTGCACTATTTACAAGTTGATTGTGCAACCAGTGCACTCCACAGCAGTGATTGCACAGCGGAATACGTGCACACAGTGAAGATATTCATGTAATTATTCAACAGGGCATGGTTAAAGAAGGAGAAATATATTTTAAAATTCAGCAAGAGAATGGTTAACAATTTTGATTCTTTATTTCTTACATGAATACATACTCATGGAGTAAAGGGTTAAAACAATAAATGGAGCACTACGATTTTGAGACTGGAAGTACATGTAGGTGCGATCGTTGTACAGAAAACCCCTCATTATACCGGCATTCGTTACAATGGCATCCTCGCTATACCGACGGTATGCATTGAAACAAAATTACCGATAAGTGTTTGACATAACCACTGAATAAATAGGTGCAATGCCAATAAGATGGGTGGTCGCTTTATGCAGAACACAAGAAGTGCAAAAAGCTCCATTGCACTTTTTGTGTTCTGCGTTAAGCGTTCACCTGTTGGTACTAGTTTAAAACTGGCAATATGGTTCCTTTCATATTTAAACTCTTTATAACGGCAAACTCGTTATACCAGCAAAATGTCTGGAAACAAACACCTCCGTTGTAACGAGGGTTCGCTGTACATGTATGTTAGATATTGTGATACATTTTGTGGTAGGAAGTAGGCCTTTACACCATGAATATTCATGTAAGAAATAATGTATGTATGAATATTTATTACTTAATTAACCCTGTCCTTCATATAGACGCTTTTCACGCATTTGCAAACAGAGTAGACCCAGATCAGCCGGCTGGTCAGAGTATGTTCTGTTTGCTAATTGAATTTGACTCGTTTCTTTACTTTCTAAAATCGCTAAAATATGTTACACCGTCCATCTTTCATAATAACTATTTTGTCCATGAATATTCAGTAGGTATTAAAATCCAGAATAAACATGGGACAGGGAAAGGGTTAATACTTATATTGACGTGAATGAAAATAATTCTGGTCCTGGTAAACACTGTTGAATCAGGTTTGTGACAATTCCACAAGCAAACAACATTCCGTAGCCGTCTGATCTGCATCTACCCTTTCCAAAGACTTCAAAAGACGTCTTCGCCGAGTAAAGGGTTATTGAGATATAAATATTGAGTAAAGACATTTTATGTATACGTAAACATAAGACTTGCACTAGAAGGTTTCAATGTATACAAATAATATTTTCTAGGCAATAACTGTATATTTCGTGTGATAATAACCCTTCTCGTGCGTATCGCGACCTGGTTTGCATTTGCAAGCAGCTTGGATCCAGATGTGAAGCCGAGTAACTCGGCGTATCATCAGGATCCGAGCTGTTTGACACACGGTAAACAGTTTATCAAAAGCATGAACGAATCAGATGTAAGTGAAAAATGCAACAGATCAGAGATTTGGCAGGCATATTATTATCGGCATGATAAGGTTTTACGTTATGAATGTAACCCTTCTCTTGCTGAATTTTAAAATACATTTCTCCTTCTTTACCCATGCCGTGTTGTATATAATTACATATATATCTTCACTGTGTACAAGCATTTCGCTGTACAATCACTGCTGTGGAGTGCACTGGTTGCACAATCAACTTGTAAAAAGTGCAGACCCTGATGAGACAGGATGAGACAGCTCCTTCAGGAGCTGTCTCACCTGGGTCTTCACTATTTACAGGTAGGTATATTGACGTGAATAGCAAGCGAAGGGTCAAAACATTCTTAATATATCTGAACTACTGAATGATAAAAGGCGATAATGGTGATCATAGAAAGTGCATTTGTAACCAATATGTGTAACATTTAATATGTAACGTGATTGGAGGTTATATAGAACAGAACACATCTCTTTACTCCATGAATACGCCTTTCTATGCCTTTGTAAACAGAGTAGACCCAGATCAGACGGCTCCCGTAGGAGCCGTCTGATCAGTATCTGCTCTGTATGTTTATGGAATGATATAGATATGATTTTATAGGTTCTGTCTATGCTAAAACGTCCTATACCCATGTACTACATGTATTATAAAAAATAATGACTACTCATGAGTTTTAAAATGATGAACAGTGTTTGAAATGTTTTAATCAACTTCGATACCACAGTTTGTAGATAATAATTGAATGTTTCTCATAGAAGTTTTTTTCCGAACAAATTATAATTAATGTTATAACCTTTACTCCATGAATATTCATTTAAGAATTAAAGCCATTAAAGATTTTAAGCCATGGCAGAAACTGTAGAATCAGATCTATGTTATTGAATAAGCAAACAGGACAGACCCTGATCAGATGACCCCTAGAGGAGCCGTCTAGTCTGGATCTAATCTGTGTCCAAAGGGGTCGAAAGTCGTCTCCTTGAAGTAAAGGGCCAATGAGATAGAGTTAGGGAATAAAGATAGTTTTAACCCTTTCCTCCATAAATACGCATTTCTACGCCCTCTAAAAATCACCTATCGAAACCATTGTGATTAATAGAGCATTTGCTCCTATAGGAGCAAATGCTCTTTTTATCACAATGGTTTCAAACTACAAAGTTCTATGTTTTCCTTTTCTCCAGTTAATGCTCCTTTTCGGTAGATTTATTCAAATTGGTTGGCTCTAAAAATAGCCTATGACGGAATGGGTTAAACATGACATAGGTGTTAGTTTGTTTCATTACAACTGTACGCTTCCGTGTGATATCAACCTTTAGCCTGCTGTGCAAATTATTTTGACAGAACTTTTCACCTACTACAATTCCAAAATTCAAGCTATAATCAATTTGTCTAGCAAACTGCAAACAGGGTGTCAAACGGTTTG
The DNA here is from genome assembly GCA_963576725.1 of Azorinus chamasolen. Lineage (NCBI taxonomy): Eukaryota > Metazoa > Mollusca > Bivalvia > Cardiida > Solecurtidae > Azorinus > Azorinus chamasolen. Next base: position 19,871,414 of record OY755238.1, read on the forward strand.
GATCATGATGAGACGCCGAGTTACTCGGCGTCTCATCTGGATCCAAACTGTTTGCAAATGTATTCACTCATCCGCCCATAGCAGGCTAACGGTTTAAATAGTTTAAGCCTTTACTCCGTGAATATTAACCCTTAAGCCTTTCCTTATTATAAGTTTATTCTAAATGTCAATATTTACTAAACATTCATGGGCAAAATACATGTAGTTATAATGAGACATGGAAGGTGGAACATTGTAGCCATTTAAAAAAAGTAAAGAAACATATCTTTGAAATTCCTTTTTTTTTTTTTTATCTGAGTCTACTTTTTTGCAAATGCGTGAAACGCGTTTATATGAAAGAAAGGGTTAATATAAGAAATAACGAAATGTTGAATATAATATGGATGCATTTTTATTATAGCTTATGAAAACATAAAACTTTGGCCATGGCAATTTTTTTTAAACTAGATCTATATTATTCATAAAGCAGACAGATCAGACCCTATGTTGGTGGATGGATCCTTCGACAGTCTGATCACAACGCAGGTGGATCTATCCTTCAGCAGCCGGGTCACAACGTGGTAGGATCGATCCTTCAGCAGTCCGAACATAACATGGATGGATCAATTCTCCGGCAGCCCAGTCACAACATAGGTGGATCGATCCTTTGGCAGTCTGGTCACAACATAGGTGGATCGATCCTTTGGCAGTCTGGTCACAACACAGGTGGATCGATCCTTTGGCAGTCTGGTCACAACGTGGATGGTCGATCCTTCGGCAGTCTGGTCACAACGTGGATGGGTCGATCCTTCGGCAGTCTGGTCACAACGTGGATGGGTCGATCCTTTGGCAGTCTGGTCACAACGTGGATGGATCGATCCTTCGGCAGTCTGGTCACAACGTGGATGGGTCGATCCTTCGGCAGTCTGGTCACAACGTGGATGGTCCATTCTTTGGCAGTCTGGTAACAACATAGGTGTATCGATCTTTCGGCAGTCCGGTCACAATATGGTTTTCATTCACTAGATAGTTAGAAACCCCTCCCGCATCCGCTCCCTGTATAAAATTTGCACATGACAGTTGCATGGTGTACTAACAGTTAAATGATAAAAAAAAAATGGTTTTGTGCAATCAACCCTTGCCGAGCTGAACAAAAGGTTCACACAAATTTGGAACTGATGCAGTTTAGACTCCTTCCATTTGATGAAGTTTTTGAGAAATGTTTGACCGAGTACCAATCACTGGGGCGAGTGGCTCGGCGTCTTATCTGGACCCAAGCTGTTTGCAAATACAGTAAAACCCCGCTTATGCAATCACCTAAACGATGTATAATTCTGGGTGCTATATGCAGGTTGTAGCTTAATGCAGGACAAAAGTAATGCAGAACGCTCCTAGAAGAGCTTTCAGCATTACTTTTGTCCTGCATTAAGCTACCACCTGTTTATTTAGACACTTATGTGTATTCATTAAGTGGTCGCATTAGAGGGGTTCTACATGTAGTAGTAAAAATAATGAATAACATGATTAGGGTTAACCCTTTCCTTCATGTACACGCATTGTCACGCATCTGCAAACAGAGTAGACCCAAATCAGACGGCTCCTATAGGAGCCGTCTGATCAGGGTCTGCACTGTTTGCTAATGGAATTTGATAGATTTGTTTCTTTACTTTCTGGAATGGCTACAATGTTCCACCTTCTATATGTCATTATAACAGTTTTGCTCATAAATATTCAGTAGGTACAGTAAAATCTCTCTATAACGGCCACTAAATTACATCAAGTATTTTGTATTAAAGGCAGGTGGTTGCATAAAGCAAGGTGAAAGTAAAACAGAACGCTCCTATAGGAGCGTTCTGTTTTACTTTCACCTTGCTTTAAGCCGCCATCTGCCCTATTATAGCAACTATTTAACACAATTTAGTGGTCGTTATAGAGAGGTTTTACTGTATTGAAATTTGAAATAAACATAGAAGAGGGAAGGGGTTATTCAGGGAAAGGGTTAACTCGTTGTAACTGTTTAGATCCGCATGTGGCATCTTACTAGGATCCACATTCTTGTACAGTAATACCCCTCTAATGCGACCAGCAGAAAAGGGCATAATTCACAGTGGCAAAGGCAGGTGGTAGCTTAATGCAGGACGAAAGTTATGCAGAAAGCTCCTATAGGAGCTTTCTGCATAACTTTCGTCCTGCATTAAGCCACCACCTGCTTACATGTATAAAGACAGCCATGTTTGTTCATTAAGTGGTAGCATTAGAGGGTTTTTACTATATTTCTGTTTGCGGTTCTGAAAAGCAACAAAGAACGAAATGCTTCAAAAATTAAAGCAGACGACAATTACATAGCATGCAAAGGGTTACAGGTTTAGCAGATTACTATTAATTTCTCGTGATGAATCGAGTCTCACCTCCAGTTCACATTACCGGCGTATTAATATAATTAATTAAAACGCCCCCAAGCGGTTTTCTGCGATTTTACCGGGGACAACTGTTCAATAAATGTCTGATTTTGTAGTTTGTTGTATTTTAGACTCTTCAACAAACAGGTAATCGGATGACATTCGCCCGTGGCGTTTTTAGCATGAAGCTGGGGAAAAACGTTGTCACGTGACCGTAATGCGATCGCGGGATGCGTTCTGCCCCCTGGCGGAACACAAGTCTCCAAACAAGCATATGTCATTGAAAGGTGATCTGTGGTAAATCATTAATTGGATTACAAACAATTGCAATTTAGATCTCTGATAAAGCCGCTAATCCTATAAAACGAGGCACCTGTTTAGATGTAATGCAAAGAAGTCACGTGATGCATTTCTACGGGATACCGTACAGACTACAAATGAACCACTGTGTTTGCTTTATCCCTTTACGCCATGTTTATTTATTAGTTGAACTCCACCCACTCTGCATATTTATTATCTCAAATAGTATGTTGGTATGTATGTATATATATTGACAATTAACTTCTATAAGAGGCAGGATAAACTATGGCATCAAAACAGTGTAGACCCTTATCAGACAGCTGATGTTGTTTCTGATCTGGGATTTACACTATTTGCAAAAAAGCGTAGAAAACTTCAAAATATCATATATACAAAATAAAATAGATTCTTGTGAGTCACGTTTAAAGTTACACATTTGGTGTGATCCAAAACTATCGCGAAACGAAATTAATGCAGGTCAAAAGTAATGCAGAAAGCTCCCATATGAGCTTTCTGTATCATTTCCCCCTGCATTAAGCTACCATCTGCTGTTCAAGACTCCTATAATTTCAATAAATGAATGACCGATTAACCCTTCGCTTGCTGAATTCAAAAATACATTTCTTCTTCTTTACCCATGCCCTGTTGTATAATTACATATATCTTCACTGTGTACAAGTAGTTCGCTGTGCAATCACTGCTCTGGAGTGCACTGGTTGCACAATCAACTTGTAAATAGTGCAGACCCTGATGAGACAGCTCCTACAGGAGCTGTCTCACCTGGGTCTTCACTATTTACAAGTAGGTATATTGACGTGAATAGTAAGCGAAGGGTTAAGACAGGGCCATTTGAAATGACTACGTAACTGTAACATTTGATGTTTGTAGTTTTGATCAGGGTTGTTTTCACATTTAGAAGAAAGAACTATTGTGATTCTATGGTTAGTTGATTGTATATATTTGGATACAGGAAAACCTCTCTATAACGGCCACTAAATTGTGTTAATTAGTTGGTATTTAGGGCAGATGGCTGCCTATAATACAATATACTTGATGTAATTTAGTGGCCGTTATAGAGGGGTTTTAACATAAATTTTGCTTTTTTATATAATTTTTGTAATGTTCAATGCGGCATACAAAACATGTGTCGTCTACGAGGAGGGGACACCCCCGTACCCTCCCCAACTCACCCCCCCCCCCTCATCCAGAAATTTCAGGGTATGACTGTATAGTGAACTGGAACTAGTCTCAGTTCTGAGGAAGTTGACCGATATTGAACGAACGTGTCAACAGTAAGTTTCAGGGTATGCTGTAAGGAAGGTGTTATTATACAGACTCTTAATACTGTGTATATACATACAGAGCTCCAGATAAGATATGTAAATCTCAACAGTTTCAACAATAGCATCTTTATTTCTCCACCAAACCCTATACTGTAACCACTCTTTATAATCGTCGTTCACTTCGAGACGATTCTAAAGAGTGGTCACAGTATAGGGTTTAGTGGAGAAATGACGATTTTAGTATTTGGGTACGCACCTTTATCTGTAACTTCGTATATAGTTACATGACACAGCACGACAAATAAAACACAGGTCTCCTTAGAAAGGCCTACAGGCGTTATAGATTACATCATCATACATCACATGAAACGACACCACGTATGGCCGATCTCTGGATCCCTCTTTGTTAATGGAACACCTGATGAAACCGGAAAGCTTATTATGACGTCATTTTTAAGCCTATACAGACCCCTCTAATACAACTACCAACAATGAGTCTAAGTCTATGCCGTAGAGGAATGTGGTAGCTTAATGCAGGATGAAAGTTATTCAGAAAGCTCCAAAAGGAGCTTTCTGCATAACTTTCGTCCTGCATTAAGCAACCATCTGCTTTTAAATTAAGGTCGTTGCTTCAGGGGTGTTCTATTATATTTCATTTTACTGTATATAATATATTGCATTTTATGAGATAAATAGATTCAAACACTCGTGTTTGTTTTTTATTAGTTTAGATAAAGTCGTTGACTAACAGTGAAACGATGTTCGCCAAGGCTCGCGTTTTAGTCAATTCATGTTTCCTTTTACACAACTGGTACGCCTGTTAACCCTTTCCTCCATAAATACGCATTTCTACGGCTCTGTAATAGCCACTTTTTGAAACCATTGTGATAAACAGGGCATTTGTTCCTTAGGAGCAAATGCTCTATTTATCACAATGGTTTCGAAACTATAAAAATTTTAAAGTTTCCTTTTCTCTAGTTAATGCTCCTTTTCAGTAGATTATTCAAAGATGTTAGATCTAAAATAGCCTATGAGGTAATGGGTTAAAGCCTTTACAAGCCGAGCAGAGCCAGATCAGACGGTTCATGTAGGTACCTGATTTATACTGTATTCGCTTACATTGTATGACGCTTATAAACTATTTATCTGACTGTCTGTCTGTCTGTCTGTCATAATCAGAGGTCCAGATAAGATGCGTAAATTAAAACACTGTCAAGAATAACTCCTTTATTTCTCCACCAAACCCTATACCGTGACCACTCTTTAGAATCGTCTCTTCGAAAGACTGGTCACAGTATAGGGTTTGGTGAAGAAATGACGATTTCAGTATTTGGGCACGCACCCTTATCGGTATAGACCATGTTCTACAGTGTCTGTCACGCCCAACCTTTTCTGTTTTCATGTGCAAGTATAAAAAAAACAGGTGATGAATCTTCATGGTGCCGTTATTTCAGAGAAAAGGAAACGTTTAAAATTTTGTAGTTTGAAACCATTGTGATAAATAGAGCATTTGCTCCTATAGGAGCAAATGCTCTATTTATCACAATGGTTTCACAAAGTGACTTTCACAGAGTCGTCAAAAGTCGTCACTATGAGGGAATGGGTTAAACGATAACTTTGCTTTGAGATTTTCATTACAGATGCGGCTTTGGCTGTACCGCAGAACCTGTCTTAAGCAGCTATTCGTTTATTGAACAAATGTGTCGTAAAAGGAAGTGGTTGCTAAATGCAGGGCGAAAGTAATACAGAAAGCTCCTGTAGCAGCACATGGTATCACAATGGTTTTACAAAGTGATTTTTACAGAGTGGTCAAAAGTCGTCAATATGAGAGAAAGGGTTAAAAATGCCCAGCAAGATCACACTACATCAGCAGTTCAGCAATCAGGCAATACTCTCAACGGCTCCACATAAGACTTACACGGTCGTAAAACTCTCCCGAGAAGTAGATGTAACAATCATGCAAGTCTAAATTATCCAACATGAGTAAATCTAATCAAACGATTGTTACATGTCAGATTGACAATAAACTACCAATTAGTGTAACTTTTACCTTCAGATTGCTATCGGTGATTCGATGATTGCATTAGTAAACAGTGCTGATCCGAAGCAGACACCCAGCCAAAAGGTTGCCTCATTTAAAATCCACTAATTGTTTTTGTAAGATATATAATATTGCAAAAGAGTTTTAGATATGAAGCAGACGGTACTTTGAGCAGACTTTAATTGGCACAGAACGCTAATTTGAGTAGTATTTTGCGTGCCCAGATTCTTTTGGAACGAAATGTTTCCTTACCATTTGCACATGCAGCAATTGTCGTCCGCAAAATGGACTGCATCAATTCTAAAATCAGATTCTGTTACCAGTTCTATTCATAAATATAAATAGTGTATCAAATAGTGTTGATTCTGATGAGACGCCGAGTAATTCAGCGTCTCATCTGAATCCAAACTATTTTCAAATATGATATTGGAGTTCGCCTGTAGCATTTTGAAGGTTAAACAAGCTGTTGTAGTTTTATGGAGATGTTTTCCGGGCTCAGCCTTATCGCGCGTGTTAACATGTTTCGGGCATGCATTTTTCATGCGCCCAATCCTATCCCCCGATTCTTCAGCCATAAAATCAGCTGTTTACCATCTTTGAAGAATGAGACTAATAAAGTTATATCTTTCTACATCAAAACAGTTGGTTCGGGCTGTAGGAAATTATGACGGGAACTAACTTCTGTTATATGCAACAGTTCGCGTGATAAGCCATCATTTCAATGTCTTTCATATAAAAATCAATAGCGATGGTGCAAACTCAATTAGGCATTCTGGTATATCCTATATAATTATGTATGTACATCTGGGTGGGAAATATAAGCTAACACAACACGACAGTAGAACCACTTTAAGGGGTCACTTAAAGAATAGAAACACGGTAGCTTAACCATTGCCATGTTCTATGTACATTGTACATGTATATTCCAAATTTCAATACCTACTGAATTGTCATGGACAAAATAGTTGTCATGAAATATGGAAGGTGAAACAATGCAGCCATTTAAGAAACTAAAGAAACAGATCTAAAATGTCCATTAGCACACATAGCAGACCCTGATCAGATGGCTCCTACAGAAGTCGTCTGATATGGGTCTACTCTGTATAAATGCGTAAATTTATGCGTTTATATGATGGAAATGGTAAACCAGGAGGATTGCGTAATGCAGGACAAAATGAATGAATCTTTTCCTCACCAGATACGATTTTAACACCTTTGAAAACAGAGTAGACCCAGATCAGAGGGCTGCTGTAGGAACCGCCTGAACAGGATCTGCTCTGTTTGCTTATGTAATTATATATTACTGATTATTTAGTCTGCTATGGCTAAAAAATTATATACTCATATGGCGTTATTAATATTCAGCCTTTTAATACACACGATGTCATTATTTCTTGCATGAATATTCGTGTACTCGTAGTAGATGGCCAAGCTACTAGCTGACTTTAACCTTTTCCCTTATGTAAGCGCATTTTGACGCATCTGCAAACAGAGTAGACCCAGATCAGACGGCTCCTATAGGAGCTGTCTGATCAGGGTCTGCTCTGTTTGCTTATGGTGTAATTATAGATATGATTCTACGGCTTCTGCCTGAGCCAAAATGTCCTGTGTTCGTACGTCATTATAAAAATAATCTTATTAATATCCATGACGTCATTATTTCCTATATGAATATTCATCAGGGAAAGGGTTAAGACCCATGATTATGCCTTATTTAGATGGACGCACTAGAGAGGTTTTACTGTGTATAGCAATACCCTTTAAAGTAGACCCAAAATGGCTGCATGGTTTACCTAATGAAAAATAGTACTAGTATTCGAAAATAATCATTTGGACAAGCCAACATAAAATTTGAGCATTTCGTACGGCGCGGCCATGGATCGAACCCGCGACCTAACGTTTCAAAGTGAACACTGCACTCACTGAGCTAATCGGGCAGATATAGCAGCACAGGAATTGGCTTCTCAATACTTTTTATATATACAGGAGAACCCGCCCTAAGCGGTTATTCTTTTTTTGTTAGTCTTAAAAAGCAGATTGCTGTTTAATGCAGGTCAAAAGTAATGAAGAAAGCTCCTACAGGACCTTTCTGCATTACATTTGACCTGCATTAAGCTACCATCTGCCTTTCAGACTCATAATTCGACGCCTTTTTGATGGCCTCTTAAGACAGATTCAACTGTATTCAGCTGGAATATTTTGACCATACTCACTACCTTTTTCAAAGAATGAAACTGACAAGAATACTCTACATTTTTTTATACATCCAAATATCTAAGCTGTAAAATTAAGATTTCTGTAATTTTGACAGGGCAAACAATTCTGTGTCTATGCGTCTTGTCTATTGCAGTTTTTGAAAAAGGTTCAGAAAGGAGAAAATACTAAAATGTTAGAAGTAAAAGATATAAAAAAAAAAAATCAAAATCCATTAACCCAGTCCCTCATAGGTATTTTTTTCGACCCAATCTCTTTGAATAAATCTACCGAAAAGGATCATGAATTAGAATGAATGAATGAATGAATGAATGACTTTATTTAACGAGGATAGCTCAATTAGTCTAATGACTAATCTACCTTGAGGCCCTCAAACAAAAAAGCAGTTCATACAAAATACAAAACAGTAAAACACAGATGTAGATAGATCTACACACAAGAAATCAAGGGAACTTTAGAATTTTGTAGTTTGAAACCATTGTGATAAATAGAGCATTTGCTCCTATAGGAGCAAATGCTCTATTCATCACAATGGTTTCACAAATTTACTTTTACAGTGTCGTCAAAAGTCGTCAATATGAGGGAATGGGTGAACGAAATGTTGTTATCCAATCAGTACATTTTATGCCAGCGTAACCAAAGGTGCCCGACGCATGCTTGGACTCATCCATGGACCCCCCCCCCCCACCTCCACCCCCCCAAAAAAAACTATCTATTTGAACCTAAAACCACTCCGAAAAACGAGAAAAACACGACCCGGAAAAAAATTTCCTATCGGGTCTATATACATGTATGTAGATCTATTGAAAGGTATCTAACTACGACAGATCAGCGGCGGAAAATACAACAGTCATGTTTTTCAAAGTCTTACAGCAAAGCCAATTCAACACCGATTTCAATCAGTTTGGTCTTGATCCGTTCCAAATTCCATATGCTAAGCGGCACAATTAGTGCTTTCCTTAAATATTGCTCCGTCTTGTCGCTGCAAGACCGCGAATTTGAAAAAACGCTAGAGCGAAACGATGTGACTCCCGCCAGGATGCATAGACGTATATAGGGGGATCTGTATTCGTTAATCTTTTCAACAAAAACGCGAATTATGGTTAAACACTAAATAAAAACATTAAACTCACCGCAATTAAAACGGCGCTTACTATTTCCAGTCAGCTACGAGGCGCCAGCTTTCTTTCTCCAACTTTCCTTTTGAACGGATGCGACCATTTTGCTGTGACCCGGCTCATAAACTATTCGATATGCAAATATCCGGGCCACAGCGATTTGGCCACCTCCGTTCAAAACGAAAGTAGGAGAAAGAAAACTGGCGTCTCATAGCAGACTACAAATAGCCAGCACCGTTTTAACTGCGGTAAGTTGAATGTTTTTCGAATGTGCTTCAGCATAATTCGCGTTTTTGCTGAAAAGTTTAACGAATACAGATCCCCCTATATACTTCTATGCATCCTGCATGGCGGGAGTCACATCGTTTCGCTCTAGCGTATTTTCAAATTCGCGGTCTTGCAGCGACAAGACGGGGCAATATTTAAGGAAAGCACTAACAGTGCCTCTTAGCATATGGAATTTGGAACGGATCAAGACCAAACTGATTAAAATCGATGTTGAATTGGCTTTGCTGTGAGACTTTGAAAAACATGACTGTTGTATTTTCCGCCGCTGATCTGTCGTAGTTGGATACCTTTCAATACATATATAGACCCGATAGGAAAAAAATTTCCGGGTCGTGCTTTTCTTGTTTTTCGGAGTGGTTTAAGGTTCAAATAGATAGTTTTAGGCTAGTTTAACATACTTCGATCACATTTTTTTTTTTTTTTTTTTTTTTTTTGGGGGGGGGGGGGGGGGGGTGTTTCCATGGGTGAGTCCAAGCATGCGTCGAGCACCTTTGAGCGTAACGTTTACTTACATGTAGTAGAACAATCTAAAGCTGACCAGCATGCAATAAATTACCAACCAGTCTGACTTTATGCAAGAACTTGAGTAGTAGTTTGCGTGCCACAGCCCGTTTCTACAAAGCAGGCAATAAACAAGTTTTAGATGTTTAAAAAGATTGTTACTAGAGATGTTCCTTATCGGGCTTGTTAACGTGTTGGTACGCATGTTTATTTAATGTGTAACACTCTTTTCCCCAATCCATACACGGAGAACATAAAAAAGTTGATTGTCTTTGAATACAACGTTTTATTAGGGACTGTCTTGGCACATCAAACTAACAAACAAGAGATGTAAAACAATTATCACGGGTGAAAACTTCTTTTTATTTCTGAATCTAGCAAATGGCATGACCTGGCGTCATCAAGTTACTAGTTATGACCAATCAACTGCAATAGTACATAGTCATATACAGTCAAACCGGACGTTCACTTTAGTATAAATATCGGTCTTGGAGATTCCAGCTTAATGCATGGTGAAAGTCATGTAGAAAGCTCCTCTATAGGGACTTTCTGCATAGCTTTCACTCTGTATTCAGTAGCCACCTTCCTAAAAGTATCTAAATTCTTCTCTACTAGAACTCCGGTTCAGATGATTCTTGATTAGTGTATCAATTGGTTTGCATAAAACCACCACTTGTCTCAAACACTCATGATTATATTTTCTATACAGTAACTGGCAGACAGGTAGTAGCTTAATGCAAGGTGAAAGTCATGCAGAAATTTCCTGGGGGAGATTTCTGCATGACTTTTCACCCTGCATTCAGCAGCCTGCTGCCTAAAAGTATCTAAATTCTTCTCTACTAGAATTCCGGTTCAGATGATTCGTGATTCGTGTATAAATTGATATGCAAACGTTTCTGCATAAAACTACCACTTGTCTCAAACACCCATGATTATATGTTCCTTCTCTATACAGTAACTAGCAGACAGATGGCAGCTTAATGCATGGTGAACGTCATGCAGAAATTTCCTGGGGGAGATTTCTGCATGACTTTCACCCTGCACTCAGCAGCCACCTGTCTTAAAGTATCTAATTTTTTTCTCTACTAGAATTTCGGTCCAGAGTTTTTTTTGTACAGGACCCCCTCTAAATTGGACGTTAAAATTCAGTATAAATATGGGCCTTGGATATAGGTGGTTACATTGTACTTACTGCAGGGTGAAAGCCATTCAGTGACATATTAAGGCAGGAGAGATGTTATGCAGAAAACTCATCTAAGAGCTTTTTATTAGAATTTCACACTGCATTAAGCAGCCACCTGCCTAAAAGTATTTAATTTTTTCTCCACTAGAGTCCGGTTTAGAAGGGTTTGACTGTACATGTACTTCACAAAATATTTATGAACATTACCTCTTTTAAGTCAACTTTTTTTTTATCTGTGAATGGATTTCAAAATGTCCTGGCACAAATATTCACCACACAAAGACGATGTGTCGCGTTCAATTCCATGGTCCAAGGTCAATGTCATCCTTCAGTATCAAAGGTCGGGGGCATAGTGTTTCACAAACACATCTTGTTCTATTTTTAAATCTATATAATTTCTACCTTGCCCATTATCCTACTGGGGCTATCACTCCAAAGTGTTGCAAATTTCAGTAATTACCGATTCGTTCAAGCTTTTGAGAAACCTTATTTTTCCTTCGTCCGATTTGTTCAACAGTTGAATAACCTAGTGTCAAACAACTTGGATCCTGATGAGGGATGATCCTGGTGAGGGATTATCCTGATGAAGGATGATCCTGGTGAGGGGTGATTCTGGTGAGGGATGATTCTGATGAGGGATAATCCTGATGAGGCATCTTGTTAAATCTTAGTCCCAGCTTCCTGCACATGCAAGTCAGGCAGTACTTAACAGGCTAGGGGTTACTTACTAAATATTTCAAAGGTGTTGGAAACAGGTGGCAGCGTAATGCAGGGTGAAAGTCGTGTAGAAAGCTCCTCTAGGAGTTTTCTGCATGACTTTCACCCAGCATTAAGCAGCTACCTGCATAAAAGTTTCTTAATTCTTCTCTATTATAATTCCGGTTTAGAGGGGATTTACTGTACAGTAAAATCCCGCTAAATGCGACCACCTAAAAGAGGTATAATTCTGCTATATGCAGGTGGTAGCTTAATGCAGGACAAATGCAGAAAGCTCTTAGATGAGCTGCATTACTTTTGTCCTGCATTAAGCAACCACCTGCTTATAAAGACACCCATGTTTATTCATTAAGTGGTCACATTTAAGGGGTTTACTGTACTTACTAAATATGTCCAAGATGTTGGGTTTGTGTGTATATTACTTTGTTTCTTGTTGATCATTCATGAGCTCTCTCAGTTACATGTGTCAAGTCCGAGAATCTCCTGTTTCTGCTGAGTAAACATGACAGGCCTAGCGTGAATACTGTTCGTGACCTTGTTTGGAACATACTTCTGACCGGAAGATGTTTCCTGATAAGACAGATGCATTGTGGGTATTAGAGCATCAATCACAGGTGTACAGTAGACTTGTAGCGTATAGGCCAATTCGACAATGCACGCAGTTCTGTGATGAAGCAATTTCCACCGGTTGTTGTCTAACAATAAGATTCATGTAAGCCAAAGAACAATAAAGTTAAACAACACCAAACAGTCGTTGATTGATAAAAATGGTTTTTGCCAACTAAAGGTAATTAGGTAGTTGTAATAAATTGTAAATGCAGGCTGAGGAAATATTTTAGACGAGGTGTGGTTTATTTTCACAGGAAACGAGTTCTGCTACAAAATAGGTTCAAACGGGTCTTCCTAATTGTATTTCGCTCCGCGCTGAAAATATTCTGATCTACAACACCACTTAGTAGAGTGCTAACGACAACGTGTATCAGGTGCGGATCCATGATTTCAGATTAGGGGGCGGAGGTGGGCGCAGAAGTTTTTTGGAGGGGGGGGGGGGCGTAGATTTTTATGTTTGATGACAGAAATAAATAGTGTGTTTGTAATACATGTTGAAAAAGAGCTGTGTTAAAGGCAGGTGGCTACTTAAAGCAAGGTGAAAGTAAAATTGAACGCCCCTAAGCTGAATTTTCAGGATGGAGTTGCACACAAGTGTTTAACTACAGGACCCACTTAATATGAACGTTTAATGATTTTGAATGACAAACAATACAGACCTGGATCAGAGGGTGCCTGTAGGAGCCCTCTGGTTTGGTTTATACTACAGTAAAATCCCGCTAATGCGACCACCTAAAAGAGGTACAATTCTGGGTGCTATATGCAGGTGGTAGCTTAATGCAGGACGAAAGTAATGCAGAAAGCTCCTGTCAGACCAGCAATAACAAGGACCACAATTGAAATAAGAGAAATATTTCTCTTTTTTTGTGTCATCCTTGATATTGAAGTGACTGACATGGTTCATAACACATATACCATTATTATTATTATTAATTTTTATATTGCTATAATTTTAAAATATGTATGTGTTGTTAACTATTGTCTTGTTGCTCAATGTTGAAATAAATACATCTATTTATCTGACTGATTAGTTCTGGCCACACAGGACATTTGCCTAAAAAACATCAAAAGCATTATCAGTGAGAAGCTAGAAAGTAGACTGTGGAGACAGACACCTTAACGTAGTACTTACTACTTGATAATTGTGTACAAGCCATCCCACGACCGTTGAAATTAATTAGTAGACAAGGAACAGTCTAGATGATCCTAATCTATCAAGGGACTATTGAAATTAGGAACCACTTTCGAACCTGCTTGTTCTCTAGTCACATACCTTGTATCTTAATAGTAGAGCTCGGGGAAAATGTGACTGCTCGAAAGTATACCTGGTTTGTGTCTCCTTTTGACCTTGATTGCTTAGACTTTAAGCTTTAACTCCGTGAATATTCTTATAAGGATAAGGTATAATGCTACCATGCCTATAAATTTATTTGCTGTTTGCAAATGCATTAAAAAGCGTGTGTTTGAATTAAAGGGTTAAGCTTTGCAACAAAAGGAATGTGGACTTCTCCACTCACTCTTTGTGTCTCACCGGTGAAGGAGTGAGTGGGTGAGTGAGTGAGTGAGTGAGTGAGTGAGTGAGGTGGGTTTTACGTCCGACGAACAGTATTTCAGTTATTTGCAGACGGCACCCTTTTGAGACAAGTTATAGTGCTGCCTCACTGGAATGCCCCTGCCTCAGGCACATGGCAGTGACATCCCACCCAGTCACATTATCCCTACAACGGGACGACCAGTCCTAGAACAACCCTTTTAATTAATGTCGAGCGTAGACAAGGGAGCTACTAGTACCAACGTTTAACGACTTTTGGTCTGTCGCGGCCGGGGATCGAACCCATGACCTTCCGTACCGGTGAACGAAACATCACAGTAAAACTTCGATACTTCTAAATATTAGTATAGAACAATTTAGACCATTGCAGACAGGTGGCTGTTTAATGCAGGGTGGACGTCATGCAGAAAGCTACAAGATGAGTTTTTGCATGACTTTCACACTGCATTAAGCTACAACCTGTCTTAAAGATCAATATTGATATACGTATTTGAGTGTTCGATATTTCTAGTTTTTGCATCGCATGCACTAGGATTCCTGAGAATTGGAATGGCCGACGAAAAGCATTGTCATCGGTGAACATAGTATACAGCAAAACCTGTATACAGTAAAACCCATCTAGGTGGCTGCTTTATGCGGGTTGAAAGTCATGCAGAAAGCTCCTAGAGGAGCTTTCTGCATGACTTTCATCCTGAATTAAGCTGTCAGATAGTGGCAGATGAACAGCAAAAGTTTTGACCTTGATGAAAAACTGTATAGTCAGATCTATATAATTTCAAAAGCAAACAGAGCAGACCCTGATTCATGATTACCTTTGTAAACAACACGGATCCTGATGAGACGCCGAGTTACTCGGCATCTCATCTTGATTCAAGATGTTTTCTGATGCGAGTCAGGTCGCGCTGAGCATGACAGGGTTAATAATTGTGTTCGAATAAATTCTAGATTATTTCAAGGTTGCTTAGATATTGTACACATCAGATATGGTACTAACTGTTTACAATCATATGTTATGCACATGGTTCGATGTATTATTTGACGAATGCTGCACTTGGGCGCTGTTTGCGAAGATGAACTATTTTCACCGTTAATATGTTTTGGGACGAACTGGCTGCGTTAACCTATAAACTGCCCAGCAAACTTGTGTTGTTAGTAAATGTCATCGACTTCAGTTGTCACAGCTGATTTATCTTTCATTTCTTTTCATAACACACACTCAGGTCATCAGACTGTTTGAATCCTGATAAGACGCCGTTTTGCGAGGCGTTTCATCTGGATCCAAACTGGTTCTTATGTAATCACTCATCCGCCGGCAACCAGGCTAAGGTTAAAGTTTCCTCTAGAGTAGCGGAAAGTACCCGTACAATATTTAACCCTTTCGGCGCCAAATTTCTAAATGTCGTCTGCAATCCATTCAGTAAAATAAGGAAATTAGATAAATACATGCATATTTCAAAGGAATAAAGCACATATATAGAAATAGAGATTGAGACAAATAGTGAAGTCCCTGATCAGACGCCGCCTTGAAAAGGCGGCGTCTGATCTGGGACTGCACTATTTGTCGTGGTGCATTTATGCGACTGCGGCGGTGAAAGGGTTGAACAGTCTGCGAGCTGTTGATACTTCAAAAGATACAATCTTCACATCTTTTATTGACGACAACGTTGCGGTAACACTTTTTAAGATGCCCTACGTTTTTCACACTTAGTGGAATTAAATACAAAGATTTAGACGTTCAGACAAATTGACTGGTAGAATATCAAACTAGAATACTGTAGAACCTCTCCTAAGCGGCAATCACTTATTGACCATAGGAGGTAGCAGGTAGTTGCTGAATGCATGTCAAAAGTAATACAGAAAGCTCCCATAGGGAGCTTTCTGCATTACTTTTGAGCTGCATTAAGCTACCACCTGCCTTGCCAATAATTAGACCTCTGTTGGCGGATGTTTAAGACAGGTTCTATCGTATTTGTTGGTCAACCAAATGAAACGTATGAAACGTCATACAAATATATCTATTTATTCGAAAATATTCAGGAGTTTCACCTGCAGCTGTATATCTATCGGGGATGTGAAACATTACTTGCATTAATTCCGTTATTGTATGTATGATCAGATTAACACATTCCTTCATACATGTATAAACGCTTTTTCACGCATTTGCAAACAGAGTAGATCCGGACCAGACGGCTCCTGTAGGAGTCGTCTGATCAGGGTCTGCTCTGTTTATTTATGAAACTATAATAGACCTGTCTTTACATTTTCTACCAATACCAAAACATCATGTGTGCAGAAACCGTTATTAAAAAAGCTAATAAATAGTCGTGATGGCATTATTTATTTCTTGGGCTAAACGTCTTTGAAAAATGAATTGAATTCCTCCCTATTACGGTACAAGTCCAGTGATAGTGAATGACACTTTCACACGTAATGCTTTATTATACCTGATATTGTTTTGAGGATACTATTACATTCTATATTTAGAAAGTATAACATTCCTACACAGTTTAAATCTCTTGAAATTCGTAAAATTAAATCTTTAAAAACTCGACCTCGCTTAGATATTTTTGACCGAGACAAAATTACAGGCAAACAACCATTGCAGTAGAACCTTTCTATTGAACATAGGAGTCTTAAAAAGCAGGTGACTGCTTCATGCAGGGCAAAAGTAATGTAGAAAGTTCCTATAGGAGCTTTCTGCGTTACTTTTTACCTGCATTAAGCTACAACCTGCCTTACAGACCCATAATTAAACCTCTTTTTGATTACTGTTTAACGCAGGTTTATCCTGTACATACATTATAAATCTTAAATTGCATAATATAATTTGTTGCAATAATAATGTTTTAGCATGCTTAATTATTTCGTGAGTGTAATTCACTAATGATGTTCACAATTAAGTAGATCTCCCTATCTCTTTCACCGCCGACGTCGCCGGAAAGCGACCCACAGGGGCTTGTAGCAACTGACGATTCTGTGGTTATCTTTGCAAATAGTTTGGAATCCAGACGAGACACCAAGTATACATGTATCAGCGTCTCGTCAGTGTTCAAACTGTTTGACACCTTTACGTGTAAGAGAAGACATGAACAGAAAAATCCACTCTGAAACTTACAGGAGACGACATTGTTTGCAGACAGACGGCTTATCTTGGTTTTATTACAACACTAGAACTTGTCTTAATTGGCCATTTATTTATTGAACATAGAAGTCTTAAAATGCAGGTGGTTGATTAATGCAGGTTAAACGTAATGCAAAAAGCTCCTATAGGAGCTTTCTGCATTACGTTTGATCTGCATTAAGCTATCACCTGTCTTATACATGTATGCACATACTTAAACCTAGTTTTGATGGCCGCTTAAGACAGGTTCTACTGTACAAATATTTTTTCAGGTAGGTTTGAATAATATATTTTAAGACATCTCTTCTTAACCTTTTCCCTCATATAAACACATTTTCACGCGTTTGCAAACAGAGTAGACCGAGATCAGACGGCTTCTGTTTGCTTATGTAATTATATAGATCTGATTCTACATTCTCTGCCACAGTCAAATATTTCTTTGTTAACAATGCTTTAAAATAGCCTGGCTCATTAATATTCATGACGTCATTATTTCTTTCACGACTACTAAACAGGGAAAGGGTTGATATGAACGCATCGCTTCAGGTTGTTTAGTACTTCAGTATTTTCAGAATGAGGTACAGTCGTTGTTGAAAGGAAGTAATGTTTCTAAGCATTAGTGCCTCTGCAGGACGCTTGCTCGCATAAGGGGCATGAGTAGTGTTGCACATTTTAATAACTGCCCATGGACAGACTCAATAAAACGGAGTCTGCAATTGTCTCTTTTAAACCTTCTCTTGCTGAATTTTAAAATACATTTCTTCTTCTTTACCCATGCCCTGTGGTATAATTAATAATGTATAATTACATATATCTTCACTGTCTATAATTATTTCTCTGTGCAATCACTGATGCGGAGTCCAATTTGTAAATAGTGCAGACCCTGATGAGACAGCCCCTGCAAGAGCTGTCTCATCTGGGTCTTCTTTACAGGTAGGTATATTGACGTGAACAGCAAGCGAAGGGTTAACATTGTTGCCTTTGCTTTCGAAGGACCTCCTACTTTCAGAACTTTTGTAAACAGCAGACGGGGTACCTGGAGACACCATCCGTATCAGAGTACATGCGATGTGTGCATTAACCCATTACCTCATAGGCTATGTTTAGATACAACCTCTTTGAATAAATCTATTGAAAAGGAGCATTAACTGCAGAAAAAATGAAGTTTTTAGAATTTTGTAGTTTGAAACTATTGTGATAAATAGAGCATTTGCTCCTATAGGAGCAAATGCTCTATTCATCACAATGGTTTCACAAATTTACTTTTACAGAGTCGTCAAAAGTCGTCAATATGAGGGAATGGGTTAAAGTATTTTCAAGAACAACTCCTTTATTTCTCTACCAAACCCTATATTGTGATCACTCGTTAAAACCATCTTGAACCTTGAAGAGACGATTCTAAAGAGTGGTAAGTTAACAACATAGGGTTTGGTGGGGAAATAACGATTTAAGTATTTGAGTACGCGCATTTATCTTTTGCTCTGGTAGACACGTTTCTTCTAACATCAGTTGTTTTACAAATTCTTGTTTGTTAATTCTTGCTTAACTCATTCCCTCCTAGACTATGTTTTAGCCCCAACCTCTTTGAAAAAATCTGCCGAAAAGGAGCATTAACTAGAGAAAAGGGGAAATTTAGAATTGTGTAGTTTTGAAACCATTGTGATAAATAGAGCATTTGCTCCTATAGGAGCAAATGCTCTATTTATCACAATGGTTTCAACAAGTAACGTTTGCAGAGGCGTCAAAAGGCTTCTGTATGAGAGAATGGGTTAACTCTTTCATCGCCGAAGTCGAAGGAAAGCGACTCAAATGCTTGCTGCATTGGGCTCATCTGTGATTACCCCTACAGTTTGGATTCAGATGAGACGCCAAATGTTTCCAAGTAGGTTTGGATATATTTTAAGGCATTTCTTGTTAATATTTCAATACATTTTTATAAGTTTATCTCTCAAAAGATCCGTGGATCCTAAAATTCGACCCGA
Source organism: Azorinus chamasolen (assembly GCA_963576725.1). Taxonomy (NCBI): domain Eukaryota; kingdom Metazoa; phylum Mollusca; class Bivalvia; order Cardiida; family Solecurtidae; genus Azorinus; species Azorinus chamasolen. The sequence goes on from OY755238.1 coordinate 19,890,701, forward strand.
GGTGGATGGCTCTAATATGTATTACCTTTTATTTTTAATAGATTTATCTGTTAGTATTTAAACGATTTCAATGAAACACATGTACCAGCAAAAGTACTAACACACAGTAGTAAAATAAATATTCATATGTTTAGAACATCGCTCGATAGTTCGTAGTTAAGCATAGTGTTTTGTATATATGTTTTGTGCACTTTTTAACCCTGTTCTCCATAGATACGCCTTTAAATACCTTTGCAAACAGAATAGATCCAGATCAGACGGTTCTTGTAAGACTCGTCTGGTCAGATTCTTCTTTGTAAGGAAGTATAAAGATCTGATTATACAATTTTACCAGCAGGGCAAACACTTTTGTTGTTCATATGGCAGTATAGTAAAACCTATATATAACGGCCACTAAATTACATAAAATATTTAGTGTTAAAGGCAGGCGACTGCTTAAAGCAAGGTGAAAGTAAAACAGAGCGCTTCTATAGGAGCGTTCTGTTTTACTTTCACCTTGCTTTAAGCAGCCACCTGCCCTAAATACCAACTAATTTAAACACAATTAAATGACCGTTATGGAGAGGTTTTATTGTATACATATTACGCTGATTACTATATTGATGGTGCCATTATATCTAATATGAACAATCATTAGCTCGAACCCAAAAGTGCAGTAAAATTCCTCTGAACCGAAATTCTAGTAGGGGAGAATTTAGTATACTTTTAGACAGGTGGCTGCTTAATGCAGGATGAAAGTAATGCAGAAAGCTCCTAGACTGATATTGATACTAAATTTAACGTCCGGTTTAGAGGGGGTTTACTGTACTCTGCTTACGGAATAATTTAGATGTGGTTCCACAGTTTCTGCCATGAACAAACATACTGTGTTAACCCATTCCCTCATATTGACGCCTTTTGACGCCTCTGCAAAAGTCACCTGTTGAAACCATTGTGATAAATAGAACATTTGCTCCTATTGGAGCAAATGCTCTATTTATCACAATGGTTTCAATACTACACAATTCTAAAAAAAATCCTTTTCTCTAGTTAATGCTCCTTTTCGGTAGATTTATTTAAGGAAGTTGGATCTAAAATAGCCTATGAGGGAATGGGTTAATATACGATTACAAAAGGTCAGCTGATAAGTATTCACGATGCCATTCATTCAAACATAAATACTTATGAAGTAAAGGGTTAATGATTGAATAAGTTCTTTTCGATACAAAGCCTGCAAACTGACCAATATTTTTCCAGCACCTGTCACTCCAAACTGACCATCATCTGCCCAGTACCTGTCAATGTATATTCACACCAACAGAGCGATAAATCCATTACATCTATATGATAGGCGTTAAACGGTGTTGATTATTGTCATCATTAACGCACTAGACATAGCAATCACAAAGACAAAATAGCCGCTTTGCTGGGCAGTTGAAGTATTTGCGGTGATGTACATTGGTGCTTTTTATTTATGGAGTAAACGTAGCAAGGACGGGGCCATTGAACAGTTTACTGTTTGAGTTTAAATAATAAACTTTGACTGACAGTTGTGATTTCAAGAAATATATCCAAAGTGCTGAACACAAAATGTTATCAAATGTTATCATGCATAGCATGGATGGGGTAAGCTTAACTCTTTCCCTGTTCTATTATTTATTCAAAATGTCAATACCTACCGTATATTCATGGACAAACAAGTTATAATTAAATATGGAAGTTGGAATAGTGCAGCCAGTTCAGAAACTAAAGAAACCAATCTATCAAATTTCATTAGCAAACAGAACAGACCCTTATCAGACGACTCCTATAGGTGCCGTCTGATCTGGGCATACTCTGTTTGCAAATGTGCGAAAACGCTCTTTTGTTAGTAGATTATTTTAAACCATTATCTGTGGTTCTGCTACTTAGGTCTTTAATCTTTGGTGGAAGTCTTTAAGTGCAATAATAGCAGAATTATAAATTTTCAAGAGAGCAACTCTTCTATTGCATTGACTTGAAGCCTATGAACAAAAGTCCAAATGTGTTCTTTAGCCGTCTATAATATATTCGATGAAACGATTAGTTTGCTGTTCACGTGGCCTGACGACCCTTCATTTTGTGCTTTCTTGGTGCTTAACCCTTTCCTCCAAGAATATTCATGTAAGAAATAACGACATCATGAATATTAATTAGATTATTTATTATAACGGTAAATCAACACGAGTAAGTTTGGCCAAGGCGTGAACTATTAAATCAGACCTTTATTACTTCATAAACAAACAGAGCAGACCCTGATCAGACGGCTCCTACAGGAGCCGTCTGATCTGGGTTTACTCTAATTTCAAAGGCATATAAAATCGCATACATGGAGTAAAAGGTTAAAGGTAAAGACAATGGAGATATCGTCCATGTCTTTGAAACAAAGAAATCTATTGTAAGACGACTACCAGTCGAATCTACTACATCAACGGTGTTCGTGCTATACCCGGATTCGAATTAATCCAGCAAGTTTACAAGAAACCTGTGATTGATGTGCTAATACCCACAATGCCTTTATACAATCAAGTAACATCTTCTGGTAAGAAGCTGTATAAAGCAAGGTCACGACCAGTCCTCACGCAAAACCTGCCATGTTTAACTCTCAACAGAAACAGGGATTCCCTGGCCTGATATAAGTAACTGGGAGGGTTCATGAATGATTCAGAGACAACAAATTGATGGACACTCTACCACTCCCCCGGATACAGCAGCACATGTCTTAAGCGGCACTCAAAAAGAAGTCAAATCATAGGTTTGTAAGACAGGTGGTAGCTTAATGCAGGTCAAATGTAATACAGAAAGCTTCTATGGGGACTCTCTGCTTTACCTTTGCCCTGCATTAAGCATTTATATTGTCATAAATATCTTTTGATAATAATATTATATAGAGCTACAGATACCGGAGCGTACCCAAATACTAAATAAGTCATTTCTCCACACAACCCATACGGTGACCACCACTCTTCAGAATCGTCTCTTCGAGACGATTTTAAAGAGTGGTCACATTGTAGGGTTTGTTGAAAAACGTTTAATTTTACACATCTAATCTGGAGCTCTGAACATACATTTATTATTGTTTTACATTATTTGTGTCTCGGCCATAAGTGCATGCTCGGGAACATCCAGCGGGAATCTTGCAGCTAGATATATTGAGAAGAGCTAGTTTCGAGACAATTTTCCCTTCCTTTGTGGCCGAAACAAAACATAAAGAGGGTTTGGTGGATAAATAAATGAGATATTGTTGAAAATGTTAAAATTTACGCATCTTATTTGGACCTCTGGATATACATGTACATATTGTTTGACACAATGTTTTGGCTCGGCCATATATGAAAACTCGGGAACATCCAGCGGGAATGTCGCAGGTATTTTCACGACAGTATTTATGGCAAAAACAAAAATTCAAGTGTAAGACATTGATATGTAAATAATTATAGTGTCTTACAATTTATAATCAAAATTAAAGTCGTAACGATAATTCTGAATATTCAAATGGAATTGCCCAACCCTATTTAATGCCAAATTCCACTCAGTATTGAACGGCATAGAGTGCAGACTCTGACCAGGATGACAACTTTCTCCATTTCCTTATTCAATTGGTTACATATCTCAGCATATATAATGAATCTTATAGGCAAAAAATAAAAGCAAGTATAACATAGGCATAACGCTGTTGGAATACATTCTGTCTGTTTATAGCTTTTACATCGTATATCCTTTTAAAAACTTTATATACAATCAACTTGATCATCCATATAGCTGTCATTTATGGAGGCCGGTGACCCTCGTACGAGGTATAACCTATTATTCCATAAATACGCCTTTCTACGCCTTTATAAAAAAGTAGATCCAGTTCAGACGGCCCCTGTAGGAGCCGTCTGAATAGGGTCTGCTCTGTTTGCTTATGATGAAATAAAGACACAGTCAAATGCAGTAAAACCTATATATAACGGCCACTAAATTACATAGGGTATTTTGTGTTAAAGGCAGGTGGCCGCTTAAGGGGGAGGGGCGCAGAAGTTTTTTTGGAGGGGCGGGAGGGCGTAGATTTTTATGTTTGATGACATAAATAAATAGTGTGTTTGTAATACATGTTGAAAAAGAGCTGTGTTAAAGGCAGGTGGCGGCTTAAAGCAAGGTGAAAGTAAAACAGAATGCTCCTATAGGAGCGTTCTGTTTTACTTTCACCTTGCTTTAAGCAGCCACCTGCCCTAAATACCAACTAATTAACACAATTTAGTGATCGTTATAGAGAGGTTTTACTGTATATTATTCTACCGTTTCTGTCTTGGTAAAATAATCCTGCGTCTATGTGACATTTTAACAATTCATCTAATTAATATTCAATAAATCATTATTTCTTACATAATATTCATGGAATAAAGCGTTTAACAGTGTACGGTATTGGACAGAAAAGGGACAAGTTTTAGCTAACTCTACCAAACACAGTAGCACATATTAATCCAAAATGTTTAATATTGTTATGCATGCACACGTGGTTGAAAATAGCGTTTTATGTGTGCATTTTCTAATGATACAAGCGTCCCGAAAATCTCAACAATTATAGATAAAGATCTGTTTCGCAGTCTCTTAATTTCAAATGCACTTCATGTGGTTTAGAGTAATAATCAATAGGCGTTTGTGGGAATACGAGTTTAAGGTAAGAGTTGTCTCTGGAGTGGCTGGAACTGCCTAAATGCTCGTGTTATGTTTAAACAGTCTGCACTATGTCAATAACTAAACCGATTTAATCTGTTCATCTTCAATTGACGAATCCTTAATGCTGAAGGTTATGCTGTTTGAATAAATGAACTAAAATGATTTTAATGGACTATTTGGGTTTTTTAAACTATGGAAATCTGACGGGAATTGAAAAATATCTCTTTGTTGTCACAATATGTACACTCTACAGTGTTAAACATATTCGAACCAATTCCTTTGACATTTGGCTGATTGGAAACGCTAGTAAAATAAGAACTTATATGATAACCTCAGCGTTATTAACCGATTACATAATGGTTTGGCGGCACAATGTCCTCCCAAAGGTCGTAATAAAACTTTCAATCATTTTTACTAATTTCAGGAGATTGAATCCGGGAATGATTGATATATTTTGTAAATACACCGGTAGAACGTAACTATATCGTCAAAGTAAGAACTGCTTGGCAACCAAGAATAATATACTGTTTAAATATCTAATGAAATAGTAAGTTATCTTAAGGAAAGTAATATTATAATTAAATAGCTATTTGAAATAGTTTATTACAAAACATATAACGTTGTCGTTCCTTGTCACTAGACACATGGGAGGACTTGTTCAATACTTGCAAGGAATGTTAAAACTTATCAAATATAATCTTGATGAAGACGAAGCTGAAAAACAAAAGAAATAATAGTTCATATCCCCAACTAATAAACACTTTTGCATACATATATACATGTAATGCTTATTATAAAGAGAGACCGTCTTTCTACCTTTCCCGGTTGTGTGTGCATACAGAGACAGTCACTCTTGTTTTAAGTGACATGTGAGCTTTCTGTAATACTTTTTTCTTGCTTTAAAGCCTTAGCCCTTTGCTCCGTAAATACGCCATCCTACGCTTTTGCAAACATACAAACCCAACTCAGACGGTTCCTTATGAGCAGGGTCTGGGTCCATGCTTATAAAGCTTTTAGTTGAGTCTGAGAACGTTCTCAAGCATTTGATTGGTCAGATTTGAGCCTTTGGCTCAAATCTGACCAATCAAAAGCTTGCGAACTCAAATCTGACCAATCAAAAGCCTGAGATCGAAACTCAGACTCAACTAAAAGCTTTATAAGCATGGACACTGATCTGTTTGTATATAGAACAATATACAAATATACATACTTTGGCAAAACAGCCATGTGTTAATATGCATTTTAAAAAATATTCTAATATTCCTGATATCATAATTTCTTTCATGAATATTCATGGAGTAAAGGATTAAAGATCAACCTAAAAGTATGTTCCTTCAATGCCACTTCAAACAAGTTCGATTTTATTCTCGACAACTCTTTATTTGATAGAACACACAATGTTACACATTCGCATACCGGTATGGAGTAGACCCAGAATATTTACGGAGTAAAGGGCTGTGAACTTTCTGTATTACTTTTGTCCGTGCTTCTTTAACCCTTTCGGCGCCAAATTTCTAATTGTCGTCTGCAATCTAAGTTTGTTAAATCATTCAGTAAAATAAGGAAATGAGATAAATAAATGCAAATTTCAAAGGAATAAAGCACATATATATAGAACTAGAGATTGAGACAAATAGTGAAGTCCCTGATCAGACGCCGCCTTGAAAAGGCGGCGTCTGATCTGGGACTGCACTATTTGTCGTGGTGGATTTACTCGACTGTGGCGGTGAAAGGGTTAAGCTACAACCTGCTGTTGTCTCATTGTCACATCAAACAATCTCAATCTTATTCTCGAAAAATCTTAACTTGATAGAAGCAAATATTTACACATCCTGTAGGAGCTGTCTGATAAAGTTCGGCTCTGTTTCTATCATGGCCCAAAACTGTCTGACAGTGTGTTCCTTTACAAAGCTTTCTACTTAGTATTCATAAAGTCAGTATTTCTTGCATTAATATGCATTAGGTAAATGTTTTAAAGTTTTAACAACAATGTGTTTTCCGTAAGAGATATACATATTGTATCGATTGAAGTGTTGGCATATCACAGACTGCATACACATCGCACATGCACCGGGTCAGGTTCTGCAACAACGGAGAAAACTAGCGCACCTTGTTCCTTTCCAATATTTATTAAAGGCGAACACATTAATGTTTCATCTATAGCATACAGCGCAACAGCGCAAACGTTTATTAATTATCCAATTTATTTGTTATTTTAATAAAAGTTGCACAGGACCGTCCTCATATCAAATTATTGTGAAAATCCAATAGCATCCCTAATGCGGACAATACGCAAGTGACATTGAAATAATCTAGAATTTGTGCGAACAAAAGTACCATTTATAATCTAACAAACGAAATGGCAGAAACAACAAGTTGAATATGGCGTACTTCCAGTGTATGCACGTCAGTGATTGATGTGCAAATGCTCCTCAATAATCATAAATACACTTGGATGTCTCATTACACAAAATATTCTGGCCAGAACAGTCTGTTCCAAGCAGGGTCACAAACTGTCATCACACAATCTATCTTTCGACAGAAACAGGGATTCATGGGAAACTCATAAACAGCAAAAAAACCTTCTTACGTGTACCTATGTATAGGAGAGTTTTGCAAATCGATGTACAATGTGTCCGTATATCTGTTTCATTTAAAGACTTGAAAAGATTTAGTGTAAGTGCCTCCGTCCTGCGTTTTGACATACGCTAGGTGGTTTCAATATACAATGCCAAATTTCTAATCGTCGTCTGCAATCCAATTTTGTTAAATATTTCGGTAAAATAAGGAAATAAAATAAATAAATTCAAACTTCAAAGGAATAAAGCACATATATAGAAATAGAGTTTGTGACAAATAGTGAAGTCCCTGATCAGATGTCGCCTTGAAAATGCAGCGTCTGATCTGGGACTGCACTATCTGTCGTGGTGCATTTATGCGACATCGGCGGTGAAAGGGTTAAACATTCAAGTTCGAAAGGAGATACAATCCAGATTACGTTTCCGAGTAGTTACAAGGTGTGCGACTAGAGAACAAGCAGCTTCGAAAGTGGGTCCTAATTTGAGTAGTCCCTTAATAGATTAGGATAATCTAGACTCTTCCTTAATCTGTCCTTGTCTACTAATTAGTTATAGAGGTCGTTAGATGGCTTGCATGAAATAATCACGTAACTGTATTACTGTAAGGTGTCTTTCTCCACCATCTACTTACTACCTTCTCGAAAATGCTGGGTTGAATTCTCAATGGGAATGTTATCTTCTTTAGAAACCATTTCCCTCAGGCACGAACAAAAAGACCAGGTTAGGAGTGTTTAACCCATTCCCTCATATTGACGACTTTTAACGACTCTGTAGAAGTCACTTTCTGAAACCATTGTGATAAATAGAGTAGTTGCTCCTATAGGAGCAAATGCTCTATTTATCACAATGGTTTCAAACTACAAAATTGTAAAACGTTTCCTTTTCGGTAGATTTATTCAAAGATGTTGTGTCTAAAATAGCCTATGAGGTAATAGGTTAATCTGTTTATGTTTAATGTCAAAGGAATACATGCAAAAAGTGTATACCCAGACCAAAGTGTATCTGGTGGAGCCCTCTGACCTGGGTCAGCAGTGCTAGCTTCACAAATTGTTTTCTATAGGCAGGGACGCATCTAGCGATACGCATTTACCTGGGTGCATAACATTAATCTGAAAGATGGGCACATTATAATGACCCTAATGGAACAAAACTCGTAGCATAAGGGGGTGGGGTAGATATATGTAAGCTTTAATACGTTCTCTCATATTGACGTCTTTTGAAGCATCTATAAAAGTCACCTTTTGCAATCATTTTGATAAATAGAGAATTTACTCCTTTAGGAAACTACACAATTCTATTTTTAATTGGAAAGCATGATCCGGAGCCCTATAGCCAAGGCGTGTACATTACATTTAGATCGAGCTACGCTCCTGAAAGGTCATTTCGATAAAATAATTCTTACATATTTAACGAGTGCACTACACAGCTGAATTGGTTAAACCAGTTTCCAATACAGTAGAACCCTTCTAATGCGACTACTAAATGAATAACCATAGCTACCTTTATAAGCAGGTGGTTGCTTAATGCAGAGCAAAAGTAATGCAGAAAGCTCCTCTAAGCTACCACCTGCATATAGCACCCTGAATTATACCTCTTTTAGGTGGTCGCATTAGCGGGGTTTTACTGTAGTTTTATTGCAGTCACTCTTTTCTCCTCTCTGCTTATCCCCATATCTGCCTAGTCGTTGCCTACCTTTCTATGATTTTTTTTGGCTTCCGATGGAAATGTTTTCGTTCGTTGTCACGTCCGTCAAATACCTGGGTGAATGGTTTGGTCTTGAAAGCGTACATTGTATTGCTGTTGCTTTGTGGTTTACTGTACCTCTCGATAGGATACGGACGATCGATAGTGACCATTAGAGCAAAAACCGATTGTGGGTCTACACTGTTTGCAGAGGACATTAGTGACTCGTGTCCTGCAGAACTATGGTATGCAATCAGGGTCTGTACTGTTTGTCATGTTACACGTTCCTTTAGAATAATCCTTAAATATTCACCATACTTGTTTGAATTTTGGAATAGTCCATTTGAAAAGTCATCATTGTAAGGGTTAATTACACTTCAAGATTTGTAATAGATGACATTATGAACTAGGAAAATTATGACCAAAATTATGGCAACAACAGAAACTGTATAATCAGAACTACAGTAAAACCCCTCTAATGCGACCACCTAAAGGAGGTAAAATTATGGGTGGTAGAGGCAGGTGGTAGCTTATTGCAGGACAAAAGTAATGCAGAAAGCTCCTAGAGGAGCTTTCTGCATTACTTTTGTCCTGCATTAAGCAACCACCTGCTTATAACGACACCCATGTTTATTAATTAAGTTGTCGCATTAAAGTGGTTATACTGTATAGGTTTTTCATATGCAACCCGTTCGGCACCTGATCCGACGGCCGCTATACATGCAGGAGCCGACTGATCTGGATCTACTGTGTTTGCAGACTTCGTCTCTATCAAGTAAAGATTAAAGAAAGAAATCATGTTTGACAGCTTTGTTGAAAATTCTAACATTTTTTCTTAGATTACTTGTGAATTCCCTTATTTGGTGAACTGTTTACTTTCAATAGCAAGCTAGAAAGAAGAGGCAATTTTCATTAAGATTCTAAGACAGCAACGAAACGTCCGAAAGCAGACACAAACCTGTTCTACCATGAGATGTAACACTTGGCTGCTTCAAGCACCCTTCCTTTCTCAGGCATCGAGATTTAAAGCTCAGTCTTAATGTAAGTAGTCTCCTGGTGAATAGAACAAGGTGTAGGTAGACTGTCCATTACTCGCTGTCAGCTGATTGGTTCGGGAGTCTGGAGTGAAAGCTGTAGAGTACAGTAAAACATGCCTTAACCCATTACCTCATAGGCTATTTTTAGATCAAACCTCTTTGAATAAATCTACCGAAAAGGAGCACGAACTAGAGAAAAGGAACATTTTAGATTTATGTAATTTGAAACCATTGTGATAAATAGAGCATTTGCTCCTGTAGGAGCAAATGCTCTATTTATCACAATGGTTTCAACAGGTGATTTTTACAGAGGCGTAGAAAGGCGTATTTATGAAGGAAAGGGTTAAATTGCCATAAAAAATCAATTATTAGTCTGTAAGGCAGTTTGTAGCTGAATGAAGCTAAAACGTAATGAAGAAAGCTGCTTCAGGAGTGTTCTGTATTACTTTTGCCCTGCATTTAGCAACCAACTCCTTTTAATACACATTTGTTCAATAAGTGAATAGCTGCTTAAGTCACGCTCTACTGTACAGCCAAAGCCGCGTCTGTAATGAAAATCTCAAAGCAAAGTTATCGTTTAACCCATTCCCTCATAGTGACGACTTTTCACGTCTCTGTAGAAGTCACTTTGTGAAACCATTGTGATATTTTATCACAATGGTTTCAAACTACAAAATTCTAAAACATTCCTCTTCTCTAGTTAATGCTCCTTTTCGGTAGATTTATTCAAAGAGGTTGTATCTAACAATAGCCTATGAGAGAATGAGTTAAATTTACCAAATGGCTTAATATAAAAATATTAACTTTATGAATAATAACTAGCTGAAGTTTTATTACAGTACATGCATATCAAACAGGTAATTATGCATGTATATAAAACAGGTAATTTCTGGGAATTACAAAAACTGTAGAATAATATTTACTTTCATTTCCAAGCAAACAGATCCGGCCTCGATCGGACAGCTCTGATCTGTCTGATCTGGGTCTTGTCTGTTTGCAAATGCGTACGTTGCGCTTCTGTAGTGTAAATAGGTTAAATTATGTTACTTTCAAATTGTGGTTAGCACTTTGTGTACCAGTGTCAATAGCATAATTATATAGAAAAGAATATTTGCTGAACAAATTTCAATTCCAACTCTTTGAATAAATCTACCGATACGGAGCATTAACTAGAGAAAGGGAAATATTTAGAATTTTGTAGTTTGAAACCATTGTGATAAATAGAGCATTTGCCCCTATATGAGCAAATGCTCTATTTATCACAATGGTTTCACAAAGTGACTTTTACAGCGTCGTCAAAAGTCGTCAATATAAGGGAATATGTTAACAGTCATCGTTTGCTCTGAAAACAAGTCACGCCTTAATCTTTTCCCCGTTCTATGTTCATTCCAAATTTCAGTACCTGCTGGATATTCATGGACAGAATAGTTATAATGAAATATTGAAGCTGGAACATTGTAGCCATTTTAGAAAGTAAAGAAACAGATATAACAAATTCCATTTGCAAACAGAGCAAACCCTGTTCTGACGGTTCCTACAGGAGCCGTCTGATTTGTGTTTACTCTGTTTGCAAATGCGTGAAAACACGTTTATATTAAAGAAAGGGTTAACTAAAATACCAACAGTTTGTAAACATATATATTGCCATAGTTACCTTAAATCAACGCATCAAAGACCAATGATCTCTTCTTGGGCTATAAAGAACACTGAAGGTGTTTCACATTTCTTTGGCTTACATGAATCAGTTGTTAGACAGCCACTAGTGGAAACTGTTTCATCACAGAACTGCGTGCATTGCCAAGTTCGTCCTCACGATACAAGTCTACAAGACACCTGTGATTGATGCACTAATACCCACAATGCCTCTTTCTTATCAAGTAACATCTTCCGGTCAGATAAGAACCAGCACAAGTCTGTTCTAAGCAAGGTCACGACCAGTCCTCACGCAAAACCTGTCATGTTTAACTCTCAACAGACACAGGGATTCGCTGGTCTGACATGCGTAACTGGGGGGGGGATTCATGAATGATTCAATGGTAACAAAGTAATGGACACTCTTACACACGAGTTCAACTCCCGGGACATAGATGTGTACAACTGTAGGCTGCCAGGTATACTGGACGTTCAAATTAGTATTACGTTTGGTCTGTAAGACAGGTGGCAGCTTAATGCAGGGTGAAAGTAATACAGAAAGCTCCTAGAGGAGTAAATACATACTACTACGAATTCATAATTTATTAACATACCCGGTAGTAAAACAAGCTGAAGCTAAATGAATGTATTTACGTAGTAAAGCAAAATAAAACACCATATATCCCGGTATTAAACAGACTCTCTCTCTCTCTCCCTCTTTCTTTCTCTCTCTATCCATCGCTCTCTCATGGAGAGAAACCACCCACCATCCGCCTCTCTCCCATCCCCTCCCCACATCTCTCTCTTACTTTCCCAACACATGCCTCTTTCCCTTCTCATCTCTCTCACACTCCCTCCCTCTTCACTCCCATCTCTATCTCTCAACTCTCTCTAACTCCCTCACACTCTCTCCAAGAAGAAGAGAAACAAGAATCTATAAATCTATAAAAAAGGAATATAGAAGACAAGAAAAAAAGGCCAGGCAAAAGATCATTTAACTCAGAATCCGACGACCATATATCGGACTTTTGTAAATAGTGCAGGAATGGTATGGGGATGTCAGAATCCGACGACCTTATGTTGGACTTCTGTTGCAAAAGGGACACCAGTTTGAACAAAGGCGTCTGGATTGACAGTATGCCATTTGAAATTTCGCATACCACAGGTACTTTATATACAAACATAATTTTACTATCGGCAGTTAAAGGTGTGAAAACTGCAGGTTAAAGATAGTTAAAGCCATTCACGTCTGTACAAGCAAAGCAGACCCAAATCAGTCGGTCCCTCGAAATGAAATGATATACATGTAGATATAATTCTAAGATTTCTGTGATGCCAAAAGGAATATGTTCATATACCATCACAATTATGATAGCATATATTCATGTGATATTCCTTATATTATTACTCATGAGAGTATGGGTCAAACGTTGATCATACGTGTAGACTTCAGGGGACGCTCAAAAGTCCCTTGATCAAAAGCCCCTTGGCTCCAAAATGACCAGGCGATCAAAGTCCCCTCGATGGAAAATGCAAGGTCATCAAAAGCCCCCTGATAGAAAATGAAAGGTGAACAAAAGCCCCCTGATAGAAAATGAAAGGTGAACAAAAGCCCCCCTGATAGAAAATACAGGATGACCAAAGGCCGCCTGATGGAAAAATTCCCTCAAAGGTATTATAGCACAGCAGAGCTTTCATGTCTGTGGCACCAGTCTAACTTTTAACAATACGACTACTACAATCAGACTCTAGTTGGGTGTGAGTCTGAGGCTAGACTCGATTCAAAAAATTTTATTACCTCGAGACCTGATGAGTTTATTGGTGTTTCATCAGAATTAAAACTGTAGGGAAAGGTAATAATTAATATCGCAATTAAATTTAAGAGCATTTGCCTAAGAAATGTCCTCTGCTTAAAGTAATGTCTGCTCAATATCTGAAAACTGCGCTATATTTGCACAAATACAGTTCAATTGACAAACGGTTAATAAAATGACAAACGTTTTAGATACTGATCAGAATCAAACTCTTTGGAGCTGCAACAACATACTACAGATAAAGCACATTATCTTATTTCTATTCCATTTACATGTACTACTTAAATACTCATATTTACACCTTTGCAAACAGTGTAGACGCAGATCAGCTCCCAAAGGAGATGTCTGATCTGGGTCTGCGCTGTTTGCAAATAAGACATGTATAATCAGATTCCATACTGTTCAGAATGACAAGCAAACATTACCTGACAAATACTTTTGTAATTCATTAATATTCATAGTAGATGGAGTTTAATATGAATATGCAAGAAGTAAAGGGTTAATCCTTTGAACACCGAACTGCACCACTCACATCCTGCATAAATTGAAGCTGTAACAAACAATCATATAAACATTAATTTGTCCTTTTCTGTACAAAATCATATATTGTTACCCACTTAATAACTGAAACCTTTTTACATTTTCTATCAGGGGGCTTTTGATCATCCTGCATTTTCTATCAGGGAGCTTTTGATCACCTTGCATTTTTCATCAAGGGGCTTTTGATCACCTGGTTATTTTGGAGCCAACGGGGCTTTTGATCAAGGGGCTTTTGATATACATGTACACTCGTAGGACACAGAGGACTCCTCCAGAATCTGGGTCCATGCTTATAAAGCTTTTAGTTGAGCCTGAGATCGTTCTCAAGCCTTTGACCAATCAAAAGCTTGAGAACTCAAATCTGACCAATCAAAAGCCTGAGAACGAAACTCAGACTCAACTAAAAGCTTTATAAGCATAGACCCTGGATAGGCACTGATCTTCTGAAAATTAAATGTTCATATTTTGCAGTAGCAAACAATACTGCCATAATAACATTATACTTTAACACTTGGCTCTATGAATATTCATGAAATAAAGAAAGACATCATGGATATTAATTATAGATTAAGTGTTATGTAATTTCAAGCATTATAAATATGTTGTTTGTTATGAAAATGATCTTGATATACTTCCACGCAACATTAGGTTTGAGACTTTCGGTGCACCGATTTCGTATACAAACTGGACGATATGCAAGGCAGAGCACACAACGCGAGCAGTGATATTGTCAATGGTGTGATCTTTTAGATTTAGAGGATGAGTTTCATATTATATGTATATGTCCCAGATATATTGAACTACAAAAATTATACTTAAAGAAATATTATTGGGTATGACCATCTATGTATAAGTTTATTGAATTACTAAAATCTCAAGAGAGAAAAGTATTAATAAAGTGTTCGAAATATATTAAAGAAGCTATGACTTTAAGAAACACAGCTTTTACATTCTCAATAAATCAATCTACTTGTATATTTGCTGATTATGTTCAATTATATGTTTTTGTTTATGTCTGCTATATCTAGATATCCATTGCCCTGTGCATATTCACGTGATTGTGATAAATGTATGCATTATATGTAAACAAGACGATGTACTTTTATGTAAGTCTTTAATAAAAAGTATGTTCTGTTCATAAAACGGGTCCTGATGCTCTATTTCTCTACTATATGCTTTGACAATAAATATCCTTACTTATTTTTAATACAATAATTAAATTAATTAATATGCCTACTGAGATCCGTGCATGGGTATTCAAGTAGTCTTAACTATTTAAAGCTTACAATGCTGAATATTTAAATGGACTATTCCAAAATTCAAAGAAGTTCAAGCTATAGTGAATATTTAGGGATCTTTCTAAAGAAAGGCGTGACATGACAAACAGTGCAGACCCAGATGAGAGGGTTCCTCTAGGATCCCTCTTATTTGGGTCTACACTGTTTGCAAAGGTCACTAGTGGCTCGTAGATACAATATACGGTACATTATGCACACCAAGATCTAAGCTATTTAAACAAGTCCATGTGAGTAAGGGTGCGCTTTGCTTGGTACAGTGTACGGGTTAATTTGAAATCGATTGGACTTGGCGTTTGATATTCATAAAACAATCGTCTCATTTTTATTGAATTTTTGAATTCCTGATTGCTTTGTGATGATAAATTGCTTTATAAGTGTGCATGATAATTTGATAAACATTAGATTCTATTTGATCATTTGCATTTAGATAAAATCATGCATTTTGACCCTGCAAATCGTCAGATGATGGAGTAGAGCACATCTGCAGGGCAGGACTCGAATTACGAAGTCCCGTGCCTGTAGTTTTTACGACTTTTTTCTGCAAAATGCTTGCACTAATTACCATTCGTATTCTGACACTCTTAGACAAATAGTGTAGACCCATATCAAACTGCTCCTGATGGAGCCGTTTGATATGGGTCTACACTATTTGCTACACATTCAGTCTAATATAAAATGATCAAAATAGAATCAAATTGACTTATCCAGCTTTACAAGCCAGTGGAGAGTAGAGACTATGTGTCCGGATACCTCGGGTAGTTAAGGTAACGTAGTTACAAATACTAGCAACTTAATTATATTTTTACGGTTTGTGATCGAACTCGGCTTTGGGCAACTTCGCACTAAACCACAATGGCAGCTGAATCGACATTGGATGAGAAATAAAATTTCTACGTAGTTGGGTTTGGGAAGATTATTACCGGAGCCATTTTTTTTAAAGAAGACACCGAATGCAAATATCTTAAGTAAAACTAGGCTTAGAAAAGGTTTAAATTTTAAATGATTACTATCTAATGGGTATTATTGTAATATTTGTAATCGAGACATTTTTTCAGCGATTTCGCGACCATTTTTATGATCCCGTTCGCTCACACGGCCGTCGACGAAGCTGTAATAAGTCGTTCTTCTGACGGTCGCGCTTTGAAGACTGTTATTAATTCAATTAAAACAAAGATTTAATGTCATAATCAATCCGTAATGTCGACGAAGCAACAAAGCGGTTGTCGCCATAGACGTCAGCGAAAAAATGCGATGTCTCAGTGGCATTGTGTGGTTTACTTATGCACGTGCGGTGCACGTGTTTCATGGGTTTCCGTTGAAAGGCCGCGGTGGCCGATAACAGATCTTAGTCGATTGCAAGATGTTGAAGTAACAAACACGATACTGAAAATGTTTTGTTTGTTATATTTTAAATACAGTGAAACCCATCTAAAGCTTCTACAATTCTAGGTCCTAAAGGCAGGTGGTAGCTTAATGCAGGACAAAAGTAATGCAGAAAGCTCCTTTAGGAGCTTTCTGCATTACTTTTGTCCTGCATTAAGCAACCACCTGCTCTTATAAAGCCCAATATACATTCATTAAGCGGTTGCTATATACGGTTAACTGTAGTAAATATCAGTCAGTCATGTATTCCAAACAATATAAAAACACGTCCCACAGTATTGCAATACATAGACCCCGGCACACACAGAAATCAGACAGACAAAGTGAATAAAACTTTAGATCAGGGTCTGCACATCAATATCAGTAGTATATACAGTAAAACCTCTCTATAACGGCCACGAAATTACAGTAAAACCTCTCTATAACGGCCACGGAATTACAATAAAACCTATCTATAACGGTCATGAAATTACATCAAATATTTTGTGTTAAAGGCAGGTGACTGCTTAAAACAACGTGAAAGTAAAACAGAACGCTCCTATAGGAGCGTTCTGTTTTACTTTCACCTTACTTTAAGCAGCCACATGCTCTAAATATCAACTAATTAGCACAACTTAGTGGTCGTTATAGAGAGGTTTTACTGCACCAGCATACACGTTGTTTACATTGCCTCCTCAGCGAGTAAAAATGTTCCAAAATCCAATTTGGATGAATTTATTGTAAATATGGTGGTGTATGGTTTATCTGGTTTTTTTGTTTTACTTTAATCATATTCTGTTTAGATGCTGCATATTCAGTGCGACAGCTGATCTGGGTCTGCACCGGTTGTAATGTCTTGTGGTGGCTAGATTCTTTTGTTCATTGTAAATATTTTGAGGGCCTCGTGGAAGATTGGATATTACCAAAAATTTGAATGTGTTCTCTCCTTAAATAAAGTCTTTATTATTATTATTATTATAAATAAATTATTATTATTATTATTATTATTATTATTATTATTATTATTATTATTATTATTATTATTATTATTATCATCATTAGAACTAACTTGACTACTCGATACAGCAGAATATGTCATAAGCATTCATTCATTTCTTGAACATGATCTAAAAAACCAGGCATTTGCTTAATGCAAGTCAAAAATAATGCAGAAAGCTCCTATATGAGCTTTCTGCATTATGTTCGACCTGCATTAAGCTACCACCTGTCTTAGAGACACATAATTAGACATCTTCTTTATGCCCACTTAAGACATGTTCTGCTGTATATCTGAAGTGGCATTTTGTGTGACATAACGTTGATTATGTTCATTAATATATTGCAACAAAGCCTTTATCAAGTGTGATTTTCGAACCATTAACGTCGAATATATGTCAGTCTTCTTACTTACCTTTGATAATTGGGACATCGAGGGCTGGCTACCGGTGTGCGTAAAAGTACTGTTCTACAATAAAATATGTCAACCTGCTTCCCGATGTTGTTAACTAGGTACTTTGTATACAGTAAAATCACTCTAAACCGGAATTCTAGTGGAGGATAATTTAGATACGTTTAGGCATGTGGTAGCTTAATACAGGTTGAAAGTCATGCAGAAAGCTCCTAAGCATGATTTTCAACCTGCATTAAGCTACCACCTGTCTCCAAGGTCGATATTTCTACTACATTGGACCCCCGGTTTAGAGGGTTTTTACTGTATATGCACGCAGCGGTTAACCCTTTACCTCATGAATATTAATTAAATAAATTATTGTAATATGAATATCAATTACCTGAAAATTAGTTGTAGGAAAATTACATATGAATAAGGACATTTTTTTTACTAAGGCAGAACATATCGAACTAGATCTATATAACTATATAAGCAAAGAGAGCAAATCCTGATCAGACGGTTCCAAAAGAAGATGTCTGATCTGGAGCTACTCTGCTTGCAAAGGTATCATAAAGGTGTCTAGATTAGGTAAAGGGTTAGTGCTTCATAAACATGTCTGGTCAGTCAGCTGCTGGTGTTAGAAGTTGCTAACTATCGGGTCAAACGGATAATTAAAGACAAAACAAATGGACACGTTTGTTTGCTGTTATATGCGCGATTAATTAAACAATAGTACTTTGTTCACATCATGGAATGCATGATGACCTTTCAAATGGAACAAGCTCATTTTTCAACCCAGATTTGTCCACATTATGTGTCACAGTCACGGTACTTTGCTCGTTTACGGGCCCAACTCAATCGGGAATCCTCGGCTAATTCCGCCACTGTCGAACAGAACTCAGATGCACACGTATTTTAACCATGTACTCCATAAATACGCATTTCTGTGCCTTTGCAGATAGAGTAGACCAAGATCAGAAGGTGTCTGTATAAGTCGTCTAATCAAGGTCTGCTCTGTTTCCTCATGGTATGATACGGATAGAATTATATAGTTTCTGTCTGAGCTAAAATGTCCTGTGTCCGTATGCCATAATACAAAATAATATAATCAATATCCATGGTGTCATAATTTTTCACATCAATATTCATGGAGCAAAGGGTTAATGTAGTTTGGGTGCAATTTCTGACTTATCCCATCTAGATCTAAGTCACATGTCCCCTTAATCCCCAACTCTCCTGACTAAAAGTTAATTTAACCCTCTACGTGACAGATACCCATGTTTACGCTTTGCAAACAGAGCAGATCCAGATCAGACTCCTGTAGGAGTCTGTTCAGGATCTACTCTGTTTGCTTCAGGAATGAAATAGATCTGAGTCCACAGTATCTGCCAAGGCCAAAACATCCTCTGTTTATTCCATTGTAAAAACAAGATGTGTTTGTGAAACACTATGCCCCGACCATTGACCCTGAAGGATGACCTTGACATTTGACACATGGACCAGGGAGTTGAACGCGACACATCGTCTTGTGTGCCAGGTTATTTTGAAATCTATTCACAGATAAAAAAAAAAGTCATAGAAGGGAAACGAAATTTGGGACGGACTGATAGAAGGACAGGCGGACGGAAATACGGACGGACAGACAGAAGGACGGACAATGCGATTACTATATGCCCTTTCCTCGTTGACTATTCACGTAAGAAAATTTCTAATAATGTCATCATGATTATTTATTAGCTTAGAGAGTCCCTACAATGAACGCTTATTTTAACCCTTCGCTTGCTGAATTTTAAAATCCATTTCTCCTTTGCCCATGCCTTGTTGTATAATTACATATATATTCACTGTGTACAAGTATTTCGCTGTGCAATCACTGCTGTGGAGTGCACTGGTTACACAATCAACTTGTAAATAGTGCAGACCCTGATGAGACAGCTCCTGCGGGAGCTGTCTCTTCTGGGTCTGCACTATTTACAGGTAGGTATATTGACGTGAATAGCAAGCGAAGGGTTAAATAATATCATAAAACTTGTACATTTGTTATGTTCAATCATTCTTATGAAGATTGTCAATTTGAACTTATATCGAAAAATGTCCCTGTGATATAATATAAACTATTTTCATCGGTACTTATAATGTTTCTTCTACAACAAATATTATCGGCCCTTGTCGAACAGTAACTAAACTAAAACTCGAGCCAAATAAATTGGGTCTTCGATATCAAACACATGAAAGTTGTGCCTTCTATGGCGTTTATTCGACTGGCTTTCTTGCCATATATTTATTTTCAGTATACATGTATAAATAAATGGGTTTTGTATATTTAAAGCATTTTTGAAACGCGTCGAATGTAGGGACCTCCACTTTAAGTTTTGTATTGAGATGTGTAGGCGCTACACAAAGGTGTTTGGTATTGGTAGAAACTGTACAATGTCATATACTTTTATCAGCAAACAGAGCAGACCTTGACCAGACGGCTTCTATGGGAACATTTGATATGGGTCTACACTGATTGCAAAGGTGCAAAAAACGTTCACACAAGGGAAAATGTTTAATTCCATAAACGAAAACAAATGATAGAGGTAATATAACCCTTTATTCCATATATATACGCCTTTAAAAACAGAGAAGACCCAGATCAGACGGCTACTTAAGGCGTCTGATCAGGGCCAGCTCTATTTGCTTAACCCTTTCTTTCTTCTATATTTATTCCAAATTTCAATACCTACTGAATATTCATGGGCAAAATACTTATAATGAAATATGGAAGATGGAATAGTGTCACCATTTTAGAAAGTAAAGAAATAGATATTTCAAATTCTACTGGCGAAAGGAGCAGACCCTGATCTGGGTCTACACTGTTTGCAAATGCGTGCAAAGACGTTTGTATGAAGGAAAGTGTTAAGAATTAAGATACATTGTACATCTGAGTCTATAGTGTCTGCCATTACCGAACATTCAAGTGTTTATATGTTATTATAATGCATAATCAACTTATTGTTATCCCTGATGTCATTATTTCTTAACCCATTCCCTCATATTGACGACTTTTGACGACTCTGTAAAAGTCACTTTGTGAAACCATTGTGATAAATAGAGCATTTGCTCCTATAGGAGCAAATTCTCTTTTTATCAAAATGGTTTCAAACTTCAAAATTCTATTTTTTTCTTTTCTCTAGTTAATGTTCCTTTTCGGTAGATTTATTCAAAGAGGTTGGATCTAAACATAGCCTATGAGGTAATGGGTTAAACGAATGTTCATGGAGTAAAGGGTTAAAATATTGCAGCAGACGACACTGTTGCAGCAGGCGACATATAGCAGTCAAGTGAAGGTCACGTGGTAAGGTGTCATTTCTGGCAGGTCGTGTACAGGTAGTGCACAGATGTACGAACAAATCAAGACGGTAATAAACGTCAGAGTACTTGTTATATTCCATCCATAACAATCAGTAGGTATGTCGCGGTCTATTCGCACGTGATGTCTAAAACTAGGTCACGGATTGTAGTAATGCTTGCAGGATGTATGCCAACCTTATTTCTGATAGAAACGCATATTCCGCATTTGCTAACAGAGTAGACCCAGATCAGACAGTTCCGATAGGACATATCTGATCAAGGTGAATTCTGTTTTATTTATGGATTAATAATTTATAAAGATGCGATACTTAAGCTTCTGTCTTGATTAAAATACATTATTCATGATGACATTTTAAAGTTTCAACTAATTAAGATTCATACCGTCATGATTTTACATGATCGCTCAGTACGTTACGTTCACGAGTCACCTAAACTGTTTAAAATAACATTAGATAAGTTCAATTATAACATGAGCCACATAATAAGTATCGCCGAAGTCTTTGAAAAGCGGCTCACTGGATTTGCCTCAAAGGGCGAATCTGTGATAACCTTTACAAACAGTGTGGATCCAGATGAGACGACGAGTGAATCTGCGTCTCATCAGGATCCAGGCACTTATATTTTAGATAAGAAATTCACGTCAAAATAGTTAAAAAGCAGAATAGGGACTGAATATAATTTTTCTAAATATAACTAACCAAGTGTGAATATGATCTAACTGCGATTCTTACGTCGATAAAAAGAGCGAAATTAAAGTCATTTAAGAGACGCTCTCTGAGAAAAGGGGACTTGTTGCATCGCGAATAATGTAGACCCAGATCAGACATAACACCTGTGATTATGTATATATATCTGGTCTATATTTATGTTGTATTTGAGAAAAATCAATACAGATTCTGATGGGTGAAAAAGAAAAGTCGTAGATCAGGCGACTTACGTAGATCTATCATCTTCGTCAGCTTATAGGATACACTTCCGTGTATGCTATTTCTATTTTTCGATTCTAGCCAAACCAATTTAAATATACTTTTCAATATGAACAGGTAAATGAATAACTCGAAAATATTCAGAGCATGTTCTTATTATAAATCATACATCTTGCTTATTATAAGACTTATTCTTAAGACACTAATGCACAAGACACAGTGAAATGTCACTATAGGGGCATTAAATTAACCCTTTCCCTCATATAAACGCCTTTCCGCGCATTTGCAAACAGAGACAACCCAGATCAGACGGCTCCTATAGGAGCCGTCTGATCAGGGTATGTTCTGTTTGCTATTCAATTTATAATAGATCTGACTAACCTGTTTCTATCAGTACCAACAAACCATGTATACATGTGCCTTAATAAAAAAGTTCAGCTAATACGATGCATTACACCATTATTTCTTACTTGAATATAGAAAAGGGAAAGGCTTAAGAAACAACAAGTATTGTTCTAATGCAGAAATGAAATAAATGTAGACAGTTTTTAAGAGATAAAAGAGTAAGCTTTTTGCCTGAAAGAGAAATGTGACATCTGTGCACACAGATAAGACCAAGGTCAGACGGTCTCTGTAGTCATCTTATCATGGTCTGCTCCCTTTATGTTATTATATTGAGCTGACTCTACAGCCAAAAGCTCCCTAATTTTAGAATTTTGTAATTTGAAACCATTGTGATAAATAGAGCATTTGCTCCTAGAGCAAATGCTCTATTTATCACGATGGTTTCATAAAGTGACATTTACAGAAGCGTAGAAAGGCGTATTTACAGAGCAAAGGGTTAAAAAGCACATGATTGCTTAATGCAGGGTAAATGTAATGCATTACTTTTGACCTGCATTTAGCTACTAGCCGGTCTTACAGACCGATACTTAGATATCTTTTTGATGACCTCATATGACCGGTTCTACTGCATATTAGTTCAAATGCTATAAATCTATACATTTATTATTTCTTAATAAATATTTTAATTATATTTGTACATAGATATTTTAATGCTTTTTTTAAAATAAATATTTTAAGAATTTCTTACATAAATATGTGTTTATGTTTTACATGAATATCTTAGTTATTTCTTACATGAATATTTTAATTATTTATATAATGTAAAAAGTTCAGGTAAAACACGCTATGCACTGAATGTCATTTCAGTATATAAGAATGATTTCTAATCTAACCCTGATTTGTGTGTGAACTTCGGATCTGTGCATTTTTTTAAAAAAAAATTACCAATTCGTTGCAGTTTTTGAGAAACCTTTAGGCGAGTGTGACAAGAAGCTTGACTCCAGATGAAACGTCAGATTACACAGTGTCTCGTCTGGATCAAAGTTGCTTGAACATTCAAGTCAAATCGCGACTGGCAGGACAAATAGATAGGTCAATATTACAGATCCTGAAAATAAATACAGAAAAACCCTCTAAACCGGGCGTTTTTAGTATAAATAACATTCTTCCGGACAGGTGGTAGCTTAATGCAGGGTTAAAGTCATACAGAAAGCTCCTAGAGGAGCTTCTGCACGGCTTTCACCCTGCATTAAGCAGCCACATGCTTAGACGTATCCAAATTCTTGTGTACCAGAAGTCCGGTTTAGAGGGGTTTTACCGTAGAAAGTTAGACACCCGCACGCAAGAATAACAAATGTCTTGCCATAAGACTACCATTAGAGACTTCAATCAAATCAATAATTAATACACACGTCCATATGGTGATTTTCTTCATAATATACAACTCTTTTTATAATCCAGAATGATATGTTTGAATTAATTATAAATTAACTCTTTTAGTGCGTGGAACGAATAGCTAATGTCGTTTGCAAACAGCGTACACCCAGATGAGATGGCTTCTAGAGCAGTCCTTTCAGCAGAGTCTGCACTGCTTGTCATGTTAAACCTTTTCTTTAGAATATTCCTGAATATTGAACGCAAGCTTGAGCTGTTTTAATTTTGGAATAGTCCATTTGAAAGATCAGTGTTGAAAAGGTTAATACATGGCTTGGTCTCCCTTAACGTTTGCTTGTCCGAATAACTAGTGAACAATGCCATATTAGATCTTGATAATACACCTCACAAAACAACGCGTGATTAAGTTCAACTTTATTTTACATCTGAAAAACGATGTTGAATTATTCAAATAACAAAACATTAATTTAATCATTTACGCAGACGACACTATCGAGTTAGAAAGATATTTCCGTATTCCGGAGTTTTTTCCGAATCAGGCCGAATATGGAATAAGAAATCACAAGATTCTTCGCGCATTGCATGACGGGAATTAATAAAACGCGAAGAAATGTCGACAATCAGAGTTGCTAATCTCATGTGCGACTTTGTACTGATAAACAAAATACAAAAAGCAAAGGAAACACGGGTGTTTATTTATAGTTATTCTCGATAGTGTGATTAATTAGTACCGAAGTGTCGTTTTGTAAACTCGGATTAATTAACTCGGCGAGCTTCGTTAATTGTTTTTCGTTGAATTATTTAAGGCGGTTCTCGTGATTAAAAGATGCGATTAAGGTATCGATATACTGATCGCAGACTGGTGCGTTCTTGTTGCCCTTTCTCGGGTCAGGGTGAAAGAAAGACAGGAAAACAGTATTGACTTAATCATTTCCTTCATATTAACGCCGTTTGATGCCTCTGTAAAAGTAATTATTTTGAAACCATTGTGATAATTAGAGCATTTGTTCCATTGGAGCAAATACTCTATTTATAACATTGATTTCAAAACTACACCAGTTCAACACTTTCCTTTTCCCAAGTAAATGCTCCTTTTCGGTAGATTTATATAAATAGGTTGGGTCTAAATATAGCCTAGGCGAGAATGGGAAAACCCTTGGCCAGCCATAAAAATGATGTCTGCTAAAATACGATTTGCTTAAGCGTTAGAGAAACTATTGACAGAGAGTCAAACATATTGGATCATGATGAGACAAAGAGTTAACCGACGGTCCATCTGGATCAAAACTGTTTGTAAATATCATTTAGATCACGCAGAACAGGTGAATGATGGAATATTAACCCTTCGCTTGCTATTCACGTCAATATACATACATGTAAATAGTGAAGACCAAGATGAGACAGCTCCTGCAGGAGCTGTCTCATCAGGGTCTGTACTATTTACAAGTTGATTGTGCAATGAGTGCACTCCACAGCAGTGATTGCACGGCGAAATACTTGTACACAGTGAAGATATATGTACTTATACAACAGGGCATGGGTATAGAAGGAGAAATGCATTTTAAAATTCAACAAGAGAAGGGTTAACTTGCACGAAACTTGCAGTTTGGAAATTCATGTAGAAACCCCGATAGTTCGAACACTAAAACAAGTATCATTATCATTATCGATCTTTGAACCCTTTCCCTCATATAAACACGTTTTCACGCATTTGCAAACAGAGTAGACCCATATCAGAGGCTCCTATAGGATCAGGTTCTGCTCTGTTTGTGTATGAAATTATAATAAACCTTATTCAACAGTTTATACCAATACCAAAATATCGTGTGTGCATATACCACAATAAAAATAGCTAATGAATATTCATGATGTCGTTATTTCTTATATAAATATGGAACAGGGAAAGGATTAAGACAGGTGGCAGCTAAATGCAGGGTGAAAATCATGCAGAAATCTCTTCTGGTTAGTCCAGTAGGTACAGCGATCTATTCAGGAGCCAGGGTGGGGTGGGGTGGTCGCGGGTTCAAGCCGTACCCACGACATACAAAGTCGTTGAGCAGCTCCCTTGCTAATACTAACCTTTATAATTATGAGGATGCTACTGATCGCCCGAGTGTCAATTTATACCTGGAATGTGACTGGGTGTGGCATCACGTCCTGTTTTCACGGCATATTGTGGTGATACGCCGTCTCCTACAACTAAAATACTGTTGGTGAGGCGTAATACAAAACACACAGGCACACAGACTCTAGATTATGTCATTGTCTGATTATCTCAGACTCTTATTAGGATCCGAACAGGCTCAAACCCTACACCAGGGTCCATGCTTATAAAACTTTTAATTGAGTCTGAGAACGTTCTCAAGCATTTGATTGGTCAGATTTGAGCCTCTGGCTCAAATCTGACCAATCAAAAGCCTGAAAACTCAAATCTGACCAATCAAAAGCTTGAGAACGAAACTCAGACTCAACTAAAAGCTTTATAAGCATGGACCCTGTTTTGTAAAATAGTTAGAAGAAAAGCGTACTCTGGAAGCTAATGTAGGCATCACTTCTTGTAGTCAGAGATTGAGTTGTCTTGACATGGGTAAAAGAACATACTTGAAGCTATCCCTGTTTAATGTTTATGTAAGGAAAAATGACATCATAGATACTTATTTATGACGGCATATATACACAGAATGATTTGGCTCAGGTAAAAACTGTAGAATCAGATCTACATTATACCATATTAACCATTTCCCTTATGTAAGCGCATTTTGATGCATCTGCAAACAGAGTAGACCCAGATCAGACGGCTCCTATAGGTCTGCTCTGTTTGCTTTTGGTGTAATATAGATCTCATTCAACAGCTTCTGCCTGCGCCAAAATATCATGTGTTCATAATTATGCCATTATAAAAAAAATCTAATTGATATTCATGACATCATTATTCAGTACATGAATATTCATCAGGGAAAGGGTTAAGTAAACAGAGCAGAACCTGATGAGACGGTTCGTATAGGAGCGGTCTCATCTGGTTCTACTCTGTTTACAAATGCGTGAAAAAGGCAAGTATAAGAACGAACGAATTAAGTCGAAATTAAGTTAAATTCTAAATAGTTTCTTAGTTGTTAAATATCAAATGTTTAATTCAATGTCCTATTCCTGCTTGGCATATGACTGTATAACAGAAGTTGAACACGTAAACTACCTCTTAAAAATTGATATAAATTCGCATGACTGGCTTTTGGCAAGCATTTACAAATAGATTGGACCCAGATGTTTCTCAAAAGCTTAAAAGAATCGGTAAGTAAAATCTGATTTTGAGAACATCATTTATTTTGCAGCATGATACATGTAGTTGTTTAAAGTAGTCGGGAAAGCAGATGCAGGTACCCTTCAACATAAGAGGGGCTCCCAAGATATACTTAGCTCTTCACAGTGTTGACAGCTCCTGGGCTCTGTAACAACTCAGTTTGCAAAAAAGTAGCGGAACTCACTGAGGACGGGTTCAGCCATGCCAGTACTTTTTCAACCGCAATTTATCGTCTACTTCAGCGAAATTCGTCCATAAAATGTATCTAAATTATAAATAAATTTAAAAAGTGTCATTTTGGTAAACGATAACTATTCAACCCTTATACCGCTATCTGCGAGATCAGTCGCATATGCAAGTACATTTGTAGTTTGGATCCAGATTAGATGCCAAGTTACTCGGTGTTTCATCATGATCCATGCTGTTTGACGTTAGGTGAATAGCTTCTCAAAAGCTTGTGTCATGACACGTGGTCAATGATTTCTCAAAAGCCTGTGTCATGGACCAAAATAATTTCTCAAAAGTCTGTGTCATGGCACTTGGTCAATAACTTCTCAAAAGTTTGATCAAAGCTTGAATAAGTCAAAATTGCACCTGATCCAAAATTGAGCGGACTATATTTGTTCACAGCGGGGATAAGGGGAAACCCTTTGCCTACTTAAGCGCGACCTGACATTTTGCAAAAAGCCTGGATGCCAATGAGACGCCGAGTTACTCGGCATTTCATCGGCAACAAAGCTGTTTGATAATGACTCAAACGTTTCTCAAGCATTTAAACAAATCGGAAGTAAATGTAAATTAAAAAAATGTAACAGCTCTGGGTTTAACCCATCCCCTCATAGGCTATTTTTAGACCCAACCTCTTTGAATAAATCTACCGAAAAGGAGCATTTACTGGAGTAAAGGAAACTTTTAGAATTGTGCATCTTTTAAACCATTGTGATAAATAGAGCATTTGCTCCTATGGAGCAAATGCTCTATTTATCACAACGGTTTCATAAAGTTACGTTTACAGAGGTGTAGAAAGGCGTATTTATGAAGGAAAGGGTTAAGCATACATATTTTTTTATAACAGGCTAAGGGGTAAAACTCGGTGGCGTTCAGCCCTTTAATCCATGAAAAAATAATGACGTCATGAATATTATTTAAATTAATTTCTATAACGACACTATGAACAAAAAACTTTTTATAGCATGACAGAACCTGTAGTATCGGATCTATATTATACTATAAGCAAACAGAACAGACCCTGACCAGATATTCATGACGTCATTATTTGTTTGCATGAATAACCATAGAATAATTAGATAAAACTGAAGACTATTGTCAAACATGTTTGTTGATTTCACAGCTGAACAATTTTGGTAAGAGGTTCTAAACCAAGTAATCATGTTTGAGAATAAACTTGAGGCCGATGATACGTTGGTGATTTCAGGCCAAGATTCTAAGTGAAGATTGGTGTAATGTAATTAATGTAAATATAGAAAGGGCAAAGGTGAGGTTTATAGTCTGGAATTTATATGCACATATTCTTTGACTTTTCCATTTATACACCTGAGTGAAGAGGGGCAATGCGGGATGCTCAGACAAATTCTGGTGGTCCGATGGCATGCTTCGAACCGGGAACATCCGATCAAAAATCCAGCATCTTATAACTGGACCAACAAGAACGTTGTTACAAAATTTATGAAGTACCCTGTCCTGTTTCACCACTAAAATAGTGTTTTCCGAATTCGATAAAAAGTAATAAGCCCCCTTTCATTTTTAATAATGAATAGCTTAGTAACAATTAGACAATACAGTAAATTCCCTATAATGCGACCACCTAAAAGAGGTATTATTCTGGGTGCTAGATGCAGGTGATAGCCTAATGCAGGACAAAAGTAATACAGAAAGCTCCTAGAGGAGCTTTCTGTATTACCTTTGTCCTGCATTAAGCAACCACCGGCTTATAAAGACACCCATGTTTATTCTTTAAGTGGTCGCATTAGAGGAATTCTACTGTATTCCGAGTTTATTGCTATTCACCATACAGTCCCCATTTGAAACACATCTAGCCGTTTATAACGAGTAATCTGATTGGTTGACCTTAACTTTTTGACATTCTGATTGGTTGATCCTAACTGCTTGACATTCTGACTGTGCCTGTGAGGAAGAAAGGAAAACAAATCGCATCAGATAATACTGTTTTGCAGACGACAGTTTCGTTGCGTGCAAAGAGTGAAAGGGGATGGACCAGAGAGCGGTATAATGCAGACCATCTCGCGTAAAGTATTTGGCAGCACCCCTAGGTCCTGAAGACTGGAATCTGTTACTACGCTAATTACATAATGTAGCCACTGAGTGAAATCTGGATACTTGCTCCCATAGAAACTTCGATATTCACTCCTTACATTGTCTTTAATGAGGGATATAGGTTGATCATCATCCAAGACCAGAGGGCACCGGAGGTGACATTACGTTAAGGGTCTGTATTGCTTGTCGTTCAAAATCCGCAATCAACTTTGGTTCGTTCATACTGTATGGTCTCTACCATTAACCATTTCCTTCATGAATATTTCAAGTACGAAATAATGACGTCATGAATATTAATTAGATTAATGTGTTTTAACAGCACATGGACACAGGAATGTTTGGCAATGGCAGAAACTGTAGAATCATATCTATATTATATCATAAGCAAACAGAGCAGACCCTGGTCAGACGGCTCCTCGTGGGTCTACTCTGTTTGCAAATGCGTGAACACACGTTTCTATGAAGCAAAGGGTTAAGAAATGTGACCATTTAAACGTTCAAAGAGTGACATCTTTATCTGACAGAGATAAAACTATAAACATTTCCAAACAGAGAAGGTCCAAGTCAGAAGCTCAGGTAGGAGGTGCCTGTCCAGGATCTGCTGTCTTTAGTAATGAAATCATATATTGTTACTACAGTTTTTGCCATAATAATGAACCCATTCTCGCATATTG
Source organism: Azorinus chamasolen (assembly GCA_963576725.1). NCBI lineage: Eukaryota > Metazoa > Mollusca > Bivalvia > Cardiida > Solecurtidae > Azorinus > Azorinus chamasolen. The sequence continues at coordinate 19,920,985 of OY755238.1, forward strand.
ATGCCCTTTGACGTCTCTGTCAAAATCACTTTGTTAAACCATTGTGGTAAATAGAGCATTTACTCCATAGGAGCAAATGCTCTCTTTATCACGATGGTTTCAAAACTACACAATTCTAAACGATTTCTTTTTTCTAGTAAATGCTACTCTTCGGTAGATTTCTTCAAAGAGATTGGATCCAAACATAGCCTATTGCGGAATTGGTTCATAACGTTATTATGAAGCTTAAACTCATTAATATTCATACAGACCCTGACTTTGTTTCTTAATGAATTCTCATCATTAGGGCAATGGTTAGCTCTAAGCAATGGTTGTCTGCAAGCATTGTCTTTCAAACTCCCTTTTTAGTAACATCTAGAAGAGATCTTGAAACACATTTTCCAAACAAGTGTATGATTGGAGACCCCCAGTTGGTATATAGGCTTTGAAATATAAACAGACCTTTGGAATCGTGTTATAGCGTGTGGTTTAGGAGCGATAAGCATTGGTTAGGCAGTGGACAAACTATGTCTGTCATAGTCACCTGGTCCCGCGGGGATTCTGGGAGACAGCACAAACGCTGTGCCAGAACCTATCGGCCCATTTGTGGGATTGCTTGTAATACAAGTTGCTCGTGTATACTGTCCATCAACTGGATAAAAACCCACAGACAGGCGCCTGAGTGAACACACGCGCAGATAACTGTTCTATGTCAACCATGAAAAAATGTTTCATTTGTGTTTCATTGCTCGTGCTATGCTGTTTGACATAACAAACTCCAGTTGACGCATTAACCCATTACCTGATTATTATTCATGCAAGAAATAGTGACACTGACACAATGAACATAGTTAGACCGCAGTTGAAACTCGATACCTCGAACTCGGATAACTCGAAATCGGCATAAACCGGAATAACTAAAAGTTCGGTACTTCCAAAAGTAACAATACAGAACTGTTCTAAAATTATATCTACAAATACGTGTGACAGCTTAATTCAGGTAGAAAGTAATGCTGAAAGCTCTGGTAGGACCTGCAAACAGACCAGAAACTGATCATACATGTCGAACAGGAGCTGTCTGTCCTGCTGGCAAATGCACAACTATGCGTGTACATCAAGTAAAGGGTTGAAGTACCAAACATGTGCATCCCAAACGTGTTTTCAAATTATTCCTCGCATTTATGTGGAAATCGCTTCGCAGAGAGAATCATAAGTGGTGATGATGAATTCTGTTATCTTTGAACGAAACAGGAACAAAACAAGTCCTGATACTACCCTTCTGTGATACATCATTAAGAGAGGTACCAGGGGACTTCAACCAACGCCAGGACCAACAAGTCCTGATACTACCCTTCTGTGATTCAGTGTTAAGCTAAGGGGTTACTGGCATCATCTTCGGTACGACCCACTCTGGAATCGAAATCGGGACCATTGGGAAATGAGCAATGCATCAGTCCTGGCACTACCCTTCTGTGATACACCGTTGAGCGAGGTACCATGGGACCATAACCAACACCGGACCAACAGGTCCTGACACTACCAATGTATAATTCCGTGTTAAGCTTTCTTAAGGATCTTTCTGCATGACTCTCATCCTGCATTAAGCAGTCATCTGCATAAAAAGCCTGTATTTACAATGTTTGGAAAGACTGGTCATGAATTACAACAAATTCTGATCAGTATCAAAAAATAGAAGGCCCCATCAGTGCAGACACCACATTACCGCAGTGTCTCGTTTGGGTGTACATGTACACTCAACTTCATGGAATGCAACAAGATATTTCCTCCAGAGCGTGCTTCAAATTCTAGCACACAGGGTAGACGTTCAATCTTCTCTTTCATGTGTTTGTTTTTCATGTATTTTAATCACGTTCTTGTATGTTCTTCGAGTAATCAATACCATTGTCTTTATGAGCATGACTGTTTGCTTATGGAATGATATACAGTTGAACTTCGATATCTCGAACTGGGATAACTCGAACTTCGGGATAACTCGGAAAAAAAGTTCAGCCTTTCCAAAACTTACAATAAATAATTGCTCTAAAATATATCGCTACGGATATCTGGAAACACATGTGGCAGCTTAATACAGGTCTAAAGTAATGCTGAAAGCTCCTGTATTAAGTTTTGACCTTGAGAAATTGTCCAGATTAGAAATCGGATGACTCGAACTTCTATTACCCCGAACTAATTTGGATGGTCCCTTTAAGTTCGAATTATCGAAGTTCAACTGTAGATTTGATTCTACAATTTCTGTCATGGCTAACATTTCCAATGTTTAAATGTCATTAAAGAGATGTACAGTAAAACCTCTCTATAACGGCCACTAAATTGAGTTAATTAGTTGGTATTTAGGGCAGGTGGCTGCTTAAAGCAAGGTGAAAGTAAAGCAGAACGTTCCTATAGGAGCGTTCTGTTTTACTCTCAGCTTGCTTTAAGCAGCCACCTGCCTTTAACACAAACTAATTGATGTAATTTAGTGGCCGTTATATAGCGGTTTTACTGTATTTAAATACTATTCGAATATTCATGGCGTAAATGGTTAAATATCAGTCTTATCTCGAGTTCTGTATATACCAACGTAGTTTGTGAGTATAGTTACCATGGGACCACACTTCTTTCTTGGCAAAATTGAAAGCAAGCTCCGGCCTTTTTGAGCTCATAATACAATAAATATGTCGATTAAAACAAACAGACGGGTTTCAATTAGTCCATAAACACAGTTTCTGCGTTCCTTCGGTGTCTATCATCCAGATAGATATTTATTGAGTTGTATAGATATTATATAAGTTCACACTGCCAAATTCCGGTGCTCCTAGAACACGATCGGCTAATAGATTTCACCCTTGTGATGCAGGAAATGTTTTGCAAAGCATTTGCAATCACTATCCTAGTTTAAGAGACTGTAGGTGGTCATTGAACAGGGTATCAATTTATTGAAAACATTGATGGATCTGTTCAACACGGACTAATAACCGGCATACAGTAATCCCCTCAAATTCGCATGTTCAATTTAGTATAAATATCGTTCTTGGAGACAGGTGACTGCTTAATGCATGAAGAAAGTCATGCAGAAAGCTCCTCTAGGAGCTTTCTGCATGACTTTCACCCTGCATTAAGCAGTCATCTACGCAAAAGTATCTAAATTCTTCTCTACTAGAATTCTGGTTTAGAGGGGTTTTACCGTATACTTATATGTATACGCTGTATACAAGAACACATTAAGGATGTAACGTTTAACCAACCCTTCTCAATGAACGAACCAGTGTAATGTGTTTTAAACAGTTTGGATCCAGATATAAATTCCATGACTTGTCAGGATCCAAAATGTTTGAAACATTGACAATGCGTCAGGAAATCTATGGAAGAAACTGGTTCTATATACTGAATTAGTTAACAATAATTTTGGACACAGCCGGTATATGAGAGCTCAAGGATGAAAACAACCACCGTCATACTAAGAGCCTGATGAGATGTTATCTGGTGTGACACAACACCGGTTTTGAGTTGTTTCTCTCAGGAGAACCTGACACATACATTGTTCCTTGCATGTTTCGTGATAAACATCTTTGGAAACGTTGGGAACAATCTTGTCAATGGGTCCTGACGATGGCGCGGGCAACAGGCATAGGATACCGAGGAATCCTTCATAACGCGGTACACAAACCAGATATTGGACTAACAGCATGGTGCACGTGCTTTAACACTTTACCTCGTCCATATCAAATAATGTTTGAATATTCATTAGCTGAATAATTATGAACAAGATACTGTTTTACAATTGCAATAAATGTAGAATCATATATTAGCAAAGAGAGCAGATCCTGTAAGAGCCATCTGATCTGGGCCTAATCTGTTTGTTGGGGTGAGAAATGGCGTTTCTATGAGATGAAAGATTAATCTACCTATATTTTATTTAACCGTTTGTCCCTCTGTCAATCCAGTTGTCAGTTTCCCTGTCCGTCCAATTAGTAATTTAGGCATAAATACCCAGTCATCATTTCTGCTTGAATGGTACCTTAAAATTTACCCAAAAATAAAGTCTGCTTAAAGTTTGATCTGTTGGTTTTTAATACTTCCGATTCGCTAAGTTTGAGAAACTGTCGACTAAGTATCACACAGTTTGGATGCTGATGAAGGGGTTTCAAGCTGCTGCAAATGCGAGTCGTGTGGAGAATAGTGGATGGAGTCGAGTAACTGGCTAATACAGTAAATCTCTCTATAACGGCCACTAAATTGTGTTAATTAGTTGGTATTCAAGGCAGGTGGCTGCTTAAAGCAAGGTGAAAGTAAAACAGAACTCTCTTATAGGAGCGTTCTGTTTTACTTCCACCTTGTTTTAAGTAGCCACCTGCCCTAAATACGAACTAATAAACACAATTTAGTGGCCGTTATAGATAGGTTTTACTGTATATAAAATAAGTGTAAGATGTAATTCCATGGGCACAGAAGAACATTTGTATAATGTAAAAATACATGTAGTGATAATTAATGTTTAAAACAGGTATGTGCTTAATACAATACAAAAGTCTTGCATTATTTACACCATGCTGTAAAGTACCATATGTTTTAAACCCCGAATAGAGTTTTTTTGTCGCGTGGGCGTACACATTTTCAGGAATAACTCAAAGAGAGGATTCTAAAGAGTGGTCACAACATAGGGTTTGGTGGAGAAATGGCGATTTTAGTATCTGAGTACGCAGCTTTATCTGATGATCTGAATTATTAGTTTGTGCCCCCTATACAACAATTTACAGCACTAGTTGTTACTTGAATCCGAAACAGTTCATCCACTATTAACAATACTGGTTGTAATGCCCCAAGCCTAAATGTATTTATTAATTCATTAGTTTCCATGACTTTAATATTGAACGATTTGTAAATGATGTTAATGACAGATTTATGCTGGAATCGGGGCAAGGTTGGTAAGAGCCTAAGGAGATCCTGGAACACTGTACAGCAGGGGAGGTGATTAGGCGCGTTACTCCCTTGTGTGCTGGGAAATGGTCATAGGTTGGCATTGTTTTACCTGTTGACACATTGAATGCTGATATATGGTCCGCTTCAAATTTATGCCGTGTCAAATTTGAACGATTTCTTTATGTTCTGTTTTTTTTTTTGGAACAAGCATGAATTGTATTGATGCAACACTCAATTTAGATCCTGATCGATTTTCATAGTTACAGAGCCATACATAACGAACGTATTTCAAACACTAAACTCGACATTTCTCTACCAAACCTTATGTTGAAACATCTCGCTAGAATCGTATCTTGGTTAAGATTATGACATATGGTCATGTATTAAACTTAGAGTGGTGGAACGATACAGGGGCTGTTATTGAGTCCATATACAGTAAAACCTCTATATAACGGTCATTGAATTACATCAAGTATTTTGTGTTAAAGGCAGGTGGCTGCATAAAGCAAGGTGAAAGTAAAACAGAACGCTCCTATAGGAGCGTTCTGTTTTACTTTCACCTTGCTTTAAGCTGCCACCTGCCCTAAATACCAACTAATTAACACGATTTAGTGGCCGTTATTGAGAGATTGCACTGCACTTATACGTGATGTTCTACATATTGTGATTCCATAGACTGCACTATGGAGCGTTCTTTAACAGTCTAAGAACAAATACAATGGAAAATCTTATCTGGAACACTTAACCTTTTACCTCATCAATATTCATGTAAGAATTGATGAAAACATTAGTATTTATTGGCTGAATTTTCATAATGGTGTATGAACGCTTTTTAAACTATAGAATCATGTCTATATTGTTCCACAAGTAAACAGGGCATACTTTGATCAGACATATCTTAAGGGAGTCGTCTGATCTTGTTCGGCTCTGTTTTCAAAGGCATGTAATGTCACTATCAGATAAACGGTTAACTGCTTGGATATGAAGTACGGTGGTCTGCGAAAATACTCGTCTACATGTTTCACTTTTTTGATATTCTTCCTTTTTCTTTAACCCTTTCCCTCATATAAACGCCTTTTCATACATTTGCAAACAGAGTACACAAAGATCAGATGGCTCCTATAGGAACCGTCTGATCAGGGTCTGGCCTGTTTGCATATGACATGATATAGATCTGATTCTATAGTTTTTTTGTGAAAGCAATATAATTCCCTTGAAAAGTTTACATTATAAAACTTCAGCTAATAAAGCTTCATGACGTCATCATCTCTAACATGCATCAGAGGTCTAGATAAAATGCATATATTTAAATATTTTCAAGAATAACACCTTTATTTCTCCACCAAACCCTAATAAGAATAATTGCACACGATGAAAACGACGCTTAATGATTGCATTGCAAATATGCGTTCATTGTAGAAATTACACCATTTTTATATACCGCAAACTCAACCAAATTTAACTTTTGAACCAACTCATTTGTCATGTTAGAAGGGGAAGGAAGATCTGCAAAAGAAACATTTGCTTGTAAAATCCCTTTATATGTGTCGTTATAGCGAGCAGTGCAGACCCTAACTAGGGTCTGATGTCCTAAATAACGGATGAAGGGTAACTTCATTAGAACGAAATATATCAAATACAGTAAAAACACCAACCTCGATACTACGAACACTCAAATACGTACCATTATTAATCTTTAACACAGGTGGCAGCTTAATGCAGGGTGAAAGTCACGAAGAAAGCTCATCTAGGATCTTTCTGCATGACTTTCACCCTGCATTAAGCAGTCACCTGCCTATAAAGATATAAATTCTTCATTACTAAAAGTTCGTAGTATCAAGCTTTTACTGCATATTCAAACATTTCTTTAATCATTATCCTACGAAACTGGCTTTATCTTTTTATTTTTATTTTTGAAATATGACGATATTAATTGGTTTAAACTAGATAAAGAAACAATCAGAACCATCCTGTGGTATTGATTTGCTTATTAATTAATATAAATGAAGCGTTTTAGGCTATAGTAATACTACTACTACTCATAAAACAATAATTGTGATCGAAATGATCGCGACCATACTCTGTTAGCCTGTCAGCTGAGATGAAAAGCAAGCTGTTGTCTTTCGGACACTAGTTACAAAAAGCCTGAACGAACCAGAAATACGTGCAAGGTGTAGCCGGTAAGTGCATTGTGTAGTCGGTAAGTACAATGTGTAGCCGGTAAGTGCAAGGTGTAGCCGGTAAGTGCAATGTCTAGCCGGTAAGTGCAACGTGTAGCCGGTAAGTGCAATGTGTAGCCGGTAGATGCAAGGTGTAGCCGGTGAGTTCAAGGTGTAGCCGGTAAGTGCAATGTGGAGCCGGTAAGTGCAACGTGCAGCCGGTAAGTGCAATGTGTAGCCAGTGGGTGCAAGGTGTAGCCGGTAAGTGTAAGGTGTTGCCGGTAAGTGCAAGGTTAAACCGGTAAGTGCACGGTGTAGCCGGTAAGTGCAACGTGTAGCCGGTAAGTGCAATGTGTAGCCGGTTAGTGCAAGGTATAGCCGGTAAGTGCAATGTGTAGCCGGTAAGTGCAAGGTGTAGCCGGTAGGTGCAAGGTGTAGCCGGTAAGTGGTGAACAGACAAACTAGTTTCAGCAGAATAAAGGCTGAATCCTTTATTCTATATTATTAATGTAAAAATGACGACGTTATGAATGCCGGTATTAATTACACCATGAATTGTTGTAATGGTATATACACTGAGAAATGCATGGCCATGGCAGAAACTGTAGAATAAGTTCTACAGTATATTATAAGCAAACAGAAGATCCTGATCAGACGGTTTCTATAGGGGCCGTGTGATCTGGGTCTGGTTTATTTGCAAAGACATAGAAAAGCGCATTCATAGAGCACAAGGTTAACTGTTTAAACTGCTCCCTGAAGTTTACCTTTGTTCATACGAACGTCTTTAGCCACAAGCATGTAATGAAACACGTCAATGCTTTGTAGAAAAAATATTCCTCAATTTGCAAAGTGATATGATCAGTAATACGTCAGAGAATTTAAATTTATATCTGTATTAGATTGTTTCTACATTAATTTAACCCCATGCAATAATCTGCTCATAAAATGCATATCAATTTTTAATACCAAAGCAATTATAAGAAACTAGCCAGTGGGCAAATAAACCTGATGTTTCATAAAACGGCATCCAAGATAAACAAAAAAGCACGCAATGACTCTTGGGAAATGCTGTAAATTGAAACAAAATACTTCGTGTGTAATAAATGCTGGTGTACAAAAACTAATGTCTGTGTACAAATAATATGGGAATCATACCCCTGTGGGACCCGTCCGCATTTCGTTTTATGAAATATTATGTGCGTCAAATATACGAAGCTTTATCAATTATTTCTCTAATTCAACAGCACAAACGTTTGTCAAACAAAACGTTTCATAAAAGCCGGGTCCCTGAGAGATAATTAATGAGTGAAACCCATAGATTTTCTGTTTAATATTGCATGATATAGTGTAAAGCACTGTTATCGGTACGTCTAGGGATTTAACAAAATGTATTTTATGCCATTCGTAGAATAGAACACATAAACTGTTTACGTGTTATTTATGCCCTGTGTGTTGTTCACCCGTTATTTATGTTGTGTGTGTGTGTATTGTGCGCGTGTGTGTGCGTGTGTGTGCGTGTGTGTGCGTTCATCCGTTTGAAAATGGTTTTGTTTTAGCTGAATCATGCTTTGCACATTTATGTCATTACTGTAACTGTTATTTCAAAGAAACAAATGATAAAACTCGCTAAGCCGTCAACATATAGTAAATTTGATTTAAGCGATCACTTACTGACTACCCCATTACCTCATAGACTATTTTTACATCCAACCTCTTTGAATAAATCTACCGAAAAGGATTATTTACTTCAGAAAAGGAAACTTTCAGAATTGTGTAGTTTTGAAACCATTAAGATGGAGCAAATGCTCTATTTATCACAATGGTTTCAGAAAGTGACTTTCATAGAGGCGTCAAAAGGCGCCAATATGAGGGAATAGGTTAATTAAACACAGGACTCCTAACACAGCTAGCTAATTAATATAGGCAAATAGTAATGTTACTGTGGGAGCCATCTGCATTTTAACCTGCATGAAGTCACCGCATGTCAGAAGAATCAGAATGAGTATCCCCTCGATGGTCGCTAAACCAATTCCCTCATAGGAAAGTTTTAGTCCCAACCTCTTTGAATAAATCTACTGAAAAGGGGCATTTACTAGAGAAAATGGAAACGTTTAGAATTGCTCAGTTTTGAAACCATTGTGATAAATAGAGCATTTGCTCCTATGGAGCAAATGCTCTATTTATCACAATGGTTTCAATAAGAGACTTTTACAAAGCAGCGGTGTGCAGTGCGTCAGTATGAGGGAATGGCTAACAGAGGTATTACTGTGCTAGATGCAGTGTTACAGTTTGAATGCATTAATACATGTGTACTTAACGCTATGGGCCGCTGAAAGGTTGGTAAGTTTCATTTCGTAATACAAGCAAATGGTCAGAGATGATAAAAGTCTGAGTTAACCACTTTTTCTTCACAAGTACGCCTTTCTACGTCTTTGCAAACAGAGTGGACTCAGATCAGACGGCTGCTATGTTTGCTTATTAAATAATATATATATGATTCTACAGTTTCTGCCCTGACCAAAAAATCCCGTTTTCATATGCAAATATAAAAACAATTCTGATTAATATTAATGATATAATTATTTCTTACATAAATATTCATGGAGTGAGGGGGGTAAAACTCGAGTATCTGGCCCCGTGCCTATAAAACGTTGCTGATCATACTCTTATACTCAGTGTAAAGAGTACTCAACGCTCTGAGTTTTGCTTTCGAGAGCTCCATACTCAGTTGGTGCCTAAACGATTGAGCATGAAACCTCTCTTGAGTCTGAGATCGTTTTACAGATACGGTGCCTGATTGATCAGATTTTGAGCTTACCCAGAAGCTTACCAATCAGATGCCTGAGAACGATCTCAGACTCAAGAAAAATGTTTTACAACTTAGGGATTAGGGTTCGTTCTCTGCAAAAATACAAGTCGAATGCAAACTATTATTTATCCTGATCAGACAACAAAACGAATTGGTGTGCCTTTCATATGGATACAATATAAATGTATTTGAGAAGGTAAGCGCAGTGACACTGTTAGATTTCAGATAGTCAAAATGAGACGGGTTATCAAAAAACCTCTCTATTACGACCACTAAATTGTGTTAATTATGTGGTATTTAGGGCAGGTGACTGCTTAAAGAAAGGTGAAAGTAAAACAGAACGCTCCTATAGGAGCGTTTTGTTTTACTTTCCCATTGCTTTAAGCATCCACATGCCTTTAGCACAAAATACTTGATTTAATTTAGTGGTCGTTATGGAGAGGTTTTACTGTATTACAAAACACATAATAAAAGTCACCCTGCTATTATGTTATTGTAACAGGACACAATTAACCCTTTACCTGATAAATATGTATGTAAGAAATAGTGATGTTATGAATAAATAATTAGATGAACTTTCATGTTAGCAAATATACACGGGACTTATTGCCATGGCATGAACTGTATAATTAGAACTTAATTATTCCATAAGACAGAACAGAGAAGGAACAGATAAAAATCGTATGATAAACGTACATAGCATGTCAAAACCGTACATAAACAGAGCTCAGAGATGTACCATCTGACAAGGGTCTACTCTGTTTGCAACTGCGTTAAAGGGCATCACTGTCAGACAAAGGCAAACTTTGATGCAATAATTTCATACTTACTCTTTCCCTGTTCTAAGTTTATTTTAAATATCAATACCTACTAAATATTCATGAACAAAACAGTTATAATGAAATATGGAAGGCGGAATTCTGTAACCATTTTAGAAAGAAAATAACCCGAACTTTCAAATTCCATTAGCAAACAGAGCAGACCCTGATCGGACGGCTTTTATATTCCCTCCATGACCTTTTTGCTAGGGGAAATGAGATTAAACTATTTCATCTTTCTGATTTTAATCCTTTCGCTGCCAAATATTGTCTGAAAACGTTATCGTTTGCTACTGGTCATCTCTTTTTTTTTCAAAAGCAGTAGCCGTGTGCTTCAATATTGATTTCGAACTTTCTTCCTTGTTTTATTCAAATATAATTACAGCATCATACAGTTTAGATCCTGATTTACCTGTCGTCTCGTCAGGGACCAAAGCTACAGATAAAAGCGTGTACCCAAATGCAGTAGAACTCCTCTAATGCGAGCACTTAATGAATAAACATGGGTGTCTTTATAAGCAGGTGGTTGCTTAATGTAGGACAAAAGTAATGCAGAAAGCTCCTCTAGGAGCTTTCTGCATTACCGTTGTCCTGTATTAAGCTACCACCTGCATCTAGCACCCAGAATTATACCTCTTTGAGATGGTCCTATTAGCGGGGTTTTACTGTACTAAAATCGTCATTTCTACACCAAGCATTATACTGCGACCCCTCCTTAGAACATTCTCTTCAAGACGATTCTAGGGAGTGGCAACAGTATAAGGTTTGGTGGAGAAATAAAATAGCTACTCTTGAAAATGTTTAAATTCACGCATCTTATCTTGACCTCTGGTCTGGAACCATACTGTTTGCATAGATATCCATAGATTCAGTGAACTAGTTGACCGTTAGCATGCTAGTCAATGTGTCATCAGCAAAGAGTGTAACATTTGTGTTTGAACTGTTTACAAATGACTAATTCATCCTAAGCATGTTAGAGGATAATCGTTCACAATGCTATATTTGTATTATCAAACACGATCAAGGACTTTAAAACTTTCATTTTATTTGACCCCTATGACACCTTTGAAGCGGAATGAATCTAATCCCTATACAGGGGCTGTCTAGATGACTGCCATTAGCTGGGAATAAACAAGAATAAAATCCGATTAAATGTGTAAATAAAACATTTGTGCTAAAACCTATAACATTCAGAAAGTGAAGAAATTTTATGAAGGTACGTGGAGAGGTGTCAGGTGGTGACTGTCATTGATTGTTGCTGATGAATATCTATGGAATCCAGTTCGAGTCACCTACATCTTGACATGCAGCAGGTCCTATCATACAGTGATGGTACAGTAAAACCCCGCTAATGCGACCACCTAAAAGAGGAATAATTCTGGGTGCTAGATGCAGGTGGTAGTTTAATGCAGGACAAAAGTAATGCGGAGCTTTCTGTATTACTTTTGCCCTGCAGTAAGCAACCACTTGCTTATTAAAACATCCATATTTATTAATTAAGTGGTCGCATTAGAGGGTTTTACTTTATGTACAATAAACGCAAATTTTCAATAACATCATAAAACACGGTATTTGTTATGTTCTATCATTCTTGTGAAGATTTTCAACTTGAATTTATATCGAATAATACCACTGTTATACAAAAATAACATTTGTTCGTCAATATTCATATTGTTTTGTTATCTGACAAAATATTATCACCCTAAGTCGAACATTATACAGTAAAACCTCTCCATAACGACCACTAAATTAAAAATAAAGTATTTTGTGTTAAAGGCGGGTGGTTGCTTAAAGCAGTCACATGCCCTAAATACCAACTAATTGACACACTTTAGTGGCCGTTGTATAGAGGTTTCATAGTAACAAATAACAACCATTTGAATATTGGATTTTAAAAGTGGTATTCACGTCAATATACCTACCTGTAAATAGTGAAGACCCAGATGAGACAGCTCCTGCAGGAGCTGTCTCATCAGGGTCTGCACTATTTACAAGTTGATTGTGCAACCAGTGCACTCCACAGCAGTGATTGCACAGAGAAATACTTATAGACAGTGAAAATATATGTAATTATACAACAGGGCATGGGTAAAGAAGGAGAAATGTATTTTAAAATTCAGCAAGCGAAGGGTTAATTCTTTACTCGTTCAATATTCATGTAAGAAACAATATATGCGTGAATATTAATTAGCTTAATTGGTATGATGACGTCTGAACAACAACAATGTAGAATCATATCTATTTACTAAGCAAAGCGATCAGGCCCTGATCTGAGTCTACTCGGTTTACAAATACCTTAAAAGGTGTATCTATGGAGTAAACATTTCACTATAGAATTAATTCAGTAAAATGGTTGAACTTGCTCTTCTTCTTCTTCTTCCATTTATGTACTGGGCCCTCTCTGGAGCATTGTCGTACATTTGTGTATGTACAAGGTAAAAATGTTTTGTCGTCTTCTGTGTCTATCGTGCCCTGGCCAAATCCCCTTTGAAGGCATCAAGGGTCTGTGCTGTGGCTAAGGGCTGTGGTAGCTGGTTCCACAGACGTATGGCTGAGGGGAAGAAGGAGTGGCGCAGGATGTCTGTTCTGGAGTAGGGCACAATGAACTTCATCCCATGGCCTCTGGTCACTGATGTAGTAGTATGCAGGTACCGGGCAGCGGGTATGTCGACAAGATTGTAGACAATTCGATACATCATTGTAACCTTGACCTGTTGCCGTCTGTTTTGCAGTGGCTGCCATCCAAGATCCTGGATCATCTGGGAGGTACTACTAGTGGTGCGGTAGTCCCCTTTTACAAAACGAGCAGCTCGTCTCTGTACAGCTTCTATTTGGCGGATACAACACTGTGTATGTGGGTCCCATGCTGATGAAGCATACTCCAGTGACGGTCTGACTAGGCTTTGGTAGGCCTGGGCCTTGGTGGTCTGTGGGCAGCTGGCAAGGTTCCTTCTAATGAACGCCAAGCTGTTGTTTGCCTTGTTTGTGGCTCTGCTGACATGCTCGTTCCAGGATAGATCGTCCGAAACGGTGACGCCAAGGTAGCTCCCCCATTTGGCTATGGTGAGGGTGTGCCCGTGTAGGGTATATGGAGATTGGATGTCCGATTTCTTCCTAGTAATGTGCAAGACTTCGCATTTTGATGGATTGAAGGACATCATCCAGTCTTGTTCCCACTGCTGTAGTCGGTTTAGGTCTTCCTGCAATATAGCCGAATCAGCTGCTGTCTTGATTCTTCGGTACAGGAGGCTGTCATCGGCAAATAACCGGGTTGGTGACCTCACACTGTCTGGAAGATCATTTATATATAGCAGGAATAGTAAGGGACCGAGAACTGTTCCTTGTGGTACACCGGATATCACGGGTGATGAGGATGATGCCTGTCCTTCAACTAGGACCTGTTGGCTTCTGCCTGTTAGGAAGCTTTGTATCCAGCTCAGAACTGTTCCCCCGATGCCATAGTGTCGAAGTTTGATGAGACGTCGCTCATGAGGTACCTTGTCGAAGGCTTTGCTAAAATCGAGCAGTACGACATCAATCTGGTCGCCTGCATCTAGTTTGCTGGTGATGTCATGGAGGGTGATGATGAGCTGTGATTCACAGGATCTCCTTTTCCTAAATCCATGCTGCTGGTCGTTAAGTATGTGATAGGAGTCCAGGTGTGACATTACTTGGCTGTGTATAATGTGCTCCATTACTTTGCAACACACAGATGTCAGGGAAATGGGCCTATAGTTGGCTGGGATACTTTTGTCCCCTTTCTTGAAGATAGGGGTGACATGAGCACTCTTCCAATCTTCAGGAACTCTGCCTTGGCGGAGCGATGCTTGGAACACAAGCACAAGTGATGGGGCTATTTCGTTTCCAACTTCCTTCAAGAACCTGGTAGGTATGGTGTCTGGACCTGCTGCTTTGTGGGGACTCAGGTTTCGTAACAATTTGCGTACACCTTCCAGGCCAATGTTGAAGTGGTGCATGTCTGGAAACGGGTTGCCTTTCATGGATGGGAGGTTGGTCTTGTCCTCTTCAGTGAAAGCACTGCAGAACTGTCTATTTAGTAAGGACGCCTTGATGTGTGGGTCACTATGGGCAATGCCATCACTCTTGAGGGCAGACACTCCACTGCTGTCACAACGCTTGCTCTTGATGAACGAGAAAAGCTTTTGGACTCATTTGTCTTCAGAGACTAGGTCCTGTACATATCCATTGTAGGCTTTTCTACATTCATATTGGGACTCTTTTTGGAGAGATTTGTAGCGCTGCAGGTCTTCGTCTCGCTTCGTGCTACGGGCTTTACGATAGGCTCTTTTCTTTCGCCTCGAGACTCGCTTGACCTTCCTGTTTACCCATGGTTGGCTAAATCTGGCTGATGTCATCTTAGAAGTTTGCGAAGCACTAACCTTTCTTTTGGATAACATATTTGTACGTTATGGGAATGCTATATACCGTCAGGTAATTGGTATTCCTATGGGTACGAATTGTGCACCACTTGTCGCAGATTTGTTTTTGTACTGCTATGAGAGAGATTTCATGTTAAGTTTGAATCCTCAATCACAAGAAGATGTTATAAAAGCCTTCAATGAAACTTGTCGATATTTGGAGGATATTTTTAACTTAGATAACCCTTTCTTCGATGCTCTGATTCCTACAATTTATCCTAAAGAACTCAAATTGAATAAAGCTAAACCGTCCGACAATTATGCAGCGTTTCTTGACCTAGACCTTAAAATTAATAATGGAATGATTTCTTCTAAAATATATGACAAAAGAGATGATTTTGATTTTAATATTGTAAATTTTCCTCATCTTGACGGGGATGTTCCCCGTGCTCCATCTTACGGGGTTTATATATCTCAACTGATTCGTTTTGCTAGAGCTTGTTCATCTATTGACGATTTTAACAGTCGAAATCTCATTTTAACTGAAAAACTGCTTAAACAAGGATATAGATACCATAAACTAAGAAAAACTTTCTCTAAATTTTACTATCGAAATCTCTCGCTTATTGGCAAGTACAAATGTAATCTCAAGGTGCTTCTGCGACACGGTATTTCACATCCTGAATTTTATGGTGATGTGATTTACAAACTTCGTAAAATTATTGGACATACCCATTTTCTCACTTTGTTCATCAAATATATAAAACAATTCATTAAAAAGGGATATGATCCTGTAGTACTACAACATACTGCATGTTTGGTTGTGAACCCTTTTACAGTTGGCAATCACGCTGGCCTCTTTGCATGTACGCCGACAAGAAAGGTTTAGTACTCTATGAAGGCGACCTCTTAAATCCAGAAATGGAAGGAGAACGTCGGATATCTGTACTATTTCATTTTTGTCGTACCCTTTATTACTTTTCTACAGTTACTCTGTTTGCAGCTCAATCATTGAGTACACTAGCGATAGGTGGATACAGTATGTTCAATTAAATGTTTTTTTGTTATACATGCACTTTACCACTGTATTTGCTGTCGCGGTTGTTGTAGATTAGTCGGAGAGGGGATACGTTTATTTACACTGTTTGTCTTTTAGGATGGGGATGGAATAAGTGTGAGGTTGGGCGCCCATAAACCGGTTTAACCCCCCGGTGACTTTTGTCACTGACCGTTCCAAGGCGGTACTTCCATCTTCCTCCTATTGTATGTTTGTTTTGTCTTTGTGCGTCTCTTGTTGTTTTTTCTACTTATGTACATTTGCTGTTTCCCTGTGCTGCTGTTCGGGTGAGTGTTTGTTCTGTATGTGGTGTTTCCTGCATGACTCATTTTTCTACTTTTAGAGGGGACGTGTGTGTCCAATGCCTTGTCGCAAAAATCTCGAAAGGAAGACCAGAGTGTGTCTATGTCAGATGCCGGAGAAAACTGACGTGTGAATTCAGTAGCGAAGCCTGAGGCAGTCTGATGCAGTCCATCTGTGTCTGCTTTTTTCCATAACCGGATTTTATGCCTAGAAGGTCGCTGCCTGGGTACTCTGGTGGATGCCTGTACAAAGACAATGTCATGGTCACTGAGTCCAGGGACTGGCTTGCACGTCTCAATAAGTGACGGTCTGTTAGTGATGAAAACATCAAGGGTATTTCTACCCCTAGTTGGAAAGGTAACCACCTGTTCTGAGCCTGTGTCGGAGACTGTGTCAAGGAGAAGCTGGTTTATTTGTGCCGGATAATTTCTTCCTTGGATAGTGTTGGTCTCCCAGTTGATATCTGGTAGATTGATATCCCCAGCTATCCAGACAGTGGACCTTGGGTTGGAAAGATATAGTTCTTTCATCTGGCTACAGATTTCTTCCATATATGTTGCATCACTACTCGGCGGGCAGTAAATTGCTCCAACAATCAGGGGGAGTTTGCCTGGGCAATTAATGGAAGCTGCACAAATCTCGACAGATGTTTTGATGCTGATCTCAGTGCCCACAATGTTATCTCTGGAGGCTATCATCACTCCGCCGTGACGACTGTATAAACGATCCTTTCTGGCTATGAAATGGTATCCTGCTGGGAGGACTTCTCTCTCATAGAATCCACTATGCAGCCAGGTTTCACTTCCAATAATAATGTCTGGATCTGATTCCTTCAACAGCAGCCAGAATGCACTCTTATTCGCTCTAATGCTCTGAAAATTTACGGTGAGGATGCGAAAAGATGATCTGGTATCTAGTCTCGGGGTGCATCTTGTCTTTGCTGGTGATGACGCATGTTGAGGAGATCCTATGGAGCTGTCCAAAGAACTGAAGCTATGGCATGAACTGGGGGTATCTAGTTTGCCACTTGATTGACATGGCAGGATGCTGTAAGAGTTTTCAGTGTCTATGGATGTTGCTACCGAGTCACTATAAGTAGTGTCAAATAGGGTGGAAGAGAAATTTGGGACCCCACATGTGAAACACGTCCAGCTAACGTTTCCTGTGCCACGGAGGATACAAAGGTGCATGTTCATACATTTTGAATGGAACCACTGATCACATGAGTCACATGCTATACAGTTCTGATTCGAGCGGCATGGTTTTTCACAAATTCCACAGGGGAAGCGGTAGGTGGGGCCGGGATGTGGATGGCAGTCGCCAGATCTGTAGATTTTTATGGCAGAGATAAACAATCCTGACAGAAATACCAGGGCTATGCTGCAGGTTAGACAGCAGGATAATGCAAACGAGTAAGCCATATGTGGCTTTGAAGACAATTCCTTGGGACTAATAACCAAGATAGGTTTGTCCGAATTCCATGTTTGTCCGGATATAGGTACACCTTGAGGTTCGGTTTGTTTACATTAGTAGTAAGTGAAGCTTTCTGCGGGTACTAGGGGCATAGCTAGCGAAATCTCAGTTAATTTAGACTGGGAGATACTTATGATGCACCTTTTCTTCCTGGAAGATGGCAATTTGACCCAGAAGATTGAAAATATTCGGTATGTTTCTTCTCTGATTGAAAAGTGCGCCTCACGTCGACCTCGACCATGACCTTCTCGGTTTTTTAAATTTTAAAATTGCAGACCTTGTCTCCTGTCTCCTGTAGGACCCTCTAAGATTGGTCCAAGCCGTTACCAATGCAAGTACACTCATATCTGGCATTGAAAATGTCAAGGCATGTAATGACTACCATAGTTTACACAACGTTTAGGAGGCCAGTCATTAGTGTCTGATATTAACTTATTTTTGCTATAAAAGCATGAGATCAAACTTCCATGAAACATAGCATAGTATCACATATATCTTATTTGGCATTAAGTTGCATACACCACATATGTAGTCAATATATAGTATATACAAAAAGAGAACTGTGAAGTTAATGTTCAATTAGATCTACACGTACAACCATATACGTGTTCCGAGATAGAAATGGTAGGACATATTTCCAAAGAATGGTCCATTATCAAAATTTAATAAATAGTTTCATTACACATACAAGCATATACGTGCACCGAGAAAGAAATGTTGGGACGTCGTTCCAAGTAATGGTAGATTATCTAACTTTGATAAATACTCGTATTTTCATTTATCTCAATTGAAAGGCAGTGTATAAAAATATATTCCATTACAATTACATTTATATTCTATACAGACTAATTCTTTCACGCAACCATTTTGGCGCTATTACATCACCATAGTATCATTTCAAACTATAATGGAATCTCGCTAATGCGGCCACATAATCTATCAACTCATTCCATTATATACTATTCTGAGACCCAACCTCTTTGAATTAATCTACAGAAAAGGAGCATTAACTATAGGAAAGGATAATTTTAGAATTGTAGTTTTGAAACGGTTGTGATAAATAGAGCATTTGCTCATAAGGAGCAAATGCTCTTTTTATCACAATTGTTTCAAAAAATGAGTTTTACAGAGGCACAAAACTGCATCAGTGGGAGAGAATGGTAATATAGGAGTATGTAAGAGCAAATGTTAGCTTAATGCAGGAAAAACGTAATGCAGAAAGATCCTATAGCAAACATCCAGAATAATACTTATTTTAAGCGGTTGTATTAGCGATGCTTTAGTGTACTATCTTACACATAATAATTACAATTTCATACCATGTGCAATCTTTTATGATTTAATAGACGCCACCCTCCAGGATAGAGCCGATAACCATATGTAACAAACCGAACAGGTCTCCATCATATTGCCCTGCCTCAGTCGCCATCAATATGCAAACTATGTATGACTGATAGCAAACTTTATTGATGTTTCCAAATCGACAATAATATTATTTGTCTATAAAAAGAAATCAAGGGTGGCAATGTAAAGCGTATTATTGCTTTACATTGTTTGCATCTGGGTGGATATTTCATAACAGCATTCGTTACACACGCTGCATGTGCTGACTAAGCCTGGTAAAATAATTGAAAAGTATTGAATATATACCGCTTTATATCTATGACGGGTAAATGTTTTCAGAGCTGAAGGGAATTTAAGATTACGCTCTGAGATATCAGTGGGTCTCCTTGAAATTAAAATGAATCGAATTCGGCCAATTGAAATATTTTTTCCGGATTTAACAAACCCTCGTCGAACACCAATATTCCTTTGGGCTTCAAGTGTCTACAGGTGGCGAATCTCATGGGTCAATTGACTTTTTCATTATCATTTTACAGCATTACTGTGACAAAGAGTTAAATCTGGCGAACTATTTTGTTGTGGTTATGCGGCGCGTTCATGCGCGAAATTTTTCGTGTATTACTACGCCACTGTTTTGTAAAATGTTCACGCAGGATGTATTAGCCCTTATTTTTCAAAACCAAAACCACGAGGAATTTAAAAACAGTTTTATACAAACCAGCCGCTGGTGACCTGTGTGTCTTAATAAGAAGTTTGCCTGTCTAAAGATTTGAATAGTTAAATATTTTATAGCAGATGGCATTTGTCAGCGGAGAACAAATGTTGATGTTTGGCGTTCAATGGTGCATTTTCCACATTACCAGAGCCAAAAGCATTGTAACCATATATCAATAAATAAGTTCTTTAGACCATCTGATGGCCCTTGAGATTGAATTTTTAAAATAGCCATCTGCTTATTTTTTCAAAATCAAAGTCATATTTCGTTTTTTACTTTAAGTTTCAAACAGTTTGGAAGCTGGTGAAATGCCCACTTACTTGGTGTCTCATTTGGGTCAAAACTGTTTGCAATTGCGATAAAAGCATTGCCGTAACACTTTAAAGGTAGATAACAAACAAAACAAGTTTAAGCTCTCCACAATATGTGTCTTGTATTTAGTGTTGGGGATTTAAATTTAATTTCGAAGTTGTCTGGACAAGAAAGCGATGCGGTATTGACAACAATTTCTAAAACCAACAAACACAACCGAATCGCATTTGAAACCCTTTCAAAAAGTAATCGACAAACAGCCTCGGGTCACAGGTCATGAAAATGTGCTTAATATAGCACATCTAAAGACATGTTTAATTCCACTTATTTTAGGTCTAAATGTTTTCGAAGATAATAGATATGCCCTGTCCGTCTTTGTGAGAGTTCGTCCGTCATGGATTCCTTACAGTTGTCCTTCTAATCTTACAAAAACAAATGGAAATAAAACCGATACTTATATACTGTAGAACCTGTCTTAAGTGGCCATTTATGTATTTAAACAAAGGGTCGTCCTTAAAGTTGATAATACGCACTACCTTTTTCTGTATTTAAGCCCAGTATGCAACATATGTCATATTAGCCCATGGCACATATTTTAATTGAGATAATTTACATTTCATACAATTTGCATTTGTTTTATTTTTCACAAAACGCAGTTTTCATCGTCAAAACATGAAACTGTAAATTCCGACAAGTGTAAAACATTATGTCAGTGAAACATGCAATTATCTGACATATTTGGTGTCGGTCCTGTAAAAATACAACATGAAGTGGAATAAATTTCATACCCTGGCGACTATAAACCACGACAGTTGACAGCCGCAGTTCTCTGCCAGGTATTTTAGGACATTTACTTGATTTTAAATAATGCAACAGGGTTTATGTTGCAATTAAAGTTAACACACGTATTTCTCACGAAACAGATGCACAGTTTCTTGTTATTTCCTTATCTAACCCTTTATCCGATGGGGACGCATTTTTACGCATTTGCAAACAGAGTAGACCCATATATGACAACTCCTACTGAAGCTGTCTGATCCAGGTCTGTCCTGTTAGATTATGCAGTGATATAGATTTGATTCTATATACTCTGTCATGGACAATATTTCCGTTATATTCAGTAAAAACTGGATTCATCAAAGTTGTTGAAATGAAAACCCGATGCCTTTTTAGACAGGTAACTGCTTAATGCAGGATGAAAGTCGTGCAGAAAGCTCCTCTAGGAGCTTTCTGCATGACTTTCGCCCTGCATTAAGCTGCCACCTGTCTCCAAGACCGATGATGATGTTTGTTTTATTGTTCGAACTATCGGGGGTTTACAGAGTTTATATAAATATATTCATGGCGTATTTATTTTTGACATATATATAGATATTCGTTAGGTTTGGGATTTACGTACTGCTAAACACATTTGAAAGTTGTAAAACTTTCCGTAACAAAGATAGACATACTTTTCATTTTTTGTCTATCGTCAATCAGTCTTTTAATACACAGGGACAATATATTTGATATATTACTTTTAAATACATTTAGTTTTTGTTATAATGAACATTATTCTTTTTCGCGACTCGAGTAAAACTGGAAAGTTCGATTATATATATAATATTGTATTCATTACATTTATTCAAACCATTATACGTTGTATCATTCGGCACCGTAAACCACTCTAAACCGGAATTATAGTAGAGGAGAATTTAGATACTGTTTGGCAGATGACTGCTTAATGCAGGGTAAAGTCATGTAGAAAGATACGTTCTGCATGACTTTCACCCTGCATTAAGCTGTCACCTGTATCTAAGACCTCCACAAATAAATCCGCTTTAACAATAAAGAGAGAACTATATTCTCAATAGAGAACCTAGGATATTAGAATAAGTGTGCAAAAGTCGTGTTATATAGTATATACTGATACTTATATAGCGGTTGTTTCCTGTAGAGAGGCACAAAAGTAAAACCAATAACTGCAAAATAATTCTATTTGTCGCTTACCAAAACCTATGTTGTGACGACTTCTTAGAATCACCCGAACCCATATATTTTGAAGACTTTTAGACCAACCCTCTTTTGTTACCCAAAGTGTCGTCACAACATTGATTTTTTGTTTGAGAAATTTGAAGACCTCTCTTTATCTATTGTTATGGTGCTGTACGTATCTTATAAGGAACAAAGGCGGATTCTCTTAATGCAACAGGACTGTAAATTATTTGAAGGAACATAGCTAAGATGCATAAAGTAAATATATTTTACCCTTTCTTAATATGTTAAAAAAATGAAGTCTGCTGAAAAATAAATACTCTGCTCAAGTCTGAAAAAAGCAGCTAGTTGATATCCGTTTAGTCTTTATGGATACAGCAAGTCCATCTAATTAATGCGACCATTTAATCAACAAACATGGCTGTCTTCATAAGCAGGTGGTTGCTTAATGCAGGTCGAAAGTTAGGAGCTTTCTGCATAACTTTCGTTCTGGATTAAGCTACCACCTGCCTGTGCCACTGTGAAGTATGCCCCGTTTTGCTGGTCGCATTAGAGAGATATGTAAGACGTAATCTATGACGTAATACATGACGTAATAAATGACGTATTTATGGAGCAAAGTGCTAAACGTAAATAGATCTCCGTTAATTTTAAATATGATAAACCAAGTCCGTAAACTCATAAACACTGGTATGAGTTTGTGCGCAAGGACAATGTATAACATACAAGTCTGAACAAAAATATTTTATGTTTCATTCTTGATTTTTACTGTACTCAACTCGATTTATAACAAGAGCAACGCATGTGGGTGCCGACGCCCGTCTGTTCGATTTTAACCCTTGTGACCTTGAAAAAGTGTGTGGAGTTTCATACAATGTGCATGAAAAATAAAGAAGTAATGGACTATATCAAAGTCTTCGGATGAGAACGACGACAACGCGACCGCCGGAGTTACGACAATAGCTTGTACTTTTTTCTCTCTCTTTCTTGCGGCTCCTTGATACCGTTGTTACAGTAAAATCTCCATATAACGGCCACGAAATTTGGTTGATTATTTGGTATTTATTGCAGATGGCCGCTTAAAGCAAGGTGAAAGTAAAACAGAACGCTCCTATAGGAGCGTTCTGTTTTATTTTCAAATTGCTTTAAAAGTCACTTGCCTTTCACACAAAATACTTGATGTAATTTAGTGGCCATTAAAGATATGTTTCACTGTATAGTTTTGTTCTTATAGTAACGGAACATGGACTCGATATTTGATTTGATCAAGCTGGAAATATCGATAATACATGATGCGTTATGATTTTTAGATCACTGTGTATGCTGAAAGGGGTTATTTGATAAAATACACTAAATGTATATGGCAAAATATGTACATTAACAAACAGAAGTTTACTACCAGCTGCGCAAATAACAAATGCCAGTGCATTGTGTTTTGGTACAGTGAAATGGTAATAAAACCTTACCTCTTTCACTACCACATTTTGTCGTCCGCAAATTTGGTAATCTGCTTCAAATTTAAAGTCTTGAACGTTCTCCTATTTATTGCAAAAACATCATCATAGCAACAAACAGTTGGATTCTGGTGAGGCACCAGGTCAATCGGCATCTCATTTGGATCCAAACTGTTTGCATTGGCAATAATGGATTGGCCACTGGCAGCTAAAGTAAACCGCAGTTGCAAATTTGCATATAAGCAAAGGGTTGCTATAAATGTTTTGAATACAGTCATATTCTGACCTCTTTAGACAGCAGACAGTGGCGATGTCAAAACCAAACATTAATGGCGGCTAAATTTCATTCACATGCCGTCATAAAAACATAACTTGTTTCTATAATTGTTCTAATTAGCATGTGTAATTACTAATTAGCAATTATAAATTAACAGTCGTTTTTGCTTGCGCAACGACTTCAACATGTTGAGCTGTCATTGTGAGTTTCATTCTTAACCCATTCCTTCAAAGGCTATTGTTAGATCCTACCTCTTTGAATAAATCTACCGAAAAGGAGCATTAACTACAGAAAAGGAAACAAAACGGAATTGTGTAGTTTTGAAACCATTGTGATAAATAGAGCATTTGCTCCTATGGAGCAAATGCTCTATTTAATCACAATGGTTTCAGAAAGTGACTTTTACAGAGGTATCAAAAGGCGTCAATATGAGGGAATGGAACAAACTGTGTTAATATGAGGGAATGGGTCAAAAGGTGTCAATATAAGGGAATGGGTTAACACTCTACCCACTGATTATTTATTTCAGAAATAATGACATCAGCAATATTTCATCAGCTAAATTTTGATAACAGCAAATGGACATGGCAAGTTTTGGCCATGTCAGATACTGTAGAAGCAGATCTTTACGGCCTTTACAAGGAAAAATGACTTATTCATTAACCCTATCCTTCATATAAACACATTTTCACGCATTTGCAAACGGATCAGACCCAGATCAGACGGTTCCTGTAGGAGTCGCCTGATCAGGATCTGCTCTGCCTGCTTATGTAATTTGATAGATCTGATTTTACAGTTTTTATCATAGTGAAATATCCCATTTCTGTGTTCCATTTTATTGATTCTGTTAATAAATATTAATGAGGTGACACAATCTTGAAAACATGTTAAACAGAGAAAGGGTTAAATGATGAATATTTGTTTCACACGCCAATATTATGTTGCATTATTTCCCTTATATGATGGAATAATAGCAATGACATTTGATAGAACCTTATTATGAAGGGAATATTGTACATATTGTATACAACTGCAAACAGTCGTATATGGAGTACGGTAAATCCCTCTAAACCGGACGTTAGATCTAATATAAATATCGGTCTTGGAGATAGGGAGAAGCTTAAACTATTCCCTCATATTGACGACTTTTGACGACTATATAAAAGTAACCTTGTGAAAACATTGTGATAAATAGAGCATTTGCTCCTATAGGAGCAAATGCTCTATTTATCACAATGGTTTCAAACTGCAAAATTCTAAAAAAAATCATTTTCTCTAATTACTGCTCCTTTTCAGAAGAGTTATTCAAAGAGGTTGTATCTAAAAATAGCCTATGAGGTAATGGGTTAATGCAGGGTATAAATCATGCAGAAAATCCCTATATGAGATTTCCGCGTGACGTTCACCCTACATTAAACAGCCACTTGCCTAAAAGTATCTAAATTCTCCACTAGAATTCCGGTTTGGTGGGGGCTTACTGTAAAGGGTAAATAAATATATATTAGGTAAAAGGTTAAGGTTCTCCGTCAACGATTATCATACTGGTATAACAACAAACATTGGCCGATGTGTAATAGTATGCAACAAGCCATGCTATTTTCCCTTCCATTTTTATTCGAATTAGCGGGTAACTAAACCCTGTAACTGAAGCCAATAATGATTGTAAAAGCTTGTTTGAAACATGCCTCAATGGTCTTACTACAACATAATGCCTGCAGACATATTGTATATAGATGAATCAATGAATGTAACACATAGCATGGCGGAATGGTGTGGGGGTGGGTGGAGGAGGGGGGAAGAATGTTTTAGATAAGTACGAGTATAATTACTACATAACATTTAATTATTGAATCATATTACTTTGTGATTCTGGCTGTTTTTCGTTTGTTTTTGCATTGTAATGATTTTTCCAGGAACAAATTTCAAACCTTTTCAACCCTTCGCTTGCTATTCACGTCAATATACCTACCTAATTGTAAATAGTGAAGACACAGATGATGACCATGCAGGAGCTGTCTCATCAGGGTCTGCACTATTAGGGGCACTCCACAGCAGTGATTGCACAGCGAACTACTTGTGTACAGTGAAGATATATGTAATTATACAACAGGGCATGGGTAAAGAAGAAGAAATGTATTTTAAAATTCAGCAAGATAAGGGTTAACACTTATCATGCTAAGCGTAACCCGACTCGCATTTGCAAACAATTTTGATCCAGATGAAATGCCGAGTTACGCATGAGTTAATAATGTTTTCCCAATATTTAATAATTCCTATTATGGCCGGTTCGTTTTATACATTATTATTTGAAGTTTTTTGTTTGAACCTTTATCCCAAGCATTTGCTCCAGAAAAAACTGAATGTATATTTTCAATGTCAGGCATGTTGTGAAATACCATATTTGTTAATCATAGTTTAATATTGGAACAACCATTGCATCTAGCAGCTTTAGCTTTTCTGTTACGATCATGGGCAATACGTCAAGTTATAATTTAGGGAATACAGTGATTTTAAAATTAACACCTAAGTAAATGAAATTAGCCACATTTTGTAATTTTTGTCCGTTAATAAATGTCAATTAATTCCCTTCTAGGATTAGATTTGTCATTACAACTGTTGGTTTCGCCTTTATTTCTACTCTCCATTTGTTGCAATATATCTAATTGATGTATCGACAATTGCAGTATATTCACCAAATTAAACTGTGTTTACTATTAGTAACAATGAAAATATCTGTATCCCGTCCACTGTGATTTTGTCGGTTGTATTGTTTCCGATTTCGTTGGCCTTATCATTAATAAAAATTAGAAAAGGAGGTGGCTATAACGGTCCACCTTGCTTCACCCATGTAACAATTCCTATGCCGATGACTCACGGTTATACCTGTCCTTTAAGTCAAGGGACATTTCCTGTTAACAAGAAGCATTCTCGCCTTATCGCGAGTTGAGGACTGTCTCAAATGCATAGTCTCTTGGATTCAACAGAACATGCTGAAGCTCAATACCGACAAAACTGATGCCATCCGGTTTCACACAAAACACAATAGTACTTGAAGATTTTCATGTGCCAGTAGGACCCTATAAAACCAAACCATCGTTATGATGTGTGAAGAATATTGGTGCAAGGTTTGATTCATGGATTGATATGACATCGTACGTCAATTCCGTGCGTATATCTAGTTACGCACAGCTTCGGAAAATAGGCCATATAAGACAGTACCTCTCACTTGATGTTACCAAGACTTTGGTGAACTCCATGGTTACATCAACACTAGCCTACTGTAACTCATTGCTGCATGGCATTTTAAAATGCACACGAAAACTTCAGAGTGTGCAAATCAAAGCAGCCCGCATCATAACCAGGACTCCTCGGTATAATCATATCAAGCCGGTTTTGAAGGAACTTAACTGACTTCCAGTTCAACATCGAATTGAATACAAAACGTCTGAACCTTACGTACAAAGACATGCACAATGAATCCCTCGAGTACATTGTCCACATGCATGGCGTGTACATATAGTTAACCCTTCTCTTGCTGCATTTTGAAATACATTTCTCCTTCTGTTGTATAATTACATATATCTTCACTGTGTACAAGTACTTCGCTGTACAATCACTGCTGTGGAGTGCACTGGTTGCACAATCAACTTGTAAATAGTGCAGACCCTGATGAGACAGCTCCTACAGGAGCTGTCTCATCTGGGTCTTCACTATTTACAGGTACGTATATTGACGTGAATAGCAAGCGAAGGATTAAGGTTAGCAAGTAGTTCAGTGTCGTTGGTTGTAGCAAGAAGTAGTATGGTTTAATACGGGGATAGAGGTTACATGCATCCAGCTCCAAAACTTTTGAATGCTCTACCGTCAGACATCAGAAGCACAAGCGCATTGGCATCTTTCAAAAGACGTCTAAAAGGCATTTCTTCAACATGTATATCACCAGAACAATTTAAAAAACGTGTCTTATAATTGTCAATTGTAATGACTGCTGCCTTATCCGTGGATCAATAGTCTTCTATGGTTCTGTAGGATATTCCGTTGCTGTTGGGCGTGCAGGTGTGGTGTCAGCAAGGTTTCTCTGTCCAGTTGTACATTCCACTGGAGCACAATTGTCAAACAGGTCATCCTTGTACTTATTGGTACATAGGGTATATTGCTTGCAATGCTACCCTGCTTCAACTAGCGCCAGGGATTCGTGTTAAGCTTGCCCAAGTTCCTTGTTTTGGTTTACCCCTGGTCTTTTAATGTATGTGTAGTGGACAGGTCAAATCTGTACGATTCGAGGCAGTATTATGTGTTTCAATCAATGCCAATTGGTCTCATATTATTACTTTTCCATGTTTGCATATTAGATGTATATAGTTGTTGTTTATTTGTATTGTTTGTACTGCAGTGTGTAGTTTATATGCATTAGCTACAAAAATCGATCTATTCTGTTATTCTATTGTACTGCACAGCAAGGCAATATAGTATGTGTAGTGCTGTATGTCATGCATATGTACCCAAGTCAGGTGGTTCTGAGTCCTACATGTAACTAACTAACTATGTGCCGTATTGACACGGTACAGATAATGATACATTTGAGTTTTGGTGATCTGAGTGGTCTGAAACAATGTAGTCACAGTATGCGTCTATTTCCCTTAATTTACGAGTATATAAACTTACGAAAAGGAACTATGATTCTTATATTAATTCCATTTTTATTATTCTTATCGATATTTATATCTGTCTGTCTGTCCATCTGTCCATCCGTCAACAATTTTGATGTGACGCGATAACTCAAACAGTAATTCACATATTGGTTTCATATTAAGGGCATATGCTTAGTATCATCAGAGGAAGATGCCTAAAGATTTTGGGTTGAATCAGAAACAGTACTTCACATATTGGTTTCATATTAAGGGCATATGCTAAGTATCATTAGAGGAAGACGCCTATAGTTTTGGGTTGAATCGGAGCACTATGTCTAGAGTTATCTGCCCTTGATTCTTCAAAAATGCTATCGACTTCTGTCAACAATTTTGATGTGACGCGATAACTCAAACAGTACTTCACACATTGGCTTCATAATAAGGGCATATGCTAAGTATCATCAGAGGAAGACGCGTATAGTTTTTGATTCGAATCAGATTACTATGTCTAGAGTTATCTGCCCTTGATTCATCCAAAATGCAATAAACGTTTGTGAACACTTTTGATGTGACGTGAAACAGTACTTCACATATTGGCTTCATAATAAGGGCATATGCTTAGTAATGTGAGAGGAAGACACCTATAGTTTTTGGGTTGAATGAGATCACCATGTCCAGACTTATATGCCATTGATTTATCAAAAATGCCATAATTTCAACAAAGGATCAGCTGCAGGGCCCTCTCTGACTGAGTCAGTTTTCTAGTAATGATGATAATAATAATAATAATAATCCTGATGAAACGACGAGTTACGAGTCACATCTGGATCCATTATGTTTGCAAATGTCTGTCAGGGCACGTTTAGTAGGGGAATGGTTAAGATTTTCAACAGTAGATATTTTACTACTTGTTGATAACATGCTTTCAACAAATTGGAGAAAGCTAATACATTAACTATACAGTACACCCCCCACACACACACTCCTATAAACCAGAATTCTAGTAGAGAAGAATCTAGATACTTTTAGACAGATGACTGCTTAATGCGGAGTGAAAGTCGTGCAGGAAGCTCATATAGGAGCTTTCTGTGTGACCTTTACCCTGCATTACGCTGCCACCTGTCTCCAAGACGGATATTTATATTAAATTTAATGTCCGGTTTAGAGGTGGTTTACTTTTATATCATAAATATCATAGGTAGTGTCCTACAAGAGACCCTCTCAGCTTCTGTAACCGTAAATCTGGTTGTCACATTTTTATGGAAACATAATTGGATATAAGTTACAACCCTGGAAAATGTAACACATGGTGAAACAGACATAAAAATAATGACAAAAACTGTGTTGCGTCGATCCAGTCATGATTGATAACTTCTTTCTATTGTGTTGAAGTAATAAGCGACAGCTATTTTCGTCTCTTGATAAAAATGGGCCCCATAAACTTTACGTTTACAGAGAAAGGGGAGCAAATTTTGAACCAACTGGTGATTTGAAATAATGAAACTTGAGCAGCAATTGAAGTGAAGCAAGCAGATTTAGAAAAATGCGAAAACTGTTTCCAGTAGTTGCTCTCTAAATTAATAAATATAGGTGACTTAAAAAGCAGGTGTCTGCTTAATGCAGAAAGAAAGTAATGCAGAAAGCTCCTTTTGGATGTATCTGCAAAAATTTCGATCTACATTAAGCTATTAACTGTACAGTAGAACCCCTCTAATGCGACCACTTAAAGATAATCATAATTGTTTTAATAAACAGGTGGTAGCTTAATGCAGGACGAAAGTTATACAGATATAGGAGCTTTCTGCATAACGTTCGTCCTGCATTTAGCTACCACCTGCCTCTGTCAACCAGAATTTTGCCCTTGTTTGGTGGTCGCATTAGAGGGGTTTTACTGTATTTATAATCCATAGATATATTAAATGTTGTTGTTCTTGGTCGCTATAAAGATGTTTGACTGTATCTGATTGTGACGGTTATTAAGACTACAGTAAAACCTCTCTATAACGGCCACTAAATTACATCAAGTGTTTTGTGTTAAAGACATGTGGCTGCTTAAAGCAAGGTGAAAGTCAAACAGAACGCTCCTATAGGAGCGTTCTGTTTTACTTTCATATTGCTTTAAGCAGTCACCTGCCCTAAATACCAACTAATTAACACAATTTAGTGGTCGTTATAGAGAGTTTTTACTGTATACAGTATATCCTCTCTAAAACGGACGTTAGATTAGTATAAATATCGGTCTTAGTATAAATATCAGGAGCTTCCTGTATGACGTTCACCATGCACTAAGCAACCACCTGCTTAAAAGTATCTAAATTCTTCTCTAATATAATTCCGGTTTAGAGTTTTTTCTTATATGTCATATTCACTCGCACACCGCTGTGCTCATGTTAACCCGTTACGTCGTCTTTCACCTTAGTGTACCTCACCTCGCCTTAATGCACTCAGATGAGACAAAAACTAATTAATTCTGCCCAATTTACTAAACATCTATCTTACTATCTCATAAAGCTATTGTTTATAATAAGTTCTCTACATAAATGTCTTCTAAACCTAATCCAGTTACAGCTTTATTTCATAAACTTGAATTGATTTTGATTTCATTTTATGAGAGATTACAAAATAACCCCAGTCTTTGGGTTGCTCAACATTGCCCGTTCATTGTCCGTTTCTCAGTCGGCGTGTGCACTTCTTGTCCGGCAAGGTCCGTTCAGTTCGGTGGACAGTTTTGAACATGCTCAAAACTCAGACCGGACTCCACCGGACAAAATTGTCCGCTGGACGTACGGTATCTATGCGTTGGCAGGCGGTTTGTTCGGAACTCGTGCGTTTCTTCTCCTTTTTATGCGTTCCTTCTCCTGGACTTTTCGGTTCGCACCTGTTGATGTCCGGTGGACCTGATTCGCGACCGGACTACTACCTGACACGCAACGGGTCAACCGGAGATGTACCGGACAACGTCATTCGAAGAACATCTTGTCAGTTTCTCATGCATTGCACTGTCGTTTTACCCGCTCCATACA
Source organism: Azorinus chamasolen (assembly GCA_963576725.1). Taxonomy (NCBI): domain Eukaryota; kingdom Metazoa; phylum Mollusca; class Bivalvia; order Cardiida; family Solecurtidae; genus Azorinus; species Azorinus chamasolen. The sequence continues at coordinate 19,952,612 of OY755238.1, forward strand.
CCGATCGCGAGAGCCTCGAGCAGCAGTGGGGACGAATTTCATCACCGTATAGCTTTTTGTCGCAATATTTATCCAATCTGAAAAGTCAGCGTTGAATGGGTTATTCTGTTGAGTTAAAAATAGTGGTACATCATTAATATTCATGGTTTTATCATTTCTCACAGTGAGAAATGATAAAACCATGAATATTAACACATACCTTCCCTTATCTCCGAGTTAGAACAACGGGTTAAGATTCCCTTATCTGTAACACGTGTAAGATCACTTTAGAACGTATATATGACGTCATACATCATATATGACGTCAAACCATGGAAACCGATGTTTACATGTCATTTAAACGGCGAAAATACAATTATTTGTTATGTGAGAAAAAGAATCTGATGCTCGTTGTCTTTTAAGATCACATGTTCCTAAACTCACCAAGAAAATGTTATTAAGCTCACCAAGGGTCGCTTAATGACATTTTCTAAGGCTCGTTTAGGAACATGTGATCTTAAAAGACAACTCGCAACAGATCCTCTATTTCTGTGATGAATACTCATGGAGTAAAGGGTTAAGGTGTTTCATATGTATCGGGCAGTGATTGAACACCACCGTCTCAACTCGCTTCCAAAAGAGAAAAGCCTACCGATAGAGCCGGGCGGGTGATTCCATATAATGTGCAGCCTTTAACCCATTTGCTCCCACGATCCCATATACGTAGGCAAACAGTGTAGACTTTGATCAGACGCCGCATATACTGTTTACTGATAGAAATTTCAATATAAAACAAAACGAAATTGAAAATTTAGACCAGCCCCCCCCCCCCCTCCTCCCTTAGATAAAAAATGTACTTATTCAATATATTAACATTGAAGAATCCACCGGGTGCAAATAGGCTGGGTCCTAGTAGTGGTTACCGTAGCATCCCCCCTAGACTTTTCTTCATGGGTACCAAATTGTTCGTTGGGGTCCTTAGAACACATTTTGAGCATGCCCCCAAAAATAAGTTTGTCCCAGCTATGTTTTATTTAACGGTTTCCATGGTAACCCGAGGTAATTTTCGAAACTACCTTGGTTCAGAAAATGCGCCATAACTTTGTTTTTAGAAGCAATAGAAGGACAAAACAAGTACCAAAGTAAAGCAGAGACATATAGCTTGAATATGATATATGATTTTATTAATATTCATAAATGCATTCTTATGAATATTAATGGGGAAGTAAAAATGTGATTTTTTTAGAAAAAAAGGAGTTTGTTGTTTAGTCTGAGAGGCTTATTAATGCACATAAATTATTGAATTTAGGTTTAAGTTGTTCGTTGGAGTCCTCAAAACACATTATGAGTATTTCCCCAAATAATTTTGTCCCATCTATGTTTTATTAAACGGTTTCCATGGTAACCCGAGGTAAATTCCGAAACATCCTTGGTTCAGAAAATGCGTAATAACTTTACTTTTAGAGGTAATAGAAGGACAAAACAAGTACCAAAGTAAAGCAGAGACATATAGCTTGAATATGGTATATGATTTAATTAATATTCATAAATGCATTCTTATGAATATTCATGAGAATGTAAAAAAAATGCGTTTTTTTTAGAAAAAGGAGCTTGTTGTTTAGTCTGATAGGCTTATAAATGTACATACATTATTAAATCAGGTTTAAATTGTTTGTTTGGTTCATCAGAACACATTTTGAGCATTCCCCCAAAGTAATTTTGTACCATCTATGTTTTTTGAACGGTTTCCATGGTAACGCGAGGAGATAAATTTCGAAACATCATTGGTTCAGAAAATGCATAATAACTTTGCTTTTAGAGGCAATAGAAGGACAAAACAAAAACAAAAATAAAGCAGAGACAAATATCTTGAATATGATATATAATTTTAATAATATTCATATATGATTGCTTATGAATATTAATGAGGAAGTATAAAAATCCGCTTTTTTAGAAAAATGAGTTTTTTGTTTAGTCTTAGAGGCCTATTAATGCACAAAAATTATTGAATTCAGGTTTAAATTGTTCGTTGGGGTCATCAGAACACTTTTTGAGCATTCTCCCAAAATAATTGTGTCCAAGCTATGTTTTTAACGGTTTCCATGGTAACCCGAGGTAAATTTCGAAACATGCATGGTTAAACAAATGCTTCAGAACTTTGCTTTTAGAGGCGAAAGAAGGACAAAACAAGAACCTGAATGAAGCAAAGACATATAACTTGAATATGATATGTAATTTAACTAATTTTCATAAATGTATTCTTATGAATATTAATGAGGAAGTAAAACAATCCGATTTTTGTTTAGAAAAAAAGGAGTTTATTGTTTAGTCTGAGATGCCTATTAATAAACAAGAGTTATTGAATTCATGTTTGAATGTTTTCATGTGAAGGAAAATAAACTATCTTTGTTTCAGGTAATATTTCTATAAAGCATGCGTATTTCAGCTTATTTGCATATAATGTACGTATATGAATAAGCAATTTTCTATGAGCATTGTATTTAGTATTATTTTGAGTATACGGTTAAATCTCGATTATTCGAATTTTCTTTATAGAAGCATTAAGACCCTTTTAGGCAGGTGACTTCTTAATGCATGGTGAAAGTCATACAGAAAGCTGCACAAGGAGCTTTCTGCATGACTTTCACCATGCATTAAGCTGTCACCTGTCTTAAATATCGATAATAATACGTACGTCAATGATAATACGTCAATGTTTGAAGCGAATCCCATCTGTTGGATGCAACTGCCGGTGCTAAAGAAGTGAATAAGAGAGAGAGAGAGAGAGAGAGAGAGAGAGAGAGAGAGGGGGGGGCATAATGCCCGCCCCTGGGGCTGTCGGAATCAAGTGAGGGGATCTGATAAAACATCCCAGGTCGATTTTCATTTGAAACCGGAGGCCTAAGAGATACCCAGGGAACCCTTGTCCGTAAGAGTTTAGCGGACATGATCCACCCAGTTGCCGGGCTGGCACAAAAATCTTCGTCCAGGTCAGGCAAACGGGAAAGAAGTCCCGTGGAAGGAGAAAGAGACTCCCTAGACTTAATTAGGTTAGGGAGGTCCACTTTTTCGACTGACACTAGCACGGAAGAGGATAGAGGACCCCTGTGAATAGGATTCGGGGGTCTAAGGCAGACAGAGGGTGGGATGATTCTAAAACAATCTTCACACGCATTCTCAATAGAAAATATTGATGTTCAGAATCATCTAAAGAAAAAGAGGACTAAGTCCCATCTACATCTGAGTGAGAGGCTTCCACAAAGTCTGATTCCCTTAAAAAATAGGACAATCCCTAGGAGCCATAATGGACAAAGTGTCTTCCTGCTCTCCCTCAGAATCCGCCCTGGTGAACGCCATGGATGGCAGCTACCGGGAAGAGTGGGACCCGCCACAGACATAGAAGTGTGGACTGTGGGTTCACGTGAGAGCTATTCTCCCTCTAGGTGAAGCTTGCTGGTTCCAAGAATGAGTGTCGGCTATCGAGAGCGACCAGCCGGCGAATCTGAGGAGGCAGAGCGATGTCTTCGCATAGAAGAGTAATGGTAAGACCTCGATCTGCGATGAGAGCGGTGCGAGTGCCGGTTCCCATTAGAAGAATAAGAAGGTTTTTACGCCTCCTACGGGGCGGGTGGGATGGGGGCTGGGGAGTCCGAGGTGTACTCAGAAGATGAAGAGTAATTGCAGGGTCTAGACGACCAAGAACGTCTAGACTTAGCCACAGCAGCTTCCTGTTGACGTTCACCACTGTAATGCGGTGTAGAGACAGAATGCCCTGTAGAAAAGATTGGACTGGTAGATTTACCGGTCCACTTCGGTACCCTGGTCCAAAGGACCAGACCGGGCCACCGGCGGACCGTTAGAGAGCAAACTTAGGACACAGGGCCAAAGAATACACAGTGACATCTTTGGGCGGGGGCTCGGTAGACCGATCTGCTGGTGATGTCATGAAACGGAAGCACTAACGCCAGGACACCGGGGACCGGTGACGGATAACTGGGCCTAGATTCAGCGGGACCAGGCAAAACTCTTCACATAACAAGCGGACCGGGAGACCTGGCAACAATAGTACCTGGGACCAGAACAAAGGGTACCATTCAAGTGATAAACGGGGAACCCGCGCCCGGGCCAGCAGTTGGGTGCCGATCTGCAACTAACAACTGGGGAATCGACTGCACCACAGGGGCTGTTGACGAAAGAGATTTTAAAGAAGAAGCAGGCTTCTTCTGAGCTTTAGAGGACAGTGATTTGTCTGTTGCGAGGGAGTCGCTGACCAAAGAAAAGAATACTTCTTCCGTCGGACAGCAAGCTCCCACGTCTCCCCTGTCCAGAGGGATGAAACTGGACAGGGAGCTGACGCGGAGCATCCGCAGCAGGCCAGACACACTTAATGAGTTGTCCAGCCTGTCGCGAAATGCTCGCAAGAAGCCTTGCGTTGCTCTGGCATGCTGTGGTAAATAATCAAGCAAATGCATAAGACATCGCGAGTAAGTTAGAAGTCACGCAAGGCTATTATGGGTAAACATAAGCTGATGATTACAGTCGAGATGCTATATATTTTCTATTGCATTGCAAAACACCCATAACAGTAATATTCTTCACAAAACATGCATGAGGCTCAATTCCTCTGCTGTAATTTCTTACAAGAAATGTGTTGTTCACATACATGTATATTGCATGTATATTGCAATATAATAGAAAAACTTACTTTCCTACAACAGTTTACATTCTCATTAATATTCATGATTTTGAAATAATATTCATTATCAACATATTTATATACATGGACATCAATATCGCTGTTTCAGTCAGTATCAAGCTCTATCTCAGATAAAAAGAACAGCTCATTCAGGTGTGTTTATTTTACATCTCATTTATATTCATAAATATGCATTAATATTCAAGAACCCAAAGTAATGACCCTCTGCTCTTGTCAATGTTTGTTGTTCTGGTATTTTACGTAAAATAAATAATAAAAAAGATAGTACACTCGAAACAATGCTAAATATAGGGCTTATGTTAAATTGCTTATTCATTTACGCACGTTATATGCAAATTAGCTTAAATATACATGTTTTGCTTTATTTGTATGTTAATATTAAAACATTTAAATCTGAATTCAATAACTATTTGTATATTATTAGGCCTCTCAGACTAAAAACAAACTCGTCAAACTAAAAACACATTTTTTACTTCCCCATTAATATTCATAAGAATGCATTATATGTATTAATAGAATTACATATCGTATTCAAGCTATATGTCTCTACTTTACGTTGGTTCTTGTTTTGTCCTTCTATTGTCTCTAAAAGCAAAGTTATGAAGCATTTTCTTAATCAAGATAGTTTTGAAATTTACCTCGGGTTACCACGGAAACCGTTTTATAAAACATAGCTGGGGCACAATTATTTTGGGAGAATGCTCAAAAAGTGTTCTGATGACCCCAACGAACAATTTAAACCTGAATTCAATAATTGTTTAGCATTAATATGCCTCTAAGACTAAACAAAAAAACTCATTTTTCTAAAAAAGCGGATTTTTATACTTCCTCATTAATATCCATAAGCAATCATGTATGAATATTATTAAAATTATATATCATAATCAAGATATATGTCTCTGCTTTACTTTGGTTTTTGTTTTGTCCTTCTATTGCCTCTAAAAGCAAAGTTATTATGCATTTTCTAAACCAATGATGTTTCGAAATTTACCTCCTCGCGTTACCATGGAAACCGTTCAATAAAACAAAGATGGGACAAAATTACTTTGGGGGAATGCTCAAAATGTGTTCTGATGACCCAAACAAACAATTTAAACCTGAATTCAATAATTTGTGTGCATTAATAAGCCTATCAGACTAAACAACAAGCTCCTTTTTCTAAAAAACGCATTTATTTACATTCTAATGAATATTCATAAGAATGCATTTATGAATATTAATTAAATCATATACCATATTCAAGCTATATGTCTCTGCTTTACTTTGGTACTTATTTTGTCCTTCTATTACCTCTAAAAGCAAAGTTATTACGCATTTTCTGAACCAAGGATGTTTCGGAATTTACCTCGGGTTACCATGGAAACCGTTTAATAAAACATAGATGGGACAAAATTATTTGGGGAAATACTCATAATGTGTTCTGAGGACTCCAACAAACAACTTAAACCTAAATTCAATAATTTATGTGCATTAATAAGCCTCTCAGACTAAACAACAAACTCCTTTTTTCTAAAAAAATCACATTTTTTACTTCCTCATTAATATTCATAAGAATGCATTTATGAATATTAATAAAATCATATATCATATTCAAGCTATATGTCTCTGCTTTACTTTGGTACTTGTTTTGTCCTTCTATTGCTTCTAAAAACAAAGTTATGGCGCATTTTCTGAACCAAGGTAGTTTCGAAAATTACCTCGGGTTACCATGGGAACCGTTAAATAAAACATAGCTGGGACAAACTTATTTTTGGGGGCATGCTCAAAATGTGTTCTAAGGACCCCAATGAACAATTTGGTACCCATGAAAAAAAGTCTAGGGGGGATGCTACGGTAACCACTACTAGGACCCAGCCTAAAATGGGTTAATCACTGTAACAGTAAAACCTCTCTATAATAAACCATTGTTTTTAATCAACCAATAACTGTTATAACAGAAAGGCCCTTCAATATCGACCACTTGTAGTCAATCAGTCGATAACTGCTGTAATAATAAGACCTCCAATAAACGAACACTTGTTACTCATCAACCAATAACTGCTGTAACAGTAAGACCCGTCAATAACGACCACTTGTTACCGATCAGTCAATAGCTGCTGTAACAGCTGGGCCGCTCTATAGCGACTACTTGTTACCAATCAGTGAATAACTGTTGTAATAGCTGGACAACTCTATAAGGACCAATTGTTAACCACAAACCAACAACTGTTGTAACAGTAAGACCTCTTTATAACGATCATTTGTAGCCCGCCATTATTTCTTATATAATATGTAATAGGGAATGGGATTAAATTCCGAAAAGTAGGAGATCCTTCGAAAACAAAAACAGCAGTGGGTTAAGTGAAGTTTTGAAACTATTATATTACAGAAGGCTATGATTGAACTTGTCTTGATGTTGATATTTTCAATGTGTTCGCTCGCGGCTTTATCAAGACGGATGAATGGATTCTATTAAGTATTATAAAAAATAACGTTCATCAGAACTGTTCTGGATTTTTTGTCATGCAATGATTCCAAATGGTACTGAGTGCAAAGAACAAAGTTTGAAGGGCTGAAACTGTAAAACCATATATGTTTTATTCCATAAGCAAACAGAGCAGACCGTGAAGTGATGGCTTCTACGAGATCCGTCTGATATGGGTCTGCTCTGTTGCAAAGGCGATTAACCCTTTCCTCCATAAATACGCCTTTCTATGCCTCTGCAAAAGTCACTTTATGAAACCATTGTAATAAATAGAGCATTTGCTCCATAGGAGCAAATGCTCTATTTATCACAATAATTATTGTTTCAAAACTACACAATTCTAACATTTTTCTTTTCATTCAAGTGTTTATATGTTATTATAATGCATAATCAACTTATTGTTATCCCTGATGTCATTATTGCTTAACCCATTCCCTCATATTGACGACTTTTGACGACTCTGTAAAAGTCACTTTGTGAAACCATTGTGATAAATAGAGCATTTGCTCCTATAGGAGCAAATGCTCTTTTTATCAAAATGGTTTCAAACTACAAAATTCTATTTTTTTCTTTTCTCTAGTTAATGTTCCTTTTCGGTAGATTTATTCAAAGAGGTTGGATCTAAAAATAGCCTATGAGGTAATGGTTAAGGGCGTATGTATGGAGACTATGGGCTCAACAAACATTGCAGACCTCTTTAATCACAGTGAGAGATTTAATTGCTTTCACCGGTAGCATATGGCAGTTGAATTTTAACACGGATAATTAATATGCAGTAGAACCCCTCTAAACATGGGTGTCTTTATAAGCAGGTGGTTGCTTAATGCAGGACAAAAGTTATGCAGAAAGCTCATAGGGGAGCTTTCTGCATTACTTTTGCCCTGCATTAAGCTACCACCTGTATATAGCACCCATAATTATACCTCTTTTAGGTGGTCGCATTAGCGGGGTTTTACTGTAGTATCATTTACCTGACATAGAAACATTTTAACGCCTTTGGAAACAGTGTTGATCCAGATCCTGAAGGAGTCGTCTGGTTAGGAGCTGGTCTATTTGCTTATGAACTAATACAGAGTTCTGTAGTTTCTGGCATGGACAAAATTTCATGTGTTCATGTGCCAATTCAGCTGATCAATTTTGCTGATGTTTTGATTTCCTGGAATATTCATTATGTAAACAGTTAACCCTATTATTTTAAGACCCAACCTCTTTGAATAAATCTACCGAAAAGGAGGATTTACTAGAGAACAGGGACATTTTAGAATTGTGTAGTTTTGTAACCATTGTGATAAATGGGGCATTTGCAAATTCTCTTTTTATCACAATTGTTAAAAAAGACTTTTACAGAGGCGTCAAAATACGTCAGTAGGAGGGAATTGGGGTTAAAGATTAAAATGACACGGTGCATGTGGACATGAACGCAGCGACGGACCAGACTCACTTCTGCACACACAGTTTACATGTCACAATCACCATCTTTTATATAAAGCAGTTAAGAGCTGTTGCCAACATCTGCGAACGTTATATATGTGAGCGTTAAATGAACGCACAGCAATTCGTTCTAACAAAACAAGTTGTCGTGGAGATCGTTTTCTAACGAGATGGTTGATCTAGATATGCACCGAATTCCCAATTTCCCATGACCCCTGTCAGCTATACAGTAAAACCCATCTAAACAGGAACTTTAGTAGAGAAGAATTTAGATACATCTAGGCAGGTGGCTGCTTAATGCAGGGTGAAAGTCATGCAGAAAGCTTTCTGCAAAACTTTCACCCTGCATGAAGCTGCCACCTGTCTCCAAAGTCGATATTTATACTAATTTTAGCGACCGGTTTAGAGTTTTTTTTTACTATATTTGGTTACGGGTAATAGATAGCTATAGCCCATGAAAATGCACATACCTACAGAGTTACAGAGTCCATATGGGAATCCGTATCGCAATCTTAGATTTCACCTTCAAGCAAACCTCACGTGTTCAAAAGATAAACACGTGTACGCACGTGTTCGCACGTGAAACTGGTGAAAAAGACGTAACGTAGGAATATTTCAATAAAGATATAGGTATCCTCTTTCCAATTGGTAAACTTTATTTTATGACCATACAAGGAACAAAGGAATAACTTATCTTATTTCATTTACGTGATTTGATATGGTGGAATATAAATCATAAAACGACACCTTTTTTGATAGTTATCATTTATTACAAAAATTAAAATGCCGCCAGCAAAACTTATATTAGTCATTTAAAAGAATTCCGGAAAAATGTACGGAAATAAGAGGAACTATTTCAAATACAAGAAGGTAAAACAGGTCAGAATTCAAGAATATGTTAATAAGGGCCGTTATCAATCATTATATGTGTACCTTTACTCCATGAATATCCATGACAGAAATAATGACCCGATTCGTATCTCAATAATTAGTTCATAAGCAAACAGAGCAGACCCTGATCAGACGGCTCCTACTGGAGCCGTTTTATCTAGGTCTACTTTGTTTGCAAAGACGTAGAAAGACGTATTTATGGAGTACAGGGTTATATGCAAACATTGAAGATGTTAACTGTTTACCGATTACATGGAACTACTTCTTGACCAATTTACTCCATGATCCGATTATATAAACATCAATTCGCTGATTGTTTTATAATGGCATCATGGACAAGGGTAAATGTGCTATAGTAGAAACTGTGGATATATATACAGTAAAACCCCTCTAATGCGACCACTTAATGAATAAACATGGGAGTCGTTATAAGCAGGTGGTTGCTTAATGCAGGGCAAAAAAAGTAATGCAGAAAGCTCGTCCAGGAGCTTTCTTTCTGCATTAATTTTGTCCTGCATTAAGCTACCACCTGTCTCTACCACCCAGAGTGATACCTCTTTTAGGTGGTCGCATTAGGGGTGTTTACTCTATATGTTATTTTTTAAAGTAAACTGAGCAGACCCTGATCAAACGGCTCCTCCAGGAGGTGTCTGATATGGATCGTCCCTGTTAAATTTACTACATTTAACGTCGGGAATAGAGAGGCTTTACTGAACAAAGAGTTTTTTCAGACACCTTGATGATGTTGTTGGACGTAAATACGCAAATTACGTCACTAAACTAAATGGTGACTGGACAAACACATTTTACATGATACAGGCGCATCTATACACATTTACAAAATAGTAGATCCAGATCAGACAGAATCTGTTTGGAACTGTCTCATGAAGGTCTGCTCTGTTTGCTTATTGAATATTATATATAAGATTCTAAAGTTCCTGTCATGAGTAAAATTCGTTTGTTCATATTATCATAAAATCATTCCATTGTCAAAACATTATCTAATTGATATTCATAAAGTGTTTTAATGTATATGTACGGATGACTGACAAGCCGGTCCTATAAAAATTATTTATTATTAGTTTGATTGTTTATAAGTGAGTTCTGGTATTTCTCAACAGATTGCATTTCTAGCCAGGGACCATCTTGTTTTGAGCCCAAGTGAATCACTGTAATGGAAAATGATAACAGTAATAAATGGTTGCCACAGCGCCTATGACATTGCCAAGCAATATATATAAACGAAATAGACAATGCTGCTAAACCACAGAACTATGTGTAATACATAGTCTGCTATTCGCTGGTAATCAAATTGAAATAAAATGACAAACGGCAAAACAAAGCGTATCCCTTAACCCTTTGCTCCATAAATACGTCTTTCTATGCCTCTGTAAAAATAACCTACTGAAACCGTTGTGATAAATAGAGCATTTGCTCCTATAGGAGCAAATGCTCTTTTTATCACAATGGTTTCATCAGGTGACTTTTACAGAGGCATAGAAAGGTGTCATTATGGAGGAAAGGGTTAATATCAATGTATATTCAACATTTATGAATGATTTAAACTTGTTGATTTAGAATGGCAATCAGTGAAGACCCTGATCAGATGGCTCTTCTATGGGCCCTCTGATCTGGGTCTATCCTGTGTGCAAAGAACAGTACACTTGTATCCGGGGTTGAAATGGTTAACCGTCTTCCTAGTGTATATTTCCTGGAAGAAATAAGGCCATCATGAATATGAATTGACTGGCATTGTATAGTGACATGTGAACACATGTTTAATGACCATGGCGGAAACTGTAGAATCGGACCTACATTATTCACAAAGCAGACCTTGCTCAGATAGTTCCTACATGTGTCATCTGTATTGGTCCTAAGCTGTTTGTAAATGCATAAATATATATCTATATCAAGTAACCCTTTACTCCATAATTCATGTAAACAATTATAACATCATGGATATTAATTTGTTGAAATGCTATAATAACAAATGGATGTTTTTGTATCGGTAGAAACTGAAGAATCATTTGTATATTATAGCATGAGCAAATAGAGCAGACCCTCATCTGACGGCTCCTACAGGAGCCGTCTGATCTGGGTCTACTCTGTTTGCAAAGACGTAGAAGGGCGTATTTATGGAGTAAAGGGTTAACCGCATACGAAGTAAGTCTAAACGCTCATGGTAAATATTTCAATTACATAAACAGCTGAACTTCGATATCTCGAACTCGGGTAACTTGAATTTTGGATATCTCGAAGTAAATGTTGGGTCCTTCCAGAATCAACAATACATTTTTTTCTAAAATGTATCACTACGCATATTCAGAAACACGTGTGATGGCTAAATGTAGTTTAATGACCCAAAAACATGGAGCAGTTTTTATACATCAATTTGATTAACTACTTGGAACATCGTTTATTCCATGAATATTCATGTAGGAAATAATGAAATCGTGAATATTTATTACATGTAGATGAAAGTTTATAACGACAAATGAACCATGGCAGAAACTATAGAATTATATCTATATGTTTTGATATCTAATGAATCAAATGAACTCTTCAAGGATATATATGTCAACACACATAAAACTAGACCTTTAATCTGCTCTAGTTTCCCGTACAAAGTCCTTCGGGTGAGACTATAAACCGAGGTCCGATGTATCAGTGCTTTACACTGGGCATCTAACAGCCATTCTATCGATAATAAGAGTTTCTCTGTATCCGAACCCCCTCTCTCTGGGGCTTCCATAGACCCTAGCTTGCAGAAACGGACATTAAGCACAACTAAGAAAAACACAACCAACCAACTACATGTTCAAAATCTAAGCTATAATTGTGTCTACCAACATGAAATCATGGTGTCAAACAGTTTGGATCCTGATGAGACGCCGAATTGCTCGGCGTCTCATCTGGATCCAAATTGTTTGCATAGGTAATCACCTATCCGCCCACAGCAGGCAAAAGGTTAAATGACAAATATGACTGTCTTGCTATTGCTGTCCCATCTATAATCATCAATATTCGCATCTGCGCAAATTTTCATAATTAAGAATATTGAAAAGTGCATCCGGTGTTGACGAGTTCATGGTGAAAGGTTTATTAATTTATTTGAGCTTTCTACTTCGTTTATTTTGTAATCTCCAATGTTCACACAACTCTTGTTTACGGTTAAGTAAAGCAATATACAGTAAAACCTCTCTAATGCGGACGTTAAAATTAGTATCAATCCTGGTCATTCAAACAGTTGGTTGCTTATTGCAGGTTGAAATTCATTCAGAAAGCTCCCATATGAACTTTCTGCATAACTTTCACCCTGCATTAAGCAGTCAACTGCATAAAAAGACATAAATTGTTCTTTATCGAAATTCCGATTTAGAGGGGTTTACTGTATACAAAATATAAATAATGTAAAACAAATTTCTTCAGTAACTAGATACAATATTACAGAAACTGTCTGAGACGTTATATAATGGATAGCATATGCCGAGTTGCATTACTGCACACATTATTAGTTCACAGAGTGTATTTCTGATGACATATAAATTATTATGATGAAGTATGGAGTCTGTTCTGATGCATTTGTGACAAGGCTCAATTTCAAATTTCTGTGATAAATGTTAAATTAAACCTTTCACCTATAAATGCATTTTGTCTGCTAAGTGTATCATCTGTCTCAGACTTCACTGTGGTGTTTTATTCAATGTTTTGTTTCAAACGATAATCATAGTACCAAACAATTTAAATTCTGATGAGTGTCCTAGTTGATCGTCTCGTCGGGATCTACGCTGTTAGTAAAGTTTATCAGGGATTTGCGCATGGCGTCGAAAGCGTTCACCCTTTCAACGCAGAGTTCTCAGATTGATATATCCCTTCAGTGTTTAACCCTTTCCCTCATATAAACGTGTTTTCACGCATTTGCAAACAGAGTAGACCCAGATCAGACGGCTCCTAAAGGAGTCATCTGATCAGGGTCTGCTCTGTTTGCTTATAGACTTTGAAAGATCTGTTTCCTAACATTCTAAAAAGGACTACAGTGTGCCACCTTCCATATTGCATTATAACTATTTTGGCCATGAATATTCAGTAGGTACTGAAATTTGGAATAAACATAGAACAGAGAAAGGGTTAATTAAACACTCCAGTCAGTATGAAATGCTTAAACTTGCTGGAGAATTCTGAAAGACAAACAGTGCAGATCCTGATCAGAGGGCTCCTCTTGGAGCCCCTCTGATCAGGGTCTACACTGTTTGCAAATGGTAACGAATGCATGTCCCACATTCAGGGTTGAACCATATTCCAACATGCATTTAACACTAGAACTGAATGAATCGTATGTCAACTCATACTCATAACTGTTTGATATATCAAACCAATAGTCCTGTACCATAATCTAAGTATTGATTTTAACAGTAATCTGAGCTTTTGCTTTAAAATTACTTCAAAACAAGGTTATACTCGCACCACGGAGCTCTGATCCAGATCAATAAGTGTGTGAATCTAAATATGGAAAGGCGAATAAAGGGTGAAACAAGATGATGGAGTGTAATTACTTTCAACGTGAAACATTCATTTTTCTCACCCACTCTGTCTTCATAATGTTTGACGTCTTATTGCGCACGAGAGACTTTGTTATCATTGTTCAGTGCAGTGGTTTACATCCACTATAAGAATTTATGAGCTTGAAAATTTAAACTTTTCGTTTCAATTCGTTATTTAACCTTTTGTTTTATGACAAGAACATACATATCTTATGGTTATGGATAACAGTATATACCTTATTCTGTCTCGGCCCTTCCGTCATCAGTTTGCTTACAGTAGAACCTGTCTTAACTCTTTTCCTTATGTAAACGTATTTTCGCGCATATGCAAACAGAGTAGACCCAGATCAGACGACTCCTATAGGAGCCGTCTGATCAGAGTCTGCTCTGTTTGCTGACGGAATTTGAACAGATCTGGGGTGGGTTTTTTATTTACAGTGCTCCCTCCCTACAACGACCCTCTCAATAACGATTCCCTCCTTACAACAACGCATGCCACTGTTTCCGAAACAACAAGGCTCCAGAAACAACTTTTTTCCATCGTATTTTCTTTATGCCTCAATCAAACCCTATGTTGTGACCACTCTTTAGAATCGTCACTTTGTGACGATTCTAAAGAGTGGTCACAACATAGGGTTTGATAGAGGCATAACGGTTTTAGTTCTCGAAATGCACCTTATCTGGGGATCTGCAAACAAGTTAATTATGTTTGATTTTCCCTCCCTATAACAACTCCCTCTGAACAACACATACAATCTTCGTATCCCAAAGGGTGTCGTTGTAGAGAGGGAGCACTGTATATGGCTACAATATTCCACCTTCCATATTTCATTATAACTTTTTGTCTATGAATATTCGGTAAGTATTGAAGTTTAAAATAAACATAGAACAGGGAAAGGGATAAGCGGCAATCAAAGAGGTCTTATTATTGGTCCGTAAGGCATGCGGTAGCCTAATGTAGGTAAAAAATAATGCAGAACACTCCTTTTTGCATTATTTATGCCCTGCATTAAGCAACCGCCTGTATTATAAGACTGCTATGTTCAATAAAAGAGTGGCCGCATAGGACAGTTGTTACTGTACTTTATTTTGTCTCGGCTCTCCTGTCATCACTTTGGATACATAAAACATCAATGACGAGTCGCGGATTAATGTCAATATAATAACGGACATTTCAATACTTTTAACATCAACTTTGAACACAATATATTTGTTTGTGGAATAAATATGCGCTTGTTCAAATCTTGCCCTGCTTTACATTGTCCGAATGTAAAACAATCTGACCGAGTAACTCGGCCTCTCAGTTGCCACTGATGAAACGAGGAGTAATTCACAAAAACTAAAATCTTTTTTTTCACCAAACTCTATGCTATGACTATTATTTAGAATCGTATTTTCAATGCGTTTCTGAAAAGTAGTTACAGCATAGGACTTGGTGCTGAAATGAATGAGCTATTATTTACGTCATATTTAATTTACGCATTTTTTCTACTTTTTCTGCACCCAGATCCAGACCACGGGCAAAATGTATCACAAATTTGTCCATGGGGATTGGCACCAAAAGTGTTCGAATGATCGAACTGTATCTAGATATGTATCAAAATACTTAGTTTCTGTCCTTTTTCTCATAATTATAACGATTAGAGAAAATCTTGTTTTACCTCAAAACAAAACTCCAGAAAACCCTAGATTTAGACATTGTAGTCGTACATTACATGTATGTGACATAATCAAAAGGAGAAGACTTTACCCCCTATGGAAAACTTGTATGATATGTATAATTACTGATTTCTATAAATATATGTATATTGTTTTACCAAATTCATTTCAATTCTTTTAACTCTTTACTCTTTAAATACGCCTTTCTACGTCTTTGCAAGATCAGACTGCTCCTAAACGGGTCTGCTATTTTTGCTAAAGAAAAATATGTGAAAAGGCTTCTGTGTCAATTAAGGATTAAAGAAGGTGTGTGGTATATTTATTTTTTAAACTACAGTCATACATTTTATATAAAATCGCAACATGTTGCGATTTTATACAAATACATGTAGCTTCCTTATGCATTATATATATCGCACATCTACTTTAACCTTTACTTAATGTAGAAGCATGTCATGCCTTTGCAAAAAGAGCAGACCCAAATGAGACGGCTCTGGTAGGAGGTCTGTTCGCTTATGATATAATACATATCTGATTCCACAATTTCTGAAAATGCCAACAATACGCTTGTCTATCAGCCATTATAAACAATCAGTTCACGAATATTTATGAAATCATCAATTCTTATATACATATTTATGTGGTAAAAGGGTTTAACTACAAAATCAAACACACTTGAAAAGCCAAAACATTTATCCAACATTTGACAATTGAAAACGTATTTCACTGGTCTTGACAACTTAGAATCGTATCTAATCCAGTTAGATTTAATCTTGCAAACTTTGTCATCTGTTCAGGATTATTTTGTCCTTTTTCCTGTCGGTCCAGACCTCACTGCTACCTGGTAATAGCTTGATTCCAGAGGAGGCACCGAGTAATTCGACGTCTCATCAGGATCCAAACTGTTTTACACGCGGGCAATGGTTTCTCAAACGTTTGAACGATTTAGATATAAGTAATATGGATGCACATAAGAGTATAAGTAGTCATTTTGTATTACAGCAGAATAATTCTTAACCCTTACAGTGCGGGATACGAGTCACTAATGTCCTTTGCAAACAGTGTAGACCCAGATGAGAGGGCTCCTAGGGGAGCCCTCTCATCAGTGTCTGCACTGTTAGCCATGCTACGTTTTTCTTTACAAAAAATCCCTAAATATTCACCATAAGCTTGACCTGTTTGAATGTTTTAATAGTCCATTTGAGAATTCAGCTTTGTAAGAGTTGAAATGTCGATAATACCGTGCTTTTCCATGTAAATGTCGCCAGGCTGTGAGGCATGCGTCTTTATCCGTTGTTGTCGTTTTTTTCACCAGAGTTTTACGTATAGAACATGGTTTCTTAGTTTCCCGACTTCAATCACTGTCGCTGCTCGCGTTTGATATGTTGACAATGCCGTTGCCACTATATTGGCGTTCCCTACATTACAAATAGAAATTTCCTGATTCTTTTTCATCAGCAATGTCTAAGTTTGGCTTCCAAACATTCTGTGTGATGATTCGACATCTTGTCAGAATTTTATGTCCAGAATTAGCAAAAATGCAAATATGATTGTGTTGGTTTCCGGCACGTACAAGGTAGGTACAAACATTTCAACTTCAAGAGGCTTTTCGAGTTCCACTTGAAGCCGGGTTCCATTTTTCGCCTGTTTACCCAGCGTCGTAACAGACAGAAGAGGTTATGAAATATGCTCCGTATCAAGTTAAGCCTTTGATTGACATGTTTGGATAAAATTGGCATCATAGCCCTTCACGTTGTCCAAAATGGCGTCCACGATGTCGAAAGCATCTCCTTTAAAATTCTTACAAACACCTAAACAAACGTTGGCTAAAATGTTGCCTATGCCTGATGTCGAAAACCTATTATGGGTATGGTCTGGATTCAATGTGTCGAAACTTTCGGTAACTTATTTGCAAGTATAGTGGAGGTTAAGGAAAACGCTTTGTCACGCCAGGACGGCATATTGGTTAGTTCAATTAATTTTCTAAGCACCCCTTGTTCGCACACAATGACCTTGCTCTCAAAGTGTTTTGGGACCCGGCAAAGGGAATTTCGTTATTTGATTTGGATATTTTTCTCCTCTTTGGTTAGGACAACCACTTTTTGTGTCTTTGTCACACCAAACGTATTATCTTGTTGTGTGAAAGTGAAATACAAGACGAAAAAGGGGTTGATATAAGCAAACAAACAAGCTTATCAACGGGAAAGAAATCCTTTTGAGTGAAATATGAAAATACATGTACCTAGGTCAACCGCCGTGGCTGGGAAACTGTGTCCGATTAGAGGCTAACCTTGCCCTTCATATTAACGTTTTTTCAAGCCTTTGCAAACAGAGTAGACCCGGATCAGACGGCCTCTATAGGGATCTGCTCTGTTTGCTTATGGTATAATTTAGGTCTGAATCTATAGTTTCTGTCCGAGCTAAAATGTAATTTGTTCATATGCCATTCAAAAATATCTAATTAATATCAAAGATGTGATGGTTTTTTATGTTTATAAACGACATGCTGCCGTCCGTTCACTACATGCATTGGGTAGTAACTAAACCTCTCTGAAGTGACCATTTCATATATTAGCCTAAATGTCTTAAATACCAAGAGGCTGTTTAACCCATTCCCACATATTGACGACTTTTGACGACTCTATAAATGTCACTTTGTGAAACCATTCTGATAAATAGAGCATTTGCTCCTATAGGAGCAAATGCTCTATTTATCCCAATGGTTTCAAACTATAGAATTCTAAAACTTTACTTTTCTCTAGTTAATGCTCCTTTTAGGTAGATTTATTCAAAGTGGTTGGATCTAGAAATAGCCTATGAGGTAATGGGTTAATCCAGGAGGATGAAATGTAATGAAGAAAGGACATTTCTGTCTAACTTTCGTCTTGCAATAAGCTACCACCTAACTGTTACCTGTACTCCATAAATACTCCTTTCCATATGCCTTTGCAAACAGAGTAGACCCATGAAGCCATTATTTCTTACATGAATATTCATGGAGTAAAGGGTTAAAATCAAAATATTAGAGCTTTGAATGATGATCGCTTTAGCAGATGTTTACTGTGTTTAGTCATCAGTACCCACGCTCCCAGTCTGATGACAGTGAGCTATGTTTGGTGGTCGTTTTAGTAGGTGTTTATTGTATTTAGTGATCGTTACCCACGTTCCAAACCTGATGACAGTGAGCTATGTTTAGCGGTCGCTTTAGCGAGTGTTTATTGTATTTAGTGATCGTTACCCACGTTCCAAGCCTGATGACAGTGAGCTTATTTGGTGTTCGTTTTAGCGGATGTTTATTGTATTTAGTCATCATTACCCACGCCATAAGTCTGGTGACAGTGAGCTATGTCTGGTGGTCGCTTTCGCGGGTGTTTATTGTACAATTATTGTAAAATCGGAAGTTGAATTTAGTATAAATATCGATCTTGGAGACAAGTGGCAGCTTAATGCAGGGTGAATTTAATTTTCAGCATAACTTTCACCCTGCATTAATCTAAATTCGTCTTTACTAGAATTATTCCAGTTTAGAGGGGTTTTACTGTATTTAGTGATCATCACCCATGTCCCAGTCTGATGACAGTGAGCTATCCTCACCCCTCGCTATCTTATTTTCCAGTGTTGCGCACGTGCAACCCCTGCCGTGCCTCCTGTCGCGATCAGGCTGAGAGCGAGCAGCCATTACTCCCCTCCATAACAAGATCGCACCTTCAATATGCTTTTGTAACACTCAATTGAAACTTACAACCGGTGTTGGTACTTAATCATATCAAACCAGTGCCATATAGTGTCCAGTGCAATTAGACGCTTCATACCATATATTGGTCAAATAGGGAATTGAGTAAATATTTCGGAAGTTTAATCTCGTAGATATGTGAAGCAGACAGAAAGATTTCTGCAGCTAGAAGGATTTAATGAAATTTGGTTCATGTGATGCCAATTGTTATTTGATGTATCAATGAGATTAATACGGCTTCACGTGCTTCTACTCTGTCAAGTGAGTAATGCATTCCGACCAAATCTCCAATATTAGTTGATGCCTTGCAAGATTTCCTTAAATAATGGAAATGGCCGCCGCCCGCGGTGTTTAACAATAACAATTGGGTTCATTTTCAAAGCCGTTCGGTTCATTTGCTATGCACCTTTGGCCCCGTAATATCTGTGGGATTATGGGACGTCGTTTTAGCCTGTGCCAGAGACGCTTGGTTCATCATCTAATAGAGCGCCTGACTGATACCGGGCTATCGAAATAACATCAGCGGAATATAATTGAATATTCTCTACATTTGTTGGTCCTGCTAAAATAATGTCAAACATTTCCCTGGCATTAATGATCAGAAATGATCAGAAATAATCCAAAATGAACAAACAGAATCAGAAAGCGCTAGCCCGAGGGACAGTTAAGATGAATTTGACATGTGTAATCTTTATTTCGGATGTATTTTGTCCAACGTTCGCCACTATCTGGCGGACAGAAGTCATGGCAGACACTCTTTATTTCCCATCCCAACATTTTATCTTAATTTACTCATAAACAGGATCAAAGCGGAAATACAGAAGCATGGTGTTCTGGTGTTTGCTGCCAATTAGCATCTCCTAGTATTTGCAGTTAGTTACCAATTTTGCCTTATTTTATTTCAGATTAATTATACTCAATGAAAATTGAAATAAGTATGTCAATTTGCAAATGGCAGAACTACTTGTGTTAATGACCTTACCGAACAGAAATAAATGTGATATGCCATATTTTATATAATTATACTACAACAAACTGAACAGAAGTCTTAGTTCTTGATTTTTCAAAACAGGCGGTAGCTTAATGCGGTGAAAAAGTTAAACAGAACGTTTCTGCAGTAGTTTTGCTCTGCATTAAACAAATACTTGCTTTTTTCAGACAATTAGGTTAATAAACTATATTGTCTACTCTATTTACAATAACATATTTTAAGTGTAGCAAATAGTCCCTACAGGTTAATGGAACGGTTGTGTATTATCTAATCTTACACTAGTGCAGAGTAGCTTGATAGGACAAATTAATTCCTTTGTTCCATGTGTCATTTTGGCTGGAATAAAAAGTGTCAAAGTACCAGAAAAGCATTTTGTTTGTTCTTGAGCTTCAAATTATAATATAATATGAACGTTTTATAATGGTGTTATGTATAATTGATATTTTATCATGGCAAAAACTGAAAATCAAAGCTATATTATTTCATAAGCAGAAACTAATGAGACGACTATATTGTCTGATCTGGGTCTACTCTGTTTGTAAATGTGTTATAAGGTGTCACTGTGGTGTAAAAGCTTATATTCGAATCCCCAGGTTTATACGGTAGAACCTGCCTTTAGCGACAATCGAAAAGGGTATAATTATGGGTCTGTAAGGGTATAATTATGGGTCTGTAAGGCATATGGTATCTTAATGCATGTCAAAAGTAATACAGAAAGCTCCTATAGGAACTTTCTGCATTACTTTTTCCCTGCATGAAGCAACCACCTGCTTTCTTAAGACTCATGCGTTCAATAAATGGATGGTCGCTTAAGACAGGTTATACTGTATGTGAAATGTTTCTCTCTTCGCTGGATTTTACTTCCAAATATGAAAACAGCAAATATTTATTTGCATTCAGTATTGTACTGTATATAAGTGTATTGCTATGATGTGTATATGTTTAACATTTTGTACTGAATTATACGTATTTTGCTGAAATATTTGCCGTACAAGAATGATATAACACAACTCATTTTGCTTAAACATACATAATATTTGTTTGAAATATTTGTTGTGTAAGTAGTTGTTGTACAAGAATGATATAAAACAGCACATTAGACTAAAACATAATATTGTGTTGAAATAAGTGTTGTGCAACAATGATATAACACGCCACATTTTAATCAAACATGATCTTTTGTTGAATTATGTGCTATGCACAATGATAAAACACACCACGCGTGCATATTTTGTTGAAATATGTGTTGTGCAACAATGATAAAACACACCACACGTGCACATTTTGTTGAAATATGTGTTGTACAACAATGATAAAACACACCACGCGTGCATATTTTGTTGAGGTATGTGTTGTGCAACAATGTTAAAAACCTCACTTTTTACTTAAACGTGCATATTTTGTTGAACACACGACATATTATTTACATCACAGAAATACTGCACAGAACTTTCAACGCTCAAGACGACACTCCGTTCCCTCTTGGTTGGTTATTTAAAATTGTTATACTAATTATTCAAATTTAGTTTTATAAACAATGCCATACAAATATTATATATGCATGTGTTATCATTCATATGTTTAAAAAGTAATATTTTTCCATCAGGAATAGTTTTACCATAAATTAAATGGATTCTTAAACATAAGATACAAATGGGAAAAACAATAAAGCCATTATATAAATTGCATTTTGACATTGAGTATGTATAGAGTCTTAACTTAGTCTAAAAAAACATGCTGTCTTTGAAGAGGAACATTAGGCTTGGAGACAGGAGAAGAATAATACAAGGATGAAGGAGACATTCACATACTTTGAAACCCTCTAAACCGGAATTCTAGTACAAAAGAATTTATATACATTTAGGCTGGTGGCTGCTTAATGCATGGTGAAAGACATACTGAAAGCTCCTAGAGGAAATTCTTGCATGATGTTCACCTTGTATTAAGCTGCCACCTGTCTTCAATACTGATATTTATATTAGATTTAACATCCGGTTTAGAGGCGTTTTATTGTATATGGTTCCCCCATATATGATATGCCTTTGTTTATTTAACAATTTTAAATGTAAGGGATCTTGCTCAAATATGTATTTTAAATGTATTTTGTTTTCAAGTTTGTACAAAGATTATTTTACCGATATGTCCTTTTGAAAATACATTTAACTGGTCGGAGGACTCGTTCATGTGCCATATGATTAAGGTCTACGCTGTTGTCCGTGTCAGTTGGGCACCGGCCACATACGGGTTAAATACTCATCTAGACACTGGACACATACGGGTTAAATACTCATCTAGGCACTGGGCACATACGGGTTAAATACTCATCTAGACACTGGACACATACAGGTTAAATACTCATCTAGGCACTGGACACATACAGGTTAAATACTCATCTAGGCACTGGATACACACGGGTTAAATACTCATCTAGACACTGGACACATACAGGTTAAATACTCATCTAGGCACTGGACACATACGGGTTATATACGCATCTAGGCACTGGACACATACGGGTTAAATACGCATCTAGGCACTGGACACATACGGGTTAAATACGCATCTAGGAACTGGACACATAGTGGTTAAATACTCATCTAGGCACGGGACATATACAGGTTAAATACTCATCTAGGCACTGGACACATGCGGGTTAAATACTCATGATTCGCGTTTGCAAACACGATTAGATCTAAAGAAATTGTCTAGAATCCAGTGTTTAACCATTCACTCGATAGAGATGTCTTTTGACGACTTTGCAGATATAGTGAACCCAGATTAGACAGTTCCTGTCAGATCTATCTAACCAGGACCTGCTTTGTTTGCTTATTTCATAATACAGATCTGATGCATCCGTTTCTGGCATTATATAATGAGTTCCTTAATGAATTGTTTATCTAATTGATATACATGAAGCCATTATTACTAACATAAATGTTCATTTTAAGGATAAGACAAAAGTATACGATATTCGTTTAGAAGTACGCGTATGTAATGTTATATCATATGTGAATTGATTCTGTTGTAAATTATTAACACTTTCCCTCATATAGACGTGTTTTCCTTGAGGAGACGTCTGATCAGCGTCTGCTCTGTTTGCTAATATAATTTGATAGATCATTTTCTTTGTTTCTAAAATGTCTACAATGTTCCACCTTCCATATTTCTTTATAGCTATTTTGTTACTGAATATTCAGTAGGTATTGAAATTTGGCCTTAAGGCAGAACAGGGAAAGGGTTAAGCTATTTATATGTCAATATTGAAAATAAAAGGGGTTTACAACTGGTCCATAGCGATAAAAGTGAGAGGCCTGGTTTGCCTCTGTCTTTGATGTAGCTATCATATTGGAAAAAATCATACAAAGTAAGGGTGAAAAGTATTTTATATAATAATCAGAAATAATTCAAATGGATGTTTAACCACACTCCATGAATATTCATGTAAGAAATCATGCATATAAGTAAAATTTCTATTATTCGATTTTTTGTATAGAAGAATTTAGACCCTTTTAGGCAGGTGGCTGCTTAATGCATGGTGAAAGTCATGCAGAAAGCTCCTAGAGGAGCTTTCTTTATGACTTTTACCAAGCATTAAGCTGCCACCTGTATATTAGTGTTCGAATAATCGTGATTTTTCTGTATGAATATTAATTATCTTAATTGTTTTTAAAATAATATAAACAAAAACATTTTCGCAAGGATTATAGAATCAGAACGGCATGATTCCATAAGCAAGCAGGACAGAAACTGCCCAGACGGGTCCTTTATGAACCATCTGATATGGGTCTACTATGTTTGCAAAGCGTAAAATGGCGTGCATGCGGAGTAAAATGATAACTTCTTCCTGGAAAGATAAATGTAAATTTATGGTTTGTCTAGACGAAATAAATCAATATTTAATAATCAGTTCAGCAATATATCTAGCGTATTTATACATATGTATCTGATATTTGGTGTTTAACCTTTAATGGATAGTGACTCGCTATGGACACTATACGACGAGCTGTCCTCTCATATGGGTCTACACCGTTCGAAAAGGACAATAGTGACTTGTATCCGCACTGTAAGAGTTAAAATACAGTATAACCTCTCTTAACCGGAATTCTACTAGATAAGAATTTAGATACTTTTAGGCAGGTGGCTGCTTAATGCAGGGTGAAAGTCATACAGAAAGCTCCTCTAGGAGCTTTCTGTGTGACTTTCACCCTGCATTAAGCTGCCACCTGTCTCCAAGACCGATATTCATACTAAATTTAACGGCCGGTTAAGAGAGGTTTTACTGTATACACAAACTGCTTTTGTCTTGAAAACAAAATACAACTGTCTAATTACGCAGTGAGCAATGACCGAATGACATTATGACAACTCTGGGCAATTGCGTTTTATGTTCAAATAATAGCAGCAAGATATACATTAAATGCATATCAGTGCAGACATTCACTTCAAATTATTATTTATATGAAACTTACGTTTCAACATGATCGGGAAAAATACCATTAATCGACTGTAGGTTTACTCTGTTTTCGAATTAGTTTCTGTGTTTTGTGTCATTGGGGTATGAATGTACGTGGTCACTTGTGCACATGTCAGCCAATTACTGTTTGTAAACACATTTTCACATTTATACTTCGTCTGAATAATATGTACTTCATATCATTTTTAGGCAAAATCTCTTCGTAGATTTTAACTTTTGTTTGTCTCAACTGTGTCGTTTCTAATACACTGTGTGAGGTTTTGGCAAGTTTATTTTCGACATGATGTTTTTTATTTTAAAAAATATCAGCAAAAGGTGATATATATCAGTTATAGAGATTATATGGACATTGTTTGTTTTCAATATGTAGGCTTCGACATCAGTTATAGAGAGTATATGGACATTGTTTGTTTTCAATATGTAGGCTTCGACATCTTGAGATGTGTTCTATGGTTAAAAACTTTACCCGACAAACACTTGAGTAGACCTAGATCAGACAGCTCCTTGTAGAAGGCGTCAGATAAGGGGCTGTTTGGCGTGCTCATGAAATAATAACTTAAAAATCCTGTGTTAACCCATTCCCTCATATTGACGACTTTTGACGACTCTGTAAAAGTCACTTTATGAAACTTTTGTGATAAATAGAGCATTTGCTCTTATAGGAGCAAATGCTCTGTTTATTACAAAAGTTTCAAACTACAAAATACTAAAATTTTCCTTTTCTCTAGTTAATGCTCCTTTTTGGTAAATTTATTCAAAGAGATTGTATCTAAAAATAGCCTATTGGTTAATATGCTATTATAAAAATCCAGAGGTCCGGATAATATGCGTAAAATTCAACATTTTAATGAATATATCCTTTATTTCTCCACCAAAACCTATTCTGTGACCACTATTTAGAATCATCTCTTCGAAGTGATTCTAAAGAGCAGTCACAATACAGGCTTTGGTGTTGAAATGACGATTTTAGTATTTGGGTACGCACCTTTACCTGTAGCTCTGACGATGTAATTGATTCCATTGTCGTTATTTGGTACAGTGCTCCCTCTCTACAACGACACCCTTTGGGATACGAAGATTGTATGTGTTGTTCAGAGGGAGTTGTTATAGGGAGGGAAAATCAAACATAATCAGCTGGTTTGCAGATTCTCAGATAAGGTGTATTTCGAGAACTAAAACCGTTATGCCTCTATCAAACCCTATGTTGTGACCACACTTTAGAATCGTCACAAAGTGACGATTCTAAAGAGTGGTCACAAACATAGGGTTTGATTGAGGCATAAAGAAAATGCGATGGAAAAAGGTTGTTTCTGGAGCCTTGTTGTTTCGGAACGGTGACATGCGTTGTTGTAAGGAGGGAATCGTTATTGAGAGGGCCGTTGTAGGGAGGGAGCACTGTATGTGCATATTCATTAGGCAAAATATTTATGCATGAGGTAAAAGGTATAGTCTGCTGCTTTATCTGGAAATCAACGCAGATGCCTAATAACATAACTTTTTTTTTTAAAAAAAATATGGGGCCTGGTGTATACCCAAACAGCAGTTGTATGTTTTAAGCTTTAGTAATAGTAAGCGATCAACATTGTTCTATCCCCTTATTATAATTGTATTATACCTTTCCAGGCATATGGATTTTACATTTTGAGGTTATGCGATAATAATTTCTTAGAAACCTTAGAAATACAATGTAATTGTTCTTTTATTTTTATTTCATATCTTAAAGTTTCATTAATAATAGTTTTCGACTGTATAAATGTTTTAATTGTAAAGCACTTTGGAACGTATTTGATATATGAAAAGAGTGCTATTTAAATATGGTATAATAACAATAATAACAGAGCTACAGATAAAGATGCGTACCCAAATACGAAAATCGTCATTACTCCACCAAACCCTATACTGTGACCACTCTTTAGAATCGCCTCGAAGGATGGTCATCGTATAGGGTTTGATGGAGAAATAAAAAAGCTATTCTTGAAAATGATTTAATTTATCTGGACCTATAACATAACAAGTAATATTCGAATGCTCAAAGTTGGACATAGTACAATTGTAACTACAGTAAAACCTCTCTATAACGGCCACTAAATTACATCAAATATTTTGTGTTAAAAGTAGGTGGCTGCTTAAAGCAAGGTGAACGCAAAACAGAACGCTCCTATAGGAGCGTTCTGTTTTACATTCACCTTGCTTTAAGCAGCTACCTGCCCTAAATACCAACTAATTAACACAATTTAGTGGCCGTTATAGAGAGGTTTTACTGTACTTCCGATTTTCGAGAGTGTATTGACCGAGTGTCAAACAGCTTAGATCCAGATGAGACGCCGACTTACGAAAGCGATTCCAATCTCGGATTACGGAATTAGGGTTAAATTAATCATTATTGCAATGTTCTGAAATAAAAGAATATACACAGCAGGTTTATTTTGTTCCCTAATGTAGTTCCGTTATCTATTTCCGTCATTAGGACATGAATACCACATGGTCACTAGCGGAACATATTCCTATAATTTTACATTATTGTTTCGCCGGTCTATAGATTTCCAAAAATAATATGTGCGATGTAATGTTGTTTTGAATATTAAAATCCCACTATTTAGCTATTTTCTGACATTTGGTATGATGTTTAGACATTATTAGATGTCAGTACCTGAGACAGTATTGTTTGTCAGTACCTCAGACATTATCGGTTGTCAGTACCTGAGAAAATTTTATTTTTCAGTGCGTCAGACATTGTTTATCAGTACCTGAGACATTATCTGTCTGTACCTGAGACATTATTTGCCAGTATATCATGCATAGTGTGTCAGTACCTCGTCACTATTATTTGTCAGTACATCAGACATTATTATTTGTCAGTACCTCTCAGTACCTCAGTCAATATTATTTGTCAGTATCCCAGGCATTGGTTGTCAGTACCTCATACATTTTTACATGTCAGTACCTTGTCATTAGTATTTGTTAGTAACTCAGACAATATTATGTGTCAGTACCTCAGACATTATTGTGTTTCACTACATCAGATGTTATTTGTCAGTACCTCAGACCATAGTGTATGTCAGTATGACATTATTGTTTGTCAGTTCCTCAGACATTATTGCGTGTCAATTCCTCAGACATTATTGTGTGTTAGTTCCTTAGACAATATTATGTGTCAGTACCTCGGACATTATTGCGTGTCAGTTCCTCAAACATTACTTGTCAGTACCTCAGATATTGTAGTTTTTCACTACATCAGATGTTATTTGTCAGTACCTCAGACAGTACTTGTGATTACATCAGACATTATTGTTTTTCACTACATCAGACATTATTATTTGTCAGTACCTCAGACATTACTTGCCAGTACCTCAGACATAGGAACAGGTTATGGGCGCAGGTGACAGCTTAATACGGATTTAAAGTCATGCAGAAAGCTCCTCTAGGAGCCTTCTGTTTGACTTTCACCCTGCATTTAGCAGCCACCTACCTAAAAGTGTCTAAATTCGTCTCTATTATAATTCCAGTTATATAAGAGGGGTTTTACTGTGTACGAATTTCAGAAATTCATCTTTTATTTCATTGAAGTTAATCTGCTTTGCACAGAATTTAATGTTTCTTATCATCACCGCGATGGAATGTCACCGTCCACATATAAGTTGTTCGATGTCATATGACTGTGTTCGTGGCGGTTTAATATCAAATGACTGTGTTTATGTCGGTTCAATATCAAATGACTGCGTTTATGTTGTTTCAATATCAAATGACTGTGTTGTATATCAGTAGTTGGATAAAAAACTACTTTAGTAAATAAAGTACTGTTTTGGTTTTAATTATCATCATCATATGACTTTGAATAAAACAACACGTATAAATATGAGGTATACTCGACAAATGTACATGATAGTCTTTGCTAGAATAATTCAAACTTTACAAAACTTCGGGCGTCAGTGTACTTCTTTTTAAACTTATACCTGACGAATATTCTCGTAACAAATTGTGACTATATGCATATTCATCAGACGTTTATAATGGTATTATGGAAAGGGCATTCTTATCATAACAGAAACTGTAGAATCATAACTATATCATTTTGTAACAAACAGAACAGACCCGGATATCGGTCTACTCTGTTTGCCAATGCGTGTATTTCAAGTAAATGGTTAACTCATTCACTCATAGACTAGTTTTAGACCCAAGCCCTTTGAACTAATCTACCGAAAAGGAGCATTAACTAATAATTCACAGTGGAGTTGGTGTTAATGTTCTGTAATAATTACCCCGTTCTGTAAGAATGATTCATTTATTACATGTGTAAGGATACGTATGATTACATGGATCCATATTGTATTTTTAAACGATTTCATTATATGCTATTTTTAGATCCAACATCTTTGTATAACTCTACTGAAAAGGAACATTGACTAGAGAAAAGGAAGATATTTAGAATTGTGTAGAGTTGAAACAAATGTGACATACAGGGCATTTTCTTTTATGGAATAAATGCTCCATTTGTCACAATGGTTTCAAAAAGTGGTCAAAAGACGTCTAAATGAGGGAATGGGTGAACTGATTTTCTCCTAGGTTATTTTTAGATCATATCTTTTTGAATTAATCTACCGAAAAGGAGCATTAACTAGAGGAAAGGAAATTTTTAGAATTTTGTAATTTGAAACCATTGTGATAAATAGAGCATTTGGTCCTATAGGAGCAAATGGTCTGTTTATCACAATGGTTTCACATGGCTGAAATATTAGCATAGAACAACTACTTAATGCAGGGTGGACGTCATGCAGAAAGCTCCTAGAGGAGTTTTCTGTTCGAAAGATTAGTCTAGAAGAATTTAGACCCTTTTGTACAGCTAAATGTAGGGTGGACGTCATGCAGAAAGCTCCTAGAGGAGTTTTCTGTTCGAAAGATTAGTGTAGAAGAATTTAGACCCTTTTGTACAGCTAAATGTAGGGTGGACGACATGCAGAAAGCTCCTAGAGGAGTTTTCTGTTCGAAAGATTAGTATAGAAGAATTTAGACCCTTTTGTACAGCTAAATGTAGGGTGGACGACATGCAGAAAGCTCCTAGAGGAGTTTTCTGTTCGA
Organism: Azorinus chamasolen; assembly: GCA_963576725.1. Lineage (NCBI taxonomy): Eukaryota > Metazoa > Mollusca > Bivalvia > Cardiida > Solecurtidae > Azorinus > Azorinus chamasolen. Next base: position 19,982,568 of record OY755238.1, read on the forward strand.
AAGATTAGTATAGAAGAATTTAGACCCTTTTGTACAGCTAAATGTAGGGTGGACGTCATGCAGAAAGCTCCTAGAGGAGTTTTCTGTGTGTGTTTCACCCTATATTAAGCAGCCACCCGTCTTAACCCTTTACTCCATAAATACGCTTTCCTACGCGTTTGCAAACATGGTAGGAGCTGTCTGATCAGGGTTTGCTATGTTTGCTTATGCTATAATATAGATATTATTCAACAGTTTCTGCCATTGCCAAAAATGCTTGTGGCATTGTCCTATTTTAACACATTTTAATCTAATTAATATTCATGACATCATTATTTCTGGCATGAATATCCATGGATGAAAGGGTTAAAGACCAATAATGATACGTATTCTAATGTTCAAATAATCGAGTTTTTGCCGAAGTTGTAGTTTTAAATCTGTCATGTATGTCTAACGTTATCGAATTAAGTTTCAAAGTATTAAGATGGAATTTCATCGAGTGTCTGAAATATTTTCTTTCTTTTTTTTGTTTTCGCCGAAATAATTTAAATGCGACAATTTGTGAATTTAAGAAATGTTATTTCAGTTGTCGCAATACTACATTATTTACAGCTAATACCTATGAGGTTTATTTGCAATTTTATTTATTGTTTTCTGGCTGAAATCTAGTTTTGAAATTACTTAAATTACTTTCAAACGTGCGGAGGAGTGAAAACAATATAAAAATAAAAGGCCGATGTCATTCCTGTAGAAATGAATTCTTGCGCTTGTCAGTGGATTGTTTTCTGTAAGAGAACCTGTTTAATCACTCCAAGACAAAACTAATTTACACACACACACCGACAGACATGTGGATGAGCCGGAATCTTATCTCAGGGGCTTTTAGGGAAAGCGATAAATGACGGAAAACTAACCCGGATAGAACAAGGCGATTGCTCTGTTAACAAATGGAATTGAATTCCAGCAAATGAAATTAACAACCTAATCTATGTTTTGCTCAGCTTGTCTATTATCTGAGTTTGTCTATCCCTTGTTGAAATGTGTTTCTTTATAGTGGAACGATACTGTGAGATCAGATCTAGGACCTGGTCGATCTGGGAATTGATAGTGTGTTTCGATGTTGAGTGTTTTTCGGTAGCTAATTATATGGTTTACGGATGGGGGAAATGAATAGCTACAAATGAAAACGTTGTTTTGTTTATTGAGTGACACTGCCTCAGAAGTCTGCCTATCGGAATTCATAGCTTTAACCAATATACTACTACAATTATTTTAACCCTTTACTCCATGAACATTTATGTATGACATAATGACGTCATGAATATTAATTAGATTAAGTTTTAAAATGGCATATTGACCCTTTCCCTCATATAAACGTGTTTTCACGCATTTGCAAACATAGTAGACCCAGATCAGACGGCTCCTAGAGGAGCCGTCCGATCAGGGTCTGCTCTGTTTGCTAATAAAATTTGATAGATCTGTTTCTTTACTTTCTAAAATGTCTACAATGTTCCACCTTCCATATTTCTTTATAACTATTTTCTTAATGAATATACAGTACGTATTGAAATTTGGAATAAATATAGAACAGGGAAAGGGTTAATACATGATATTTTTGCCAAAGCAGATTGTATAGAATCACACCTATATTATTCCATAAGCAAACAGAGCAGACACTGGTCAGACGGCTCCTATAGGAACTGTTGATCTGGGTCTGCTGTGTTTGGAAATGTGTAGAAAGACGTATTTATGTAAGTAAGGGCTAACGGGCCTATACAAACACTGTAGACCCAGATCAGAGACCAACTGAAGGGGTTCTCTGATTAGGGTATATACTGTCTTCTACATAAATTAAATTTCAGTCAGTTCAGTCTCAAATATCTGATTGGACAGAAATCGAGCAAACTCAAAATCTGACCAATAATCAGTTAAGCAGAAATTGATATATAAGCTGCAAGCTGTTACATTAAAGCTTTCACATTAAACTGTAATGTCTATAATTTGGCAAAATGTATTTCCATAGCTGTCATTTGTTTTTCTCTACAAATTAGGAAACTAATGCATATATTGTACTCCATTCACTATACAGCTCTATTATAAACAAGTACAGGAAAAGTTGTCTGCATCCTTTATACCATTGATATCTATGAAAGAAATAATAGCGTCATGAATATTTATCGGTTTAATCTTTAAAATGGCATATTAACCCTTCGCTTGCTGAATCTTAAAATACACATCTCCTTCTTTACCAATGCCCTGTTGTATAATTACATATATCTTCACTGTGTACAAGTATACCGCTGTGCAATCACTGCTGTGGAGTGCACTGGTTGCACAATCAACTTGTAAATAGTGCAGACCCTGATGAGACAGCTCCTGCAGGAGCTATCTCATCTGGGTCTTCACTATTTACAGGTAGGTATATTGACGTGAATAGCAAGCGAAGGGTTAATACAGTTTAGTTTTGCCAAAGCAGAAACTGTAGAGTCAAATCTACATGTATATTATTCCATAAGCAATCAGAGCAAAGCCTGATCAGACGGCTCCCGTAGAATCCGTCTGATCTGGGTCTACTGTTTACAAAGGCATAAAAGGGCGTATTTATGGAGCAAAGGGTTAAGCGACCATTGCAAAGAAGTCTAATTGTGGGTGTGTAATGCAGGTGGTAGCTTAAACGAAATGCAGACAGCTCCTTTTGCGTTAATTTCTTCTTGCATTAATCCCCCACGTGCTCTTATGGATCTTCGTGTTTCTTATATGGTCACCATAGACGTGTTTACAGTACTTAAGTTTGTTTTGCTGGTGAGGCATTGCATCATATTTAGGCTAATTAGAAACAAAGCAATAGTCAGTACAATGCATCGGATTCTGATGGTATTTGCAGACAGTGTGGGTCCTAATGAGACTTCGAGTAACTAGGAACGGTCATCCAAATTGTTGTTTAAAGAAATGGAAACAAAAACAATACTTTTAGAATTATATCAGACGTCACTTTTTGCAGAGGAAAGTGTATTGGTGTTTACAGGTGTTATTGCTTTACACTGAATTCATACAATGTCGTCAAGTGACTAACGTCATGTTATTGTTAAGCATAGGGCTATCGCCGTAGACCAGGGACCCGTCTTAGGAAATTATCGTAAATTCTAGCATATGGTGGTTATAAGTGGATGTTTCGTTCGTCATATTTTAAAACTTACCGTCATTATCTGCCTTACGATGTAAACTGTTGCAAGCTGGAATATGCGGTAATGTGCGTCTCTGTGAGTAGTAGCGATTGTTGTAAATGAAGACTTACGATCATTTGTGTCGAACAATGCGTACGTCTGAACAAGAGATAAAGGTGCGTTCTCAAATACTAATATACTAAAATAGCAGCAAAGCCTATGCTGTGACAACTCTGTAGAATCGTCTCTCAAAGAGACGAATCTAAAGAATGGTCACAACATAGGGGTTGGTGGAGAAATAAAGAAGGTATTCTTTAAAATGTCTAACTTTACGCTTCTTATCTAGAGCTCGGCTGCGTCATACATTTCATGTACATTATTGTTTTTATAAGTAACATTCTGAGAGAAACAGTCAAGTGGTCACATCTATTGACGAAATACATGTCATGAAGTTCGGGAGACACTACAGTAAAACCTCTCTATAACGGCCACTATATTAAATCAAGTATTTCGTGTTAAAGGCAGGTGACTCCTTAAAGCAAGGTGAAAGTAAAACAGAACGCTCCTATATGAGAGTTCTGTTTTACTTTCACCTTGCTTTAAGCAGTCATCTGCCCATAATACCAACTAATTAACACAATTTGGTGGCCGTTATAGAGAGGTTTTACTGTACTGATATAACAGTTTCTGATGATGTTTTATCCGGAGGACTTCACTGTTTGATAGCGGGAGACGAGTGTACTGGCATTTGTAAATAAATGTGTGGTCTGTAAGGGCAGGTGGTGACTAAATGTAGCAATAGTTTCTGCAATAGAAATAGTTCATAGCAATAGTTTCTGTAAAACTATCACGCATCAGTATAAATAAAGGTAATATGTGTCTGGGGTACTTGAAATAAGTGTCTTTATAGCTATGTCGTGAGCTTGTAAAGCTAAATACAAAATTAGATCGTAATTACATATTATACTTAAGAGACCACGTGAAACATGAATTACATCATAATGTAAATGTCAAGGTCACATTATCTGGCAGCCGCTTTAGAAATATTGTTCGCTGACAATTGTTGCACATATTTCATTTGATAATTAGCACAGTAGAAAATAACAAATCGATTTTGTGATTTACTGAACAATAAAACATAACCGTTGTGGTGAAAGGGGGAAAGATTGGGCAGAAAATGACTACAAAACAATATCACATTTTACATTGTATTTGCGATGATTTTATTGAAGAAAAATCATGCATTTTAAAACAATTTATATATATCTTAATATTATGCACTGTTGAACAACACAATATATTTGGCAAGTACTTATCAGAAGCATAGACCAGGCGCGTAAATTAAACATTTTACTTTTTAATCTTAACCCTTTACTCCGTGAATATCTATATAAGAAATAATGACATCATGAATATCAGTTCGATTAGTTGGTGTAACAGCACATGGACAAAAATGTGTTTGGCCGCGGAAGATACTGTATTATCAAATCTATATTATGTCATAAGCAAACAAAGATGATCCTGATCAGACGGCTCCTATAGGAGCCGTCTGATTTGGGTCTACTCTGTTTGCAAAGGTTTAGAATGGCGTATTTATGGAGTAAAGGGTTAACAATTATTTCTCCACCAAATACTACAATAGAACTAGTCCTAAGCGGCCAGTCAGTTATTGAACATCAGAGTCTTAAAATGCAGGCGGTTGCGCGGGGCAAAAGTAAAACAGAAAGCTCCTCTAGGAGCTTTCTGTATTACTTTTCCTCTGCATTAAGCTACCACCTGCCTTACAGGCCAATAATTCGACCTGTTTTTGATGGCCGCTTAAGACAGACTCTACTGTATGTTATGCGACTCTTTAAAATCCTGCAGAGGCGACTCTGTTGAATGGCCACAATATGGAGTTTGGTAGAGAAATGGCGACTTTATCATTTGAAATACGCTCCTTTAACTTTGACTCTGACAAATGTCTATTTGTAGAAAGGGTTACAAAGGCTTAAGAAAGGGAATGAAACATACAAGTATAGGCCTGATATTAGTCAACCGCACAACAAATATACACTACCTATATCGGTATAAAAGCCATTTGCAGTACAGAATTGGTAATCTCGGTGAAATTCAGAGAAATATAAATTTTACCGAGATTTCCCGATGTACGTTGCGAACGGCAATGACTCTACCGAACATTTCCGTTTAAATCATTGTGCAGATACCTTTAAATACATATTCCCTTCGGGAGCCTCATCGTATTATATTGCAATGAAAATGTAATGAATTCAATGACTGATGATACCTTTATGCAAAACACAGTCTTTCATCAAATAGGAACCCAATGTGCAACAAAACAGCTGTGTAGACATCCATCAACAGTTCAGTGTTTTGAATTTTCATAATGAAAATTTCAATATTTTACCCGTTTGAAATATTTATTACTTCTAACATTCTCAGTACACATACTTATACATATACTTGTGCATATACACCGGCTTGGTAATCATTTTAGATGCATGACAGACAGAACATTTAACTTACAATACACAGTGTCTATAAGGTATGTCTCAAAATGTAATTATAGAAGGGAATATACAGTAGAACCCCTCTAATGCGACCACTTAATGAATAAACATGGGTCTCTTAATAAGCAGTTGGTTGCTTAATGCAGGACAAAAGTAATACAGAAAGCTCCTCTAGGAGCTTTCTGTATTACTTTTGTCCTGCATTAAGCTACCACCTGCATCTAGCACCCAGAATTACACCTCTTTTAGCTGGTCGCATTAGCGGGGGTTTACTGTATAGCATTTTAACATTCTTTGATTAGTTCTAAGGAATTTAAGAAAATAGTGCTGTAAACAAAATGATGGTACTTGATTCAGAAATTGATATATTATTACTTAACTTCATGATTATTCGTGTAAGAAATGGCATAATGAATAGAAATCAGATTAATTATTGTAATAGCACAAGGACACAGATTTTTTAACCCATAGCAGAAATTGTAGAACAATATATTTAATAAATCACAAGCAAACAGCGTAGACCCTGATTAGGCGGCTCCTACAGGAGCCGTAAGATCTGGGTCAACACTGTTTGCAAAGACATAGAAAGGCGTATTTATGGAATAAAGGGTTAGATATTAATAAACCCATCTTCTAACAGTAAAGCATTGACATTATTTGCTACGGTATACAGTTATGTCATGTTTATTTGCGTTCGAATCGGAAGTAAGTGAAATTCAAGGTCAGTGAATATTTTAGCGGATCAGAGTCAAACATCGTCGTTTCCTTAGGCTATGAGCTAAGACCTTTTATGTAAAGGGTGCATATATTTCACGGATCCAGAAATTAATCCTGTGTCGTATACAGATAGTACATAGAGAATCAAAATGACGCCTAACCCTGTTCTACATAGGTACGCCTTTATGTACCTTTGTAAACGGAGTAGATCCAAATCAGACGTCTCCTGTAGGCTCTGATATGTGTTCTAATGGAACTGTAGAAATACTATTCTAAAGTGTCTGCAATGAACAAACTCCCCTTGTTTATCCTTTCTCTGTTGAGTATCCATATACGAAATGATGACGCCATGACTGTTCATTAGCTGACGTTTTATAATGTAAACGTTTCAAGGAAAGTTGATTGTTTTGACAAAAACCGTCGAATCTGATCTGTATCATGTCAAAAGCAAACAGAGCAGACCCTGATCAGACGGCTCCTACAAGAGCCGTCTGATCTGGGTCTACTCAGTTTGCAAATGCGTGAAAATGCATTTATATAAAGTGAACGGTTAATTATGGCATTGTAACAATACTCATATGGTCATCAGTTTTGAAATTAATATTATATTCATCGAGTAAAGGGTTAAACATGAGATAACAACAGTTCATACTATTGACTGGGGATTCGTTCCATGCATGGCAGTTCGATAGCAAACAAATAGTAAATTTTCAGTCATATATTGCCCCTGGACCCCATTTCCTGTATTATGTAATCCTTTGTAGCACCTTACTGTTAAAGGGAGATAATTTCAATGTATATCCGCCTTTGATAAAAGTTAATACAGTAACAACTCGATTAGCCGAACACTCAAATGCGTATCGTTATTGATCTTAAACCCGTTCCTTGTTCTGTGTTTATTACAAATTTCAATACCTACTGAATATTCATGGACAAAACGGTTATAATGAAATATGCAACGCGGAGCATTGTAGTAATTTTAGAAAGTAGAGACACAGATCTTTGAAATTATATTAGCAAACAGAGTAGACCTTGATCAGACGGCTCCTCTAGGAGCCGTCTGATCTGGGTCTACTCTGTTTGCAGATGCGTGAAAACACGTTTATATGAGGGAAAGGGTTAAGATAGGGGAGAGCTTAATGCAGGGTGGAAGTCACGCGGAAAGATGGGAGCTTTCTGCATGACCTCCACGGTGCATTAATCAGCCACCTGCCTTAAAGTATACTAACATGTCGAATAATGGAGATTGTACTGTATTTGGATAGAAATGGTATGAAGTAATACAATATATGGTTGTTGCCTGCTGTTTAAACGCCAAGAAGCATTTAGGAATACAGTTTCAAGTTTAATAATAAAATTAAACAGGTCTATCTATTGATATAACCACAAAAAGACAAAATATAAGCTGTCACTTATAGCACATATATACCAGTATAAATAGACATATTTCTTAACAAGATATAAAAAATCACACACAGTTACCTAACACACTAAGCACTGACGTCCATGTTAAATGCACCATTTGACGAGAGAAAATGTCATAGAACAAGAAATGAGGTCCACACCTGACGAGTTTGAAGTCTGTACGAAAACACAAAGTCTTACAACAAATGCTAACACAACTCATAACACCATTTTACCGCCGACACGAAGTCCGTCTAAATCTCTAGCCGGTGAGAATATTCTTTCCTGCATTCGAGCCGCTTTTTCCACCAGTCCCTCCTTAAAGGCTTGCTCAGTTGCCCTGACCGCAGCGGCATGTTTCATACTTAATTCGGCCTTGGATGCCGTCGAGGCCGAAAGAGTATATGGGTACGACAATGTCGTGTGACTAAGTGAAAACGGATAACCGTTATATCCTACCGGAAATTGTCCATTTCTAAAAGTTTGATTCGTCTGGTGAAAATTTAGATACGACGGTCCATTTGTTTGCCGTGAACACACGACTGCTGGTGAGTTTTGGGTTGGCGTGCTGGTTGATGTACTTTTGTCCTTATTTCCTAACACGTCCAAGACCGACCATATCTTTGGCCGGCTTGTCTGGGGCTCACTAGTAACCGGTGCTCCGTTAGAATCACTACTTAGCCGTGACTTAGCATCGTCGCTTACAGTCTTCGATTCGCCGGACAGACTCTGTGACGACACTTCCACTTTGGATTCTCCTTCAAGACGATTGTCTAAATGTTTATCTGTGGAAGATTTTAATGGGTTTCCTTTCTTTGGTGGGTCAAAATCGTCAAGGTCGCCGATATCACTCTGATCAGACTCATCCTCGTCAACGCTTATAATCCTGTCAAGTCGGTCTAGTTCAGAACTGGATCTGTTGTCATCTGAAAAATATGAAAGAGCATAAAATAATTTCAATAATGAAATACATGTACTGTTAGACATTTATCCCTCTACAGTAAAACCTCTCTAAACTAGACATTAATTTTTAGAATAAATATCGGTATTGCGGGCAGGTGTCATCTGAAGGAGCGTTTTACATTATTTGCACCCTACATTCAAGCAGCCACCTCTCTTCTAGAGTCCCTGTTTAGAGGGCCCTAACTGTACTTGATACATATCGAGGGCTTGGTGCAAAACTATTGTAACTCCTTCAAAAATAGTTTTGCACCAAGCCCTCGATATGCAAAACTCAATCCATTATTATTAATTTAATTATTGTATCTAAAATATAACAAATAAGGAAATGCGTGGACAGGGCAAACAGTAGAGACACCAACCCACCCCCAGTTTTGTAGTATATAAGCAAATCCGACATGTCTTCATCAGACAGCTGTTTGATTTGGGTAAACGACAGGATATTCAAGTAAAGGTTTAAAAAATAAATTTATATTGATGAATAGGATTTTCACCTTGATGTAACACAATGTTTATTTATCTGTATTGAAATGACTTGAAACAGTTATATAATAATTATTGTTATTATTATTATCATTATTATTATTATTATTAAAAATAATTTTATTATTATTAATTTTATTATTATTATTATTATCGGTACTAGAACAACAAATATTTTAAGTAAAGGTAGATTCAGCAGTAGAAGTAGTAGTAGTTGTTGTTATTGTTATCATAGCTGATGTTGTAGTAGCACTAATTGATCATGTTTTACATCATTATCATCATCATCATCATTGTCATGATCATCATCTCAAGTTTTCAAAGTTTCATGATAATCTTTAAAGTGTGTTACAGCTCAATATTGCAATGTGCGTTTTATCAGGTTTTTTTTTATTGCTTTACAGTTGATTTATAATAAAAATCACTACGTTTTCGTCACATTATTTAACCCTATACTTCATGAATATTATGCAGTAAAACCTCTCTTAACCGGTCGTTAAATTTAGTATGAATATCGGTCTTGGATACAGGTGGCAGCTTAATGCAGGGTGAAAGTCATGCAGAAAGATCCCAGAGGAGCTTTCTGCATGACTGTCACCCTGCATTAAGCAGCCACCTGCCTAAAAGTATCTAAATTCTTATCTAGTAGAATTCCGGTTAAGAGAGGTTATACTGTACACGAATCCATGACATCAGGAATATTCAGAAAATAGTTTTATAATGGCCAATGAACACATGCTTGTTATAGCTATGGTAGAATCTGCTCCCGAGATTATAAAACATTTTTCTTGAGTCTGAGATCATTCTCAAGCATCTGATTGGTCAGATTCTGAGCAATGATCTCAGACTCAGAAGTTTTATAGCCTTGTACCCAGATCTATATTTTTTCCTAAGCAGCAAACAGTGCAGACCGTGATTATGTTCTATGCAATAAATATGTTTATGCAATAATTGATTGATTGATTGACTGATTGGTTGATTGATTGGACGGCCCCTACACTAGCCGTCTGATGTGGTGTGCTATGAGTGTCTATGAGGTAAAGAGTTAAACACTTCATGCATATCTCGAAGTTCGTTTCGATAACCGATTTATAAGCAAACGATAACAAACTTCTTCAATTACTAAAACCATTGACCTGAAATATATATCTCAAAGGACACGTGTAAAACAAGTGTCTTTCTTTAAAAAGAATCAATTTTCTGTATATTGACAATATTTGAATAACCCATTGTAAGAGAGCGTGCCACGTTAAATCTCAATTTAACCAATCTTCTGCACTTTCAATTGAATCATTAATTTCTTAATTACTGCGACTCTTTAACAATAAAACCCCACGTGTCTGTTTTTATTCAACCTGGGTGTAAATAACATTTCAACCCTAAAACATAATAGCCGCTAAATTCAATCATACGTTGTATTGGTGTTTAACAAGACTTTAAGTATAATGTTCAAGTCCCATCATTTGGTTTAAGGTTTGTTAATGATTTTCTTACAGTTCCGATAAGCTATTGTCGTTATATACATTGTTTCCGTAAAGCGTTCTTTCGCTCGGCTGGTTCCGGTCTATGGCGCGTGGTGATCATGTACTTTTCAGTCACGTGGTTTAATCTTCGTATCAATGTTAGGTGTCCGGAGGGACATGAAAGTTGTCTTAGTTCGCGGTAGCTTGAAAGACTTTTCTCGGCTCGCACAGTTTCTAAATAAACAAACAATCAATGCAGAAGTCGTTACGGGCCCAGTCTTGTGTAAATTACACCCGGTCAGACTGGAGCCTGGACAAAGACGGTTTTATTCAAACATGATTACCGCAGCGCGAATTTTGATTAAGATTTTTCGAACAGCAAATTGTTATTTCTGCATGAAAGCATTCGGGAGAGGAATTTTAATGTCGTTCTTGCGTCTTGTTTCTCTGATCAGTGTTACTAATGTTGCAGCAAACGGTGTAATAGTTTGAACAACGTGTCCATGTGCAGAACTGTGAATACGAGGCGTACTGGTCTATCAAAAGCATCTAATGAAAGTGTCAAAGGTAGAAAATAGTGCACCCAGAGTTTTAACTACTCCTCTTATTATTAGTTCTGTGAATTTGTTCTTTCCAATTTTGTAACTAAAACAACTAGAGTACCAATCAGTCAAAATTTAAAATATTTTGGATCCAGTTACCCCATTACTCCATGAATATTTATTAAGAAATAATGAAAATATGCATATCATTGAACTATTTTTATTATGGCTTTATGAACAAGGGAATTTTGACCATGTCAAAATCATATCCAAATTATTTTGAAAGCAAACAAAGCAGACCCAGATCAGACGGCTCCTATATCTGGGTCTACTTTGTTTGCAGAGACGTAGAAAGGCGTATCTATGGTGTAGAGATGGTGTATCTAAACTATTTGTAAAGCTGATTACAGAGAATGGATATAGTTATGATGTTACCCGTAATAATTGTTTGAAGGAAACGCTTAAATATATGGTTAAGATTTGAGTGTCAAGAAACATAAAAATAAATAAAAAAAAACTAAAAAAAACTGAGTAAACATTCATTTTTTTTAATTCTGATACAAATGTCTAAATATTTAATTTACATCTAATGCTTGAACTTTAGAGCGCAGTGATTACAAATATACGCATTGTCCTCAGAGCTATTTGCAGTTTTATCACAATTTCATTGAAGGAAATAAAATTATATCGTAAAAAGGCGACAAAATTCAAATAAATAAGACCGATGTTTTTGTGTTTTTTTAGACAAAGGAGAGATAAAACGAAATATGTGTTACGCCTAAGATTAATACTGTCAATTACTGCTAACAAGAACTGCAAGAGAGACAACCACTTCTGAACAGGGAACCAGTCTTAGTTTGTCTCAGAAATTCTCCGCTCCCTGAATACATTTTCAAGCACAATTGTCATGGTCAATTATTCAAAATTATCTTCTTGTAGAAATTTAGTATCGAATATTTAAATCCTGATAAGTTCCCGAGTTACTTGGCGTCTTATTTAGATCCAAACTAATGGCAGCGGCTTTCATAAGTTGGTGCAAGTATTATAAAGGATAGCTTAAACCAACAGATGGCTGTAAACATCACAATCTCAACATCCATCAAATAAATATAAAAACAAACACTTGCAAAGATAGAAAGGCGAACTGTGCAGGAAAATGATGTATTCCACCCGTAAAAGATACAGTTCTAAAGTTTTTATGTAATAAAACAATAAATGTCAGGCAATTATGCTTTTAGAGAGCATGTCTTCACTAGATAATATTTACAAACAAATTTGATCCTGGTTGCATGCTTGTTTATTCTTCGACTTATCCAGATCTTAATTTTTCTTAGACAATTAGACATTTGAATGGTGGAATTAAATGCTGAATATGGTTTAGAAATCAAGAAGACGACGGTGATTTTGAGCAGATAGTGTATTCGGTTGGTGTAAGGTTATCTCAGCAGCTCGGGCCTGCCACCTACGTAGATAAAACGGGTAAGTTCTCCGCGTCAATCAACGGAACCCACAGACCAAACACCTGTACCAACATGTATCGACAACGGAGAAAATAAAACAACCTCTCACGTCCTGATAAAATACTATCAGTGTAAAAACAAATCTATGACATGTGTATGTTTTCGTCTCAAATGTTACAAACAATATTCATAACCAGTTTTTTATGATGCTGTAATCCCGTGGATGTGTGTTTTTTATTTGGGGAGTCTGTTTTATTTATCTGGACTAATCTTTTCATCTAACAAGACGGGATAAAAATGGCAGGGACACTCTACAGTGTGGGAATGGTTAGTTTATGTCAGAAGGTTTGTTGACATCTCCCGGATCATGTAACAAACTCGCTTCCGAGCACTTAGCCTCATGAAAATGTCAATTGTTTAACCCTTTCCCTGTCCTATGTTCATTCCAAATTTCAAAACCTACTGAATATTCATGGGCAAATTCCAAGCTGGCTGTTAATACGAGTCAGGTCGCGGATAGCTAACAGAAGAGATGGTAGGTTTGAACTAACTTTCAAAAATTAGAACATCTCGTGTAGACTGGTACCAAAATACAAATACAGCACAATGTACAAATACAGTATAAATGCGCTAATAAGATTATTATTATTATTATTATTATTATTATTATTATTATTATTATTATTATTATTATTATTATCATCATCATCATCATCATCATCATCATCATCATCATCATCATCATCATCATCATCATCATCATCATTATTATTATTATTATTATTATTATTATTATTATTATTATTACTACTACTACTGTTAATATTACTTTATTATTATTATTATTATTATTATTATTATTATTATTATTATTATACCACATTTATATAGCGCTCTTTTCACACAGGATATGTGCGTTTTGCATCACTTTTATCCAGTATTAAGCAACCATCTACTTTTACAGACGATTACTCATATGGTGATGAAGTATGTGGTTGCTTTAGCGACACTCCAGTGTATTATACTTTTGGACACATACATATAATATTTCTAAGCAGTACATAATGAAATTCAACTCATGGATAGTTTTCGGAAATATTTGCAGCAAATACACGTGAGATTAAGTGATGAGATGCCGAGTTACTCGGCGTCTTATCTCGATCCGAAGTATTGCGTTTTTACATATTAAATTCGTCACCAGAACTGAATGGGTTTAATGAAAGCTAAACTCATATTAAGTGCCTGGCAGGGTCATGGTGATGCACTTTGCTATATTTGTCTTAACCCTTTCCCTCATATAAACGTGTTTTCACGCATTTGCAAACAGAATAGACCCAGATCAGACGGCTCCTAGAGGAGCCGTCTGATCAGGGTCTGCTCTGTTTGCTGATGGAATTTGAAAGATCTGTTTCTCTGCTTTCTAAAATGTCTACAATGCTCCACTTTTCATATTTATTTATAACTATTTTGTTAATGAATATTCAGTAGGTATTGAAATTTGGGCTAAATATAGAACAGGGAAAGGGTTAATTGATGTCAAATGTATGATACATTTTGATATGAATTATACAGTAGTATGACTATACCACTGTTTAACTTTTTTCATAATATTTAACTATCTGCGCATAGCTCCAATAGTTTCCGATCCAGTACGAAGACTTTAGAAGCATTCCAAATCTGCGCTAATGTATTTGGCAGTTGAGTGACGTGCGAGATAACGTCGAAAGCCCGAATAAGCCGGAGGGATTCCGAAACTGATAGCCTAGTTGAGGCAATGCTGATAAAACACTTTATTGGTGTGTAAAAAGCCCGCGGTAGGCTAATAGTAATGATAGATTGATTATGTTGACTTTTTGATAAGTCTAAATAGAATTAAATCAAGTGTAGTGCAAACGATAATACCCGGCACGAATCCTGACTTCTTGGAATGCGTCTGTTGGAAGCAAATATTCAGGCAGAATGTTTGTTATGTTTTGAGAATAAGCTACGCCTTTCCGCAATATTAACGCTCTCGTAATAATATAGATAAAAGCTGTGTCAAAGAGGTTTTTGTATATTTTTCCTTAAACAAAAATGAATTTAAAAAACACATAGCTATACGAGTAAGATTCGCAACAAGAACTTCTTAACAGGACAATACTATCAGTTTAATTAATACAATAAGACTCCTTTAACCCAGAATTTTATATTAGTATCAACGCCGGTCTTTCAGACAGGTTGCAGTTAATGCAGGATGAAAGTCATGCTAAACGCTCCCAAATGGAGCTTTCTGCATGAATGTCAACCTGCATTTGTTTTACTTAAAGTCTGGTTTAGAGGGAATTTACCGCACCATTTTATATGGAAAACATCTATGACCTGGTTTTTCCATACATGAAATAATGTGACCTGATCAAATAATATTATATAGGATTTCATTTTCCTAATTTCATCTTTAACGCGTCTCGGTGAAAACCAAAATGGAAATTTTAATTTGTCAATGATATCATATTTTGTTAATTGTTTCAAAATTTAATTCATGTATCAAAAAAATAGGCCTATTGCAAAATAAAATAAATAACAAGCCAACGAAAATGTAACATGAATATTTTAATCAACTTATCCTTCGAGTAATTACTAGTGTTTGTTGGTGAATACCTTAATTACTCAAAGTATTCGAACAAAAATATTGCAGACTCAGACCAAATAGTCCCTGACGTATTCTAAGGGTTGATGTACTGTTTTTTGCTTCTATCTAGTCTAATTTGGAGTTATCAAAACTACACCAAACTGACTTACTCAGATTAAAGCAAAAACACGAAGAGAGTAGATTGGGTGTCCGAGTACGCATGGTAATTTAGAGTATACGGCTTGGACAGTTTGATTCGTTGCTTTTTTGTTCATTATTTTAAACTATTTCAGTGCAAGCGTATAATCACGTATTATGGAAAATAGTTGTGTTAATTAATAAAGGTATATATGTATATGATATTTAACCCTATTCATGTAAAAAATAATAGCATCGTGAATATTAACCCATTCCCTGATAGTGACGACCTTTGACGACTCTGTAAAAGTCACTTTGTGAAACCATTGTGATAAATTTTTATCACAATGGTTTCAACCTACAATTTTCTAAATTTTCCTTTTCTCTAGTTAATGCTCCTTTTCGGTAGATTTATGAAAAGATATTGTATCTAAAAATAGCCTATGAGGTAATGGGTTAATTAAATTATTTTTATAATACCATAAGAACACAGGAAGTTTTGACACAGGCAGAATCTGAAGAATCAGATATATAGTATGCCCACCAGCAAACAGAGCAGATCGTGATCAGACGTTCTGGTCTGGGTCTACTCTGTTTTCAAATGCATGAAAAGGCGTTGATATGAAGGAAAGGGTTAAACATGCACCTTTTTTGTATGCACTAGATGGATGTACTGGCACTTGCAAACAGTGTAGATCCTGAATAGAGGGGTCGTACAAGAACCTTTGGATCGGAGTCTGCACTGTTTGAAGTTCCAACTCCTTTTATAAATAATACACATTCATTTTGAAATAGCTTTAACTCATCGTTAAACGATGATGGACCGTGTCATTTTGAAAATTCATCATTCAAAATGATGAGCGAATCTTGAGGTGGTATGGGAATAATTTAAGCGTACTTTGAACATTTCGGTCAGCAAAGAAAACCCCAAAATCATATTATTGTAGACGGGGTTATTTGGTGACAGGAACTTTGAGTATATATATCACATTCGTGACGATATAGTTACCAATGATTAGCGAACATGATGCATGAAACTGTATTTGGTAAAATCCCTTATCTCACCATAAAAAAATATTGTCTTCTTAAATTTGGATATGGTGCAATTTTGACTACTTCCGATTCGATGAAGCCTTTTGGGAAGCTGTTAGCATAGTCTCAAACAGCACGGCTCCTGATAAGATGCTGAGTGACTCGGTGTCTCATTTTGAGTCTAAAATTAGTAAACTGTTTACAAATGTGAGCCTTAACCATTTCCTCCATGAATACGCCTTTCTACGCCTTTGTACGGGTTTGTACGCCTTTGTACGCCTTTGTACGGCTTTGTACGCCTTTGTACGCCTTTGTACGTCTTTGTACGCCTTTGTACGGCTTTGTACGCCTTTGTACGGCTTTGTACGCCTTTGTACGCCTTTGTACGCCTTTGTACACCTTTGTACGCCTTTGAAACCATTGTGATATATAGAGCATTTGCTCCTAGGGAGCAAATGCTCAATATATCACAATGGTTTCAGAACTACACAATTCTAATTTTTTCCTATTTCTCTAGTTAATTCTCCTTTTCGGAAGATTTTTCCAAAGAAGATGGATATTAAAATGGCCTATGAGTTAATGGGTTAAGGGTTAAACTTGTCTTCTTCCCAATGGCGTCTTCAATGATATTTAAAATATTCTCTTTCTACACCAAAATACAATTGCAATACAGAAAACTGAATCCAAAGAGATGCCTGGTTCATTTCCAAATCGCTTATGAATATCATTAGTAGTTTTCGTTATAACAGATGCATTGATATGATAAGTAAATTAAAAGATAAATTTTTCAACAATACTTCATTTATTTCAACTAAACCCTATGTTGTGACCACTCTTTAGAATCGTCTCTTCGAGACGATTCTAACGAGTAGTCACAATATAGGATTTGGTGGAGAAATAACGATTTTACTATTTGAAATATGTCTCTTATATATGGCTCTGTATGATCAGCTCAAAGGTTGGAGTGTTTGCGAGTCATTCCATTTAACCCCTGACACTAGTTACACCTCCCTGTGAATAGACACAACACCAAACAAGCATATCGGGTAGATACCCCGAAAGGAAATATGGAAGAGCAAATAAACGTGATACCCGTTTGGATGATATTTATTTTTGTGTCCTCGTTCGGCGACATTTTGGTTGGTTAAACAACAACTCAGCCACCAGAGTTTATCATGTTAATTGGTGAACTAACGAACTAAAGAGCATTAAACAGAGCGACCATCAAAAACAGGTGCAAATATTGGCCTTATGTGGCATGTGGTAGCTTAACCCTTTCCTACATATTAACACCTTTTCACGCATTCGCAAACAGAGTAGACCCATATCAGACGGCTCCTATAAGACCCGTCTGATCAGGGTCTGCTTTGTTTGCTAATGGAAATTTATAGACCTGTTTATTAACTTTCTAAAATGGCTACAATGTTACACCTTCCATATATCATTATAACTATTCTGTCTATCAATATTCAGAAGGTACTGAATTTTGGAATAAATATAGAAAGGGAAAGGGTCAATGCAGGATGGAAGTCCCAATTATACAACCTGTGTCTTGAAGACGGGGTGTGATTTTCTTACTTGTTTTTATTATTATTAATTGGCACATATTTATATGGATTGTGATGTGATACTTTGTTGTTATTTCTTAATTTTTATTCATCTAAAAGTACATTTAGACTCACTTTATTTTGTTAAAAGGCTATGGTTATGTTACCACAATATTGTTTTAAATATTTGTATCACCCAAAACGTTAAATTAACTCTCATCCGACTATCCGCGACCTGACTCGCATGTCCAAACAGCTTAGACACATACGAGCCCCATCAGGACCCAAGCCATTTGACACCAGGTCAACAGATTCCTAACAGTTTGATTGGATCCGAAATACATGTAGTAAAAATAACGCCAAGTCAAAAACAGACAGCGGTAAAAGGGATATGACAAATACATTGTAGTAGTTGTCAATTAGATTTGACTACAATGCGATTTAATTTTATTATAGTCAACTAAATAACAATTCTAATATATTGCAATATATAAAACGTGATCTTCAAACCCTGCTTGAAACTTGATGCAAACGTTTAGCAGACGCCATGCCGAGACAGACGTGTTCGGTCAGACTTATCTAACTCTTTCGCTAACAAGCATTGCCGTCTGCAAAATTTGTCGTCTGCTTCAGTTTAAATTTTGAATTGTTCCTTTTTTAACCCTTTCGCCGCCAATGCCGAATCTGTGATTACCTATGCAAACAGTTTGGATCCAGATGAGACGCCGAGTAAAGTCTCATCAGGATCCAAACTGTTTATAACTGTTACTATGTGTTTGAAACAAAAATGAAGAAAATCAAACAAATGAAATTTTGTAGCAGACGACAAAGTTAGCATACGACAGAATTTGGCAGCGAAAGGGTTAAAAAAAGTTAAAGCACTAAACTGTCTGGATCCTGCAGGGAAGCCGATCTCTCATCTGGATCCAAACGCTTAGCAAAGATGACTGCGGATCGCAAGATCGACAGCGAAGAAGTTCAACACAAAGGTACAGATAAATTTAAACATTTTCAAGAACTTCTCCTTTATTTCCCCCATCAAACCCTAATCTGTGAACACTCTTTAGAATCCTCTCGAAGCGACGATTCTAAAGGGTGGTCACAGTACCTTAACCTTAACCCTTTCCCTCATAGGCTATTTTTAGATCCAACCGCTTTGAATAAATCTACCGAAAAGGAACATTAACTAGAGAAAAGGAAATTTTTAGAATTTTGTGGTCAGAAACCTTTGTGATAAATAGAGCATTTGCTCTATTTATCACAATGGTTTCAACTGGTGATTTTTACAGAGGCGTAGAAAAAGGGTTGACATGTAACAGGTTGTTTTGTACAACAATCTCTGATTATCTCATATCTGTATGTCGTCTAGTTCATTTACACTAGAAATATACCATGATCACTTTGACTATGCTGTTTATGATATTGCAAACAGCTTTCATCCAGCTCAGACGCAGAATTAATTTGTTAAAGTTGTATTTACACTAGGTGTGCCATTGCATTTAAAGTCTAAACTTTATTAAACATTGCAACGATAATAGTAACTCAGACCACACGAAAGTCGACAATATAAGGGCTAAATCTTTATCGCTGAAACAAGACATGCCTCAGCAGACGACAAATATTGCACATCAGACAACAAAACAGACTTTATTGTACAGCAAAGAACAATGATTTGTTCAGTATTATCAGACACCTAAACACTAATTAGCTAATTACACGCATTTGTTCCTTTATAAATGGGTTGGATATCTTGTTTCTTAAGGTTCTTGATATAAATGCATATTTGCCATCATCGTTTGGTGTTACACAAGGGACAAGTTTCTGGGATTTGCCTTTGCGTTTTATGTTGTTATCTTTATTGAACCATTGTTTATAGAAAAATATGTACCTGGCGTCCGACGATCTTAATTCCCTAATTACATATCAACCTGTACGGATTTATTTTACGATAAATAACGTACTAATGTCGTATTTGATAAAACAAATGCATGTGGGTGTCAGCATATGTTACGATTACCAAATTAATGGTTGAAGCACTTGATGACCAGAATATAAGTATGAACTCAAGATGGTTAAAAGACAATTGCGAATTCAAAATATTGTAATGTTATCTTGAACTTTGGTCTCAAACGTCATATTGTACACAGACGTTTTATACGGCCATCGATTAACACCTAATTATAGGTGAAATCCAAGAATTTGCCGACATCTTTGTAATTGATGACACACAAATAAATTATTAATGTTCAGTAGAACCATCTAAAGCATCTATCAAAACGGTCTATTTCTGTATCGTAAAGACAGGCGGTTGCTTAAAGGAGGAAGTTATCTGCGTAACTTTTGTCATGCATTAAGCATTCACCTGCTTTTAAAGTCTCCCATATCTATTCATTAAATGGTTGCTTTAGATAGGCTCAACTGTAAATGAAAATGTTGGTAACAATAATCGAACACATGACCTTAAGCAATTTATCAGAGGACTTACATGGTACTATGCGATTACATGTACTAATTACTTTGTACTGTTTTCCGCTATGTTCTTTACATCAGATGCAAAAGTCAACAATAGGCAGTAAACCTTCAGTCATGCGCGAAGATATGACTTGTGACACTATTAACTTAGTTATAATTAGATAGGTTATAAAAACAGAGGCGAAAAAGACCTTGTAAACCTTAGTTTTGACTGACACAATGCATTTATCATATTTGATTGGCATGCTGAAAAATGTGTCGTGTACATACGAATAATGCTCTTTCATGGTTGAAGTAAAACGCATGTTAAAACTAACCTTTAATTTGTCGCAGGAGAAACAACAGGAGATAATTGCGAAACAGATCAGGATCAAACACCAATCTACTGGGCGGTTGCTTTTGATATAAACTTCTTCAGAATCAATTTGTGGTCTGTGGCATAATGATAAGTTTTAGGTTGAATTCTCAATTGAAGCTACACACATTTGTACAGACGAACCATTCATCCCATGTGCTTAACATTTAGTTAATTCAATCAATTACCGTCGGCAGAAAAATGACATCTGTTCCAATACATAAACTATTTTGCTAACCTTCCATTCTTTTCATAGAAACGATTTAAGTTTAAAACATTTTGGATCATGATAGGACTACGGGTTATTCAGTGTCTCATCTTGATCCAAACTGTTTGCAAAGGTTGTCACAAGTTTCGACCAAAGCATGAACAAGTTATGGCATACGTATAATACCATACCGGTATCTTCATTGAAGATCTTACGGCTTTTGGGTACGTGTCTCTGGATAGCATGAAGCTGTTGTGGGCATTGTAAACATGTGTTTATGACGTAAAAGGAAAAACGTTGTCAGATTTCGCGATAAGACCGGTCGAGGTTTATACAGGAGCAAAGGTTAACCCTATAAATACGGGAACGAATGTATTGCCATTTACAAACAATGAAGATCCAGATTGGAGGGTTCCTAAAGGATCCCTCTAATCAAGATATGTACTGTTTGTCATTTAAACTATTCCTGTAGCAAATTTAAAGTAAGTTGCACTAAGGGGCTCTATCGTTAAACATTGGTGGATCATTTCACTTTGAATATTAAGCATTCAAAGGTTTTAAATCTATACAAACCATTTCCCGTTTATTTACACCAATCGTGCTTAAATATCATGAATGAATCTGTAAGCGATACATTGAAGTCATTGTGTAAAACCTGCTACCAATACAAGCAGGTTTACTATAGGGCAACAAGAAAGCCATGTAATAGCATCTGTCGTGATGAATTACATTATTGTCTCTCTCCCGATAACCATCGACCTGCTAGGCTCGCCCCGTGTAAAACGACGCTAGAAAATTTAAATAATATTTCTGAATGAAACAGGGACATAAATCATGTTTTATTTGATAATCGACCAACATCTTGTTGATTTCGTGAAGTGAATCAACACTTAAGGTGGATCGCATGCGATGGTGCTGCCACACAAGAAGTTACGCCATGGCGTAAGCCCAGGTGTTGTTTTATCTCCACTATGATTAACGTTATTCTTTAGGACGCTGAGTAAATTGTCAGTCTTAAAACAGTCATTTGTTTTATTTCAAGCATAAAATTTATAGCACATGTAATTGCTAAAACATAATCTTACGTTCATACACTTTGGATTCTATATCCGCTCTTACTGAATTGGATGTCTCGTTTAAATCTAAACAGATTGCAAATCGCAACTCTCATTTGCAGATGACGTATAAAAGTTTCAACATTTAAAACGGTATGAAGCTTCAACATGCTATCATGGAAACTCTTTGAGGCAGATTTTAAGACCATGACTCAAGAGTGGCGTGGCAGTTATTATGATTAAGTGGTATTTAAGTATCGATTTACAAAAATAACATTTGTTAAACCGGTTTATTGCCTGACACACCCCAATATGAGTTATGGCACCAGTTGAATGTTTGATTTATTAAGATTTGTACACTATCATTTTATTGATACATATCTAAAAGAAGAAACATAATGACTTACAACATTGATAAAAATATTTAATTAGCGTTTTTTGTCTGCTCTTGGATAAATATCACAACCAAACAAATACATATGAAAACAAAAGAAATAAGTATTAGACATTGTCTCTGATAATGAAATATCAAACTATCCGTTAATCGAATGATTTATTCTTGCTCCAAAAGAAGTATGACCCAAATATTTATATTACATTCCATATTACTATTCTTTATGATTTAATGGATATCTGAATTTCTATAAAGGCATATGTTACGACAGACTGATATATGAAAGTTTCATTTTGTATTTTATTTATTTTACATTTTAGCGAATTTGTTGAAAGGATGAAGCATATTCATTCAGACAATATAAATTTCACTGATCAAGAATGCAAATGTATTTGAATTAAGTGATATCATATCGCATTTCATTACAATTAATATGAATGTTATGTTATAATACGATACAAGATAAAAAAAAAAATGATACAATAATATATATTATAATGTAAAATAATATAATTAATATAATATATGTTTATTATATTCGAATATTATATCATAAAATATTCTTATTATTCTTATATTATATCAAAGTTTACGATATGATATTGTGTGATGTTTGTTGCACTGTGTTACGACTTACACAAACTTTTAAATTAACACGTTCCCCAGTAATTTCGATAGTTCTTATGATAGAAAGTGAAGCAACATCTCAATTTAAAATTTTGTTTTGTGTTGTTTTTATTTTAAATGTATATTCATTTAGACAAACTAAACTTCAGCGATGAAATTGAGCGTCTTACTGCAAACTACATGTAGTCCAGAATACAAATTAGTTTTTGATATCGACATAATGTTACATATAATGTTAGTATATGTCAGTATAAGTACATGTACATAAGTGCACTCATCTCATTTATATTTAGTGCGACCGGAAGTTCACAACTATGGACACTTCCATATATGGCATAACTGAGAAACTCACCATTGACGTCATCGAGTGACGTATTCAAATTTGACACGTCAGAATCATGTCCGCTTGCTTTGGTCTCCCCATCTTCATCTCCGCTTCCGTCTTCTTCTGACCTGTTTCTCGGTGACCAAGTCATCTTGTTTTCTTTCTTAAGTCTCCTACGAGCGTTTGCGAACCATGTAGACACTTGAGTCAAAGTCATTTTGGTGATTATGGCGAGCATAATTTTCTCGCCCTTGGTTGGGTAGGGGTTCTTCCGGTGCTCGTAGAGCCAGGCCTTGAGTGTGTTGGTAGTTTCTCTAGTGGCGTTTTTACGCCGGGCGTTAAGGTCAAGGCCACCGTATCTGAAAGAAAATGAAACAAAAAACTGAGAAGCAAAGAACAACACTTAATATAACGATTTCCTAGGGTAGTGACACCCAGAATGAGTAAAAGTTATAATGGAGAAGAACTGTTATGGAAAAGCGAACTCCGAAACGTGACCCTTTTTGCACGACAAATTTCAAAGACATAACCCTTTTCCTCATACAGACCCATTTGGCACCTTGCAAATTGAGAAGCTCAGAAGCTGCTTTGTTTGCTTATGTTATGATATAGGTCTGGTTCTGAAGTCTCTGTCACAACCAAGACGTCCATTGTTTATGTATGTTTATACAAATTAGGTCCAAGAATGTTCATTCCGTACTACATTCTTAAATTGATATGGCGAGTTAAACTAACCTGTAGTTGGGATGGAGGCATATAACCATTTTGGAGGTACAGTAGAACCTGGCCTTAGCGGTCGTTGGTTTATTGAACATATGAGTCATAAAAAGCAACTGGTTGATAATTGTGTTTTCTGTATTACTTATGACCTGCATTAAGCTACCACCTCCTTTTTATGCCTTACAAACCCATAATTAGACCTCTTTGTGATGGTCGATTAACACATGTTCTACTATACATGGAGGTATCACTGTAAAGTTTTGTGTTTAGGGAAACTGTATGTTAGTACATTACACACTACTTTTTTCAAGGATTTATATTGTATTAAATATGTCACTTATAAGCAGATATCAAAGTTTCCGCCTTATCACTGGATCGTACAAAGCCTGGAAGAACCTGGGTTCAAATTAGAAGTCGGCATACCTATCAGTTGACAATATTCATTGATAAATCGGTCATGCAAATGATATGCAAATTAGAAACATAATTATCATTGTGCAATAAAACCTGTGTAAATTTTCATTTGAAATTTAACCCTTATCATGCTAAGCGCGACCTGGCCAGCATTTGCAACCAGCTTGAATCCAGATGAGACGCCGAGTTACTCGGCGTCTTAACTAGGATCCAAGCTGTTGGACACTCGGTCTACAGTTTCTCAAACTCTTGTACGAGTCTAGCTGATTTACACTCCTTCAGTAGTTTGTTTAACCCTTTCCCTGTTCTATATTTATTCCAGATTTCAAGACCAACTGGATATTCATGGACAAAATAGTTATAATGAAATATGGAAGGTGAACATTGTAGATATTTTAGAAATTAAAGAAACAGATCTTACAGATTCAATTAGCAAACAGAGCTGATCCTGATTAGACGGCTCCTCTAGGAGCCGTCTGATCAGGGTCTTCTCTGTTTGCAAATACGCGAAAGGGCGTTTAAATGAAGAAAAGGGTTAAACAAATTATTGAAACAGAAGTGGGCAAAATTACACCATATCAAAATTAAAGCTTAAATCATTTTTTCACTAGGTGGTAAGGGTTAAGCTATAGGAATGTTCGAATACTCATACTTTCTGATGCTTTGTAGGAGCCATATACCTGTGTGGATGTTATATAGTGTATTAGAGGCTGCATTAGACTGTAGCTCGATCTTACCATTTATAATTAATATTTGTTCAAACGTCTTCTCTTTCATCAAAATGTTCTGTATAATTATGCTCTACTTATTTTGCTGTCAATTGCATACCATAAAAAGTTATATGCAATTGGGTTATCAATTGAAATATTATTAGGCCAGAAGTATTTGGGAAAGATTGGCTGCGTGTATTGTAAAATTCCATATTACTTAACCGAGAGCCGTAATAAGAGTCTATTCTGGGCCCATGCTTATAAAACTTTTAGTTGAGTCTGAGTTCGTTCTCAAGTTTTTGATTGGTCAGATTTGAGCCTCTGGCTCAAATCTGACCAATCAAAAGCTTCAGAACTCAAATCTAACCAATCAAAAGCTTGAGAACGATCTCAGACTCAACTAAAAAGCTTTATAAGCATGGACCCTGATTGCTTATAGACTTATCTGTATCTCATTATACAGTTTCTGCATTGGCCAAAATAGCAAGTGCTCATATGACATTACAAAACTTCAGTTTATTAGTATTCCTACAGCCATTATTTTTGACATAATTATTCATGTAATAAGGGGTTGATCTGAAGGTCTCCGCAGTTTCCTGCTCGGTTAGGTTACACAATCGTTTCGGTTTGTCCGCAGTAACACTGTAACATCAGTCTAGAAGGTGAAAATACATATGTAAAAGCTGTCATTACAGAGGCATGCTGTGTATACTTCACATGTTAAGTGTCACGACCCAGCTCTCAAATCATAAACCTGTCTTCATAGCCGTTTTCGTGAAAAGAGATCCCCCTTTTGCTGATGTCTTTAGCGCTCGGTTGACTCCGAAACTGTGACTTTTTACAGCTGTTGAGACGGTTTAGGCTACTAATGTGCCAGTTAACAATTTCACAGCTGTCAGGAACACAAAAGGGAAAACTATTGTTGTTTATGGAACGTTTATTATTTTATGGATAGCAGGGACAGTTACAAAGCGCGGTGATAAAATCTCCAAGATGGCCGCTCGATATTGTCATTGGGAGCGATAAATCTCGGGCATTAAATGGCGGGCGAGCGCTCGGCGTGAAATCTTCACGACTGGCAAAGTATTCAATATTTGCAGATTTTTGTTGGTAATTGGCTATAAAGAGCTACTTAGAGTAATCGTTACGACAGTTCAAGAAAATTGCTCGGTAAATGATTAAATGCTAGGCTTACACGTGCGTGTGATTCGAGCTGCCGTCACCACAGAGTCTCTTTCATAGAAAAACAAAGCATGGAACATGATTGTCATTACTGCTAATGTTGTATGACTTTACATGAAATCTTCAAGACCGGTCTTCAAGTGGGACGTTCTTGTTAGAATTCACATTGCATTAGCATCACAAAAGATATGTTTGTTACTTTGTACAACCATTTGTCATTTCATCGATTTTCATGCATTATATTTGGAAACCTAGATTACTCTTCTGATATTGCATAACGCTCAATTATTCACGTTACACGTCGGTCTGTTTTTCAACGTACAACCAATCATGTTACTAAACCCTTTCCTTCGTATAAACGCTTTTGCACGCCTTTGCAAACATTGCAGATCTAGATCAGACTGTTCCCATAGAAGGTCTGTTCTATTCACTTTTGGAATTGTATATATAAACTATTACAGTTTCTATCAATACCAAAATTCCTGTGTTCATATGCCATTATAAAAGTTCAGCTAATTAATATTCATGAAGTTATTATTTCTTACATGAATGTTGAACAGGGAAAGTTATTGCGTATAATAAACATGGCGGATAGAAATGTTTAGGTGGTGTTATGTTTAGTGTAACCATATTCTTCATGAAAATTAATATTATAAATTATTATTAAATGGCTGAAATTTATATGTTAACCCATTTGCTCCCACGATCCCATATATGGGACGTATGCAAACAGTGTAGACTCTGATCAGACACCGCACAATGCACAAATGGGTTAATATATCAACAAGGGAATGTTTGGACATTACAGAAACCGCAGAATGAGAGACCTATAGTCCTAAAAGTACCTAGTTATAGTCTACTTTCAGACTATTTATCAGTACTTTGACGGTAGAGTAGACCATGTCATAAGCGACCATACAATGAGGCATACATATGTGTCTGCAAGGCTTGTGCTACCTTAACCCATTTCCCTCATAATCTATTTTAGACCCAACCTCTTTGAATAAATCTACCCAAAAGGAGCATTTACTAGAGAAAAGGAAAATTTAAAGCATTTTGTAGTTCTGAAACCATTGTGATAAATAGAGCATTTGCTCCTTAGGAGCAAATGCTCTATTTATCACAATGGTTTAAAAAAGTGACTTTTACAGAGGCGTAGAAAGGTGTGTATATGGAGGAAAGGGTTAATACAAGTCAAAAGTAATGAAAAAAGCTCCTGTATTATATACTCATGTATTAAGCAACCACCTACTTTGTACGATTCATGTGTCAAATCAATATATTAAGGTCGTTTAAGACTGGTTCTAAGATAAATTATATTATTGCGGGCCCTGAGAAATGATCCTGTTAGTAGCGCCGTTCAGGTTTTATTAAGCCTGGCAAGGTCTGTCAACAACAAGCGTTTACTTGATAGTAAACAACTTTATCTGCAGATAAGTAAACCTGTGCATGTAAATAAGTGGATAAATGGCGGAGATACGAGCATACAGAGATAACTAGAGCAGTGTCAAGCAGATGCATGTCAAGCTAAACTGACAGAGGATAGAAAAGAGACGAACAGATAGACAAGTAACGAACAAAAAAGCAATATTTGAAGTTTAGCAAATCTTAAGCTAAGTGCCATATTGTTTGACTTCAAAGAGAAAGAAAAAACATATTAATAACTAAAGCCGCCCAGATAGTTTATTCAGTACAGCGTTCGCTTTCCAGTGGGAGGTCACGGATTCGATCCACGATTAAAAAATCAAAAAGTTCCCTCATATAAGCGTAGTGCTAGGACTTGTTGGTCCGGTGTCAGTTTAATATGACTCCTAATTAATGCTCCTTTTCGGTAGATTAATTCAGAGTAGTTGGATCTAAAAATGGCCTATGAGGAAAATGGCCTATCCACGGATATTCATGCAAGTAACAATAAAATCAGGAACATCAATTATTTTATAATGGTATATGAGCATAGCAATAATAAGCCATGGCAGAAAGTGTAGAATCAGGTCTATACAGTAAGACCTCTCTATAACGGCCACTAAATTGTGTTAATTAGTTGGTATTTCGGGCAGGTGGCTACTTAAAGTAAAGTGTAAGTAAAACAGAACGCTCCTATAGGAGCGTTCTATTTACTTTCACCTTACTTTAAGCAGCTACATGCCTTTAACAAAAAATACGTTATGTTATTTAGTGGCCGTTATAGAGAGGTTTTACTGTATTATTTCAGAAACAAACAGAACTTACCCGGATCAAACGGCTCCTGCAGGAACCATCTGATCTGGGTCTACTCTATTTGAAACGGTATTAAAACGAATATATATGGAGTAAAATGTTGAAAAAGCGGAAAATACGGATGTTTAACAACCAACAAATAAATGTAGTTCTATGCCGAGTTTAATACTCGGGTATCGTTATCATTGGCCGGTACCCCGATTAGAATAAACTTGTTTAAAGTAGCTGTTAAAGAGATACGTCTTCATTCACCCGTAGTAAGATATTAACGCTTTCCCCATTACGGGTGAATTTATACTAATTATTTCAAAAAGTTTGGATCCAGATAAGATCTTGGGTAGCCCTGCGTCGCATCAAGATCCAAACTTTATAACATTATGGTTAAGGATGTTTTATTTGAGAGATGTTAAGTTTTAGAACTGGAGCAGACAGTATATTTTCATGACCAAGAGTACTCAAGTGTTGAAAAGGGTAGTTCATGTTTCACTTACCCTGTGCCGTATGGGTAGAGGGCCATACTGGGGTCGTACGGGAAACACCCTCCTGATTGTGCTGCAAGGGCCCGCCACGCCTCCGACCCCTCCTTGATGTCAAACGCCGGATTGGCCTGTAACAAAAACAGAAAATACTGTCAGAAAAATAACAGGTGATCAGAAAAGAATAAGGAAACGATGAAAATGTGTTTTTGTTGAAGAAAACAAACTTCAAAAACTTAGAGATCGTCTGAGATGATAATTACGCCCAGTCGTTTGATACTGAAGAGCCAACGTTTTTACCTTTATGTGTGTGTTTGTTTGTGTGAGTGAGTGTATTTTGTTTTGTTTGTTGTTGTTTTGGTAAGGGGTGTTTTTATTTGGTGGAAAGCTAAAGAAATGCGAACACTGCAGTCATTGTCTGGGTCGGATCATTCTCGGATCATTCTATTTTCTTCATTAATCAAACAATGTAGACCCAGTACATTAGTTTTTTTCATTTGGAAATACTGTCGTCGTATACCAAATAATTGTTTTGTTTTGTAGGGCAAATATTTTATATCATTTCTATGTTAAATTCTTTGGCGTTGTAGGTCTTTATGAATGAGGCTTATATGTATATATAATGTAAAGGGGTGTTATAATCGTTCCTCCACTAAACTCCAAAGAGTGATCACAACACAGGGCTCGGTGAAGAAATACGTTTTAAACAGTTATTTATTTTACCATCTGATAATTCCCTCTTATGAATTATGTATTTGAAGACTTAGACTCAACCTCTTTGAATTAATCTACCGAAAAGGAGCATTTACTAGGGAAAAGGAAAATGTTAGAAGTGTGTAGTATTGAAACCATTGTGATAAATGGAGCATTTGCTCCTAAGGAGCAAATGCTCTATTTATCACAATGGTTTCAAAAAGTGACTTTTACAGAGGCGTAGAAAGGCGTATTTATGGAGGAAAGGGTTAATAAGAAACAAAACAATTATTTGGTGGGAAATTTGAAACAGACATAGAGCAAAAGACGAACGAGCGTACTCAAGCACTAAAATCGTCAGATGTAGAAATAAAGATGTTATTCTTGAAAATGTTTTAATTTACGCATCTTATCTGGACATCTGCAGACAATATTTGTGGCATATAACAATTACTTCGTCTACTGTGGATTAAAACTATTTGTTTATTGTGCGGTGTACAGTAAACCCAATCCAACACGACCACCAAAAGGTGTTCTAAGTATTGGTCTTAAAGGCAAGTGATGTCTTAATGCAGGAAGAATGTTATGCATGAGCTTTCTCCATTAATTTCGTTTTGCCTTAACCTATTATTCCCTCTTATGCAAATTTTAGACTCAGTCCATTTGAATAATTCTAATGAAAAGGAGTATTTGCTTGAAAATAGGAAACTACTAGAATTGTGTAGTTTTGAAACCACTGAGATAAATATATCATTTGCTCCTAAGGAGAAAATGCTATATTAATCACAATGGTTTAAAAATGACTTTCACAGAGACGTTAAAAGGCGTCAATATAAGGAAACGGGTTAAGCAACCACCTGCTTATAAAGACATATATGTGGAATTATAAACTGGCCGCCTTTGAGGGGTTTTACTGTATCATTGCCATGATAACTAGTTTAACATGATTTATTACTCTGATCACAGCTTCATTCTTCATTTTCAAAAAGTATAAATAGCTCTTTGATGTTCTTTATGAAGCTGATACAACTGTTGGTCTTTTTTAGAAAATAAAATTGTCAGAGAAATTGGTCCAGAATACATATAAAATAAGATTGATAATTTAAAAATATCATGTTCTAGAAAGGAACTTGAATTCTAGAAAATCGGGTATTTAGATAAAATTTACTTCCAATTTTCACAACGATGAATCTCTAAGCAGACATTATTTTATTTAGAGTTGTTCGGGAATACTGAGTCCCGGCTTTGTGTTTGATAGAGGGCGCTGCCATCGCACTCTCGAGTTTTGATGTATGAGGAAAAATGATATGCGACGTTTATAATTTCTTCAAAATGCCTAAGAATGAACAAAAGTCATATTCAATTTAACCAAAGAAACAGAAACCAGCATGCAAGTGCGGCGAATATCAAATTCTGCTTCATATCTACAATAAAACGAGGCAGGTACCCCGCTGTTGTGAACTACAATTTCACACAAAATAAATGAGCGACCAATCAAAATTTGTCAAAGATAAATGGCGAATGTATCCGAACTGCGTGAAAATAACTTCTTCGTGAAAGCTGCTCGCAGCGCCAACAGTTTGGAGGTAAGTGAGGGCAACGATTTGGAACAAAGTGCCAGATAATTTGACAGGTGATGGAGGTCGTTGAATTCTGAAGTAAGCCGTGTAGACGCATCTTACAAAACATATAATTACTCTCTAACATAGAATCCCTTGTGAAATATATGTTCTGAAGAAAGAAAACATCCTAAGTTTTGTTTCGAGGAGTATACCTGGCAATGTGACATTCAAAAATAATTTGTAATGTACCATTATACAAACAAGCTGCTTATTTTCAAGTTTGTAGTCTTTGCATTGGCATTATCTTTCTAACAAAGCAGTTTGAAATTGTAATGTCAAATTTTATTTGTAACTATTTTGTGTATGCTAAAAGAAAGTTTCTTATTTAATCAAATGTATTAGTTGTGTCATAAACACGAAACTCTTTATTTGTCTACTTATTCATTTCCATTTCAAATTTCATAGACTGGCATAAAAAACGCATATAACATGCCAACAAATCGTACCCCAGCGATGCCATTTTTCATTCGATGAATTCGTTTCTCTTACGTTTGTCATATACTTTAGAAGATAGCAGATTACCAAGAAAGAAAATAATCTCATATGTTGATATGTTCTGTAGACAAAAATAATTGAACTTCCGATGGAAGTTCTATCGCTTTTGTCTGTTGCGCGTCAGAAGTGGGCGGTGCTTGGTGTAGAAGAGATTTATGAAATATTGGATATTTATTTCTGCAGCCGCGCATAGATGGCTTTTCCATACAAGGAAATCGTTATTGGATGAAATAAATGAAGAGAAGACTGCCAAGCGAGTATGCCAATATGGTTTTACAGCTTCACCGAATAATGGTTGATGTGACAGATACATAAAATAGATTATTATTATTAAAAAAATATTCGATACTCTTTGCAAACTGTTTGCATCCAGATGAGATGCCAAGAAATCCGCAAAAATCACAATGGTAATAATTTAACCATTCTCTTGCTGAATTTTAAAATACATTTCTCCTTCTTTACCCATTTACATATATCTTCACTGTGTACAAGACTTTCGCTGTGCCATCACTTCTGTGGAGTGCACTGGTTGCACAATCAACTTGTAAATAGTGCAGACCCTGATGAGACAGCTCCTGCAGGAGCTGTCTCATCTGGGTCTTTACTATTTACAGGTAGGTATATTGACGTGAATAGCAAGCGAAGGGTTAACAGTCTGGCCATACTGTTTAAACCAGTTACTCTATCAAGATTCATACAAGAAATAATGACTTAATTGATAAAAACAATAACTGATATTTTATAACGACCCATAAACAAACAAAACAGACCCTGGTCAGACGGCTCATACAGGAGCCGTGTGGTCTGTTTTTACTCTGTTTGCAAAGGCTTAATAAAGATGTATCTATCGTAGAGTATATGGTGATAGCAAATTTGCAATTTGAATGGATATTTGAGTTTTTCCAGTTTTCTACGGTCATTTCCTCAACGTGATTACAGGAAAACGTTTCCCTAGAAGCTTGTACAGAAAAAGATGGTTTGAAACAGTTGATAATTTATCCCTTTCCCTGTTCTATATTCATTCATTATCTATTGAATATTCATGGACAAATTAGTTATAATGAAACCTCGAAGGAAGATTATTGTAGCCATTTTAGAAACTAAAGAAACAGATATTTCGATGTCCATTAGCACACAGAGCAGACCCTGATCAGACGGCTCCTATAGGGTCTGGGTCTACTCTGTTTGCAAATGCGTGAAAATGCGTTTATATGAAGGAAATGGTGAATGCAGTACCACGGTTATGCACCAGCTCCTCTTGACGTTCTGTTATACAGTTACTTTATTTAATATATATGTACATGTACGTCCATACATGAAGTGGTCAATATAAATAGGTTCTAATGTATGTACATGTGGCAACATATTACACTGCGCACTTTCCTTTGGAACTGAGTGTATACACACAAAAGAGTTCAAGAATTGTAATAACTTTAACCTTTTTATATCACGTCATGAATAATCACTGACTGCATTTTATAATAGTTTCTATACTGGGACAAGGGAACGTTTGGCCATTGCATAAACTGTAGATATACTGTATCTGCTAACAGAGCAGACCCTGGTGAGACGGCTCCAATAGGAACCGCCTGATCTGGGTACACTCTGTTTGTATACTTTCAAGCGTACTTTCAACAAGCTTAACTTTTTATTTGACCTTTTCGTCTAAAGGTCATCAGGAGATGGGTTGAAAAAACCTCTGATAACAGAGTTCACGAAAATTCTTAGCCTGTGAATAAAATGTGGCGAAACACAGAAAAAGTAAATTCCAAAGAAAATATTTTGGCGGTATCGGCAGTCGCAGAACTTGTCAGACAGGAGTACATCAGTAATAATTTAGCGATACCATCTGGACATGCGCAGTGGGTGAAATGTAGATAACAAAATGGCGTAGCATTTCGTGTCGCCCATCACCCTTCGGATTTAATATGGATGTTATACCTAAATGTAGGGGCAGGTGGCTGCAGGAATGTTGTACAAGATTACGGGGGCGAAAAAGTTCTCTCCAACGTGGCAGTAATAGTTTGCTTGACATGCGAAACATGGGGGAGAAATCCATAGTCGACGCAAGCCATAGGGATAAGTCATTGGTTATAACAAAAGACATGGTTAAAATATTGACATGCATTGAATAGAACAGAACAGAAACTTTATGCAGCTTTGCTTATTGTGCTCATTGTATGAAACAGAAAATTATATTTTGCATTGTATCCATCTGACATAATTATTTTACAAGACTCGTTATATGTTTTAAGGCGATAAGGAGAGTGTCCTAATAAGCATTTTGCTCTCAATCCGATCCTTATTCTAAATTTAGTGATATGTGGATTATTATACATTTGTGAAATAAAACATGTTTAAACCAAAACTTGTAAAACTGTTTGAATGGGATTTTATCGTTTTATGAAAACTAGTACAATAAAACTCCTATAGTTTGAACACTGAAACTAGTATAATAAAACTCCGATAGTTCGAACACTAAAACAAGTACAATAAAACCCCTATAGTTCGAATACTAAAACTAGTACAATAAAACTCCTATAGTTCGAACACTAAAACAAGTACAATACAACCCCGATAGTTCGAACACTAAAACTAGTACAATAAAACTCCTATAGTTCGAACACTAAAACAAGTATTATTATCGTCTTTAATTTAGAGACAGGTGGCAGCTTATTGCAGGAGCGTTCTGCATGACTTTCATCCTGCATCAAGCAGTGTGAAATCAAGACGTCAATTAATTACTAAAAGTAATCAATTAATTACTAAAAGTAATCAATTAATTACTAAAAGTAATCAATTAATTACTAAAAGTAATCGAAGGTTTTACTGTAGTATCTTTATAACGTAACTTAAAATGTGCATCAATTTTGAATATCTGTTTAGTGTTTAGTGCAATTGCAAACAGCTTGATGCTAAAAGATACCAACAAGTGTCTATGTGCGTTAAACGGTTAAAACTCTCTGTGCTTAAATTATTGCCAGTTGCAAAATGTGATATCTGTAATAATCCATAGAACATAGGTATTTTTTTTATTTGAAATAATGGTGTCAAGCGGTTTCAATCCCGATAAACACCGAGTAGCGCGGCGTCTCATCTATAGACAACCTGTGTGCATAATGTATCAAGAATGCATCTAAAGTGTTTAGAGAGTTAACCCATTACCTCATAGGCTATTTTAGATACAACCTCTTTGAATGAATCTACCGAAAATGAGTATTAACTAGAGAAAAGGAAACTTTTAGAATTTTGTAGTTTGAAACCATTGTGATAAATAGAGCATTTGCTCCTATAGGAGCAAATGCTCTATTTATCACAATGGTTTAACAAAGTGACTTTTACAGAGTCGTCAAAAGTCATCAATATGAGGGAATGGGTCAATCGCTATTCAGATCTCTGCGATATCAATTTCTGGAGGGATATTTGTGGAGTCCCTTGCACCGGGTTTCAATATTTATTTAATGAACTAATTAAGCTCGACATGTGGCCCCTCCGTGCAGTTTGTATTGACAACAATCTGAAGCGGTGTCCACTCTAATCACTGGGTCAAGCTAATCATTTCTCCTTCTGGATTTATTATCCTTTATCCAGCTGCAAAAATGTGTATTTTTAGACCCAACATCTTTGCATAACCGTACTGATAAGACGCATTTACTAGAAAAGAGACCTTTTTTCACAGTTATGTAGTTTTGAAACCAGCGTGATAATTAGAGCATTTACTCCATAGGAAAAATGTTTTAATTATCACAATAGTTTCACAATGGCTTTTACAGAGGCGTCAAAAGGCGTCAGTAGGGGGAAATGGGTATAAAGTGGTGTTAGCTTCAGAAATATGACGTTTGTTCTTAATATGCATTATCATACATGTATTTAATAAGAAACATATGCTACATTATTTCCCTAATTATTTTCCAATATTTTACGAGTATTCTCTCAAAGGTCTTATTTAACACCAACCGCACCAGTTGCTTTCAACAAATGGTCTTGTTTTAAAAAAAACTCAAGGTTTCAATTGTTGTTTTGTAAAATTCGAATAATTAAAACAATGTTAAACTGTATGAACTCTTATGAGACGTGTATTTCATGACGTTTTATTTGGATCCAAACTGTATGCAAAGCTCCCACAACGTATTAACCCTTTCCCTCCTATAAACGTGTTTTCACGCATTTGCAAACAGAGTAGACCCAGATCAGACGGCTCCTCTAGGAGCCGTCTGATCAGGGTCTGCTCTGTTTGCTAATAGAATTTGATAGATCTGTTTCTTTGCTTTCTAAAATGTCTTCAATGTTACACCTTCCATATTTTTATAACTATTTTCTTAATGAATATTCAATAGGTATTGAAATTTGTAATAAACATAGAACAAGGAAAGGGTTAAGAATGCTAGGTCAAGTGTTATCATTTTCATGTCTTGAGTTCGCACCCCGGACCCTTTGAAGTCATATTCGACTTCATGGAACACCAGCCGTACAAGTCTGAACGTGGGCGGCAACGACTTTGACTGATGATCCGTAGGGTGGACATTGGCCGGAGTCGTTTGTCCGAACTCTGGCCCTGCTTCGTGAAATTAATGTTTATGAATTAAATTAATGTTCATGAGCGTGCGTGGTCATTTTCAGTTATACTTAAGCTTTGGTCAGCAGAATTATAGTATCTGCTTATATTGTTTGTTTTCTTTTAAATCTGCAAAGGCTTTGAGTCTCTCATATATAAATATTTTATTTGAATATCAAATTGTTTGTATCCTAATCAGACGCCAAGGTACTGTTCGTCGCATTAGGATCCAAACTATTTGCAAATGCAATCCCCGACTGGATACTAACATTCAAAAGGGGGGACACCTAACCGACTATATAGACACTGGGAAAATATGATCATAATTATCTTGACTGCATGAGACAATAATGGGCAGACGCAGTTAATGAACAATTGAAATGCACAATCTTGTCTAAAGCTTTGTGATTAGTTTATCATTTTACTCCATAAATATTCATGTAAGAAATAATGTCACCATGAATATGATTTACATGATTTTATACTGATTGGTTCTGTTTGATTATATCTGATTCTACAGTTTCTGCCATAGCCAAAACTTTACTCTGCTCATATTAACTCTTACATGAATATTCATGAGGTCAAAGGTTAAGGACCCACAATTAGCTCCCTCTTTTGGTGATCAGTATAAAGAGACAAACAGAGTAAACCCAGACCAGACAACTTTTACGGAAATGTTTAAGTTACCATTTACAGCAACGTCCTGCTAATTCGAACCATGAAATAAATATAATTTATCTTTTTTTAGACATGAAGCAGCTTAATGCAGGGTGAAAGTCATGCAGAAAGCTCCTCTGGGAGCTTTCTGCATGACTTTCACACTGCCTTAACCAGGCACCTGTCTACATTTTTCTCAATTCATCTTTACTAAAAGTTTAGCGAGGTTTTACTGTATAGCAAGACTTTCACCTTAAAGACACTTAGCTTCTTGATGGACGAGTTTATGTTTGTGGCGTTCATAAGGTTAAAACATCCACCATAGATATTCTTCTGAATCTAAATGTATTATTTTCATCTTTACAAACCATCAATTTTACCTTTATAACGTCAGTCGTGGACTGATGGGAAACTACAAACAGTTTGAATACCGATCAAAGTTCGAGATCGCTTGCCTTTCAATGTTTATATCTATATTTATTTATATAGTTCAAATATGTAGCATTTTAAGAACAAAGATGTCTGAAATTCGACAGATTATTCTGTTTAAGCAGACGATATATATTTTTGGCACGCTTACGGTTTTAACCCGTATATTATCACTAAAACAGATGTCGTGATGAAATTTGTATGAACATAACACGCCTCCTCTCCAGTGTAAACTGCAATGAAATGCATCTTTATTCGCAGTTCACCGTCGAATGACATGATTAAGGATGATCTATCTGTATGTGAAAGTTGCTCTGTCATTCGCGAAAACTGTTGACATTTTTTACGACATCTTGGTTTCGGATTTCAGTAGTGAAGTGGTTATTGCGTAACACCCAGCACGTTAAGTGGTTATAGTCTGCTAATGAAATATCAGTCGCTCTCTTCGAAAAGGGCCTTATTATAGGAACACCAGTATAGACCCAGATTAGACATCACGTCCATGATGGGGTATCTGATTGTGTTATATACTACAGTAAATCTCCCGTCTAATGCGACCACTTAATGAATAAACATGGGTGTCTTTATAAGCAGGTGGTTGCTTAATGCAGGGCAAAAGTAATGCAGAAAGCTCTACTAGGAGCTTTCTGCATTACTTTTGTCCTGCATTAAGCTACCATCTGCATCTAGCACCCAGAATTAAACTTCTTTTCCCTCTAAACGGGAATTCCAGTAGAGAAGAATTTAGATACTTTCAGGCAGGTGGCTGCTTAATGCAAGGTGAAAGTCACGAAGAAAGCTCCTAGAGTCTCTGACACGGCCACTGGTCTTTCTGCAAAGCAGCAAGATAAAGATATATTTTTCCAGGGATCTTCTCATAGTTCAGATGTTTTCATTAAAACACACAATCGGGTTTGCTCGGGTCATAGTGAATAACCGAGTTACTCGGCATCTCACCCATTAGCTCCCGACCATGGTGAATGGCCGAGTTACTCGGCAACTCTTCTAGATCTAAACTGTTTATAAAGGTGAGCCCAGATTCACGATTAGTAGCGAAAGTTAACCCATTTGTATCCAGTGCCCCTTAACCCTTTCCTCAATGAATACGCCTTTCTACGACTCTGTAATAGTCATTTCTTGAAACCATTGTGATAAATAGAGCATTTGCTCCTATAGGAGCAAATGCTCTATTTATCGCAATGGTTTCAAACTACAAAATTCTAAACTTTTCCTTTTCTCTAATTAATGCTCCTTTTCGGTATATTTATTTGAAGCGGTTGTGTCTAAAATAGCCTATGGAGGAAATGGTTAAAATGATATAGGCAAACAGTGTAGACCTAGATCAGAGGGCACCTTCAGGAGTCATCTGATCCGAGTATGCACTTTTTGCTTGAGCCCATCAAAGACCATGGCTTATTCCAGTAAAAATGTGGTTTGCTGTTCTTCACGTCACATGCAAAATGGATAGTTTCCAAAGTAAGATCTGGAAGTGGTTTCATTAAATGATATAGGGACACGTAATGTAAATAGTTTAACCCTTTCCCTGTTCTATGTTTATTCCAAATTTTAAAACCTGCTAAATATTCATGGACAAAATAATTATAATGAAATGTGGAAGGTGAAACATTGTAGCCATTTTAGAAATTAAAGAAACAAATTTATCGAATACCACTAGCAAATTGAGAGGACCCTGGTCAGATAGGAGCTGTATGATCTTGGTCTACTCTGTTCGCAGATGCGTGAAAAAGGCGTTTCCATGAAGGAAAGGTTTTAGCAGCATTTTGACAAATTCGTAATAACAAAATGCAAAACAGGATCAAGATCAAACGCCGAGTAACTTTGCGTGTCATCAGGATACAAAAATAGTTGACACTCCGGTCAAGTTGTTAATAAATCGAAGAACAATTTATTTTGAGAATTTAAGCAGGTGACACGTTTAACATACAACAGATATGCAGTGTTTAGCATTTTTGCTCGTGTCAAGGGGAGACACTGAAACTTTCTAATCGCCCCATAAACACCATTTGATACCCAGACATAGTGAAATTCAGAAAGTGATGACAGCGGAAGTCGAATGTTGACAGCAGACCGCACATGCGCTGTAAGTGTGAGGGCATATCCGGTTGCCAGTTGTTACGTGTAAGAGCGCTTGTTTTACAGAGTTTAGGCCAAAAGGTTGGAAATCCGAAACGACAAATGTTTAGTCATAGGGGCTAGATTCAGATATTATGTTGACTAGGGGAGAAAGTGATAACTATCACTCTCTAAACCGTTTTTGCATTATAAGCAAAAATGTGTATACTCGTTAACCCTAATGAATATTCATGTAGGAAATAATACAGTAAAACATCTCTATAATGGCCACTGAATTACATCTGAACTATTGTGTGTTAAAGGCAGGTGGCTGCTTAAAGCAAGGTGAAAGTAAAACAGAACGCTCCTATAAGACCGTTCTGTTTTACTTTCACTTTGCTTTAAGCAGCCACCTGACCTAAATACAAACAAATTAACACAATTTAGTGGTCGTTACTGTAGCAATAGCTGAAGAGTATACTACCAGTCTGAACAAGGGGAGTTTTTAATCATATCTATATCATTTCGTAAGCAAACAGAGTTTTGTATAAAATGTTTGTTGCATTATGCTACACTATTTATATTCATTGATAAGTCGGTATAGACATGTTCCACTGTCATATCCACTTCTAGGGGTTATTTAAGCCATTTACTCCCTACATACGCCTTTCTATGCCTTTACAAACAACGACGACCTTACAGGAGCCGTCTGATCTGTGTCTGCTCTGTTTGCTTATGAAATAATATAAGTATAATTCTACAGTTTCTGCCATGGCCAAACATTCCTGTATATTCATGTATTATGTTATTAAACCAGTTACTCTAATTAATATTCATGAGGTCATTATTTCTTACATGAATATTCGTGGAGTAAAGGGTTAATATAATCTAGAACAAGAAGCTACATGTGGCGATGTGGGTCCTTATTATTGATCCAAAATTGCGTTTTACGATATAAGTTGCTGAGGGAAATCAGTACTATTTCAGTTGCTATGAGACATATTAAAACGCGTTATTTATGTAGACAGCTTATATTTATGACGCAATGAATTTTGTAGAATTGCAGCAGACAAAATGTTTGCAGAGTACAAACACAAACAATATAGATCTGCATGGGGTATCTATTCCGGTTACTGGCCGCCTAAAACCTAAGCTAAGACGTCACTAACTCGATTTTATATAGGAAAAATAGAGAAGCTTTTGGGCCGGTGGCTGCATATGTAGAGTGGTCGTCTCGCAGAAAGCTAATAAGACTATTTTCTATAATGGCTTATGAACGCAGGACATTTTGGCTCATGCAGAAGCTGTAGAATCAGATCTATATTACACCATAATCTGTTTGCAGATGCGTCAATATTGCGCTTACATATATACGCCTTTTTTATTTTACGCCTTTGCAAACAGAGTAGACACAGATCAGACAGTTCCTATGGGAACCGTCAGATCAGGGTCTGCTCTGTTTGCCTACGTTTTATATAGATACCTTATTCTACAGTTTCTGCCAAATTGTCCTTTGCCTTCATGCTATTATAACACTTAATCTAATTTATATTCATTTCATGGATATTCATGAAATAAAGTGTTGGTGTCTTTGTTTCTGTTATGGAGTAAATTGTTAAATCCGAGAATGGTCCTGGTTTGAGCGTTCAAATTAGCCAGATTGTGCGGTAGAAGGATTGGTTAATAAGCTTATACTCCATTAACCCTATCGTATTGTACAGTAAAAACCTGTCTTAACCGGACATTAAATTTAGTATAAATATCGGTCTTTGAGACAGGTGACAGCTTAATGCAGGGTGGAAGTCATGCAGAAAGCTCCTAGAGGAGCTTTCTGCCTGACTTTCACCCTGAATTAAGCAGTCACCTGCCTAAACTATCTAAATTCGTCTCTACTAGAATTCCG
Organism: Azorinus chamasolen; assembly: GCA_963576725.1. Taxonomy (NCBI): domain Eukaryota; kingdom Metazoa; phylum Mollusca; class Bivalvia; order Cardiida; family Solecurtidae; genus Azorinus; species Azorinus chamasolen. Next base: position 20,024,157 of record OY755238.1, read on the forward strand.
GTTAAGAGAGGTTTTACTGTATATTGTGTACATGTGTGTATAACTAGAATGCTGCTAACAACGTATCGGCAAGATCAACTCTGTAGATGTCATTAAAGATTTTAGACCGCCTATTGACCAAAAACATGCATGATCGGATCAGATTATACGAAAACATTATTTTTAGACAATCACTGCATGATTTCACATTGTTCCTCACACCAATGAGTCATTAATCTTTAGAGTGTTAATCCATGAATTTGTTCACCATTTGGAAATAGTTTGGATCCAGATCAGATGCCGAGCAATTCGGTATTTTATCAGAATTTTTCAAACTGTTTGATATTCGTATCGATAGTTCTGGGTCTAAAAACGAAACTGGAAATTTGAAGGGCAAAAAGCAGACAGTTTATGGAGCAAGCGATTAGACTGGATTGTAAGGGGTAATTAAAACACATTAATCATGATTGGTATGTGTGTGGCTGCGTGTACCCGGGTCACCTTTGGCCCCTGTCATCCTGTACACGTAGCTGTTGGAATCTCCAAATGCTTTAAAAATAGAGCACATTTATGTCGCAGTATATCACTAAAATGAACATCCAAAACATGTTCTGGATTTAAAAATCAAATAATTGCGTACATTGTTTGGGTTTATTTGCAATTATGTATGCGGTTTTAAGATTGAGACAGCCAGTTCTATTGATCAGTAACCCTTATTCTGCTCTTCGTCACATAATTTGCACCTGCAAACATCTTGGATCCAGATTAGACGCCGAGTAAATCGGCATCTTATCAAGATCCAAGATGTTTACCCTCGGTCAATAGTTTCTCTAAAACTTGGTCAAATCGGGAGTACATGTACTGAAAAATCTCTCTATAACGGCCACTAAATTACACCAAGTATTTTGTGTTAAAAGCAGGTGGCTGCTTAAAGAGTAAAACAGAACGCTCCCATAGGAGCGTTCTGTTTTACTTTTACCTTGCTTTAAGCAGCCACCTGCCCTGAATACCAACTAATCAACATAATATAGTGGCCGTTATAGAGAGGTTTAACTGTACAGTAGAACATGACATAAGCCGTCAGTCATTTATTGAACATAGCAGTCTTAAAAATCAGGGCCCATATTCATAAAGCTCCATAGAAATAGTTTAACCTTAGGACAACTTCAGGAAAATATTTCTGTCTGCATATGTAGCAAAACTATAGAGCAATTTTTCATTCAAAGACTTCTAGAATATGTGGTTACATATAAATTTGATATACCGCTTTATTATTCTGAAATATTTTTTACTTGTATTCATTTTATAAGACTAAGGAATATTGAAGAAACAAAGGAATTGTCTTAAGTTTCTCCTTGGGAGCTTTATGAATATGAGCCCAGGCGGTTGCTCAATGCAGGACAAAAGTAACGCATAACCCTCCCCTCGGAACTTTCTGCATTACGTTTGACCTGCGTCTTTTTGATGGTCGCTTGAGGTAAGTTCTAACAGGGCTACAGACAACAGTGCATATCAAAATACTAAAATCGCCACTTCTCCACCAAATCCTGTACTATTACCATTCTTTAAAGACGATTCTAAAGAGTGGTCACAGTATAGGGTTTGGTGGAGAAATAAAGAAGTTATTCCTGAAAAATATTTAATTTACGCATCTTATCTGGCCCTATGTTCAACGTTGCACTATGCAGATCTGGGCAGATACTTGTATTGCAGGATACTGGTTAAAAATATATCCCCTAATGTTGAACAAATGCAAAATGCGGGACATGTTTTATAACGATCATTGTGTTATCAGATTTCGGTCTTAAAATGAATTTGTACATTTGACGATGCGCGTGTCGATCGTGTGATTAAAACGTTTTAAACGTTAAAGACATTTTATTAACCAACAAAATGTGTCAAATGATTAGAAATTAAAGGTTGCGTGAGTGAGCGGTAACGTTTTAATTACTAAATACCACACAAGATCACATCTCACTCGGGTACCCTCCTTAATTATGGGCGTTTAGCGTAATCATTGGAAGCGTATTTTTTAGGAATAGTCTTTTTATTCAATAAATAAATCGAGGTTTCACACGTTATAAAATACGAATAATTTGTCATAAAATAAACTTGTGTAGTTGTCGTAAGAACCAATAAACTACTGTTCAATTTTAAACAGAATCCCATTTTTAGCAGACACCGATTTCGGCACTTGGAAGGGTTCGATCGCACATGTTGACATCATGACATGTTGGCGTACATCTTCGTACAAGGCTTAATTGTTTTAAACTGTATCAACTGTAATGATACTTAGATACATGATAGATAATTAGCCGAATGATCACCGATGTTCGGCCCGATAACTGTTCGTACCAAAGCGACGCAATGGGCCTTGCCTGTCCCGCTTTGTCAAAGAATATGTTCGGATCGGTAAATATTTCTGATTCGACAGGTGTTTTATTCTGAGGTCCTGACTTAAGTCCATATCTAGAGTACTTGGGCTGTCGAGCATTAGTGCATTTCGTTGTGACTTAATTGTCAAACTATCCCGGCAGTTATTTTCATGAAGCGAGCCATAGTCTGTTGAGATAAAGTGCGCACACCTTGTTATGACAGGAATTCAAACAGATTAATGCGACAGGCAGAGATTAAGACAATGACAAAGGTGCATTCGGAAGAAAACAATTTATAAAAGGATTCGTCTCGTGTTTTATTAATTGTCGGCACCGTGTTGTGGCTTCCGCAAAGCACCTGTGTTTATACATGAAAAACCTTAACCATCTAATAAGAAATTTTGTAAACGTGTACAATGGACCCTGTTTTACCATCCATTTGGTGAAACGCATGAGTCTTAACCCTTCCCCTGTCTTATATTTACATGTATTCCAAAGTTCAATACCTACTGAATATTCGTAGACAGAATAGTAATCATGAAATATGGAAGGTGGAACATTGTAGCCATTTTAGAAACTAAAGAAGCATATCTATATCCAACTCCATTAGCAAACAAAACAGACCCTGATAACAGTTCCTATAGGAGTCGTCTGGTCCTGGTCTACTCTGTTTGCAAATGCGTGAAAAGGTGTTTATATGAAGGAAAGGGTTAATGACACTGACTGCGACACAAAAGTCTATACAGGACCGATTTAACAGTAGAACCTGTCTTAAGCGACCATTAAAAAGAGGTCTAGATATAGGTATGTAAGACAGGTGGTAGCTTAATGCAGGTCGAAAATAATACTTTTCTCTACATTAAGCAACCACTTGCTTTTTTGACTCGTGTCGCTTAAGACATATTCTATTATATATAATTATGTATTTCCATACACTATCTTTTACCAATCTCAGGCACCTTTTTGGTGCATTTGTAAACAGAGTAGACCCAGATGGGTAGATTCGTTCAGGGGCTGTCTGGTTAGTGTCTACTCGGTTTACTTGTGGAATTATAAAGATCTGATTTAACAGTTTATGTCATGACCTAAAATCATATATTAATACGCTAGAATATCTTTTTTATGAATTTTCATGTCATTTTTTCTTACATGGATATCCATCAGGTTAACCCTTTACTCCATAAATACGCCTTTCTACACCTTAGCAGACAGAGTAGACCCAGATCAGACGGCTCCTATGGGAGCCGTCTGATCAGGGTCTGCTCTGCTTGCTTATGCTATAATATAGATATGATTCTGCTGTTTCTGCCACGGACAAAAAAATCTGTGTCCGTGTGCTATTAAACAAATTAATCTAATTGCTATTCATGACGTCATTATTTTTTACATTACTATTCATGGAGGAAATGGTTAAACATGTGAGACACAGATTTAAATAGATTAAATAGAAACTCACCAGGGGCGAGTAGAACGCAGACCCTTCTGTTCCCAAGGGCACATAGCCCTGGGTGGCTCCTGCAGCTGCGTATGCTGCGGCCGAAGCCCCGTAAACCCCTTCCGGTAGACCCTGCACTCTGGTGTAGTTTAGCAGGGCCGTGCCGTACTGACAGGAACAGATTGTCTGTCCCGTGTGAGGGTCTGTCATGATGGGCCGCCCGTTCTCACAGCACGCGCGAGATGACGTTACACTGGAGACACTTGAAGACATCTGGAAAAAATTAAAATAATTGCGAATAAATATGGATTTGAAATAATTGTCTATATACCTGTATGTATTTATCTTCTGTGTCTTTTCATGCGACCTTTTTTCCACTCGTTGAACGAATTATTTTCTTTGGTGCTTGACTTTTATCTTTGTGTATTCATTTTCTTTATGAATATTCATGTAAGAAATAATGCTATTATGAATATTGATTATATTAATTTTACATTCGCACATGCACACAAGAAATTGTGGCCACGGCAGAAACTGTAGAATTTTATCTGTACTATTTCAAAAGAAAACAGAGCAGACCTCGATCAGACGACTCCTGTAGGAGCCGTCTGATCGAGGTCTATCCTGTTTGTAAAGGCCGAAGAAATGTGTATTTATGGAATAAAGGGTTCAAAAGTATAAAACAAATGAACGAAATCGTTCAGTTTTCAATATTATTTGTTCTGATAATAACCCATTTTCCCGCTGTGAAATATAAAGAGCAGAGCTACAAAGGGTGCGTACCCAACTACTAAAATCGTAATTTCTCCACCAAACCCTGTACTGTGACTACTCTTTAGAATCGTCTCGAAGAGAACGACGATTCTAAAGAGTGGTTACAGTATAGGGTTTGGTAGAGAAATCAAGAATCTGTTCTTGAAAATGTTGAATTTTACGCGTATTATCTCGACCTCTGTACAATACTTAATTATGGATCTGGCGCAATTTTGACTTGCATGTTTTTAAAAAACAAATGACCAGGTGTCATGGCAGACTAAATGTTCGATTAGTGGAATACCCATTTCCCTGCTCTGTGTTTATTCTAAATTTCAATTCCTACTGAATATCCATGAACAAATTAGTTTTAATGTAATACGGAAGGTGGAAAATTGTAGCGATTTTAGAAATAAAGGAAAGAGATATATCAACCTCCGTAAGCAAACAGAGCAGACCCTGATCAGAAGGCTCCTATAGGAGCCATCTGATCTGGGTCTACTCTGTTTGCAGACGCGTGAAGACACGTTGATATAACTGAAAGGGTTAAGAGTTAATTATGTTGTTTTTATTCTGGAAGTATTTTTTATTGATTTGCCATCGACCACGCTTTGATTATAGCTTTTAGCAATAAACATTATGCTAAACTGATGATAGTAACCTTATTATTAATAAGACACCAGTTAGCATGTACTTTTGCCTAACGGGTTCCATGGCAGATGTAGGCTTCTGTATGTCGATCTGTATCAACAGAGAAACAAAAGAATTCGCGGTGAATTTGCATGTTCTTTGTTTATACTAATCTTGTTACCCATTAAACAATAACACGTATTGACATTAGTGATAAAACTCCGGCCCGGGGGCAACAGGCAGCTCCTCTGACCGCTGACACACAGGCCAGTCTCCGTATCACCGCGCGCAACATCTAAAGTCCCCGGATGATAATCGCGTTATGTACTATCGCGGTTATTATCTCACCCGGAAGCTGGCTCGGACATTGTCTAACTCGAGTAACCCGTAACGGTCATAACGAACTCATCCACTTAGATCTCGTGTACTCTCGTGTAGATCGGTATCACTCGAGTTTACTTATTTTATCTGATTAATTCATCGACTCAAATTATCGTGATCTCAATAAGGTTTGCGGGCGGTCGTAACGGATTTGTCGATGTGCGGCAGGTTCGTTCATAATGTGCCTACTGTTAGACTCATGTACGATTGATCATATCTGTATTAAGACATTTTAACGAAAACAGCAATTATTGGGGATAACAAATGAACACACATGGCTTCAAACCGCAAACATGAAAACTGCACATTCATTTTGACAAGGAGCTTTGTACGATCAAAATATTTTTCTGTGGTGATGTTTACGTAAGATAGTAGTTATATAATATATGATACATTTTGCTCAGAAAAATATCTGGATATTAATAAAATAAGAATTATGAAAATGAAAATAATAATTACTGGCACTGTGCTTGCTGATGGGATGACGAAATTATATAATGATAATAATAGTAACAATAATAGTGTATGATAACAATGATATATAATAATAATAATTATAATAATAACAGGAATTATAATAATGATAATAGTCATGTATTTATATATTTATTTATCTATTGTTGTTACAATATAATAATAATTATTATTATTATAATAATCATTATTATAATAATTATTATTATCATTATCATTATTAAAAAAAATTATTATTAGATTTCAGATAGTAATAATAAAAGTAACAACAAAGTTAAATCATCAAACTGTAAAAATGATTCTTTTTTCTTTAACGTATCGAGTGTTGCATTGATTTGGATTATTTCAAATTTAAATGGAATCACTGTAACTCGTTGAGCTTTTCGTTGACTCTATTAATCAGGTGTAAAGTCGTAAGCTTCTCGCCCGGGTGTCGTTAAATGCTCGGTTTATTTCGCTTCCATATTCCACGGCGATAAGCCCGAATCTCGGTACTGCCAACCAGGTCGCAGAGGGACCAAAAGCTTAACGCAGCGTAACGGCCCGATGATAGACCTAATTATGACCCGAACTTGACTCATTATATTTTAAACTGCTGCAAGAGCACCGATGAATTAATTTGCAAAACAGTTTGGATCCTAGTTAGAAAGAGTCCAAATTAGATGAAAAGTATTTTACACTTTGGCACATGAACGAAAATTAAACAGAAAGTATTTTAAAATTACAACCGGCTGCATTTTACTCGAATCGGAGTGCTAAAGGTTGATGTTTGAGTCGGTCTCGGTTGGCTATCAACTGTAATCTACAGAAGTCGACCAGGGCTGGCTATAATCTGAAGATTAACGAGAAATAATCAATGATAATAGAGGCACTGACAATTATTCTTTAAATGTTCATTAAATATGCCCCGTGTGTTATATCATTTTAATTATTTCAACGACAAAGTGTAATAAGTGGCAGGATTTGTATCATGATTTATCGTAGCCCGAGTGATAACGGAAGCTGTGGTGAGTGTCTCGGGGTGATAACGAGGCCACACTGCACAAACCCCTCCCATAAGTCATTGCAAGAATGCTTGAAAAGCGATTGACAAATCTACTAAATATGAAATATCTCGATATTACAATAATTTCTATGTAAAACATAACAAACAAATGGGTTTCCGCAATATTCATCGAAAATAGGAGGATTTAATTACAAGACAAATTTGTCAAACTTGGTAGGATAAAACAAAATGTATGAATTGTGACGTTTTGTAAAATGGGCCACATGCTGAAATAACAATTGCTTAGCTTGCAATGGATAAACACTGGTTGATTTTGTATGGCAAATATTTTTTATAACGTTGTGTACGTAAAATGGCCTTAACCCATTCCCTCATATTGACGACTTTTGACGACTCTGTAAAAGTCACTTTATGAAACCATTGTGATAAATAGAGCATTTGCTCCTATAGGAGCAAATGCTCTATTTATCACAATGGTTTCAAACTACAAAATTCTATTTTTTTTCTTTTCTCTAGTTACTGCTCCTTTTCGGTAGGTTTATTCAAAGAGGTTGTATCTAAAAATAGCCTATGAGGTAATGGGTTAATTTGTCCATTTGCGATTTGAATCCATGAAACTCCTTCCTTCATATAAACGCATTTTCACGCATTTACAAATAGAGAAGACTCTGATCAGGGTTTGCTCTGCTTGCTTATGAAATTATAATAGATCTCGCTCTACATTTTCTACAAATACCAAACGATCCTGTATACATGTGCCATTATAAAAAAATCAGTTAATAAATATTCATGGCGTCTTTATTTCTTACAAGAATATGAAAGAGCTAAACAATATAGCACCAGATCAAGGGTTCTTGAAGCAGTCCCTTAGTCTGTGTCTGCACTGTCTAATTCACAAACCATTTCCAAAATATTGTTGCCAAAACACCCCTTCGATTGAAATTATTTGGTCAATAATACATATCTGGGCAAATGCACTTTGAAAATAAGGCTTAAGGGTTATCATTTAAAAAAAATAATTGTGTATCAAAATTGTATTGCAGTATCTACATGTAATTGATTTGTTTATTATGTTGTGTACTTAAAAAAAGAAAAATTCTGAGAAATACTGCGGTCTTTTTAACAGATAATATAAATGATATGTGATTACTGTTTTGGCGAAATAAAGGTCGCGTAGGAATCAGTAGCTTCCAAGATAATCGGTTTTATTGGCAACCGCAAACCACTGGACAATAAAGCTCCTCTAAAGCGGGCACCAAAAGAAGTTTAAATGTACTAGATATAACTCTAACATAAACATCTATCTCGATTAAGAAAGAGTATAATACCATTCCCTCATATTAACGACTTTTGACGACTCTGTAAAAGTCACTTTGTTAAACCATTGAGATATATAGAGCATTTGCTCCTATAGGAGCAAATGCTCTATTTATCACAATGGTTTCAATACCACCCAATTCTAACATTTTCCTTTTCTCTAGTAAATGCTCCTTTTCGATAGATTTATTCAAAGAGGTTGGACCTAAAAATAGCCTATGAGGTAATGGGTTAACATTTGACTCCATAAATACGTCTTTTCATGCCTTTACAACAGATTAGACCCAGATCAGAGTCTGCTCTGTTTGCTTATGAAATAATATACATATGCTTCCACAGTTTCTGCTATGGCCACATACTACTTCATTCAAGCGTCAAAATTAATCTTTATGTCATTATTTCTTACATAAATATTCATGGAGTAAAGGGTTATTGTTTTCCGTAAAACATGAATTTCACAAACTTAGCACACACCACTGTGACGCAGACGACAGTTTCACGTGGATCAAAGATGCATTTACAGTTTCTCATTTCACGCTATGATCATGAGCGCATTAACGCTTAAAAATATCAAAAACCCTTTTGAAGCGTTTATGTGGTGAGACAAAAACCCGTCAGAATTAACAGCAATATCGCTAATCACAAATCAAGATCATTTTAATTACTTTGCTGCCGATCTTGAACCTGCGATTACCTTTGCAAAAAGTTTGGATCCAGATGAGATGCCGAGTAACTCGGCATCTCACCAGTATCCGAACGGTTTGTTACTGTGATTATGTCGGGGTTTATTTCCAACAAAAAGGAATACAATTCAAACAGACAACATTTGAGCAGACAGAATTTGCAGACGACAATATTTGACAGCGAAAGAGTTAAAATTCATTTTCGGTTTGACTGACCCTTAGAATGCGGGACATGCATGCATTTGTATTTGCAAACAGTGTAGACCCAGATCAGAGGGCTCCTAGAGGAGCCCTCTGATCTGGGTCTGCACTGTTTGTCCATCAAAATCCTCTAGTACATTTAAGCCTTTCATACTGAGTGAACTCTATAGTTAAACGCCGATTGGCTATTCCATTCTGAAAATTCAACATGGTGGGAGCTAATCATTCCCTTTTTTGCAGATGTGTTTTATTGTGGGCAGATACCCAACATATGGCAACCGTTATTGGGACCTTTGTAACGCTTCGGACGAACAGGTGATTATTCTTCAAAACAGTTTGTATCCAGATGAGACGCCGAGTAAGTTGACGTCTCGCCTGGAAACCAACAATTAGATGCTTAATTAAGAGTATTTGAAGAGCATAGGATTTTAACTTATTCATTAGAAATCGAAGAAGACGAACATTTGGAAAAAACAAACAGCAGATGACAGTTTTTTCCAGCGTGCTAAAAGGTTGGTGGTAGATGTGAACGGATGATAGTAGCACTGTTAGTGTGTTGTGATACCGCACTTGCAACATAATTGTCATCCTGAGTGGCAATCGTCACTTTGATACTAACGAGGTTAAAAGGCAAACCTAATGCATAATCCACAAAACACGCGCAGGCAATGATGATTAACTCTTTGCACGCTAAGTATTTCTCGTCTGCAAACGCTGTCGTCTGCTTCAATATCAAATTTTGATTTTTCTTTTCTTTTCTATTCACCGTAGCAACAAACAGTTTGGCTGCTGATGAGATGTCGAGTCACTCGGCGTCTCATCTGGACCCAGTCTGTTTGCACAAGTTAGCAGACATTCGCCGTAAGCAGGCACAGAATCAAAAGACACCATTAAACGTTAATTTTCTAATTAGTTAGGAAGTTCGTTACAACACCGGCATTGTCAGTGCTTGCAGGTGATTGTTTTAGAAATAAAAAAAATGTAATTTTTAATAATTGAGCTTAAATCATATTTAACCCTTTCCTTCATATAAACGTGTTTTCACGCATCTGAAAACAGAGTAGACCAAGATCAGACGGCTCCTATAAGACTATAGTTACATAGGTAAACGATGTAGACCCAGATCAAAAGGGTACCAACTGTTTGCTGTACTAATAAATACCGAAGTGTTTCACACGCATACAATGCTAGGAACCATTAGCGTGAATTTCAATCTTTCAAAATTGACTAGTCTGTTTGTTATAAGACTTAAATCTTTATTCCATAGATACGCATTTAAACGCCTTTGCAAACAGAGTAGACCCAGTCCATAGTTCCTGTAGGAGATATCTGATCAGATTTGTCCTGCTTGCTTAATAGGCTATTTTTAAATCCAACCACTTTGAATAAATCTACCAAAAAGGAGAATTAACTCGAGAAAAGATTTTTTTTTAGAATTGTGTAGTTTTGAAACCATTGTGATAAATAGAGAATTTGCTCCTATGGAGCAAATGCTCTATTTATCACAATGGTTTCATAAGGTGACTTTTACAGAGGCGTAGAAAGGCGTATTTATGGAGGAAAGGGTTAAGCAACAAAATAGATATAATTATTCAGTTTCTGTCATGGCCAACACATCCTATGTCTACTTGACATTATAAAACTCATCTAAATACATGTAATATTTATAATGCCAGTTTTTCTTACAGGCGTATTCATGAAGTAAAGAGCTAAATCCGAAAATCTAATTATTGTAAGTCAGATTACATCAACTACATTGCATGATACTATAGTCTTGCTGCATTTCTTTAACCCATTCCCTCATAGGCTATATTTAGATGCAACGCCTTTGAATAAATCTACCGAAAAGGAGCATTAACTAGAGAAAAGGAAATTTTTAGATTTTTGTAGTTTGAAACCATTATGATAAATAGAGCATTTGCTCCTGTAGGAGCAAATGCTCTATTTATCATAATGGTTTCAACAAGTGATTTTTATAGAGGCGTAGATTGGCGAATTTATGGAGGAAGTGCTAAGTGGTATTTTCTGCATATTATAACACTAGCACGATGCCACAGAATAGTTTGTAATATAAAAACAGGCGTTTAATAAATTAAACCAGAAATTAGATTTCAGATAGATCTTGAAATGTCACAAATCGACGTACATGTCTTGAGGTAACAATGACAAAAGACACGTAAATTCTGTTCTATTCATTTACGTTGTATTCCTAATCGAATAGCAGAGGATCTTACAATACTGTCTTAGAATACTAGGATGCATAGTTTATATTATGCATCAGATATATTGAATAAAACTTAAAACAGTCTGAATTTAACTCTTTCGCTGCCAAAGGTCGCATTTGTCATTACCTGTGTAAACAGTTTGGACCCAGTTACTCGGTGTCTCATCAGGATCCAAACTGATTGTTAGGGTTACCATTTTATGAAACAAAATTAAATCACAAAATGGAAACTTAAAATTGTAGCAGACGACAAAAGTTGCAGACGACAAAAGTTGCCAGCGAAGAGTTAAGTATTGGTCAACTGTATACCGATTTTGAGATGTGATTGAATTAAACGCTCTACCTGATAAAGACACTTTTTGATTCATTTTATTATTGAAATGTATAGATTGGAATCTAGAGTTTCTGTCATGGTCAACATATGTTATCTTCAAATGCATTTATAAAACCACAGCCTAACCCTTTCCGTACTGAACATTTTTGCATGAATTGATCACTTCATGAATATTCCATAACTTATTTGTTTACATGTATATGGTAAACATTTAAAAGGGAAATGGTGGCTTAAACACAATTTACGAGTACATGATCAGATCTATACTATTCTATAAGCAAACGGAGCAGAGCTCCTACAGGAGCCATCTGATCCGACTCTTCCCTGTTTGTAGAGGTGTGAAAAGGCGTTTATATGAGGAAAAGGATTAAAACATATTCATGCTGACATTATTTTTACATGAATATTCATTAGGTAACTTGTGAAATATTGCAGCGCGTCTCTTGTGAGTTCGGTTTATTCGTTTTCATTAACTCTTCTAATGCTTAGTGCGTACTGAATCTCATTTGCAAACAGCTTGGATCCAGTAACTCGGCGTCTCATCAGGATCCAAACAGTTTGTTACTGTGACTGTTTCTTGAAACAAAAAGGAAGAAAAATAAAAATGGAAAATTGTAGCAGGCGACAAAGTTTGCAGAAGACACAATTTGGCAGAGAAAGAGTTAATGAAGCTTCGTTGGTGCTTATTATACAAGATCAGCGAATTGGAAATGTGATGATACGGTCGATGGCGCTTTATGAGGGATGTTACTGTAACGTTAACACCAGTCAATTTAAATGAAACTAGAGAAACGAATGGATAAAATGGAATTAAATGGATTAGATTACACGGTTCATTCTGGAAGTATATGTATCGTTGTGTTATAGGAAGGATACTGGCTTCTCAATTAAATAGATTGTGATGTGCTGCAGTGAAAATAACAAATTATGTTAGTCAAACTTTCAAAACAGCACCATCGTGAAGACATTTATTCTACAAATAACACGAATGACTGGTTTAACTAGTTGCTCCATGATTAGATATGTAAGAAATAATGACATCATGAATATTGATAAGATTAACTTGTATAATGGTTAATTGACACCAAAAGAGTTTGACCATGGCATAAAGTGTGGAACCAAATCTATATTATTCCAAAAGCAAACATATCAAAGCCTGATCTGGGTCTACTCTTTTTGCAAAGGTACAGAATGGCCTATATAAGGAGTAAAGAGTAAAACAAATTCTTAATAGAAACCAATTGCAATTTACCAACTATTTGCAATTTATTATCATCAATGTTATTATTGTTATTATCTCTATTATTCCTATTATTATAATTATTATCATTATTACAATTCATTCATTATTATTATTATTATTATTATCATCATCATCATTATTATCAATATTAATATATTATTAATTAATTATTATATATTGATATCGTAGTTTTATTCTATTCTGTAGCATTTTTCATCTTGTTATATGTATAATTAACCCTTTATTCCATTAATGTTTATGTGAAAAATTAAGATATCATATCAATAAGAGGTTTTTTTTATAATGGCACATGAATGTGTGCACTTTTAGCCATCACAGAAACTGTAGAATCATAAATTATATAATTCCATAAGCAACAGAGCTGAGACTAACAATACGTCCCCAATAGGATCCGCTTGATCTAACTCTACTTTGTTTGCACATATGTAGAAAGGCGTACTTATAGAGTAAACGGTTTTACTGGCAGTATTACACGACTGACTTTGTAAAATTGTTTCTTAAGAGGGAAGATCAACCTTGTCAAGGTTATTATATATGGTACATGTATGAAGTAATAGAATTTGTCTTCTGCGCCTAAATTTTTATTATACATGTAGTTTTCGTTATAGCGTCAACAATACGTCAATTCGTAAGAAATAAACATTTTTCTAGTAGGAAAATGAATTTACCCTTGCAAAATTCTTAGTTGAATTCTCATAATTGCTTGTGAACACATGCTCTTGTAGTCAATTTTATTTTTCCAACTTTCTATTTATGAAAAAATGTATAAAAGATGAATATTTAATTGAGAATTATTCATTGAATCTGATACAACAAAAACCTCATCCAACCGAGCAATCCTTGATCAGACAATTCATACAGGAGCAATCTGATCTGGATCTACTCTGTTTGCATAATGCGTTAATCGTTTACCCGACATAGTTTCCTTTTCAAGCTTTCACAAACAGAGTAGACCCAGATCAGACGGCTCCTATAGGAGCCGTCTGATAAGGGTCTGCTCTGTTTTGTTATTTATTTCATATAATATAAAGCTTATTCTACAGTACCTATCAATTTTATAAACATATATTTGCTCATGTCAGAATGAACATTATTCTTATTAATATGTGAATACGTGGATTATTGCATAATGTCTTTTTGGGCAAATGATTACAAGGCGGATGTAAAGATTTAATATACATGTACTTTACAAACGCATGTTACTTTCATTGAATTTATTTGAATATGGTTTGAATAGTACCTTGTGTTCGGTAAAGCGTTGAGCTTCACCGTTGTGCCACGTACGGTAATTCTTAGTATAACCCATTCCCTCGCGTTGACGACTTTTGGTGACTATGTAAAAGTCACTTTGTGAAACCATTGTGATAAATAGAGCATTTGCTCCTATAGGAGCAAATGCTCTATTTATCACAATGGTTTCAAACTGCAAAAATCTAAAATTTCCTTTTCTCTAGTTAATGCACCTTTTCGGTAGAATAATTCAAAGAGGTTGTATCTAAAAATAGCCTATGAGGTAATGGGTTAAACATTTACCTTATGAATATTCATGTAAGAAACAATGACTGTATGAATATTAATTACTTAAAACTTGTATAATGGCATTATTGACGATAGAGGTTTTGACCGCAGCACAAACTGTAAAATCAGACCTATATCATTTCATTAGCATACAGAGCAGACCCTGATCAGACGGCCCCTATAGAGTGGTCTGATCTAAGTCTGTTTTGTTTGCAAAGGCGTTAAAATGTATATTTATGACATTAAGGATAAAGTGACTATTTACTCATTTAACATACACATGTTTAGCTGAAGGTGTTTGTATTAATGTAGGGCAGATATAATGCAGAATCATTATTACATTAATCTACTACCTGCATTAACCCCTTCCCTGTTTAATATTCATATAAGAAATAATGGCATCATGAATATGAAATTTTGGTATTGGTAGTCACATGTATTATATTTCATAATAAATTTCAAACAGAACAGACCCTGATCAGATGGCTCCTACTGGAGTCGCCTGATCTGGGTCTACCCTGGTTGCAATCGCGAGAAAAGCGCGAAAGGTTTTTGTAAGGAAAGGGTTAAATAACTAAAATTTGACTTCTTTTTAAAGTTCGCGTACGACAAATGTTGTTGTGTGATCCTACGGCTCGAAATTGGTTCAATCAGTGAATTTTGAAGAGTTGCATTCCGCTCTGAACCTAGTAGAAGTAGTTCTTGGATATTTGTGATGTGGAATCCCTAACAGAGATGTCCTTTGGCGCCTTTTAAAACATTAGGGTCCACTCTGTCTGATTTTTTTATTACAGTAAAACCCCTCTAAACCAGACATTGAATTTAGTATAAATATCACTCTTGGAGACAGGTGACAACTGAATGCAGGGTGAAAGTCATGCAGAAATCTCCTCTGGGAGCTTTCTGCAGGACTTCACCCTGCATTAAGCAGCCACCTGCCTAAATGTATCTAAAATATTTTATACTAGAATTCCGGTTAAGAGGGGTATTAATGTATATATATCTGATAATGGTTAAATATCAAGCATCTGACATTAAAAAAAAGGAAAACGTTCAGGATCAAATGAATTATAAAATGACAATATCCCTGAAAAGCTGTATAATTTAGAATGAAGTTTTAATAGATCAATTATGTTCATCCACCGGAAATTTGCAACTGTTCAGTCGCTTCTGATTATATAGCTGTGGGACAATGCACGTGGACTGTTCATTTCCTGCACAAGGCAGAATTAAATTAGCGTATTACTACATGTGTATTACAATAGTTTGAATAAGACTATACTGAACAACAAGAGTGTAAACATTTTGTTTTATGTATACAAACAATCATATAACGCAACATTTAAATTTGTCGTTGCCATGCATTGTCTTCTGAAATATTTATGGTCGTCTGCTGCAATTTTCATTGTTTAATTCCCCTTTTTTCATAAAAAAAATCATAATCACAACAACAACATTAACCCTAACCACATAAACAGCAATACACAGTTTGGATCCTGATGAGACGCCGATTTATTCGTTCTGTAAAAATGTTTATTACTGGAGTCTTCTAAACCCTTAGGTCGTTCAATATTCATGTAAGAAATACTGTAATAATGAATATTTATTAACTGATATTTTACAATGTAAACTTTTAAAGGGAACATTTGCTTTGACGAAAACTGACAAATCCTATCTCTACCATGTTATAAGCTAATAGAGCAGACCCAGGAGACCCAGATTAGAATGCTAAATCTGGGTCTCCTATGTTTGCAAATGCTTGGAAAAGGCGTTTATCCCATTCCCCCATAGGCTATTTTCAGACCCAACCTCTTTGAATAAATCTACCCAAAAGGAGCATTTACTAGAGAAAAGGAACATTTTAGAATTGTGTAGTTTCGAAACCATTGTGAAAAATAGAGCATTTGCTCCTACAGGAGCAAATGCTCTATTTATCACAATGGTTTCATAAAGTGGCTTTTACAGAGGCGTAGAATGGCGTATTTATGGAGGAAAGGGTTATACGAAGGAAACGGCTAGAGTCTAGATCATAATTACATCATGTATGTGACTTAAAATAGACTGGCTTGAAAGTGTTTTTTTCACAGTGTAGGTATGGGTTAATAAATACAGTACGACGATAAACTATTTTGCTGAAGAGTTGCGGTTATATTTATTCCGTCAAATATATTCACTTCAATTACAAAGGTTTAACCCTTTACTCCATATATACACCTTTTTACGCATTTGCAAACAGAGTAGACCATAGGAGCCGTCTGGTCAGGGTCTACTCTGTTTGCTTTTGAAATGATAAAGATCTGATTCTACAGATTTTGTCAAAGCAAACATTTCCCTTGAAAAGTTTACATTATAAAAATTCAGCTAACAAATATTCATGATGCCATTTATTTCTTAAAATAATCTTTATTTCTTAAAATATGTTTACGAGTGTTTCTGAAGTCCAGTCACACATTTACCTGGGCTGTTGTTGAAACTTGGGTGCCAGATGATAACCGGAAGCCAGGTAGCTGGGCGAAGGGCATGTCACGTCTGTAAGTCCGAGTTTATCTCCTCAGCCGATGGGTTCTGCCTAAGAGTCCAATGACAAACTTCCTTCATAAATCCAGAATCATCCTTCAACGCGTCTTCTAAAATATCGTAATTAAATCCAATTGTAACTATAATTGTGTCTACTAGTGTTTAATGTCAACTGTCACTTTTCAAATATTATATTCTAACATATAAAACAAAGTTTTATTTTAAATTCCGCTCATGAGCAAATACTGAGCAATGTTTTGTCGTTTTTCTGTAAGTATCAACTTTGTATCGTGTTTTCTGGTTGTTTAACACTGTAGAAACTTAATACACGGCCATGTACACGTTATTATACAAAATATCTCTCTACCGCAATGTTACTACATGCTTATCCTACCACTTCTCTACCTCCTCACGCCTTCTCACACCTCTCATTGGTTGATTGATGAAAACGATAATACGGAGGCGGACCAGACGTAAATACGCAAACCAGTCACAGCGGCCATATTGGAAAGCACGTGGCACCTTGGTAATGAAACCCGCCCTCTAGCGGATTCTGATAAAAATCTGCAGCTCTTGTTGGATCAATGAAGCACATGGGGTTGAAATTATCCTAAACCGTTTGAAAGTGTAAACTGTTTGTTAAACACGAATGCCTAATCAGGGACAAACTCAATTACCAAGCTCGGAGAGTAGAAACGGCGAATAGAAAAAATGAGAAAAGACCGATTTGATTTCTTTAACTTGAATTTATTGAACGTAGAAAATTGGAAAGATAGAGATTCTAATTTCATGAAAAGTTTTTGCATTGAGAAATCGCTTTAGCAGACGCTGTTTCAATTGGTAAATGTATTTTTTGTAAGAGAAAACGTACGGATTTCGAGAGAGCGATTCTCGGTTAGATTTTATATTTGTAAGATATTCGACATGCTAAATTAATGGAAGCGAAAGTTATGAAGCTGCTGATGGGATAATAATACCAGTTGATGAAAGATGTCTTCTGATTATATTTCAAGAAATAACGGGATTTGCTTTTGATAAGATTCAATTGGTAAAATAAATGCTAATAGCATACGTGATATTATTTCTCGTTTTTCCTGAATACTTGTTTTTAAATTTGTTTTCTACAATATCTAAATGCGTGTTTGGTTGGTTGGTTTGTCTGTCTGTACATATAACATTCTGGATGTAAAGCTGGAATTAAACTGTTTTTGGAGAAAAAAAATCTCTGAAAGAGCCCATTGTGAATGTCGGGAATAAGTACATCATGAATATTTATTAGATTTTTTTTTAAAAATGGAATATGTATACATGTATGAATGTTTGGTATTGGTGGGAACTGTTAAGCCTATAGGAGCCGTCTGGTCAGGGTCTATTACATTTTGTAGTCCGAGATACCAGAAGGTCGAGTCATTCAATTTGTAGTCTGAACAATTTCTCAAGTTCATAGCTTAATGCAGATCTAAAGTAATGCTGAAAGTTCATGTAGGAGCTTTCAGCATTACTTTCGACATGCATTAAGCTGTCACATAATTATGTTTCTACATATAGAACAAAAAAATTTTTTTTATTAATGTAGAACCCATTTTTTCATATACTTAATTAATATGCATGCAAGGCTCCGACTAGTATGACGTTTGATTGATGTAATTATGCTCACTATTATTACTCTAGAGAAATGCATTTAATCCTTTCTGTTAGAAATAATAGCATTATTAATATATTCATGATATTTTTATCATGGCATATGAGCACAGGACATTTTGTCTCTGGTAGATTATACGGTTATATGGTAACGTATTAATAATTTCAAGTTTAAATTATTAAATACTCATGTTACCTACTATGGTTAGGTTAGGGTTAGTATTAGGGTTAGGATTGGGGTTAAGGTTAGGGTGAACATTATGGTTAGTGGTATAAAATGCTAAAAAAATAGGTGTGGACAGATTCTAAAAGTGCTGATATTATACCATAAGCAATCAGAGCAGGCCCTGATCAGGCGGCTCCTATAGGAACCATCTGATCTGGGTCTTCTCTGTGTGTAAAATTTTACACTATGTGACACTTATCAACAAGTGCAACAGTTATATGTCGAGTTGACTGACAGTGTTGCCCCCGGTCAGAAACCGTGTTTATACGGTTTATATTTTTGTATACTGCTCACAAAAACGCAAGCACGAATATTTCATCTTATCGTATACACACAGGTTGTTATGTAATATGTATATATTGTAATGCAATACATGTATATGTAAAACCTCTCTATAACGACCACAAAATCGTGTTAATTAGTGGGTATTGAGGGCAGGTGGCTGCTTAAAGCAAGGTGAAAGTAAAACAGAACGCTCCTATAGGAGCGTTCTGTTTTACTTTCACATTGCTTTAAATAGACACCTGCCTTTAACACAAACAGAGCTCATGTACGAGCCTATGATCGTGGTCTACTCTGTTTGCAAATACATGCAATGGTATGAGTTTATGCGGTAAAGGGTCAATAGAGTAAAACCTCTCTATAACGACTCCTATAGGAGCGTTCTGTTTTACTTTCACCTTGCTTCAAGCAGTCATCTATCTTTGATGAAAAATACTTGATGTAATTTAGTGGCCGTTATAGAGAGGTTTTACTGTATAATAGTTGAACGGTTTTCATATATTCTGTTCTTATCCATACAACTAAAATGTCGATACCCCTCCATACCGGAATTCCAGTAGAAATTAAATCAGATACTTTTAGGCAGGTGACTGCTTAATACAAGGTGAAAGTCATGCAAAATGCTCCCAGAGGAGCTTTCTGCCCGACTTTCATCCTGCATTAAGCTACAATCTGTCTCCAAGACCGATACTTATACTAAATTTTACATCCGGTTTAGAGAAGGTTTACTGCATCTTTTGCTGGGTGTTCCATATTTCTCTGGGAGATGGAAATTCAATAATATATTATCCTTCGCCTGTAAATATATCCCTCTGTCATTTAGTTTTGCCTGTCAGTCGGTTATCAATTTTGTCTATCCGACAATCTGTCTATCTGCCGCCGTTTATCCTCAGTTGTCTATGTATTTTTCTCCCGTTGTAGTTTTGCCTTCTTTTAACACATTACCCCCTAGTGACGCATTTTTGTGCTTCTATATAAGTCACTTTATGAAACCATTGTGATAAATAGAGCATTTGTTCCTATAGGAGCAAATGCTCTATTTATCACAATGGTTTCAAACTACAACATTCTATGTGTTTCCTTTTCTCTAGTGAATGCTCCTTTTGGGTAGTTTCATTCAAAGAGGTAGGGTCTAAAAATAGCCTATGAGGTAATGCGTTAATCCATCTCGCCATCCATTTTTATTGAACGTTCGAGTGATTACATATCAGAGTGTAATATTGTACAGTAAAACCCTTTAAAGTGGCCACCAAAATAGATATCTAGAGTTTGCTTGCAGAGGCTGGTGGTAGCTTAATGCAGGATAAAAGTTATGCAGAAAGCTCCAATAGCAGTTTTCTGCATTACACCTGTTTTTAAAGACATCCTTATTTATGTATTAACCCTGGCCCTGACCAGTATTCATGTAAGAAATAATGACGTCATGAATGTTTATTACCTGAATTTATTAACTTTTCAAGGGAACATTTTGCTTTGACAAACAACGTAGAATCAGATTTATATCATGTTAAAAGCAAACAAAGCAGACCCTGATCAGACGGCTCCTATAGGAGTATCTGGTTTTCTCTGTTTGCTATAGGAGTGATCTGATCTGGGTCTCTCTGTTTGCAAATGCGTGAAAGGCGTTTATATTAAGGAAAGGGTTAAGTGTTCGCTTTAAAAAGGGGCTACTATATATTAGTTATGTATGTCACGTTAACACGTTTGCCGTTGTGAAAACATAAAGTCTATCTTATCAAACTACAATTGAACTTTCTTATCTCCAACATCAAAGGACCGTACAGATTTCTACCTGATCTGTGTCATCCGATTTCTAGTCTGATCAATTTCACAGCTTAATGCAAGTCTAAAGGAATGCTGAAAAGTCCTGCAGGAACGTTCATCATTACTTTTAACCCTTTCCCTCATATAAACGTGTTGTCACGCATTTGCAAACAGAGCAGACCGTGATCAGACGGCCCGCAGAGGAGCCGTCTGGTCAGGGTCTGCTCTGTTTGCCAATATAATTCGATACATCTGGGTTTTTTTATTTCTAAAAATGTCTACAATGTTCCATCTTCCATATTTCTTTATAACTATTTTGTTAAGGAATATCCAGTAGGTATTGAAATTTGTAATAAACATAGAACAGGGAATGGGTAAACAAGTATTAAGTTGTCACATGTGCTTCTAGATTATGCGCAGTGATACATTTTAGAACAATTCTGTGATGTAAATTTTGGAAGGACCAAACTTTAATTTCGAGTTACCTCGAATTTCGATCTATCCGAGTTCGAGACACCGGAGTCCAACCGTATTACGATACTATTGACCGCGTGTCAGACTGCACGGATACGCCGAGCTTCTTCCGCGCCTCATCTGGAACCAAACTGTTTGCATTTAAGCGAGTCACGTCACAGATAGCGTGAAAGAGCTAACCCTCACCCTGTCGCGAAAATATTGTTTTCTGTACAAATTAATGCCTGATTTAAACCCTTTCCCTGTTCTATGTTTATTCCAAATTTCAATACTTACTGAATATTTATGGACTAAATAGTTATAATGAAATATTGAAGGTAGAACATTTTAGTCCTTTTAGAAAGTAAAGAAACATATCTTTTTAAGTCCATTAGCAAACAGAGCAGACCCTGTTCAGATGGCTCCTATAGGAGCCATCTGATCTTGGTCTACCCTGTTTGCATATGCGTGAAAACACGTTTATATGAAGGAAATGGTTAACACTTGTCCTGTCACGTAAATTGTTTTCTGTTCAAATTCTTACTTAATTTAATTATGGGTTTTCGATTTATCTCGAGGCCCCCGTGGCAGAGTGGTTATGGTCCTCGACTGACAAACTCTTAGACCCTCATCGCTGTGGTTCGATTCTCGGCCTGGGTATTTGGATTTTTCATGTGAGGAAGTCTTTCAGCTGGCTTGTGATAGGTCAGTGGGACTATTCAGGTATTATTCTGTGCACTAAGCAATGCAATTTATTCCGTGCACAGTAAGCGTGTGAGGTCTTCCTCCACCTGTTATTAGCTGGACGTCATGATATATCTGAACGTAAAATCCCCAATACAAACAAAACAATATATCTTTATACAACGGTAAAAGTAAACACATAGACCTATTGTCAAACAGGCTGGAGTTACTCGGCGTCTCACCAGGATCCAAACTGATTGAAAAGGGCATCAACATTTAGTTTGTTTGCTTAGCAAGAGTTAAGAATTTTATGTAGTAGTAGTGTGCGGAATAAACCACCTTTGTAAATTATGTAAATGTTTTCATCTAACAAACAGGCCAATGTTTCGTGACACTGAATTAATTTGCAGAAGCTTTAACTCTTTCACTGCGCAATGGCGAATATGTGATGACCTACTCAAACAGTTTGGATCCAGATGAGACGCCGAGTAACTCGGCGTCTCATCAAGATCCAAGCTGTTTGATACTGTTCTTATGTTTTTGAAATATTTGGGAACAAACGTTTAAAAATGAACATATTGTAGCAGACGACAACTGTTGCAGACGACAAATACCGTGTTAGGTAGGTAAACAATCCTCCTCATGCAAACCGCAACCTGACCTGTATTTAAAAACACTTTGGATCCAGATGAGATGCCGAGTAACTCGGCATCTCACCAATAACCAAGCTGTATGACACTCGGGCCAAGAGTTTCTCAAAAACTTGCTCGAGTCAGATGCAGAAAAGCCACTCTAAACCAGAATTCTAGAACTAGAAGAATTTAGTTAATTTAGAATTGTAGGCAGGTGACTGCTTAATGCAGGGTGAAAGAAAGGAGCTTTCTGCATGACTTTTAAAGTCTGCATTAAGCTTCCACCTGTCTCCAAGACCGATATTTATACAGTAAAACCTCTCTATAACGGCCACTAGATTGTGTTAAAAAGTTAGAATTTAGGGCAGGTGACTGCTTAAAGCAAGGTGAAAGTAAAACAGAACGCTCCTGGCTGCTTAAAGCAAGATGAAAGTAAAACAGAACGCTCCTATAGGAGCGTTCTGTTTTACTTTCATCTTGCTTTAAGCGGCCACCTGCCTTTGACACAAACTACTTTATGTAATTATAGAGAGGTTTTACTGTACTAAATTGGGCGTCCAGTTTAGAGAGGTTTTACTGTAGTTACACTTACATCTGATACAAATTTGAGCATACATCATTTTTTTTCACAGCGGGGTCAATGACAACATATGCTTCAACTTTTCGGAGAACATTGTAGGTTTAACTCGTCTACTGCCAAATTTGTCGTCTGTAAATATTGTCGTCTGCAAAATTTGTCTTCTGCTACAATTTTCGTTTGTAATTGTTTTCCCTATTCAAAACTTGTTATGACAGTAACAATGCTCTACTGTATGCCCATCCCATTACTAGACGAGTTAGCTCCAAATGCAATTTTTCAACGACGAACAATTTGTCTAGGAGTACGCTAACTGTAATACTCTCGATCTATCTGGTGTGAGCCATTTGCACTTCTTTATTCTATGTAAAAACAGTAATTTTCTGCATATCCTAGCTACTTCCAGGCATATATTCGGGTTATACTTTCTTAACATATTCATATTTAGTCAAAACACTGTCTCTAGATCACAAGAAAACAAGGTCAAGAATGTTTTTGCTACACCTGAAAATATGTACACACCGTCTATTTTCCCTTTAAATTTGGGCCATTCTGACGCCACACACAAATTTCCCAACATCCATCAGAGGAAGTAGTTCTGCAAGAGAGTCACAAAAAATAATCCAAATTGGCAGAGAATACACACAATAACTTGAAAATGTGCAAAAATTCAGCCTGTCCGATTCTTAAGAGACACTTATTAGTTCATATTTAAAGCACTGCATTTCTAAAGTACTACTTCTTTCCGGAAGCAATTCCTCACCGGGGTCACACCATCTATTGACGCATTCCTATTCCGGAGAACAAACTGTTCTCTCACACCCTTCTACCGGATACAACCGAGATCTGATCGGCTTTGCCGAACTTAGACGATGATTTCCGATCGGTCTCCACCAAACTCTTCCGAAATCTGATCGGCTCTCCGAGGATTTCCGATCGGTCATTTCATCAGTGTCATATGTTTGTGAATATTTATTTATTTGTGACTAAGATGATGTACTATGTACAAATCTGAATAAAATTATGTTCTGTTCTGTTCCATAATCATTAGCCTTGAGAAAGTTGTGGACAGGTTGGATCCAACTGGGAAAATCAATGACCGCCCGCCTCATTCCAACCAAGTTATACAGACAAGATGCAACCACCAAAATAGGTAGAAAAAGGTGGGTTGCATAGGTAGATTGTAGCTTAAAGCAGGACGAAAGTTGTACAGAAGGCTTTTATTGGAGCTTTCTGTATAATTTTCGTGCTGCATTAAGCAGCCATCTGCTTTAAAAGACATAAATAATTATTCATTAAATATTCGCTTTAACAGCGTTTTCTTATACATGGTATACACGGGACAACTTTCAGAATACCAAATGTTATTTCATTTTCTTCTTAATCTAGATCTGGCCAGTATTTGCACTCAGTAACATCTCATCAGGGTCCAAGCTGTTTGACATTCTGTCAAAAGTTTCTCAAAAGCATAATGGGGTCAGAAATAAGACATGGGTCCATGCTTATAAAGCTTTTTAGTTGAGTCTGAGTTCGTTCTCAAGCTTTTGATTGGGCAGATTTGAGCTAAAGGCTCAAATCTGACCAATCAAAAACTTGAGAACGAACTCAGACTCAACTAAAAAGCTTTACAAGCATGGATCCTGAAATAAGACATGAATGTAGCAGTGTCGAAATTTGAGCCGACATCGTTTTTACACAGAAAACATGTTACTAACAGCAGGTTCTATAATGATGGCTCCCTTTAATAAAGGAATAGATAGAAATATTGTGTTGTCAAATTTAACCTATTCCCCCTGTTCTTTATTTATTCCAACTTTCAATACCTACTGAATATCCATTGACAAAATAGCTATTATGAAATAGGGAAGGTGGAACATTGTAGCCATTTTGAAAGTAAAGAAACAGATCTATCAAATTCCATTAGCGAACAGAGCAGACCCTGATCAGACGGCTCCTATAGGAGACATCTGACCTGGGTTTACTCTGTCTGCAAATGCGTGAAAAGGAAATGGTTAACAGTAACCCTTTATCTGATCAGTATCCATGTAAACTAACCCATTTGTGTCCAGTGGATTCTTCCATGATTATGTATTGGATTAGTCCATTTTTTATCTAAGGGATGCCTAGCCTAATTTTTCAATTTAGTTTTTGTTTTATATTGAAATTCCTATCAGCAAACAGTGTAGACTCTGATCAGATGCCGCATTATGCGGCGTCTGATCAGAGTCTACACTGTTTGCCATTGTCCCATATATGGGATAATGGGAACTAATGGCTAATGACTAAGTTGGA
The DNA here is from genome assembly GCA_963576725.1 of Azorinus chamasolen. Lineage (NCBI taxonomy): Eukaryota > Metazoa > Mollusca > Bivalvia > Cardiida > Solecurtidae > Azorinus > Azorinus chamasolen. Next base: position 20,049,799 of record OY755238.1, read on the forward strand.
TATTTTATGATGATGTTCTGAACAAGGTATGTCCCTTTGCAATAGCTGAAACTGTAGAATCATTCATATACATGTACTATGTCCCAAGCAAACAGAGCAGACCCTAAACCGACAGCTCTTGAAGGATCTGGGCCAAGGCTTAAATAAAAAAAAACTAAAGAAATTAGGATTGTATCACCCACTTATTTCCAACATAGAAACTGTTTTTGTGTACTTGCAATTATGATTTATGGCATTTCATTGTCCATGGGCGGTGGATATGATGCCGTTTTATTTTTTGGTGTTGTTTTATTTTATTTTTTATCATTTTTTATATTTTTGTTGTTGTTTTGAAGACCTGGTATCTGTTTTACGTAATTGTTTAACTTAAAAATAAACGAGGAAATGAGGAAAAGCAATCTGTAATATTTTCTGGATTCATTACAAAGAAAGCGGTCGTTAGATATCAATCATCACAAAACTGTATAAAACTGTATACCTTATGCATATCTGTAAACCGTATGCAAAGGTGTTAATTACCCACAGCACAGTAAATCCTTTCCTCCATAGGCTATTTTTAAACCCAACCTATTTGAATGAATCTACCGAAAAGGAGCATTTACTAGAGAAAAGGAAAATGTTATAATTGTGTAGTATAGAAACCATTGTGATAAATAGAGCATTTGCTCCTATAGGAGTAAATGCTCTATTTATCACAATGGTTTCAAGAAGTGACTACTACAGATGCGTAGAAAGGTGTATTTATGGAGGAAAGAGTTAAGCGACCATTAGAATCTATATTTGCTGTTTACGGCAGGCGATACATATAGCTTAATGCACGGTAAAAGTAATGCGGAAAAAGGGGTTTTCCATATTGCTTTTGCCCTGCATTAAGTAACAGCATGCTTTTAAGGATCCATGTTTCTAATTAATGATTGGTCTATTAAGACAGGTTTAACGGTATACTTTCTGTAGGTGTTTTGTTGATGGTGGCGTTTTGTGTGTGGCTTTTCCTGCTTGACTTTACTACTTTTTCATACATACTTCACTGATATTTTAATTTACTGTCAATATATTTTGCATTGAGATTATGAAAATGCGCTATTCAGGAGAAACTGGTTTGATTTAGCTTAATGTTTGCTCTGGCGTAATTTGTGACAACTGTGTAACTCTTTCACTGCTAAATTTTGTCGTCTGCAAACTTTGTCGTCTGCTATAAGTTTCCATTTTTAATTTTTCTTCATTTTTATTTCAAGAAACAGTCACAGTAACAAAAAGTTTGGATCCTGATGAGACGCCGAGTTACTCGGCGTCTCATCTGGATCCAAAATGTTTGCTTAGGTAATCGCAGATGCGACATTGGCAGCGAAAGGGTTTAAATATTTCCTTTATACAAAAGCTTTTCTACGCCTTTGCAATCAGAGTAGACCCAGAACTCCTACAAGGAGCTGTCTGATCAGGGCCTGCTCTGTTTGCTTATGAAATTACAATATATCTCACTATACAGTTTCTATACCAATACCAAACATGCACGTGTACAGTACATTATATGCCTTTATAGAAATTCATAAAATACATGAATATTCAGCAGGGATAGAGTTAAGATAGTTTGGATCCAGATCATATGCTGAGTAATAGTGCGGGATTCAAGAATGGCTGAGCCGTTTGAATATGTTTGGTGTACCAAGGCGTATCTATGGAGTAACAGGGTAAAGAAGAAGTCCTTACAACGAACGCATATTTTCAATAATATCATAAAACTTGGTATACAGTAAAACTTCTCTATAACGGTCACTAAATTGTGTTAATTTGTTGTTATTTGTAGGGCAGATGGCTGCTTAAAGCAAGGTGAAAGTAAAACAGAACGCTCCTATAGGAGCGTTTTGTTTTACTTTCACCTTGCTTTAAGCAGCCACCTGCCTTTAACACAAAATACTTGATGTAATTTAGTGGCCGTTATAGAGAGGTTTTACTGCACGTTTTTGTTAAATTCAAGCATTATCATAAAGATAGTCAATTTGAACTTATATCGAAAAATGCCCCTGTGATACAAAATAAACCGTTTCCATCTATACTTATAATTTTTTCGATACATCAAAATATTATCGACTTTGTTCGAACAATTAACGATACTACAACTCGAGCCGAATCAATACTAATGCATTGCCGAACGACATATCAAACACATGAAAGTTATGTCTTATTCGTTGTTTATTTGATTGGTTTTCTTACGATATACTTCTTTCAGGATATAAACAAATGATTGGTGTAATTGTTTGGCATTTTTTAAAACACTTTGTAAGTAGAGTCTATCAGTTTAAAAGAAACCTTGTGATGTGTTTGTGAGTAAACACCTTTTACAAACACTATATTCTATTTAAATGAGAAAACAAATCTACCGATATTCTTTAGGGAACTAATGACGTAGATAGACTCTATAATGAAATCATAATCCTTCTCCAAAATAGCAATCGGGAATCTTCGTCTAATTCCACCCAAATCGACCAGACCCGACTTTTAGGAGATCGTACTAGCAAGGCGTTACCGTACTTCACCGCGGTCACATTCGATGGGGCACAATATACCTTAAACATTTCCTTCACACAAAAGCATTTTCATGCCTTTGCAAACAGAGTAGATCCAGATCAGACGGCTCCTATAGGAACCGTCTGATCTTGGTCTACTCTGTTTACAAAGGTGGTTAAGCAGTCGCATCGTACTTCATTCTCAGTGTGGTTATATTTTCTGGTATTCAGGATCATTAGTTTCGATGTTAGTCGCTCCTCTAGGAGCATTCTGCATGACTTTCACCCTGCATTAAGCAGCCACCTGCATAAAGTAGCTAAATACTTCTCTACAAGATTTTCGGTTTAGAGGAGTTTTATTGCACTATATACCAGTGCTAGCAATCGGAAATCTTCGTCTAGTTCAGACACGCCGATCAGACCTCGGAGGTATCCAAAACCGTAGCTGGATGTAAATGTAATGTACGCACCGTTGCTATAGGGGTCCGAGGGCATGCTTCCCCGGGAACAATTAGAATTTTGTAGTTTTGAAACAATTGTGATAAATAGAGTAGTTGCTCCTATAGGAGCAAATGCTCTATTAATCACAATAGTTTCAAGCGATGACTGTTACAGTCAGAGGCGTCAAATGGCGTCACTTTTAGGGAATGGGTCCAAGCTTACATGACAAAACAGATTATTTATCAAAGTCTAACCTCCTCCCCCTTAGCATTCGATTTTTGTTCCATTTTGGCCAGAATAATGTTTTCACCTTTCATATTGATGTTACGCCCGTGCGTAAGTGCGTATCGCTAGTTGCGCCTCTGGGCTATCCGGTGGAAGGAAATAGCGAGAATACACCGGAATAGCCATATGCCAATAAGTAGACCCAGCTGGAAATAGAGAGTAAATCAAATGTAGTATAATTTAAGATAAATGAGTTGGCATTTAAAACTTGGGCCACATTTTCGACGAAATCATAATTACACATTGCCACTATCGATGGTGCCGCCAGCCTTGCATTTCCAAACAGCTTAGATCTAGATAAAAATATAAAGTAACTCACCAGGATCCAAACTATCTGGCACTCATTTCTATACAATGTAAAAATCAAACAGATACCCACTCACAGACGTAAAGTATAATCTGGGTCTGCATTGTCTACAATGTAATAATAAGCTTTTTCCCAAAGAACGGCTGGTATTAAAGTTTTATTAATTTAATAATTTGATGTAAAGCGCATGTATGGTGTAAAGCGCATGTGTGTATTAACCCTGCCTCTCACATTGACGCCGTTTGACGGCTCTGTAGGTTTAAAGTCACTTCTTGAAACCACTATGATAAATAGAGCATTTGCTCCATAGGAGCAAATGCTCTGTTTATCACAGTGGTTTCAAAACTACGCAATTCTCAAAAGAAAATCCAGTAAATGCTCCTTTTAGGAAGTTTTATTTAAATAGGTAGGATCTAAAAATAGCACATGAGGGAATAGGTGTAATCAGAAAAAAGTCCGGAAAACAGTAAAACATGGGTCTGGTGAAGAAAATGTTTTGCTCGAGGAATTACTGTTTGAATGTGTGTATCTAATGTTACTTACTTAACTAAGAACGCATTCATTACTCTGTCATCACAGTTAGCTTGTGTGTTTCAAATTACACCAGTAAATTAACCCCTGTCGCTGCACTGCGCTCGTGAATTAAAACATTGACAGGTGCTTTGAGGAGCCGATGACTGACAGAAGAGTCCTTGTAACAAAGCATCACCACTTACACGTGCATGTCGCTCACCTGGGAATGCGCTGGTGGTCTCCGGTTTGCTGACTCAAGCTGGGCAATTGAATATATAGTCGGCGTTGCCAAAAATGCCTGCGTCCATGTGCTATTATAACAATTAATCTAATTAATATTCACGATATAATTATTTCTTACAATATGTTTTGAGTAACGGTTTAACCCTTTCCCTCATATAAACGTGTTTTCACGCATTTGCAAACAGAGTAGACCCAGATCAGACGGCTCCTAGTATAGGTTAGCTCCGTTTGCTTCTGTTTACTAATGAAATTTGAAAGATATGCGTATTTACTTTCTTTCTAAAATTGCTACAATGTTCCACCTTCCATATTTCATTATAACTATTTTATCCACGAGTATTCAGTAGGCATTGCCATTTGCAATAAACATAGAACAGGGAAAGGGTTAAAATAACCCTAAAATATCAAATTCTCTCTTTGTATTCAACACCATACTTCGAGCCAGTTTAACCTATGTAATTTAATCATATGGACACTTGCGGGTTAAAAAACACTGCAGTTCAGTCCGCATATTAATGTCTACAGTACAATCACTGTAAACCGGAATTCTTGAGTTCCCATTTAGAGGGAATGTAGATGATTTTAGATGGCTGCTTAACCCTTTCCCTGATGAATAATCATATAGGAAATAATGACGTCATGAATATTAATAAGATTATTTTTAAATAATGGCTTATAAACATATGACATTTTAACTCAGGAAGAAGCTGTAGAATCAGATCTATATCACACCATAAGCAAACAGAGCAGACCCTGACCAGACGGCTCCTATAGGAGCCGTCTGATCTGGGTATACTCTGTTTGCCGATGCATCACAATGCGCTTACATATGGGAAAGGGCTAATATAGAGCGAAAGTCGTGCAGAAAACTCCGAGAGGAGCTTTCTGCACAACTTCCACCTTGCATTACCTGTCTCAAAGTCCGATATTCATACCAAATTTAATGTCCGGTATATAGAGGTTTTACTGTATTTAACTGATGGTGTCCTCATTGCAAATCAGACGGGACACCGTAATGCAGTGTTACACATTTGAATATTAAGTTCGCTATTCCGAATGTTTATCATCACCTTCACTGAATTTTAATAACCACAAGTGTTGCATCTTAAACCCTTCCCATGCTTACTCTGGTCTCTATATATGTTTTCTCTGTTGCGTCCTATTAGTTCAAACATTAAAGAAACTATTGACCGAGTTTCAAATAGTCTGGATCCTGATGAGGCGCCAAGTTACTCATCGGCTGATCTGGATCCAAGCTATTTGAGTCAAGTCGTGCTTAATATGAGAAGGGTTAACCCATATACAGTAAAACTTCTCTAGATAACGGCCACTAAATTGTGTTAATTCGTTGGTAAAACCTCTCTATAACGCCCACTAAATTCTGTTAATTGGTTGGTATTATGGGCAGGTGGCTGCTTAAAGCAAGGTGAATGTAAAACAGAACGCTCCTATAGGAGCGTTCTGTTTTACGTTCACCTTGCTTTAAGCAGTCACCTGCCTTTAACACAAAATACTTGATGTAATATAGTGGCCGTTATAGAGAGGTTTTACTATAGCATTTAACCCCTTCCAACACATGTACTGTTATTTACAAACAGTGCAGACCCATACCAGAGAGCTCCCAGAGAAACCCTGTGATCAGGGTCTGCACTGTTTGTTATACAAAACCATTCATCATATATTAAGCCTTTCGTGTTAAATTGATTAGTTTATTAAATACTGAATGGATATTCCACTTTGATAATTCAGGGTTGGAAGGGTGGACCATTATCTTGCTTATCGAGACCGGACACACATTTACAAATACAGTAAAACCCCGCTAATGCGATCACCTAAAAGAGGTATAATTCTGGGTGCTAGATGCAGGTGGTAGCTTAATGCAGGAAAAAGGTAATGCTGAAAGCTCCTAGAGGAGTTTTCTGCATTACTTTTGCCCTGCATTAAGCAACCACCTGCTTATAAAGACAATCATGTGTATTTATTAAGTGGTCACATTAGAGGGGTTCTACCGTAGCTTGTGCCCATGTGAGTCGCCGAAGTTACGCGGCGTCTCGGTGAGGTCAAAGCTGTTTGCCTCTCGACCAACAGTTTACCCCGTACTCCGTGATTATTCATATGATAAATAATGACGTCAGGCATATGTATTAGCTGATTTTTAATAATTGCATACGAACACATAGCATTGTTGTCTTGCAGAAACTGTAGAACCAGATCTATATTTTCTCACATAACTTCCCTTATCTCCGAGTTAGAACAATGGGTTAAGATTCTCTTATCAGTAACACGTGTAAGATCACTTTAGAATATATATGACGTCCTACGTCATATATGACGTCAAACTGGGGGAACACCGATGTTTACTTGTCATTAAAAGGGCGAAAATAGATCTAGATCTACACTGTTTGGTTATGTGAGAAAAAGAATCTGGTGCTCGTTGTCTTTTAAGATCACATGTTCCTAAACTCACAAATAAACTGTTATTAAGCTCGCCAAAGGCTCGCTTAATAACAGTTTCTAAGGCTCGTTTAGGAACATGTGATCTTAAAAGACAACTCGCAACAGATCCTCTATCTATTATAAGTAAACAGAGCAGACCCAGACCCTGATCAGAAAGCTCCCACAGAAGCCGTTTGATCTAGATCTACTCTGTTTGCATAGGCGTGGAAAGGCGTATTTATGGAGTAAAAGGTTAAAACAATTAAGCCAAGTGTAGTAGGCGAGCGTTTCATTTCATTGGCCACAGTGTCCAATGGGAAAATCTGGAATAACCTATGCAATCAGTTTGGATCCGAATGAGACACGGAGAAACTCGACACCTCATCAGTATCCAAACTGTTACAATGATTCTGTATTTCAAACAAAACTGAAAGTGCAGAAAAGTAACCAATGAAAATGGACGCAGACGACAATTTTTGCAGACGACATTACATTGTGGCGATATAGTTAAAACAAGTGCATCGTTTTGCATAAAGATGCCCTCCAAGAATAGTAATACATCTGTCGCCGAATAATTGTATTTAACGTTTTCGTTGCCGTATTTCTCGCGTCGCCAAACTTTATCGTCTGCTTCAATTTTTATTTTTTTTATTTTTTTTCTTCCTCAAAAAGCATACTCGCGGTTACAAATAGTTTGGGTCCTGATAAAACTCTGGGTTACTCGACGTCTCATCTGGATTCAAACTGTTTGTGTGGATTTCGCCATTGGCAGGGGAAGAGTTAATATCTTAATGCGGTTGATAACGAAGATGGTCGCCCAGAATGGCGCCTACTCCATAAATACGCATTGCAACACCCTTGTAAACAGAGTAGGCCCAGAATAGTAGGAGCAGTCTGATTGATCAGGGTCTGCTCTGTTTGTTTATGAGATAATATAGATCTGATTTTGTCCTCTCTGCCAAGGGCAGCAATCAATGTGAATATATACCATTATAACACTCAAGCTAATTGACATTTATTTCATGAATATTCATGGAGTAAATGGCTGGCAAGTATTTTTGCAGATGTTTTAGTCATTTGCTGTTCGATGTTGTTGCTATTGTTTAATATGGCGGCGCTGGTGGTGTAAAATCTCTACAATGGCCACTCAAATAAAATAAATTAGTCTTAATCTTAACACAGAACGAAAGCAAAGCAGAAAAGTACTCACATGAGATTTTACAGCACTTTAGTTCTGCTATTAGCATCCATGTGAGTTTAACCATATGCAGTGAAACCCCGCTAATGCGACCACTTAACAAACAGCCACTGATGTCGTCTAAAGCAGGTTGTTGCTTAATGCAGGACGAAAGTTATGCAGAAAGCTCCTATAGGAGCTTTCTGCATAACTTTCGTCCTGCATTAAGCTACCACCTGCCTCTGCCACCCAGAATTATGCCCCTTTTTGGTGGTCGCATTAGCGGGGTTTTACTGTACCTAACAGAAACGCCTTTTGCCGCATTTCATGAGACAGTAAAACCCTTCTAAACGGGGTGTTAATTTGTTAAAGTTAGAATAAATATCGGTAGTGGAGAGATGTGGCTGCTTAATGCAGGGTGAAAGTCTTGCAGAAAGATACTCTAGGAGCTTTCTGCATGCCTTTCACCCTGCATTAAGCAACCACCTGCCTAAAAGTATCTAAATTCTTCTCTACTAGACTACCGGTTCAGAGGGGATTTACTGTATACTCCTGTAATTGCCGTCTGATCAGGGTCTGCCCTGTTTGCTTTTGCAATAATTTAGATATGCAGTTTTGGGTAAAAACTTTCCATTATCATAATTGCATTATAAACAGTCTACTGATCATCTAAATATTCATACATTCACCACTCTGAAAGTGATAATATTTCATTGTATCACATAATCTACCATGTGAGAATGCCGTAACAGAGTGCCGTATTTCGCAGAATTGCACTAGTGCATTTTTATGCAAATCAGCAAGTTAGCCAATCGTAGTGCTCATTTAAAAAGCGTTATCCAATCATAGCACTCCATACGGATCGTCCGTTGTATTACTACGCTGTTTGTAAAGCAATGGCAGAAACAGCCGTCAGCTAGTCTGCTTTATTTTCTATGGCGTTTTAAGGATTATGTGATAAAAAAGAATCCTACATTCGTGTTCATTATACATTGGTTTTATGAAACTCGTTTACTAAAGTGAATATGACACTCGCTATTATTATAGTAAACTCGTTTCATAAAAACAATGTGTAATGAACACTCATGTAAGATCTATGTACAACAAACAAATATAAAACCGACGAAAACGGTATTTTGTATCACATGGGCATTTTCTCGATAATTATACTGTAAAACCCCTATAAACCGGAATTCTAGTAGAGAAGAATTGAGATATGTTTAGGTGGGTGGGTGGCTGCTTTATGCAGGGTGAAAGGCATGCAGAAAGCTAAACGTAACGTCCGTTTTGGGAGTGGTTTTACCATAAGTTCAAATTGACCAACATCATAACAATAAATGAACATCATCAACACATTGTCTTATGATTTTATTGAAATTATGTGGGGCTTTTGTATAAACCTGAATCCACAGTTTCTGTCATGGCCAAAAAAGTCATGTATTGTTATGACAGTAAAACATCATCCAATCAATATTCATGATGTCATTATTTTTAGATGAATATTCATAAATGATATGGTTAAGACTGTTAGCCACGGTGGAGAAACAATACACATACACCACTGTGGCATTAATGGATGATCTGGATCAACACTGTTAGCAACTCCTACTTCTCATAGGCGGATCACTTCAAGCACGTTGAGCGCGGACTAAGCTGTCAGTACGACATGTATATTACATTAGTACATACAAATGGTTTTAATGTTTTATGAAATATTCATGAACGTAAAAATGATGATGGAGGGCCAGAAATACATCAAACTACTGAGTGAGTGCTATTGTCTAGATAGATGTTAGCCATTATCTTGCATATGATATATCTTCTGCTTCAAGCAGATCGTCTGCTCTTGACATTGTCGTCTGCGTCAGGCATGCAAATAGGTCGTCTGCTTCATAAGTTCCTTTGCGTCAAATAAGTACTCTGATTATAACGGTTTCTTTCGTTTTGTTGCTGTTGCCGAGTTGTTGTTTTTTGTCGTCTGCTGCATGAATATTCATGTAAGACATATTGTATATATGAATATTATTTTTTTTAGCCATGTTAGAAACCGTAGAATCAGAACTGTGTAATTCCACAAATAAACAGTACACTGTGATCAGAAAGCTTAACCCATTACATCATAGGCTATTTTTAGAAACAACCTATTTGAATAAATCTACAGAAAAGGAGCATTAACTAGAGAAAAGGGAAAATTTTAGAATCTTGTAGTTTGAAATCATTGTGATAAATAGAGCATTTGCTCCTATAGGATCAAATGCTCTATTTATCACAATGGTTTCACAAAGTGACTTTTACAGAGTCGTCAAAAGTCGTCAATATGAGGAAAAGGGTTAAGTAGTTTGAATTCTGATGCGACACGGTGTCTCATCTGGATATACACTGTTCGCAAAGGAAATCGCGGATTAGTCCATTACAGCGAGCCCTGTGAGTCGCTTTCCGTCACCCTCAGCGGTGAAAAACGTTAAGCCTCATCAGAGCTACAGATAAAGGTGCGTATATGTGCGTGAAGTTAGCTGCCAGTTGCCAGTTGACAGTTGCCAATTGAATAGTGAACACACGGCTGACGATCCAAATATAAGATACTCGCGAATCGTCAACTGGCAACTGGCAGCCAATTTCACTACACGGCTGCCAATTCAATATGATACTCGCGAATCGTCAACTGGCAACTGGCAGCCAGCTGCCAATTCAAATGAAATTTTATGAATTGTGATCGCTAGTGAACCGTCAACTGGCAACTGGCAGCCATCTGCCAATTCGAATTCAATTACACCTAGATGCATATTCGTTTGAATTGTAAACTGGCAACTGGCAGCCAGCTGACAATTCGCACTTAACATATTAAAACAGAGTTGATCACGAATAGTCAACTGGCAACTGGCAGCAAGCTGCCAATTCAAAAATAACACAAGAAACCGTGTTTACAGGCGAACCGTCAACTGGCAACTGGCAGCCAGCTGTCAATTCGACTTTTATTATAAATAGATACATATTCATGTGAATAGTCAACTTGCAACTGGCAGCCAGCTGCCAATTCAAAGGTAACCTCCGAAATTGTGTTTACTGACGAACCGTCAACTTGCAACTGACAGCCAGCTGCCAATTCGACTTTAATTATACCTAGATACATATTTATGTGAATTGTCAACTGGCAACTGGCAGCCAGCTGACAATTCGCTTTTAACATGTTAAAACAGAGTTGATCACGAATAGTCAACTAGCAACTGGCAGCCAGCTGCCGATTCAAAAATAACAAAAGAAACCGTGTTTAAAGGCGAACCGTCAACTGGCAACTGGCAGCCAGCTGCCAATTCGACTTTTATTATAAATAGATACATATTCATGTGAATAGTCAACTGGCAACTGGCAACTGACAGCCAGCTGACAATTCATTCTAAACATATTAAAACATAGTTGATCACGAATAGTCAACTGGCAACTGGCAGCCAGCTGCCAATTCAAATATAGCATAAGAAACTGTGTTTACAGGCGAACCGTCAACTGGCAACTGGCAGCTAGCTGCCAATTCAAATGTTACTTCCGAAATTGTGTTTACTGGCGAACCGTTAACCGGCAACTGGCAGCCAGCTGCCAATTCGACTTTTATTATACCTAGATACATGTTTATGTGAATTGTCAACTGGCAACTGGCAGCCAGCTGACAATTCACTTTTAACATGTTAAAACAGAGATGATCACGAATAGTCAACTGGCAACTGGCAGCCAGCTGCCGATTCAAAAATAACAAAAGAAACTGTGTTTAAAGGCGAACCGTCAACTGGCAACTGGCAGCCAGCTGCCAATTCGACTTTTATTATAAATAGATACATATTCATGTGAATAGTCAACTGGCAACTGGCAGCCACCTGACAATTCACTCTAAACATATTAAAACATAGTTGATCACCAATAGTCAATTGGCAACTGGCAGCCAGCTGCCATTTCAAATATATTATAAGAAACTGTGTTTACAGGCCAACCGTCAACTGGCAACTGGCAGCTAGCTGCCAATTCAAATTTACTTCCGAAATTGTGTTTACTGGCGAACCATCAACTGGCAACTGGCAGCCAGCTGCCAATTCGACTTTTATTATACCTAGATACATGTTTATGTGAATTGTCAACTGGCAACTGGCAGCCAGCCGACAATTCGCTTTTGACATATTAAAACAGAGTTGATCGCGAATAGTCAACTGGCAACTGGCAGCCAGCTGCCAATTCAAAATTAACAAAAGAAACTGTGTTTACAGGCGAACCGTCAACTGGCAACTGGCAGCCAGCTGCCAATTCGACTTTTATTATACCTAGATACATGTTTATGTGAATTGTCAACTGGCAACTGGCAGCCAGCTGACAATTCGCTTTTAACATATTAAAACAAAGTTGATCGCGAATAGTCAACTGGCAACTGGCAGCCTGCTGCCAATTCAAAAATAACAAAAGAAACTGTGTTAACAGGCGAACCGTCAACTGGCAGCCAGCTGCCAATTCAAAGGTAACTTCCGAAATTGTGTTTACTGACGAACCATCAACTGGCAACTGGCAGCCAGCTGCCAATTCGACTTTTATTATGCCTAGATACATATTTATGTGAATTGTCAACTGGTAACTGGCAGCCAGCTGACAATTCGCTTTTAACATATTAAATCAGAGTTGATCACGAATAGTCAACTGGCAACTGCCAGCCAGCTGCCGATTCAAAAATAACAAAAGAAACTGTGATTAAAGGCGAACCGTCAACTGGCAACTGGCAGCCAGCTGCCAATTCGACTTTTATTATAAATAGATACATATTCATGTGAATAGTCAACTGGCAACTGGCAGCCAGCTGACACTTCATTCTAAACATATTAAAACATAGTTGATCACGAATAGTCAACTGGCAACTGGCAGCCAGCTGCCATTTCAAATATAGCATAAGAAACTGTGTTTACAGGCCAACCGTCAACTGGCATCTGGCAGCTAGCTGCCAATTCAAATGTTACTTCCGAAATTGTGTTTACTGGCGAACCGTCAACTGGCAACTGGCAGTCAACTGCCAATTCGACTTTTATTATAAATAGATACATATTCATGTGAATAGTCAACTGGCAACTGGCAGACAGCTGACAATTCACTCTTAACATATTAAAACATAGTTGATCAGGAATAGTCAACTGGCAACTGGCAGCCAGCTGCCAATTCAAATATAGCATAAGAAACTGTGTTTACAGGCGAACCGTCAACTGGCAACTGGCAGCTAGCTGCCAATTCAAATGTTACTTCCGAAATTGTGTTTACTGGCGAACCGTCAACTGGCAACTGGCAGCCAGCTGCCAATTCTACTTTTATTATACCTATATACATGTTTATGTGAATTGTCAACTGACAACTGGCAGCCAGCTGCCAATTCCACTTTTAACATGTTAAAACAGAGATGATCACGAATAGTCAACTGGCAATTGGCAGCCAGCTGCCGATTCAAAAATAACAAAAGAAACTTTGTTTAAAGGCGAACCGTCAACTGCCAACTGGCAGCCAGCTGCCAGTTCGACTTTTATTATAAATAGATACATATTCATGTGAATAGTCAACTGGCAACTGGCAGCCACCTGACAATTCACTCTAAACATATTAAAACATAGTTGATCACCAATAGTCAACTGGCAACTGGCAGCCAGCTGCCATTTCAAATATAGTATAAGAAACTGTGTTTACAGGCCAACCGTCAACTGGCAACTGGCAGCTAGCTGCCAATTCAAATGTTACTTCCGAAATTGTGTTTACTGGCGAACCATCAACTGGCAACTGGCAGCCAGCTGCCAATTCGACTTTTATTATACCTAGATACATGTTTATGTGAATTGTCAACTGGCAACTGGCAGCCAGCCGACAATTCGCTTTTGACATATTAAAACAGAGTTGATCGCGAATAGTCAACTGGCAACTGGCAGCAAGCTTCCAATTCAAAATTAACAAAAGAAACTGTGTTTACAGGCGAACCGTCAACTGGCAACTGGCAGCCAGCTGCCAATTCGACTTTTATTATACCTAGATACATGTTTATGTGAATTGTCAACTGGCAACTGGCAGCCAGCTGACAATTCGCTATTAACATATTAAAACAAAGTTGATCGCGAATAGTCAACTGGCAACTGGCAGCCAGCTGCCAATTCAAAAATAACAAAAGAAACTGTGTTTACAGGCGAACCGTCAACTGGCAACTGGCAGCCAGCTGCCAATTCAAAGGTAACTTCCGAAATTGTGTTTACTGACGAACCGTCAACTGGCAACTGGCAGCCAGCTGCCAATTCGACTTTTATTATGCCTAGATACATATTTATGTGAATTGTCAACTGGCAACTGGCAGCCAGCTGACAATTCGCTTTTAACATATTAAATCAGAGTTGATCACGAATAGTCAACTGGCAACTGCCAGCCAGCTGCCGATTCAAAAATAACAAAAGAAACTGTGATTAAAGGCGAACCGTCAACTGGCAACTGGCAGCCAGCTGCCAATTCGACTTTTATTATAAATAGATACATATTCATGTGAATAGTCAACTGGCAACTGGCATCCAGCTGACACTTCATTCTAAACATATTAAAACATAGTTGATCACGAATAGTCAACTGGCAACTGGCAGCCAGCTGCCGATTCAAATATAGCATAAGAAACTGTGTTTACAGGCCAACCGTCAACTGGCATCTGGCAGCTAGCTGCCAATTCAAATGTTACTTCCGAAATTGTGTTTACTGGCGAACCGTCAACTGGCAACTGGCAGTCAACTGCCAATTCGACATTTATTATAAATAGATACATATTCATGTGAATAGTCAACTGGCAACTGGCAGACAGCTGACAATTCACTCTAAACATATTAAAACATAGTTGATCACGAATAGTCAACTGGCAACTGGCAGCCAGCTGCCAATTCAAATATAGCATAAGAAACTGTGTTTACAGGCGAACCGTCAACTGGCAACTGGCAGCTAGCTGCCAATTCAAATGTTACTTCCGAAATTGTGTTTACTGGCGAACCGTCAACTGGCAACTGGCAGCCAGCTGCCAATTCGACTTTTATTATACCTAGATACATGTTTATGTGACTTGTCAACTGGCAACTGGCAGCCAGCCGACAATTCGCTATTAACATATTAAAACATAGTTGATCGCGAATAGTCAACTAGCAACTGGCAGCCAGCTGCCAATTCAAAAATAACAAAAGAAACTGTGTTTACAGGCGAACCGTCAACTGGCAACTGGCAGCCAGCTGCCAATTCGACTTTTATTATACCTAGATTTAATATGTTAAAAGTGAATTGTCAGCTGGCTGCCAGTTGCCAGTTGACAATTCACATAAATATGTATTACTAGGTATGATAAAAGTGGAATTGGCAGCTGGCTGCCAGTTGTCAGTTGACAATTCACATAAACATGTATATAGGTATAATAAAAGTCGAATTGGCAGCTGGCTGCCAGTTTCCAGTTGACGGATCGCCAGTAAACACAATTTCGGAAGTTACATTTGAATTGGCAGCTAGCTGCCAGTTGCCAGTTGACGGTTCGCCTGTAAACACAGTTTCTTATGCTATATTTGAATTGGCAGCTGGCTGCCAGTTGCCAGTTGACTATTCGTGATCAACTATGTTTTAATATGTTTAGAATGAATTGTCAGCTGGCTGTCAGTTGCCAGTTGCCAGTTGACTATTCACATGAATATGTATCTATTTATAATAAAAGTCGAATTGGCAGCTGGCTGCCAGTTGCCAGTTGACGGTTCGCCTTTAAACACAGTTTCTTTTGTTATTTTTGAATCGGCAGCTGGCTGCCAGTTGCTAGTTGACTATTCGTGATCAACTCTGTTTTAACATGTTAAAAGCGAATTGTCAGCTGGCTGCCAGTTGCCAGTTGACAATTCACATAAATATGTATCTAGGTATAATAAAAGTCGAATTGGCAGCTGGCTGCCAGTTGCCAGTTGACTATTCGTGATCAACTATGTTTTAATATGTTTAGAATGAATTGTCGGCTGGCTGTCAGTTGCCAGTTGCCAGTTGACTATTCACATGAATATGTATCTATTTATAATAAAAGTCGAATTGGCAGCTGGCTGCCAGTTGCCAGTTGACGGTTCGCCTTTAAACACAGTTTCTTTTGTTATTTTTGAATCGGCAGCTGGCTGCCAGTTGCTAGTTGACTATTCGTGATCAACTCTGTTTTAACATGTTAAAAGCGAATTGTCAGCTGGCTGCCAGTTGCCAGTTGACAATTCACATAAATATGTATCTAGGTATAATAAAAGTCGAATTGGCAGCTGGCTGCCAGTTGCCAGTTGACTATTCGTGATCAACTATGTTTTAATATGTTTAGAATGAATTGTCAGCTGACTGTCAGTTGCCAGTTGCCAGTTGACTATTCACATGAATATGTATCTATTTATAATAAAAGTCGAATTGGCAGCTGGCTGCCAGTTGCCAGTTGATGGTTCGCCTTTAAACACAGTTTCTTTTGTTATTTTTGAATCGGCAGCTGGCTGCCAGTTGCTAGTTGACTATTCGTGATCAACTCTGTTTTAACATGTTAAAAGCGAATTGTCAGCTGGCTGCCAGTTGCCAGTTGACAATTCACATAAATATGTATCTAGGTATAATAAAAGTCGAATTGGCAGCTGGCTGCCAGTTGCAAGTTGACGGTTCGTCAGTTAACATAATTTCGGAGGTTACCTTTGAATTGGCAGCTGGCTGCCAGTTGCCAGTTGACGGTTCGCCTGTAAACACAGTTTCTTTTGTTATTTTTGAATTGGCAGCTGGCTGCCAGTTGCCAGTTGACTATTCGTGATCAATTCTGTTTTAATATGTTAAGAGCGAATTGTCAGCTGGCTGCCAGTTGCCAGTTTACAATTCAAACGAATATGCATCTAGGTGTAATTGAATTCGAATTGGCAGCTGGCTGCCAGTTGCCAGTTGACGGTTCACTAGCGATCACAATTCATAAAATTTCATTTGAATTGGCAGCTGGCTGCCAGTTGCCAGTTGACGATTCGCGAGTATCATATTGAATTGGCAGCCGTGTAGTGAAATTGGCTGCCAGGTGCCAGTTGACGATTCGCGAGTATCTTATATTTGAATCGTCAGCCGTGTGTTCACTATTCAATTGGCAACTGGCAACTGGCAACTGGCAGCTAACTTCAAATACTAAAATCGTCATTTCTCCACCAAACCCTATACTGTGATTTTCTAAAGAGTGATCACAGTATAGGGCTTGGCAGAGAAATTTGCACATCTTATCTGGACCTTATCTCACATTCTAAACGAGCTTGTCCAAAAATTCATTACGATTCTTGTTTTTATTGGGGGAAGTGGGGTGTCAGTAACGACTTATAAAAAGTACCTGGTTAAAGTCTACTTTCAGTACGAATGACCGCTCAACCGACTGTACATTTACTACCCTGGTCATTGAGTCATCCGCCTACAATATTGAGCACTGCTAACATATGGCGCAGTACCGGCTAGTGACCCTCACGAGTACCCATTTTAACCCCTGGGCGGAGAGGAGATGCGGGTGAGAGACACTGAAAAGCGGGAAATTTCCGGGAGGGACCGGGATTTGAACCCCGTACCTCTGGATTGGTAGTCAAAGGCGTAACCACTAGACCACCGCACACCACAAATCGCACACCACTTATCATACACGTGTGACCGTAAGGACATATTGTTGTAGAGATAACAGTAATACACTAATCAAAGGAATCCTATAGGAGACCCCTAATCCGGATCTATACTGATTGCCTTTGTCCTTTAAAGGGATAATGATCATATATAGGCGTAACCCTTTACTACATAAATATTCCTTTCTATGCATTCGCAAACAGAGTAAACCCAGATCATACGGTTCCACTAGCATCCGTCTGATCAGGGTCTGCTCTGTTTGTTTATGAAATAATATAAACATAATTCTACAGTTTCTGTCATGGCCTAATATGTATTGTGTTTATGTGCCGTTTTAAAAATTAACCTAATCAATATATTCATGATGTCATTATTTAAAAACACATGAATATTCACGGAATAAGAATTGAAATATCATTACATCATATACAGTAAAACCTCTCTATAACGGCCACTAAATTGTGTTATTTAGTTGGTATTTAGGGCAGGTGGCAGCTTTAAGCAAGGTGAAAGTTAAACAGAACGCTCCTATAGGAGCGTTCTGTTTTACTTTCACCTTGCTTTAAGCAGCCACCTGTCTTTAACACAAAATACTTGATGTAATTTAGTGGCCGTTATAGAGAGGGTTTACTGTAATTTAGTGGCCGTTATAGAGAGGGTTTACTGTAATTTAGTGGCCGTTATAGAGAGGTTCTACTGTAAACGGAAAATGTCTTGTAAATTGAGATATTTTCTAAACCTTATCTCGCTATTCGCGACATGACTCAACTTTGCTAACAACTTGAATACAGGTAAAAAGCCGAGTAACTCGGCATCTCATCTGGATTAAAGCTGCTTAACACTTTGTCAATAGTTTCGTTTCTCAAACGTTTGGTCGAATATTCAAAAGTAGTCAAAAACTGCACCAGGTCCACGTTAGAGAAGATATTTCTTTTTTCAAAGTGGTTTAAAGTTTAACTTGCAGGAAACTATGCTTCCTCTTCCACTTGTCCATCGCACGTGGTTTTACTTATAGGGTCCTCACCTAGGTTCACACGCTGTGCTCGCGAGTTGTCATCGACAAAATCTGTTGTCTGTTTCATTTCTCATAGAATATATTCATTTAAAGGTGCGTACTCAAATACTAAAATTGTCATTTCGCCACTAAACACTATGTTGTGACCACTCTTTAGAATCGTCTCGTTGAGATGGGTTTAAAGAGTGATCACAACATAGGGTTTGGGTGAGAAATAAAGAAGTTATTCTTGCAAATAATTTAATTTACGCATCTTATCTGGACCTCTAAATTATTTCTTTAACTTTATATCCGAAACCATACGCAAGGTGTCAAATAATTTACTCGGCTTCTAATCTGAATATTTGCTGTTTGCTAAAGGTTTACGTTACCTCACATAAAGTATGTTACGAACTTAACGTGTGATATTACCCCCTCTATCTACGACCTGACTCGCATTTGCAAACAGCTTGGATCCAGATGAGACGCCGAGTAACTCCAGGCGCGGATTTAGAGGGGGCGGAGCCGGCGTACGTCCCCCTTACCCCCTAAATTGCCAAAACAATTTTTTAGTAATAGTTTAGATCTATATACAGTAAAATCTCTCTATAACGACCACTAAATTGTGTTAATTAGTTGGTATTCAGAGCAGGTGGCTGCCTTAAGCAGCCACCTGCCTTTTACAAAGCTCTTTTTCAACATGTATTACAAACACACTATTTATGTCATCAAACATAAAAATCTACGCCCCCCTCCAAAATAACTTCTTACCCCCCCCCCCCACCCCAATCTGAAATCCTGGATACGCACCTGAACTCGGCATCTCATCAGGATTCAAGCTGTTTGTCATTGAGTCAACAGTTTCTCAAAAGTACTGCAATGTAGTCCAAATTGCACCAATTCCGAAATTGAGCAGGAATTTTGTTCCCAGGATGATAAGTGTTATCTACTTGTAGTCCGGTGTAACGTGAACCTGGGAACATCTCGTAACGATTGTTTTCTCACGTAATGAATCATTTCAATGCTGAGTTTTAACTGTGGAACTGTCTATAACTGTTTTAACCATAGATGTCACTTCAGTATGCAAGGCGTAACTTTGGTAGATGATCTTGAATGACAAACAGTGGAAGTTGGGGACTTCTCTAGGAACTATTTTATCTGGGTCTACATTATTTGTAAAACCAGTACACTACCGCACCACATGCAAAGGGTTAACATCTTAAATTTGTAATTAAACCTATTCTACTAGTGCCTGAACATGCTCTCAGCAATACGACTTCTCAACCCTTTCCCTGTTCCATGTTTATTCCAAATTTCAATACCTACTGAGTATTCATGGACAAACTAGTTATAATGAAATATGTAAAGTGGATAACTTGTATCTATTTTAAAAAGTAAAGAAACGGAGATTTGAAATTACATTAGCAAACAGAGCAGAGCCTGATCAAAAAGCTCCTATAGAAGCCATCTGATCTGGGTCGACTTTGTTTGCAAATGCTTTAAAACACGTTTATAATAAGAAAAGGGTTAACCCTTTCCCCGCATTGAAAAGAAATGTCGGCTTAAATTTTGATTCGGCACTGTTTTGTCTACTCCTATATGATTAAGCTATATAAGAACATATTGACCTGGTGCAAAACAACTGGGACAATTTCGGACCTCTGCATCCAAACTATTTGCTTAATGCTAGTAAGGTTGGGGACAGAGAGTATAAGGGTTAAGAATCAAGTGAGATACACAGGTCATAGTGTTCGGTTGTCGAGTTGCTTCTTGATATTTATTAACCATTACTCTACTTTAAAACCGCTATATCTCCGACCTATCACTTACTTCCAATTGCTCAAGCTTTTGGGGGAAAGGTTGTCCTACTAGAGCCAGGTTCTGCTCTATGCGTTATAAATATCATTTATTGAACATATGAGTTTTAAAAAGGCAGGTCGTTGCTTAATGCAGGACAGAAGTAACGGAGAGAGTTCCTATAGAAGTTGTGTGTATTGCAGTAAATCCTCTAATGCGACCACTTAATGAATAAACATGGCTGTCTTTATGAGCAGGTGATTGATTAATGCAGGGCG
The DNA here is from genome assembly GCA_963576725.1 of Azorinus chamasolen. Classification (NCBI taxonomy): domain Eukaryota; kingdom Metazoa; phylum Mollusca; class Bivalvia; order Cardiida; family Solecurtidae; genus Azorinus; species Azorinus chamasolen. The sequence goes on from OY755238.1 coordinate 20,070,425, forward strand.
AAAGTTAACTTTCGTCCTGCATTAAGCTACCACCTTCCCCTGACATCCAGAATGGTGTCCCTTTTTGATGGTTGCATTACAGAGGTTTACTGTACTGTTGACACGCATGAAACTACCTGCCTTTTAGACCCACAATTTTTGATTTCCGCTTAAGAAATTTCAGCTGTAGTACAGCAATTAGTTATTTAAATGAAGCGAACGGGCTTGAGTTCCTAGTTCGGACGCAGTGAAAGAGAGAATGAAGACGTAATTCTGTATTACACATTTGTAGAGACTGCTCTTTATTAAAAAATATGAAAACGTCATTCTGTATTAGAAATGTGAAAACGTCGTACTGTATTATACGAGAAACGTCATTCCGTATTATAATTATGTTGGCGTAGTTCTGTATTACAATTATCTAGACGTCGTGTTGCATTTCAAAAATGTAGACCACATTCTGTACTACAAAATGTAGACACCACTCTGTATTATAAATATGTATACGCACTTATGTATTACAATGATGTAGATGTGAGTTTGTACTACAAATATGTATACGGCATTCTGTTTTACAAATATATAGAAATCGTTTTATATATAGAATATGTTGCGAGTAGTCATTGTGTACCGAATCTTGGAAAATGTTATTAAGCGAGACTCTGACACGTTTAAAATGACTAAGAGCTTAGTTCGACTGAATATGCCATTTTTGACAGGACCTACATGACGTCGCGGTGTTTCTACATGACTGACTTTATAGCTTATATTAGACGTGTGTGATATATAAGAATTACTATGCTAGTAGTTTGAAGTTCAGCTGTATTTTGGTGAGTTAGAAAAGTTGTTAAATGCGAGCCTTGGCGAGCATTTAACTACTTTTCTGACGAGCCAAAATACAGGTGAACTTCCAAACTACTAGCATAGTAATTCTTTTATCATGCAACTCCAAGAAAAATAGGAGAAAATGAAGAAAAAGAAAGATTGCTAAAGCGGTTTCGTCCCCTGAATGAAAATACATGCAAGCACGTATTACGTGACGTCATGTTGGCATGCAGTGACGTCATCGACTTTTACAACATAAACAAACTTGATTTAACCCTTTTATATGGACAAATAGTTGAGACAAAGGTGAGCAAATATGTTAATTTGATGTTTATGTTTAATAATGCCTTTTTCGTCCTTCTGTTTTCCTCCTATTTGCTGAACAAAACTTGCATTCCAGTGGGGTCAGTACACATGCACTATACCTCACAAAATACAGCGTCGACGTGGAAAATATTATGCTAGTAGGAAGTGACTGTATTTCGTGACGTTGCATGATAAAAAGAAATATGTGATGGCTATATTGACTCGAACACATGGGAGATTGTGTGATAAGTTATAAATATGTAGACTTTGTTCTGTAATTCAATAATATAGACGTCGTTCTGTATTACAAAAATATTGACGCCATTTTGGATTACAAATGTGTTGACATGGTTATGGATAACAAATATGTATATGTCATTCTGTATTATGCTGACGTCGTTCTATTTTACAAATATTTTGACGTAGTTATGTATTACAAACTGTTTGTACGTCGTTCTGTATTACAAGTATGTTGACGTAGTTATATGTATTACAAAACAGTTGACGTCTCACTTATATAGATCTAGATGTAATTCAGTCTATGACGTATGTAGGTGTTATCCTGTATCATTTATGAAAACGTCAGTGTGTGTCACAATATGAACACATACTTTTATATTGCATATATGTAGACATCAAATTCTATTACACGTATGAACAGGTCATTCTGTATTATACATATGCAAACGTTATTCTGTATTTCACACATGGACATGACATTCTGTTTCACACATACTCCATAGATACCCCTTTCTAGCTTTTGCAAACAGTGTAGATCCAGATCAGACAGCTCCTGTTGGAGTCGTCTTATTAGGATCTTCTCTGTTTGATTATGAAATAAAATAATTTAGAAAATCTAGATATGACAATGACCAACAATTCCTATTTTCATCTGCAATTATAAAATCAATATCCATGACACAATTTTTCATGCATATTTATGGCGTAAAGTGTTAAAGAGGCGCTACTATATATGAATATTCATAGTAATAATGTATCAAGCGCTCAAAGGTTGGACAGTACAGTTACGCCTAGTTAACTCGATTTTTAACAAACAAAGAATTGGACTTTTTAGGCAGGTGGCTGCTTAATGCAGGGTAAAAGTCATGCTGGAAGCCCCTACAGGGGTTTTCTGAATGCCATTCATCCTGCATTAACCCTTTCCCTGTTCTATGTTTATTCCAAATTTCAATACCTACTGAAGATTCATGGACAAAATAGTTATAATGAAATGGAAGGGGGGAACATTGTAGACATTTTAGAAAGCAAAGAAACAGATCTATCAAATTCTATTAGCAAACAGAGCAGACCCTGATCAGACGGCTCCTCTAGGAGCCGTCTTGAAGACCAGTAATACTACAGTCATGCGCTTGTTCAAGGTTTCGAATAATCGAGTTCTTACTGCAGTTGGCTGTTGTTTGTAATCAAATCTTCATAATTCAAATGTCGTGTCTATTGTCGTATTATGATAGCACCCACGCGCATTGTTGAAAAATTATGTTAGCAATGTTTTGTTAATTTTTATAGCTTTTGTGCGACCGCAAAATAAATCGCTCGTGTCATCTTCTAGAGTAACAGCGTTGTTTGTACAGTAAATCCCTCTAAACCGGACGTTAAAGTTAGTATAAATAAAGTTATTGGTGGCAACTTAATGCAGAGTGAAAGTCGTGCAGAAAGCTCATCGAGGAGCTTTCTGAACGACTTTCACCCTGCATTAAGCAGCCTCCTGCTTAAAATTATCTTATTATCTATTATCTGTTAGAATTCCGGTTTAGAGGGGAGTTTACTATAGAACTACTCGTAAATATAGTAAAGCAAATTATGTAGATAAGTAGCAGCCCATATTGACAAGATTTCACTCTTAAATGCTCTCTTAATTCGTTTCAAAAGCATAACCACGATCTCACACAGTTTGGATTCTGATGAGGAGTCGATTTAGTCGCTTCCTCGTCTGGATTTTATCATAGTTTCGTTCATGACAGCGGAAGAATTGAAAGGTGCTATCTTCCATGAGATCTATGTTACATTAAACCTTTAATTTCCCAAAGTCGACCTAACTTATATTCCTACACAGCTATGATCAAGATGAGACGCGGTTCTACTCGGCGTCTCACTTATGGTCTGAGCTTTTTGATTCACAGTCGATAGTTTCTCTATACCTTGAACAAATCGAAATTAAGTTAAAACTGCAGCAGGTCGGAATATAAGCAGACGTTAGTTTTAACCACGGGGTAAGGTTTACTGTCGGAAACATAACGTATCATGTTTTCACTTTTACAGTGGCACCTCTTCGGGGTTTCTTCTAATTTGAACGCTTTTGACTTGTGAGTTTGAAACTGAATACTAAATACGTTTTAACGCCATCGTAATTTTGACTTGGGATTACATTGTAAACCGGATATTGGCCATGCGCAAGCTTTGTAACAGACCATCATCCTTCGCGCATGGATAAAAATTGTCTGACACACAGTTGGTATCTAGATCACTATTAACATGATTTTGATTCAGATCTGAGTCTACACCGAGTGTTGTACAAGGAATGGTCTGTCAACAAACATAGAAGTTAATACTTTCGGGTATTTCTGTGGAATTTGGCTAGTTGAAGCAGTCCGTTTTTGTCGGCTGTCGAAAGGAAAAGCATGAAATGTTGACATTTTCTGATAACCATCGACACACGTTTCCCTTTTGCCTAGAAATGTGTACCTTAGCAGAACTAAATATGGTCTGGATGCAGATCAGACAGCGACCTAAATACCCACTGATGTTGTATTGAGATAATTTGTACAACGATAGATTTTATTAACACAACGTTAAATGCAGTAAAGAGAAAGGAGACCTCTTAAATAAAGATTATTTAAGATAGCTCCTTGTTTTGACAAGTTAAGTCGAATTGTTTGTGGGTGGCTCACAGATATCAAAAGTCCACCGTTTAAAACGATGTAAACTTGCAAACTGCTTGAAAATGTTCATGTCTCGAATTAACAAAATTACTCTAAAAAACCCGATGTTTTTCTTCTATACAATGAGTATTAACTAGCATAGTGAACTAGCTTCAGTTATATTTAGTGAAATGCAGGGTTTGGTCTATATTTGGGACATATTTTCATAATGTTATTAAAGTTTAAGCATAGTAAAGGAAGCAACATGACTGTTATTGTGGTTATGTAGATGTGTATAATGCATTCATTGACAGATAGCTCTGATAAGCTACAGAAATCGAAACCGAGAATTCTGGAAAAACTCATACGCGTGATACATCTTTTTGACACATTATAGAAAAATGTTGCTTTTCAGATTTTGTATGTGTACGTGTATGTGTATATGCATTCTGATGTTAACTTATTCGTGTCGCATTAATAGCGTGATGTGGGTTAAAAGAATGATCATTGGTTCCCTTGACACCACACTGCGAATATCGTTTACATGGTCTGCAAGTTGTCATGGTTAGCACTATAGAAGACCTTTCATGAAAGTGATATTTTGACAGGTGTCATAAATTTGCTCATTGAAATGTTCAACCTGTCCTGAGATTAAGTCTCTCTCTCTCTCTCTCTCTCTCTCTCTCTCTCTCTCTCTCTCTCTTGAGATTTAGTCTCTCTCTTCCCTTTATCCATGCATACACCTTTCTAAGCCTTTGCAAACAGGGCAAACCAAAATCAGACGGCTCCTGTAGCAGCCGTTGATCAGGGTCTATCTGTTTGCTTATCATATAATATAGATATGATTCCACACTATCTACCATGGCCAAACAAAACATCCAGTGCATATGTGCTATTATAAAGCATATCATTATTTCTTATATGAATATTCATGGAGTAAATGGTTAACCATTTACTAGATAGAGGCACATTTTAACCCTTCGCTTGCTATTCACGCCAATATACCTATTTGTAAATAGTGAAAACCCAGATGAGACAGCTCCTGCAGGAACTGTCTCACCAGGTCTGCACTATTTACAAGTTGATTGTGCAACCAGTGCACTCTCCAGTAGTGATTGCACAGCGAAATACTTATACACAGTAAAGATATATGTAATTATACAACAGGACATGGGTAAAGAAGGAGAAATGTATTTTAAAATTCAGCAAGAGAAGGGTTAAAGAATCTATTAACAGAGAATGTCCAGATCACAAGGACCCTGCAGCAGCCGTCTGATAAGGATCTGCACTGTTTGCTTATGGAAATATATACAGTGCTCCCTCCCTACAACGGCCCTCTCAATAACGATTCCCTCCTTACAACAACGCATACCACTGTTTCCGAAACATCAAGGCTCCAGAAACAACTTTTTCCATCGTATTTTCTTTATGCCTCCATCAAACCCTATGTTGTGACCACTCTTTAGAATCGTCACAAAGTGACGATTCTAAAGAGTGGTCACAACATAGGGTTTGATAGAGGCATAACGGTTTTAGTTCTCGAAATATACCTTATCTAGGGATCTGCAAACAAGCTAATTATGTTTGATTTCCCCTCCCTATAACAACTCCCTCTGAACAACACATACAATCTTCGTATCCCAAAGGGTGTCGTTGTAGAGAGGGAGCACTGTATATATAGGAGCAAATGCTCTATTTATCACAATGGTTTCAAACTATAAAATTCTAAACGTTTCCTTTTCTCTAGTTAGTGCTCCTTTTCAGTATATTTATTCAAAGAGGTTGTATCTAAAATAGCCTATGAGGTAATGGGTTAAGTGGTCGCTTTAGAGGGGTTTTATTGTATTTGCAGACGATGGATACTTAACACGCAAAGAGTTAGCATAAGTGCACCGCTGTACTGAATGGAAATGAAGTTTGGTGAATATTTAAACAAAATGTCAGGCTCCAACTTCATCTTTGCTATGCAAAGTGCGGCCTAATTTGCCTTTGCGATCAGCTTGGATCCAGACGAGACACCGAGTAACTCGACGTCTCATCAGGATCCAGACTGTTTGATACGCCGAGTAACTCGCTGTCTCATCAGGATCCAAACTGATTGACAGTCCTGAGTAACTCGACGTCTCATCAGGATCCAAGCTGTTTGACAGTCCTGAGTAACTCGACGTCTCATCAGGATCCAAGCTGTTTGACACTCGGTTGGTACGTTGTAAAACCAGATTTGATGGAATCGAAAATAAGTATCCAGTTCAACAAATCGGACTTTTATTAAACAGCGAGTGTATAGCATGTACAAGGTTATACTATTACATTGTCAATAGAAAATCTGCGAATAATTACAGGTTCAGATAAGAAGCGTAAATTAAAACATTTTGAAGAATAACTTCTTTATTTCTCCACCAAACCCAATGCTGTGACCACTCTTTAGAATCGTCTCTTCGAGACGATTCTAAAGAGTGGTCACAACATAGGGTTTGGTAGAGAGATGGGTACTTGAGGACACACGTTTATCTGTCGCGCTGTGTGGTAACGTAACTGGGAACAGTTTGGATCCGGATGAGACGCCAACCTCTACGTTTAGTGTCAGAATCGAAGTTGCTTAGTAGTTCTTGTAGTTTCTGAAACAATACAAAACAAAACTCAAAAATTAAAATTTAATGCAGACGACAAATTTGCATATGATTAAAGTTGACAACAAAAGTGTTAAATCATCACTCACAGACGCGCGAACGCCCTGCTGACATGCGTGTATGTATGTTATCACATTACTCATTTGTTTGATTAATTAACTGTAATAAATCTGTTCCAAAATATGTTCAAAGAAGCCTACTGACATGAAACCATAATGAGTTATAAATCTTGAGCGCGCCAAAATTTGTCGTCTGCCTGTATGAGTATTCTGTTGAATGTTCTGCAGCGCGCATTGCGACACACTACAAAATGTATGCTTTAATAATTTCTTTGACAATAATGAATCTGTGAGTACATACACAAACAGTTTGGATCCAGATGAGACGCCGAGTAACTCGGTGTCTAACAAGACTCTTAAATGTTTGTTACTGTGATAACGTTTTTTTGAAAGACAAGGGAAGAAAAATAAATAACGTTCATTTTTAGCAGAATGTTTGCAGACGACACTACGTGACAGTGAAACAGTTACACTAAGTAGCTCGCATGCCAAACTCTGTTTTGGCCATGTGCAGGGAAACATATGATCTGTTTCCGTGCACTTTTGATGTCAAACTTAACAATAGTAAGGTTATGTTATATGCAGCATTACGGCGTTCCGCCTGTAACATGCAGTCGAAATTGTCGCCTGCAAAACACCTATCATCTGCATCGTTTATCAAACATAATTCCTCGACCATTTCTTATCCAAACCATACAGATGATATAAAACAGTCTAGACACAGATATGACGACGAATTTCTCTGCACCTTATCTAGATGCAAACTGTTTTTAAACGTCTATCACAATTTTGGTTAACAGCAAATTACAGATTAACCCATCTCGTGCTAAAAACAATATGTCTGCCAGAACTCTGACATGTTGCTTTATTTTTTTTTACTGATTTCAGACTCATACAAGCGTTTTAGAAAGTGTTGACCGAGTGTCAAACAGCTTGGATCCAGATTAGACACCGAGTAACTCGGCGTCTCATCAGGATCCAAGCTGTTTGCAAATGCTGGCCAGGTCGCACTTTGCAGGCTAAGGATTAAACATTCTCGTGCATTATTTATGATATTAAGCTATGAATCAACATAAATGCATAACGAAGACAAATTTATCAATGAAAGTTCATTAGAATTTTATTATTATCATTGTGGTGGTGGAATAACGCCCTGTACGTGATGACGAAGCTCAATAGAACTTTGACGTGTTTTTCACTTGGCCTCTGATTTTAACCTATTTATCCCCATGTAAAACCCGTTCGCATCTTAATTTGGAACCCATTTATTTTTCATTGGAGGGGGAGGGGTTGCTGCAATTTGTTGGAATAAGCCATTGACATTGATGGGTTCAGCAATCAGTGTAGACCTGATCCGAGGGATTATCCTATGTCCTTTTCAAAAGAGGCAGTAGGGACTAATATGTCCAAATGAAACGTCATAGTAATGCGTTTTGTTAATTATAATGATTCTCAAACGAATTGATTAAAAATGACAAAATGGTACAGTAGTCTCTCCAAAAAGCGACTACATATATATATTAACACAGGAGTCTGTAAAAGCAGGTGGTGGCTTGATACAGGGCAAAGGTAATGCAGAAAGTTCCCATAGGAGGTTTGTGCATATACTTTTGTCCTGCATTAACCCTTACAGTGCGGGACACAAAACACTAATGTCATTTGCAAACAGTGTAGACCCAGATGAGAGGGCTCCCAGAGGAGCCCTCTCATCAGGGTCTGCACTGTTTGCCATGATACACTTTTCTTTAGAGAATCCCTAATTATTCACCATATGTTTGACTTGTTTGAATTTTGGATTTGTCCATTTGAAAATTCAGCGTTATAGGGGTTAATCTACATCCTTTTTTTAAATTCCAGAATTATGTATATTTTAAATGGTCGCGGTAGAGAGACTTTACTGTAGCTTAAAGGCATTTGTACACGTGACGTAAGGAGCGTTATCTCCAACAATCCTACTACGTAAGAAACGAACCTGGCAACGACCTTTGCCATTATAAACAAATAAATATACATGTAATTAATATTCATGATGTCATTATTTCTTGCACGGATGTTCATGAGAGGTCAAGAATAAAACATATTTGAATGGCCGCGATTAGAAGGACTTATCTGTAGTTTCAACTCATTCAACTAATTATCTCTTTACACGCTAGGTAATTTTTCGTCTGCAACAACTGTCGTCAACACCAACTCTTAAAACATTTTCTTCTCTCATTTCTTTGTAAAAGTATCGAGGGCTTGGTGCAAAACTATTCTAACTCCTTCACTTTGTGAAGGAGTTAGAATAGTTTTGCACCAAGCCCTCGATATGGTTTGGAAACAGTTTGGATTCTAACGTCACGCCGCATTATACAGCGTCTTATCTGGATCCAAACTGATTACCTAGGTACATGGGTTTCGATGCATACGCGCAAAGAGTGATAGGAAGTAATATAAAAATTGCCTCGAAGTGGCATCCTCGAGGGAACATATTCTAACATTCCCAGCCACAGGTAGAACCCGACATCTTCATTTCCGCTTTCGATGGCATTAAACTCAAGCACTTCTACCGTTTCATAAGAGTTTCAAAAGTTAGTGCAAACAGACGTCCACTAATCACTAAACGGCATTTAAAACATGAGGAACGTATGTTTCAAAAGTGCGAAATGTTCGATAATTCCTCTCACGGGCAATCGTTTCGGCACTGGCTTTTGCGAGCATATTAGATCCAGATCGGACCCCGAGTAACCCGTGGTCTGCATAGTAACCAACAGCTCCTGGCAACCAAATTATCTTCGTATGAAATGAAACAGATTCAAACGTATCAATAAAAGTTTACGACAACCAAAAGTTGTCAGTTACGAAAGTTAAGTTTGCAAAAGGTAGAGACAAATGTTTGTTTCCGCACTTAAGTGTGATTTTGAAGATTTTATTTCATGTCTTCTCTGCTAATAGGTGTGAGATGATGTTGTTCTAGAGGTAATTTTCTTTTCAAACAAATATATGGGAAGTTATTCGGTGTGAAATGCACGAGCCTGCACGAGAAATACTTTTTATTGTACTTAGCTGTTGGTCTTAGGATTTTTTTTATAAGTCTACTAAAATTTAGTTCTGGCGCAATTTTAACAACTTTCAATTTGATCAAACTGTTGATTAACTATTGATCGAGGGCTAAACAGCACGTGCCCTGATGAGAAGTCGAGTTACTCGGCGTCTCATCTGGATCCAAACTGTTTGCAAATAGGAATCAGGTCGCTAATAGCGGGATACAGGGTAAGACATCTAAACAAATGTTTACTGCAATAGTTTGGGTCTGTTCCAGTTCTCAAACACTTCTCGTTACTTTCTTTTCTTTTGCATGTAACACTTTGCACGCTAGCCGCGAATATGTCATTACCATCGCAAACAGTTTGGATCCAGATGAGACACCGAGTAACTCGGCGTCATATCAAGATCCAAACTGTTTGACACTGTTCGTGTGTAGTTTGGAAAAGAATTTAGTAAAATATGAATTTTCGAATTGTATCAGACGACAATCGCAGACGATGATTATTGGACGTGCAAAGAGCAGACAAACCCAGTGTGCACGGCAGGTTGGCCCCATATATGTGACGCCAATTCTCTTGATTCCACCAACGTGCAAGTTTCGTACCAATGCGCTGCTATGCATGTATTATGTTCTTCAGTGCCATGGCGACGTGTCTGTGGTATCATATGTAAACAGTTTGGATTCAGATGAAACGCCGAGTAATTCGGCGTCTCATCAGGATCCATTATGTTTGACACAATGTTCACCTTTTTATTAAGAAATTTAAGAGACGCCCATTCTATAAATTGAAGCAGACGACAGAGTGTGCTGCAGACGACAGTGTATGCAGCAGACGACAGTGCAGACGACAGTGTGTGCAGCAGACGACAAATTGTGCAGCAGAAGACAACGTATGCTGCAGACGACAATATGTGCAGCAGACAGCAGTATGTACAGCAGACGACAATGTGTGCAGCAGACGATAATGTGTGCCGCAGACGACAATGCGTGCAGCAGACGAAAATGTTTGCAGCAGACGAAAATGTGTGCAGCAGACGACAGTGTGTGCAGTAGACGACAATGTGTGCAGCAGACGACCATGTGTGCAGCAGACGAAAGTCTGTGCAGCAGACGACAGTGTGTGCAGCAGACGACAGTGTGTGCAGCAGACGAAACTGCTGGCACTAAAAGGGGTTAATACGAGATTGCAGATTATCCTCACATGCAATCGTATTACAGCAGCATATTTCAATAGCGGTCATGAAATATTTTAAATGAGTGCTTAATGCAGACTGAAAAATAATAATCAAAAAAGCTCTATGTGTATTTTTTCTACCACTTGCCATACTCCTATTACCTCATAGAAACGCCCCTTAGCCCTTTCCTTTACATATTCATGTAAGAAATAGTGACACTGTGAATATTAATTAGATTACTTTTATAACGATTTATGAACACAATACAGTTTTGCTAAGGCGGAAACTGTAGATTATACCATAAGAAAACAGAACAGACCCCGATCAGGCGGCTCCTATAGGAGCCGTCTGATCAGGGTCTGCTCTATTTGCTTATGAAACAATATAGATTTGATTCTATAGTTTCTGCCAAAGCCAAAACTTGCTGTACTCATCAGTCATTTATATGCAAAAATAAACTAATTAATAAACATGTTATCATTATTTCTTTCATGAATATTCATGGAATAACGGGTTAAGTAAAGGGTTTATATATATCATTTCCTGTCCGTTCCCGACCACAGCATCTGCTCCCATTTGAATGCAAGCTGCTTTTTATCTATATATGCAATGTGCATTATCCTTTGCACTTTTTTCACGCTAATGTAAAATTTGCAATTTCCTGCCCTAGAGGGGAGTGATACGAATGTAATATGAACAAAAGTTCTTAAGCCAGGGGCTCAGCTTTTTTTGGCTTTTTTGCATAATTTCAAAATGCATTTCTTTGTCTTTTACTTGTGAAATATAGATACATGTACAATGGAACCTCATTATCTCGAACTATACAAATTACTCGAGATAACAGAAGTTCGAGTTATCTAATTTCTAATCTGGACATTTTCTCGATTTCTCAGCTTATTGTGACTTTTTTTTAAAGAAAAAAATATCGAATAAAATTCAACCTTGCAAAATGTAGCAGGCGGCTCATTTTGCCACCAGGGAAAGAAAGATGCAACAACAGTTGGTTATTATGAGAAATAATTAACACATCAAACACTATGCATGAAATCATTCTTCAACCCTTACGACCAAGCTGGGCCAAGATATGTCCCCAAATGAACCGGAGTCTCAGTCGGATTCAAACTGTTTGACGCCCTGCTAATGTTTTCGAAAGCAAATTGAAGCGTTACTTATTTAGAGAATTAAAGCAGACGACACTTTTGGCAGACGAAATTTACTAAGAGATGTGAAAATGTTCTAAGTGCGGATTACCATTTTATCTCTTATCTGATACATTCACACGTCACTTTGCCTTTAAAATGCCGGGCATTTGTCGTCTGCAATGAATGTTGTCTGCACCAGTTTTGAAAATAGTTATTCTTCCAGTTGTAGAGAAAATAAAATCCGAGTGTCAAACAGTTTGGATCCTGATGAGACACTGAATAACTGAATATCTGATTAGGATCCAATCTGTATATAACGATTATCGCGTATTCTCTTAACACATTCCCTCATATTGACGACTTTTGACTGTAAATGTCACTTTGTGAAACCATTGTGATAAATAGAGCATTTGCTCCAACAGGAGCAAATGCTCTATTCATCACAATGGTTTCAAACTACAAAATTCTAAAATTTTCCTTTTCTCTAGTTAATGCTCCTTTTCGGTAGATTTATTCAACGAGGTTGTATCTAAAAATAGCATATGAGGGTTAAACTTGCTCAGCGTTGATTCTAAAAGCACTTAAAACGTTAATTATTTTTGTTTAGGGATGAAAAGATAGAGAATGCTCATATTGACACACTTAACCCTTTCCTCCATAGGCTATTTTTAGACCCAACCTCTTTGAATGTATCTACCCAAAAGGAGCATTTACTATAGAAAAGTAAAATTTTAGAATTTTGTAGTTTTAAACCATTGTGATAAATAGAGCATTTGCTCCTATAGGAGCAAATGCTCTATTTATCACAATGGTTTCAAGAAGTGACTAAGAAAGACATGTTTATGGAGGAAAGGGTTAAAATATAGCTTAGGTTGAGTTTGCAAGCAGGCTAGATCAAGATGAAATACCTAGTAACTCGGCGTCTCATCAGACTCCAGACTGTTTGTCACTCAGGTTGCATGCATGTAATGGCAGACACAGTTGCTCCTTTTAACCCATTCCCTCATATTGACGCCTTTTGACGCTCATGTAAAATTCACTTTGTTGAAACCATTGTGATAAATAGAGCATTTGCTCCTATAGGAGCAAATGCTCTATTTACCACAATGGTTTCAAACTATATAAGATTCTAAAATTGTCATTTTCTCTATTTCATGCACCTTTTTGGTAGATTAATTAAAAGAGGTTGAATCTAAAACAGCCTATGAGGGAATGGGTTAAATACGCAGCAGGCCAAACCTGGAAGTGCTGTTAATAATTTGTAAAGCAGGGTAAAACTTATACAGATGTCACGTGTTTTCGGGGTTTTGTTGTTTTTGTGGGACTATTTTGTGGTGGCTTTGATTGGAAAAATCACAGGGGTGTTAGCATTGATCTTTGTACGGCTTTTAGTTCATTACAATTACAAATGATTGGAAGTTACCCTTTTGCAGATAAATATTCACGTAAGAAATAATGACACCATGAGTATTTTGTAATGGTATAAAATTATGAACATGGGGATTTTGGCCTTGACAGTAGCTGTAGAATCAGATCTATATTATTCCACAAGCAAACAGAGTAGACCCGATATGAACTAGATGATCTGGGTCTACATTGTTTAGAAAAGCGTGAAAAGGAGTTTATTTCCATCAAGGGAAGGGTACATGTACAGACTGAATGGAAACAAATAAAATAGACACAGAAACAATTGCGTAAATAAATATTCGCGTTGGTGTCTGTATCTCTGCGTGTCTGTCTGTGCCAGTCTTGTTATATGTTGTGTGTGCATCTGTCTGCGTGTCCGTCTCTGAGTTAGTGTATGCATTTCGGTGTGTCTGTGTTTATGTACATGTATGTGCTCGGGTGTGTTTGTTTCGTATATGCCTGCGTGTGTTTGTGTATGTTTGTGTGATTGCGCGTGTGCGCGCGTGTGCCCGTGTGGTTGCCTGTATGTCTGTTTTTTCTATTTCTATACATGTTTTCTGTGTGTCTTTATTTGTATTGTTCGGTATGTATGTTTGTTAGTATTTCTGTCTACATGTCTGTCTGTCTTGTTGCATGTCTCTCTGCCATACTCTTTGTATGTGGCTCTATATGTCTGCTTGCATGTGTGTGTCAGTTTGTCTGCCTGTATGTCTGTATGTGCGTTTCTGTATTTCTGTATGTCTCTGTCTGTATGTCTATGTTTGTCTCTATGTGTCTATCTACCCAGTTTGTCCATCTGCCTGTCTGACCGTCCATCTGTTTTTCTGTCTCATGCAACACTGAGGATGGATATGTCTTGTCTTTCTAGGCAACCGAGAACTAACATAGTAGCAATGTTTGACTTGTTTGTCTTTGTGTAAACCCTACCTTACTTATGTACATGTATAAACCACTCTTTTCAAACTGATGAAGGAGGGGTCGAAAAACTTGCCTGTTATTTTCGGTATTTTCTGTATGTATTTTTGTGTTTATTCTGATAAAATTCTAGGCCTTATATCTTATCATGGTGTATAATTTTCATGCGGCTTGTCCCAATTTGTGTTCAACATCTTTTTAACGAGACGTAATTAGGCTGTTTATGATTTGACACTAAAGTACGAGTAGAGATCTCTTTATCGTGACGGCCGGGGACTTTATTTATAAATCTTTCAACAGCTATCTACCAAGGCAGCTATTTAGCGTCTTCTATTTCCCCATAAAGTACAATATATTCATAAACAAGGACTTGCTAATCGTCTTATCTAAACATTTCTCTCACTACAAAATTTTGTTTATCATTTTGTCTGATTTAGTTTCCATCTTTAACTGTAGATGATAGCAAGTTATCAGACAAAAAAGCCTAGAAAGTATGCTTTAACGAGCGTATGAAACCAGCTCAGTGATGCTTAGAAATGAGTTGTAGTCTTGTGTGAGATGAAATCTTGTAATTTGAAGACATTCGGTGCAAAACACACATGTTTGGTGCTGTATAAATAACAGGCTGTCGACGAATATATGATCAAACGCTGAAACATCTGTGTACTTCGTGGCTTGGGTTACTCAACATAATTTTTGTTTTCTGCGGAAACAACATAAAACAGTGCTGTGAATAATTTGAAATAGTACTTTTTGTATTCGGGGCACGTTTGTGCCGCATAATTGGCTTCAGAGGAAAATTTTGCATTGCAGTCACGACTAGATACAAGGATACCTAACAATGACAGAACAACAATGCTTACCAATAAGTGACATATACAATAAAGTGTCTCTAAAGCGACAGCTAAACGAATGAATATATAAGTCTGTAAAAGCAGGGGGTAGCTTAATGCAGGACGAATGGAACTATCTGCACAGCGTTTGTGCTGCATTAAGCAACCACCTGTCTTAACCCCTTCCCTGTTCTATATTTATTCAAAATTTCAAAACCTACTGAATATTAATTTTACGGACAAAATAGTCATAATGAAATATGGAAGGTGGTACATTGTTGCCATTTCAGAAACTAAAGGAACAGATCTATCAAATTCCATTAGCAAACAGAGAAGACCCTGATCAGACGGCTCCTAAAGGAACCGTCTGATATAGGTCTACTCTGTTTGCAAATGCGTGAAAATGTGTTTATATGAAGGAAAGGGTTAATGACCGAATTAGACATCTTTTGGGTGGTTACTACAGAGGGGTTTTACTGTAGAGAAAAAAACTCTCTAAACCAGGCGTTCAAAATGATATCAAAATCGGTCTATAAAAATGGTGGTAGCTGAGTGCAGGGGGAAAGACATGCGGAAAGCTCATCTGGGAGTTTTCTGCATGGCCTTCACTCTTCAATTGTCCACTTGCCTATAACGACTCAACATAAATTATTAAATCCCCCATCTATAGGGGGTTTACTATATAATTATTATACTGTATATTTTCATTTTCTCATGTTTCTTTTGCTTACACACAGAGACTGACTGATCTAAATCAGCTCTGTTTGCAAAGTTTGCAAATTATCTCTTTTAACACTTTGTCTGATGCATATTCATGTAAGAAATAATAATACCATGTATATTTATTAGCTGAACCTTTATAATGGCATATGTACACAAATAGTCAAGGTGTTTTGGTATTGGTGGACACTGTAGATGCTGGGTCAATGCTTATAAAATTTTTAGTTGAGTCTGAGTTCGTTCTCAAGTTTTTGATTGGTCAGATTTGAGCCTTTGGCTCAAATCTGACCAATCAAAAGCTTGAGAACTCAAATCTGACCAATCAAATGCTTGGGAACGAATTCAGACTCAACTAAAAAGCTTTATAAGCATGGACCCAGATTTATTATGATTTTATAAGCAAACAGAGCAGACCCTGATCAGACAGCTCCTATAGGATTTTCTTTACCGAGACTAAAAACTATAGAATCAGTTCTATGTTATATCATAAGCAAACAGCGCAGACTCAGATCCGTCGTTCCTATTGGAGCCGTCTGATCTGGGTCTACTCTGTTTGTAAAGGCGTGAAAATGTGTTTATATGAAGGAAAGCGTTAATACATGGTCTTAACTCATACCCTCCTAGACTATTCTTAGACTCAACCTCTCTGAATTAATGTACTGAAAAGGAGCATTAAATATAGAAAAAGGGATTTTTAAAAACTATGCAGTGGTTTCAAAATAAAGTTTTACAGAGGTGAAAAAGGCGTCAGTAGGAGGGAATGGGTTAAATGTCTCAATAATGTTCACTTAAAAGTCACTTTAACCCTTTCCCTGATGATTATTCATGTAGGAAATAATGACGTCATGCATATTAATAAGATTATATTTTCTAATGGCATATGAACACATGACATTTTGGCTCAGGCAGAAACTGTAGAATCAGATCTATATTACACCGTAAGCAAACAGAACAAACCCTGATCAGACGGCTCCTATAGGAACCGTCTGATCTGGGTCTACTCTGTTTGCAGATGCGTCAAAATGTGCTTACATAAGGGAAAGGGTTAATTTATTAGCTTGATAAAAAATGCATGTGTGCGCACACTCTGGTGTATTCCAGTTTGTTTATTTCCGATGCATTCAAGCCTTGAATAAATTGCTGACTCAATGCCAAACAACTAGGACCATACTACATGTAAGACGCTGGAGTACTTGGCGTCTCATCTGGATCCAAGCTGTTTGCAAATGTGAGTGAAACAGCGCTTAGCCGACTAAGGGATTTAACTCTTTTCTTCATATAAACATGTTTTCACTCATTAACAAACAGAGTAGACCCATATCAGACGGCTCCTATAGGAGCCGTCTGATATGGGTCTAATCTGTTTGCAAATTCGTGAAAATGAATGAACAGGTTAACGAATTTGTCGATCCCTTTGCAAACAGTTTGGATCAAGATCAGACTTCGAGTAATTCGGTGTCTCATCAGAATCCAGAATGTTATGTCTATAGGAGCCTTCTGATATGGGTGTACACTGTTTGCAAATGCTTGAAAACATGTTTATATGAAGGAGAGGGTTAAACCCATAGACGTCTAACGCTGTTTCACTATAGGAGCCGTCTGATCAGGTCTACTCTGTTTGCTAATGGAATAAGAAAGGTCTGTTTCTTTACTTTCTAAAATGACTACAATGTTCTATCTTCCTTATTTCATTACAACTATTCAGTCCCTGAGCATCTAGTAAGTATCAACATTTGGAACAAACATGGAACAGGGAAAGGGTTAAGAGGTTAACGTTAAAGGGCATAACTCTAGAAGAGGATACATAATAGTTCATTCTAAAATGGCTCGTTGACACCTATAATGTCCGGGCTAAGATGTCACAAATTAAGATTTATTGCTTTGCTGTTCAGTTCCATTAACACACACTGCAGCGGTTATGCACGGGAGCAACTAAGCATACATGAATTAGCCATAACCCTTTCGCCACAAGCATTGTCGTCTCTAAACATTTTGTAATAGTTCGGCCTTTTTTCTTTCAAAACTATAATCAAATTAACAAACGGACTAGATCCAGATGAAACGCCGAGTTACTCGGCGTCTCATCTGGATCTTAACTGTTTGCGTAGATAATCTTGGAGTCGCCATCGACAGCGTAAGAGTTAAGCACGTGCCAGTATTCAACACTTTGAATTGTATTAAACATTAACCATTACTGTGCGGAACACGAACCACTTATGTCATTTGCAAACAGTGTAGACCCAGATGAGAAGGCTCATAGAGGAGCCCTCTCATCAGGGTATGCACTGTTTGTCATGTTACACTTCTCTTTAGAAGGATTCCTAAATATTCACCCATAAGTTTGACCTGAATGTTGGAACCGTTCGTTCGAACAGCCAACGTTGTAAGGGTTAGCACGCTGTTTTTCGTGATAATAACTGACTCTCGAAGCAAACTTTCTTGCATTTCTTTTCAAGGACTCGGGTCAAATCGTCAACCAGTTTGTACCCTTGTAAGATGCCGAGTTACTTTCGGCGTTTCATCCGGATCCAAACTGTTTGTTAGGGAATCCTGGAGTCGATCTTTATGTGCATAAGTTAAAGGAAGCTCTCGGCTGAAGAGGCCCAACTATGCTACACTCAAGTCAATTTAAGTCCAAGCACGAATGCCTCGGGGATTTGAGAAACTGACGCTGTTATTTACCGTGTGGCAGACTACTCTTGAGTTGACTGTTGTGGTTTATTAACAAACTTAACAGAAAATTGGTATAACATGTCGAGAAGTTCCTTTTTTCTATACAATCATTTACGTCCTTTTTCGTATCAAATCGATTTTGTTACTTCCATACAGCCACTTCCGTCGCTTCATATTAATTGGTATCGCTACTTCTATACAATCATTTCCGGCTTTTTTCATACATGTATCTGTAAAAAATATGAGCTTATGACAAAATTCGCAGACGAAAATCTTGCTGACGACAGTTGCCAACCGTTCTAAGGATATTGAGTAAGATTAAAATCACACATTGCTATATAAAACTGACATAAGCATGTATGTGCATCATACTGGAATGAGCAAAACTGAAATAATCCATGTATGGTGATATTTTAGCAATCCGTCCAATTGAATACAGTGCCCCCCCCCCCCCCCCCCCTCTTAACCGGACATTCAAATTCGTATCAAAGCCGGGTTAAATTAGTATCTATACCTGGTTAAGGGATCTTTATGTATGACTTCCACCCTACATTAAGCAGTCGCCTGACTAAAATATATTTAAATTCTTCTTTACTAAAATTCCGATGTAGACTAGTGTTACATGTACTGTAAATAAATAACAACAGAGCTACAGGTTCCCAAATACTAAACTCGTCATCACCCCCAACACACCCTATACTGTGACCACTCTTTCGAATCGTCTCTTCGAGACGATTCGAAAGAGTGGTCACAGTATACGGTTCGGTGGAGAAATAAAGAAGCTATTCTTGTTCTTGAAAATGTTTAAATTTACTCGTCTTTTCTAGACGTCTGATACAATGTTCACTTCAAGTGTTACTACTGTCTATAATGTGAATGTGTACAGTTACATATTATTTGAATATTAACCACATAATCCGGGGTCTGTCCTGTTTGCTTATGGTATAACCGATTCTGCAGTCTCTGCCTGAGCCATAATAGTCAATGGTCATACTTATGTCTCCCCTTTTTATAATGGGGATACATTGTTATGCCCCCAGCGGCGGGCATATAGTAATCACACTGTCCGTCCTTCCGTCTGTCCTTCCATCCGTCCGTCTTAAATTCGTGTCCCTTCTATAACTTTTTTTTTATCTGTGAATGGATTTCCAAATAACCTGGCACAAATGTTCACCACACAAACACAAAGTGTCGCGTTCAACTCCCTGGTCCATGGGTCAAAGGTCAAGGTCAACCTTCAAGGTCAAAGGGCGGGGGCATAGTGTTTCACAAACAAATCTTGTTTTTTGGTCGAGTTGTCCGTCTGTCCTCCCGTCTGTCCGCCCGTTGGTCTGTCACACTTGTGCTCGCTCCATATCTCTCACAAATATAGAATAATTTCAGAATGCTTTGGCACAAACATTCGACTCAACAAGACGATTTGCTGAACTTTCGATCCAGGCACGTATGTCAAAAGTCAAATGGGGTCGGGGCCAAAACCTATTTCCTCAAAAGGACATTAGTCACTTGTGTATTGCACTGAAATGTTCACTTATTTTGTTTGCTATAGATGAATCATTAATTGCATTTCAATACTTTAAATCCAGATGAATCTCCATTTCTTTCAAAGCTGTTGACTATTGTATAGATATGTGCATTTGAAAGTTGTAGTGACTGAACCACAGGTGCTAGGCGTGTGGCCATTTCACAAATACTGCTTATAAATACCTTCAAATACGTTTAGACATCATAACTTGACATTATAAAAAAAAGAAAAAAAAATGGAAAAAAAATTTTTTTTTCGTATAATATATTACTATATAAACTTTTTATAAAGGTATGTAACTAAATGGTCCAAAGTTGCAGAAAAAATGCACCAACTACATTCCGCGTCTTGTTACGACGTCAATTTCCGCTCGATTTCAATCAAATATGAGTCAATGCACGCAGAAATGTCCAGTCTTTCAAATATACACCATTGATTGCCGATCATAAGCCGAAAAATTACTGTTTTGAGACGATAAACTCCAGCTTAGATTTAGTCGACCGAGTCACTACCGACACATACATGCACATTTTCACCACTGATGACATCGAAAGTCACACTAGATCTCATAATATGGTTCGTTTTCCACTCTCATTCAATAAAACTAACATAACCATTCAACTTACTGTCGATGTCAACCTCAAAGTTACTACCGGTTCTACGAAACTGAAGAGTTTTCGAAACAACCCGCGGCTGTCAACATTCGGCCAGCCATGATTTTCGTGACCCGGAAATGCTTGAAGCGAAGAAGCGACTGGTGCCCGGCAGACCATTTGACTACTATGAAGCAGGTAACAAGTGCCCTGTAAACATGATTACTGGTGCCCGGTTTCTGTATAAAACACCCTGTTAACCCTTTCCCTCCTATAAACACCTTTTCACGCATTTGAAAACAGTATAGACCCAAATCAGATAGCTCGTAGAAGACCAGGATCTACTCCATTTGTGCCATGATATATAGATATAATTCTATACCATTCGTCGAAGCAAACATGCCCTTGAAAATGATAAAAATTAATCTAATAAATATTCATGGTGTTACTTTTTCTTACATGATTATTGAACAGGGAAATGTTAACTGGAAAATAAAATGCAGTCGACGTATACATTTTTCAGTCATGTGCTGGACACTATATATGAAAAATAAATTAACACATATATTAGAAAGCAAACGATTATAAAATAATCAGTATAATTACCAAGTAACTATAGTCATTGTTCCTAATATATATATGAAATGAAGGCTGTCATTAAATTTTAAATAGAGCTAGTTCTCTCTTTTTTTTAGTCTTATTAGAATAGAAAATCTAAATTTTGGGCGAACATAATCAGCAGTTTACAGGGCACTTGTTACCTGCTTTATAGTAGTCAAATGGTCTGCCGGGCACCAGTCGCTTCTTCGCTTCAAGGATTTCCGGGTCACGAAAAATCATGGCTGGCCGAATGTTGACAGCCGCGGGTTGTTTCGAAAACTCTTCAATTTCGTAGAACCGGTAGTAACTTTGAGGTTGACATCGACAGTAAGTTGAATAGTTATGTTAGTTTTATTGAATGAGAGTGGAAAACGGACCATATTATGAGATCTAGTGTGACTTTCGATGTCATCAGTGGTGAAAATGTGCATGTATGTGTCGGTAGTGACTCGGTCGACTAAATCTAAGCTGGAGTTTATCGTCTCAAAACAGTAATTTTTCGGCTTATGATCGGCAATCAATGGTGTATATTTGAAAGACTGGACATTTCTGCGTGCATTGACTCATATTTGATTGAAATCGAGCGGAAATTGACGTCGTAACAAGACGCGGAATGTAGTTGGTGCATTTTTTCTGCCACTTTGGACCATTTAGTTACATA
Organism: Azorinus chamasolen; assembly: GCA_963576725.1. Taxonomy (NCBI): domain Eukaryota; kingdom Metazoa; phylum Mollusca; class Bivalvia; order Cardiida; family Solecurtidae; genus Azorinus; species Azorinus chamasolen. The sequence continues at coordinate 20,092,375 of OY755238.1, forward strand.
CCTTTATATAGTAATATATTATACGAAAAAATATTTTTTTTTTCATTTTTTTTTATTTTTTTATAATGTCAAGTTATGATGTCTAAACGTATTTGAAGGTATTTATAAGCAGTATTTGTGAAATGGCCACACGCCTAGCACCTGTGGACTGAACCAGAGATTATGTTGGACTTAGAATTTTTTGGTTCCCCTTACCCAAGGGTACTATGGGCGGAACCGAACTATAGAAAACCAACATAATCCCCATTTCCTCAGAAACCATAGACATTCGTATCCAAAATTTTGAGGGACTGGAGCAAAGATCGTAATCATTATGTCCTCCCCCCCCCCTCACTTTATAATGGGCAGATACATTGTTTTTGATCGGGTTGTCAGTTTTTATCCGTCTGTCCATCTGTCTGTCCGTCCGTCTGTCCGTCTATAAGTCACACTCGTGTCCGTTCCATATCTCTCACAACTATGGGAGGATTTCAGAATGCTTTGGTACAAATGTTCGACTCAACAAGACTATATGCAGAACTTTCGATTCGGGCACGCGGGTCAAAGGTCAAGGTCACAATTCAAGGTCAAATGTTAAGCCACAACCCTCGTGTCCGCTCCATATCTCTTAAATCATTGAAAGGATTTCAAAATGCTGTGGCACAAATGTTTTCAATAACAAGCCGATGCAAAAGCATGTTAGTATTCTGAGAAAAATAGATGACTGCTCATCAAGAGTGATGATTTCTTTGATAAATGAGACACAGTTTCTGGAAATCGGCGGTCAAATAAGCTTTCAAGGACAATCGCAGTGAATGAACCCATCGGGTTTTTTTAGCAGACTTCCGCCGGAATTGAATATTTATTACATAGAGCAGGGGTGTTCGCGAAAAAAATAAATTTCATTTTATTTTTAGTTGGGTCAGAACACTTTCTTTTGGTATGTTTAGATACATATGACATGTGGTTAAACAATAATGTATTTGTGATGGAGTTGTTGTTGTTGATACATGGCATGTGAAGAGCACCTGTGGTTTGAGCCGTGTCATTCTGTTACATCAATAGTTTAACAACTTTAAAGTGCACATGTTGTTTGTCCCATCATTAAAAAAGTGTTTTGTGTGGGAGTGTGTTTGTGTGTTTGTGTGTGTGGCCGAAGTTGGGGGGGGGGGGCATTTCTAAAATACATATAGTTTGGTCGACAACATATCAACAATGATCCGAAATGGGTTTTAATATTTAACGCGTTCCATGTTATACATTAAGTCCAAATTTCAGTACCTTCTGAATATTTATAGACAAATAGCTATAACGAAATATGGAAGTTGGAACACTGTAGCCAATTTTAGAAACTAAAAAAACAGATCTATCAAATTCCATTAGCAAACAAAACAGACACTAATCAGGAGCCGTCTGATCTGGACCTACTCTGTTTGCAAATGCGTGAAAATGCGTACATATGAAGGAAATGGTTAAGAGTGCGCATGCAAATAAGAACGAGCTTATAAACAGAATCACGAAGGTACAGTCGAATAGAGGCAAATGGTTGAGATACTAGCCTGCATATGTGCAACGTAAACATTAACAAATCAAGCTTCAATCGAAGGTAACGAATGTAACAATTTACATTCATTTACTTTACACTGAGATAAAACATTCTAATTTGACCAATTGCTGGATTTAATCAGTTATAATATTGAAAACTAAATACACATGCATGCCCCCACCCACCCACCCTTCCACCATTTGACGAAATATAGAGCGATGTTGTCAGAAGTGTCCAGCATGATGGGTTTTTTGTTTATTTTTCAGTTCAACGGGGTACTTACGATTTTCCTCAGTAAACCCATTCCCTCATAGTGACACCTTTTGACACCTCTTTAAAACATTGCGATAAATAGAGCAAATGTTTCATAGGTGCACATGCTCTTTTTGTCACAATGGTTTCAAAACTACACAGTTCTATGTGTCCTTTTCTGTACTGAATGCTCCTTTTTGGTAGATTTATTAAAATCTCCTTTTTGGTAGATTTATTAAAATATGTTAGATCTAAGAATAGTCTATGGGGGAATGGGTTAAATATATTCACCACAAGGTCAATTCGATAGCGCTACCTATGGTGGAAAGTGACGTTTCCTTCAATATGAAAATTATATACTAAACCTTGGCATCAATGTTTGTTTATAGCTTGTTGTCAAAAATGGCGGTAGAAATACGATATGGACGGAGGATGAACAAAAAGTAGATTTGCAGATTTATCTTTTTCGGTTCACTGCATTTGGAACTAGTCTGTGGTAACGGCTATGCCATAATGATCGTCTACTGACGGAATTATCCGAAGTATTCCGATCGTTTAATTTCCGCATTGGTTAATTTCCTCCGGCAAACGAAAGGTTAACGGATTCGAACAGATGTCCAACGGCAGGAGAGCAAAAACACTTTCACTGGCTCTTCAGTAATGACTGGCACACGTACTTAGTAAATATTATTTGAATCAAGTGATCACCTGAACGCTTGTTATAGTGATCACTCAAGACGCTTGTTCTGTCAGCGAGAAACGGAAGTGTCGAATTTCGTCATGCTCAATAGACATTTGTATGCATAAACTTTGCGCTCAAGCGATGAGGCGCGCTAAAACAATCGAGGTCCTTACCAATTTCTAAGCACAAATTATTTCTACAAACATTTGCAATATCCTAGCAGTTTAGTAACGTAAACTTCATTTTGTTTATATATATTTCGACTTTTTCAAAATCTTCGCCATAATACGTGTTTTAAGTTCGAAATTTAACGCACGTCAGTCTGGGTCAAATTGATTCCAAGAAATGTTCGTTTTTTAATTCTGTTCAATTGCTTTTGACATCCAATGGATCAGTAAATATGACAATCACCCTTTGAGCCGGCTGCAAGGGTACCAATATAAGGAAGTGCAATTAATATAAACAGAACCAGATATATCGCCAATATAAGCCCTTTACTTAATATAAACGCATGTCCACGCATTTGCAAACAGAGAAGACCTAGATCAGATGACTCTATCAGGGTTTGTTCTGTTTGCCTATGGACTTTTAAAAATCTGGTTTTACAGTTTCCACCTCCATGTAAAATTGTATTTGTTCTGTACATAAATATTAATGAGTTGATAATAATAATAATAATAAATGTTCAACAGGGAAAGGGTTAAAATACGTCTGTCACTTCTGTACACACACTTCTAAGTGTATTTCGCCTATCGAACTATGATACTAACAATATTCGATAATACATCATACTCTGTTACAAAAGAAACTGTATCATACGGAATTTGTTAACTCTATGTTTTATTCCTAATACAATGCAGAAATATACTATTTGAATTTTGCATTAAAATGTAAGTCAAATGTACGTAAAAGTTGAAGTTCAGAGGTTTTATGGTACAAAAGCATTTTATATAAAGTTTGGAGTTTTTACCAGAATGGAAATATTTCAAATCAAAATGTGTACACTCATTTGCAAATACGAACTTGACTGATGACATACTATTCTGGATCCTGATGAGACACCAAATTACTCGGAGTCTGATCTGGATCCAAACTGTTAGCAAAGATTCGTTAACCCATTCATTCATATAAACGCATTTTCACGCATTTGCAAACAGGGTAGACCAAGATCAGACGGCTCCTATAGGAACCGTCTGATCAGGGTCTGCTCTGTTTGCTTTTGACATGATAAACATCTGATTCCGCAAAGCATTTCCTTCTAATTTCAAATTATAAAACTCTATATAATAAATACTCATGATGTTATAATTTCTTATGTGAATATTGAGTAGGACATGGGTTAGTTGCAGCAAGTCCTCTAAGCCGCTTTCCGGATATAGACAGTGAAAGAGTTAACAAAAAAATAAATAATTGCAAACTATTTGTGAACATACATGTATTTTTTACAACGTCATACACGTAGCAAGATAAAAATGTAGGGGCATACATTAATATAATATTAATGTACAATACTTGAAAAAAATCCGTTTCGTACGACCTACGTGTGAAAGTGTACAATCAGACATGCGCGTTTCCTTGATTGTATAATTAAGAAGTAATTTTTAAACATTTAACAAAACATTTAACCCGTGGAAAGCTGAATATTCAAAGCAGAATGGCCAAGCCGTGTTTTCCGATAGAGTCAAGACAGTAGGAAAGGCTTAAATTTGCTACATGATTTTCAATGACAAACAGTGCAGACCCTGATCAGAGGGCTCCTTTAGGAGCCCTCTGATCTGGGTCTACACTGTTTGCAAATACAAATGCCCTCGTTTCACCCACTCAAAGGGTTGATAATCATTTAAACATCATTACACTAATGCTGCCTTGAGATCTAAAATGTCTGAAACTTCACTTTCTTCTTCTAGGGATTTTTTTCTTACATTTTGTAAAAAAAAAATCAGAAGTATTTGTTCCTTTCTATTGTGATGTAACTAAATATACTGAAACGAACTCCGTTTCTTAATTATACGTTCTTGTTCTGTAGCAATGGAATCTACTTCAATTAATCTTTCTGTTTCAAAATGCTGTTTCAAAATGTATTCTGCTTCAAAACGTCTTCGACCTCAAAATGACTTATTGAAAGTGTCCTATTCTGATCAACGTCTCATTCAAAATGTTTTCTGTTTCAGACAATACTACTGAAATGTCGTTTGCTTTAAATTCTCCTTTCTCAATAAAAGTCTCTTTTAACTCTTTCGCTGCCAATGTCGCCTCTGTGATTACCTATGCAAACAATTTGGATCCAGATGAGACGCCGAGTAACTCGGCGTCTCAGCAGGATCCAAACTGTTTGTTACTGTGCCTGTTTTTGAAAAAATGATGAAGAAAAATAAAAAAAAAAAAAAATGAAATGTGTAGCAAACGAAAACGTTTGCAGACGACACAAGTTGGCAGCGAAACAATTAAAACTTCAATAGTTTCGAATGTCTCATCCAATTGTCTTCTGCTTCAAACTGTATGGTTGTAAGTGTTGACTGCTTCAGAAAGTCTGATTGAAAATGTCATCTGCTTCAGAAAATATTATTGTAAATAACGTTTGCTTCGAAATATATATTGAAATTGTTGTTGACTTCAGAACGTCTGATTGAAAATGTAGTTTACTTCCGATTGATCGCATGCTTCAGAAAGCCGTCTAATTATAGTCTGGACTATTTGCTTATGAATAATGTATATCTAATTCTACAGTTTCTACCATGGTCAAAAATGGCCTTGTTGATGATATATAATAACTAAGTATAAAAAATCAGCTACTGTGCTCCCTCCCTACAACGGCCCTCTCAATAACGATTCACTCCTTACAACAACGCATGTCACTGTTTCCGAAACAACAAGGCTCCGGAAACAAACTTTTTTCTATCGTATTTTCTTTATGCCTCCATCAAACCCTATGTTATGACCACTCTTTAGAATCGTCACAAAGTGACGATTCTAAAGAGTGGGCACAACATAGGGTTTGATTGAGGCATAACGGTTTTAGGTCTCGAAATACACCTTATCTGGGGATCTGCAAACACGTTAATTATGTTTGATCCCCCCTCCCCTATAACAACTCCCTCTGAACAACACATACAATATTCGTATCCCAAAGGGTGTCGTTGTAGAGAGGGAGCACTGTAATAGATATTTACCTTGGTTTATTTCTTGTTTTAAACAATTGACTTAACTGCAAATTAACTGATTCTAAATGATAGACTGGGTTACTCGATGTCGCAGTTAAAGCCTATCTGTTTATGCATGCCAGTTAAGCCACGACGACTTTCTACGCCTTTGCAAACAGAGTAGACCCCTATCAGACGGCTCCTATAGGAGCTGTCTGATTAGGGTCTGCTCTGTTTGCTTGAGATATATATATAGATATGATTCTTCAGTTTCTGCCATGGCTAAAATTCCTGTGTCCATGTGCTATTTTAACACATTTCCTCATAGGCTATTTTTAGATACAACCTCTTTGAACAAATCTACTGAAAAGGAGCATTAACTAGAGAAAAGGAAAGTTTTAGAATTTTGTAGTTTGAAACCATTGCGATAAATATTTATCACAATGGTTTCCCAAAGTGACTTCTACAGAATCGTCAAAAGTCGTCGATATGAGGGAATGTGTTAACAATTAAATATAACTAATATCTATAATGTCATTACTCATTATAATCATGAATATTTATGGAGTAAATGGTTAAATTTAATATTTTTCACATCGGGATAATAATTTTTTTATCAAATATTTTAAATCTAGAGAGGAAACAACCCTCATGTTTTTGAATCGGTTTCTGTCTTCCCTGTTTTCGCTCTCTGCTAATTGGAGGCAACGTGATGCAGCTGCAGCAGACAAGATGGATGGCTAGAATACAACGCGTGGAATGAAGTTGTTACAGAAAACCTATTCATCTCTTCTCACGCTGAGAAATTGTCGTCTGCAAATATTGTCGTCTGCTGCATTTTTTTCTTCCATATTTTAGTTATAGACAATACCCGGTAGTCGGAGTATCAAAAACTTGGAGTCTGATGAGACACCGAGTTACTCGGCATCTCATCTGGATCCAAACTGTTTGCATAGGTGATGATAAATTCGCCATAGGCGTGCAAAGCGTTATATAAGTCTCCAATTACTTACAGTTTCAAAGCGAAAATCAGCCACATGCTCTCCTGATTGTGAAATAGTTCGCACAAGAGGCCTTGGTGGTATTTCAGGAAACAGTAGTAGCAGCAGAAGAGGCAATGAAACATTTAGTAGTAGTAATAGTAGTAGTAGTAGTAGTAGTTGTAGTAGTAGTAGTAGTAGTAGTAGTAGTAGTAGTAGTAGGTAGTAGTAGTAGTAGTAGTAGGTAGTAGTAGTAGTAGTAGTAGTAGTAGTAGTAGTAGTAGTAGCAGTAGAGACTGTTGTTGCTGTTTTAACAGTAGAAGCAGTATAGTAGTAGTTAACCCATTCCCTCATATTGACGACTTTTGACGACTCTGTAAAAGTTACTTTGTTAAACCATTGTGATAAATAGAGCATTTGCTCCTATAGGAGCAAATGCTGTATTTATCATAATGGTTTCAAACTACAAAATTCTAAAAAAATTCCTTTTCTCTACTTAATGCTCCTTTTCGGTAGATTTATTCAAAGAGGTTGTATCTAAAAATAGCATATGACATAATGGGTTAAAATTGGGTGATAGTATGACTCTAAGCTTATTAGATTCCACTTGGTTCAAGCCTCGGAGAAACACCTGATCGAGTGTCAAACAGCTGGAGGACTGACGAGAGGCCGAGTTACTCGGCGTCTCATCTTGACCCAAACTGTTTGCGAGTGGTCACACTTAGCATGACCTGGGTTAAAAATGTAATTGGTAATTATGACAAAGACATGCCATTTTTGTTTGTAGACTTTAACCTGGCAATTCGTCCAGGTATGCATTATTTGCACAACTCATTTTTCTCATGATATGTCTCAGTAATTACTAAAAACTGGCTTATTCCTTCGGCGCCAATTAAATTTCGTCTGCAAACAATGTCGTCTGCTTTTAAAATTCAGAGAGGAGTTTTCTCCTTTAAAACGTAAGTGGTGTGTCAAATAGTTTGGATCCGGATCCGGATGAGACGCCGACTAGGCAACTGATCTGGATATAAGCTGTTTGCAAATCACATATTTGCTCAATGCATCAAGACATTGAGTAGCGGCGACTCAAGAAAGTTAAGCCTTTATTTGATCCTGAAATAGGTGAACAGAGTCTGCTCTGTTTACTAATGGAATAATATAGACTGATGCCTCTAGTCCCGTCATGGCGAAAATATTCTGTGTTCATATGTCATTATAAAAATCAGTAAGATTTAATGAATATGCATGATTGCATTATTTCTTTCATAAATATTCAACAGGTAAATACTTCAACCTTTCTAAATGCAGTCTCTCTATTAACGTTGTACATAATCGACTGTCTAATAGTTTCGACAAACGTTTCAAGAATCTCTACGTTTTTACTGAAGATCCAGACAGATAGTGAGTTTTACTTCGTCGGAATTCGTTCAACACGACGTTACGACACTATGTACGAGGACGCCGGCGCGGCATTGGAGTCGTATAACATGATAAATCCTGTTTCTAAACTGTTGGTAATTGGGAGATAATTAGAGAATGCACATAGCAGGAATATCTCCACGGTAATTACATACTGTAAGAGGTTTGTTAACCTTCTCCCTGTTAAATATTGATGTAAGAAATAATGACACCATGAATATTTATTGGCTGCAGTTTTATAATGTTAATTTTCAAGGAATGGATTCGCAAAAAGCTGCGTAAGAGTATATTATGTTGGTATGAATTTACAGTGCTTTGAAGGTCTGTCTTTTCCAGGGCGAGAAATAGACACCAGTCATCGAAATTTCCTTCTTATATATCTTGATATCTTGAACTCTTTCGCCGCAGTGTCGCATCTGTGAGTACCTTTTCAAACAGTTTGGATCCAGATGAGACCCGATTTACTCAGCGTCTCATCAGGATGCAAATGTTTGGGTCCAGATGAGACGCAGAGTCACTTGGCGTCTTATTAGTATCCAAACTGTTTGTTATTGTGGCAATGTGTTTGAAAGAAAAAGGAAAGACGTTTAAATATAGTAAAACCCCGCTAATGCGACCACCTAAAAGAGGTATAATTCTTGGTGTTAGATGTAGGTGGTAGCTTAATGCACGGAAAAGGTTATGCAGAAAGCTCCTCTAGGAGCTTTCTGCATTACTTTTGTCCAGCATTAAGCAACCACCTGCTTATAAAGACAGGTATGTTTATGTCGCATTAGAGTGGTTGTACTGTAAATGAAAATCGTAGCAGATGACAATACTGTAAACCCCATCTGAAGCAGAATTCTAGTAGAGAAGCATTTACATACGTTTATGTATGTGGCTGCTTAATGCAGGGTGAAAGCCACGCAGACAACTCCTAGACGAGCTTTCTGCATAACTTTCACACTGCATTAAGCTGATACCTGTCTTCAAGATATTTATCCTAAGCTGAACGTCCGGTTTAGAGATGTTTTACTGTACAGTAAAACCTATCTACAACGACCACTAAATTACATCAAGTATTTTGTGCTAAAAGCAGGTGGATGCTTAAAGCAAGGTGAAAGTAAAACAGAACGCTCCTACAGGAGCGTTCTGTTTTACTTCCACATTGCTTCTAGCAACAACCTGCCCACAGTACCAACTAATTAACACAATTGAGTGGTCGTTATACAGAGGTTTTACTGCATTTGGTAGCGAAAGACTTCTTACATAACGTTTGCAGCAAACAGTATGGATCCAGCTGATACGTCGAGTTATTTATAACGCTAGGATACTGTACACTACTGACAGACCCAACATGTTTGACATATAAAAAGACAGACAATGGAAAGAGTTGGAGGTCTCTGATTTAGAATTGATGCAAACGATACCCTCTTTGATGAGTTCGAAATAGATTAAAGAAAACCTCTAAACCGGAATTTTAAACTAGTATTACTGACGGTATTTCAGACAGGTAGCTGTTTAATGCAGAGTGAAAGTCATGCAGAAAGCTCCCTAAGGAGCTTTCTGCATGTCTTTCACTCTGCATTAAACAGCCACGTGTCTAAACAGACTTTAATTGTTTTATATTAGGTTCGTTTGTATTGATACTGCTCGCGGTTTGTATTTAGCGTTTTATGAGAAAATTGCGCTTCAACTTATCTCTTAGATTTAAATACCCATTTGTTTCTGAGTTTGATGCATCCTGTAGGTAAACTAGAATGACGTGATTTATTGAGCAATCAGCGAACGCCAGAATGCCAAAAGTTTAATGAAAAAATTAAGCTCACCCAAGTCAAGTCATTTGTAACATAGAAGATAAGTTTAAGAGGATGGAAGCCCTGTCTGTATATACGCCAAATGAATAGTCCTGATCCGGAACTGAGGTTTGTTTTTTTCATACTTGTCTTCGGGGAGGTATACCTACAAACAAGTTAACCCATTACTTCATGAATAATCAATTAAGAAACTATGGCATCATGCATATTAATTAGATTAATTGTTATAATAGCACATGGACACATGATATTTTGGCCATGCAACAAACTGTATAATCACGTTTATCATATCATATTAAGCAAACAGAGCAGATCCTGATCAGATGGCTCATATAGGAGCCGTCTGATCTGGGTCTACTCTGTTTGCAAATGCGTAGAAAGGCGTATTTATAAATTTAATTCACTTCAGTCCAGAGCAATACATAGGAGACGTATCTCAAATATTAAAATCGTCTTTTCTCCACCAAACCCTATGCTATGACAACTGGTCACAACACAGGACTTGGATAATTTAAAGCAATATCCGTGAAAAAAAAGCACCTTAACCCTTTCCCTCATATAATCATGTTTCCATGCATCTGCAAACAGAGTAAACCCAGATCAGAGGGTATGTTCTGTTTGCTAACATAATTTGATAGACATGCTACATTTTTAAAGAAAATATCATTTTAACCCTTTACTCAATAAAGGCAATCAGAGAAAGCCTAGATCAGACGGCTCCTATAGAAACCGTCTGATCAGGGTCTGCTTTGTTTGCTTATGATATAATATAGATATGATTCTACAATTTCTGTCAGTTCCATTAATTTATGTGCCCATATGCTATTATAACAAATTTATCTAATTAATATTCATGACGGCATTATTTCTTACATGAATATTTATGGAGGAACTGGTTAAACACTGAAGAGTCGTTCAAATAGCTCCCTTGATATGAACACACTCCTGTTGCAACCTAGGCATTGTCACTTCTCAACCTTTAGACTGTTGTATTGAAAAATGCCGTCTGCTTGCAATCCGACCTGTTGCGATTTAAATTACTTGCAATTTTAGAGGAAATATTGACCTAGTGTTAAACGGTTTGGGGCCTGATGATTACTCGGTGTCTCGTCTGGGTCCAAACTGTTTGCAAATACCAGCAAGATGGAGCTTAACCCTTTCACTGCCAAACTCTGTCGTCTGCTAACTTTGTCGTCTGCTACAAATTTTCATTCTTTTGATTTTCTTCATTTTTGCTTCAAAAACATAGTAACAGTAACAAGCAGTTTGGACCCTGATGAGACGCCGAGTTACTCGGCGTCTCATCTGGATCCAAACTGTTTGCATATGTAATCACAGATCCGGCATTGGCAGCGAAAGGGTTAAACGATCACATAGCATATGGAGATATGAATCAGTATTACAGCTAACACTTCCAGGTCCTCACAGCTGCAACTGTGATGTAGATGTCTGCGAAAGTCATTGATTTGTGAGCGACTTGACACCGGGCCGAATGTTTATTTGATAGCGAGCTCTTCCGGAAGTAAGCGTAACAAAATTTATACACTTCCTGTCACTTCCTTTTAAATTAATTCATTAACCGTTTTACGCAAATCCTCTGTTTAGAATGACAGGGATTTTGAGCTTGTAGATCATATGTTTTTTATTATAAAAGCTGTCGGGTCAGAGTCTACCAATTAATGTCTTTATTTCGAACGGGGGATGAGTGGTCTGCATGTCATTAGCAGTGATGATGAACAGGGGTAGGATTGTCTACGTGGTTAATGATCTTCCCACTTTGAAATCAAAGTATTATATTACTATAAAATAAACAAGTAAAATACCGGTTTCTCCCTCCGCACGCGACGTTATTAATCGAAACGTTTCGGTCATGAAAACACCACTGTACTTATGATCATTTAGCGGAGACATCCGATGCCATTATGTGATTCGGGGATTTTACTTCTTTCTTACAACTTGTTAAAGTGTTAGTCTCTTAAAGTGATAATCTCTTCTTGCAACGTGTTTTAGAATGCCTAACAATTACACCGTTCATTTGTTTATACATTGAAAATAAGTATATCGCAAGAAAACCAGTCGAATAAACACCGAAGAAGACTGTTTGAAATTTTATTTGGCAATGTACTAGTATTTATTCGGCTCGCGTTTTAGTTTCGTTAACTGTTCGACCAAGCCGATAATATTTTGCTGTAGAAAAAAATAGCTATCGATGAAAACGGTTTATTTTGTAAAACAGGGACATTTTTCGATATAAGTTCAAATTGAAAATCATCATAATAATGATTGAACATAACAAATACGAAGTTTATGATATTATTGAAAGTATGTGTTCATAGAGAATTCCTCTTTAAAATTCATTCATTTTTAAGTTACTTATTTTCCACTGTATTGTGTGACTTGTTATTGTTGACCCAAGAGTTTACCTCATAGGCTATTTTAGATACAACCTCTTTGAATAAACTTACCAAAAAGGAGTATTAACTAGAGAAAAGGAAAATTCTTAGAATTTTGTAGTTTGAAACCATTGTGATAAATAGAGCATTTGCTCCTATTGGAGCAAATGCTCTATTTATCACTATGGTTTCACAAGGTGACTTTTACAGAGTCGTCAAAAGTCGTCAATATGAGGGAATGGGTTGACCTTTCACCTAATGAATATTGTTGTAAGACTTAACTCTTACAGTGCGGGACACGAGTCACGAATGACCTTTACAAATAGAGTAGACCCAGATGAGAGGGCTCATCAGGGTGTGCTTCTTTGAAACAAAACCCTAAATATTCGCCATAAGCTTGACCTGTTAGAATTTTTGATAGTCCATTTGAAAATTCAGAGTTATAATGGTTAATAACTGTATATCTATTGACTGGCTGATTTTTTGTTGTTTTTTATGGTAAGGGCATTCTGAATAAAGAAATGTTCTCTGTGACAGAAACTGTAGAATCGGATCTATATTGTTTCATAGGCAAACAGTCGCTCCATGTGAACCGTCTGTTGTATTACTACGCTGTTTGTAAGGAATGGCCGAAACAGCCGTCAACTATATAGCCTGTATTATTTTCTATGTCATTTTAAGGCTTATGTGATAAAAAGAATATTTCATTTGTGTTCATTACACATTGTTTTCATGACACTCGTTTACTATTATGAATATGACACGAACTTTAGCGGGTGTCATATCATCATAGTAAACTCGTTTCATAAAAACAATGTGTAATGAACACTCATGTAAGATCCTCTATTAGTTATATCTATATACATGTAATTGCATAAGCAAACAAAATAGACCCAGATCAGACGGCTCCTACAGGAGCTGTCTGGTCTGGGTCTACTCTGTGTGCATAGGCATAGAAAAGCGTATTCGTGGAGTAAATAGTTAACGCCTGGCGCCAGTCAGATAAGCAATCAGAAACTCTTATTAACTAGTCGGTCATATCAGACCGAGCACCCACTGGGGATTTAACCTTCGACCTTCCGGTCTTATCCACTAAGCCACGGGATCGGTAGAACACAAAAGTTAACAGTTGTAAACGTGGAAGGCAATGCTTCGTAAGTAGACCACAAATGCTTCACCCTTTCCTTCATATACAATTGTTTTTAAAGCATTTGCAAACATAGTAGACCCAGATCAGACGGCTCCTATAGGAGCCGCCTGATCAGGGTCTGCTCTGTTTGCTGATGTAATTTGATAGCGTTGTTTCTTTACCTTCTAAGATGGCTACAATGTTCTACCTTCAATATTTCATCTTAACTATGTTGTCCATAAATATTCAGTAGGTGCTGGAATTTGTAATAAACATAGAACGGGGAAAGGGCTAACATAATGTAGTGATCAGTTGGAATCGACTCGTTTAACCCTTTACTCTATGAATACTCGTGGAAAAAATAATGACATCATGAATATTGATTAAATTAACACATTGGCCCCTAGTGCCGCATTTTTGCGCCTCTATAAAATTCACATTGTGAAACCATTGTGATAAGTAGATAATTTGCTCCTATAGGAGCAAATGATCTATTTAGCACAATGGTTTCAAATTACAAAATTCTAAAACTTTCCTTTTCTCTAGTTAATGCTCCTTTTCGGTAGATTAATTAAAAAAGGTTGGATCTAAAAATAGCCTAGGAGAAAATGAGTTAATTGTTATCACAGGACTGTTTGGCCATAGCAGAAACTGTATTACCATGTCTATATTATTTCATAAGCAAACAGAACAGACCCTGACCAAACGGCTCCCAGTCGCCTGTTACATTTTTTCTCACCTTGATGTTTAAACAAAAACATTACCACAGTAACAAACAGTTTGGATCCTGATAGGACACCGAGTTACCCGACGTCTGATCTGGGTCCATACTGTTTGCATAGGTTAGCACAGATGAGACATTGACAGCGAACGTTTTAAAGTGATATTTATACAACTCAGTAGGCCAATTTGTTTATGGAGGCCTAATAAAAAAAAGGTTTGATCCAGAATTGACGTCAAATTAAAAAGGCCACTAATCGTTTTGCATTCTCATTTAGTTTTTACAAGAGGAGGTAGGCCTAGTATGGAATTTCTATATTGAGAATTGAAGCATACGATTTTGTTTTATTTTTACACGACTAAAGGGAAACAGGTGCACGTGACACATGTTGCACGATAATTCTTGCCCCGGACAATTAAAACATCGTAACGTTATGAGCATATTATGAGCTCATAAATCCTACGTTAAAGGTAGCGAAGCTTATTCAACTTTTAGCAGACTCCTAGCGAATCTGTAAGATTTGCAAGCAATTTGAATCCTAACGAAATGACGAGGAATTGTGTGTCACATCAGGATCCAAACTGGTCGTGGATGTGAAATGAAATGAGAAAAGTCTACTTTGAAAATAATAAAGAGACAATAATGGTGGAAGACATTTTTGTGTATCATACTAAATGTGGATGAGTAAGATTGTGATTAAAATTATGTCAACACTCCGTTTACCATTTCCTTCATATAAACATGTTTTCGTGCATTTGCAAACAGAGCAGACCTAGATCAGACGGCTCCTATAGGAGCCGTCTGATCAGGGTCTTTTGTGTTTGCTAGTGGGATTTGTAAGATGTTTCTTTACTTTCTAAAATGGGTACACTGCTCTACCGTCCATATTTCATTGTGAGAATTTTCTCCATGAATATTCATTAGATGTTAAAATTTGGAATAAACATAGAACAGGATTAATCCATTTGCCAACTATTTGCGACTTGACTGGCATTTCCAAATCCACGTTATTTAACACTCAGTCAATAATTTCTATAACGCTTGATTGAAATGAATGTACGCGTAAATTGAAACATAGCGCAACAGATAAAGGTGCGTGCTTAAATAGATTACATATATGTACTAAAATCGTCATTCCTCCACCAAACCCTATGTTGTGACGTCTCTTCGAGACGATTCTAAAGAGTGGTCACACCATAGGGGTTGGTAGAGAAACAAAGAAGTTATTCTGGAAAATGTTTTATATTACGCATCTTATCTGGACCTCAGTAACAGATCACAGTTTGAATAAACGTTATGTTTTAAGCAGACAAGAATGACAACCTTTTTTTGAAAGCGTAATGCTAATTGGAAGAGAAATAAGCTGAAACGGCGATTATTTATTATTTCCAACACTTATATTGAAGGTTTAGCGCAAAAGTAACGCAACTACAATACATTGGGAAAGACATTTACAGTAAAGCCCATCTAAACTGGAATTCTAGTAGAGAATAATTCAGATACTTTTACGCAGGTGACAACTTAATGCAGGATGGAAGTCATGCAAAAAGCTCCTAGAGAAGCTTTCTGCATGACTTTCACACCGCATTAAGCTGCCACCTGTCTTCAAGACCGATATTTACACTAAACTAGATGCCCGGTTTAGAGATATTTATTGTAAAAGCTTTGCAAACAGTTTAGATCCAGACGAGACGCCAAACAACTCGGTGTCTCATTCGGATTCAAATTTGATTGACACTCTGTTCGCGAATTTGAAAAAAAGGTAAACACACAGTTTTCAGAAATAAAGAACTGGATCATTTTGAAAATGCTTATAGATAATTATATCCGAATGTGGTTACAGTACTTTTGTGCTAATCCCTCGATATATTTTTTGCGTATGTTTGTTTCCTCCCATCATAAGGTGTCAGACTCTTTATTTGATTTTTGTGGGTCAAAACACTTTCTATGACATGACGTATCATCTGCTTCAAGACATCTTCTTTAAATTAGACGCGTCACATCTGGCCCATTCGATCCATTCTGGTCATTCTAAATACATTTGTTCCATTCTGAATACACATGTATATTCTATATTTATTATTCTATAACATGAGCGATTATCAGTTATTTTATGACGTGTGATCTTGGCTTAAAGGTCGTTTCCAAATTGCGAATAGTCTGTGTTCATTTTAACCCATTCGCTCATATTGACGACTTTTGACGACTCTGTAAAAGTCACTTTATGAAACCATTGTGAAAAATAGAGCATTTGCTCCTATAGGAGCAAATGCTCTATTTATCACAATGGTTTCAAGCTATAAATTTCTAAATGTTTCCTTTTCTCTAGTCAATGCTCCTTTTCTGTAGAATTATTCAAATAGGTTGTATCTAAAAATAGCCTTTGAGGTAATGGGCTAAAGCACGTGCAAGCTAAACATTACAAAATATAATCCTTCGCTCACAAACCGCTAGCTGACTCGCATTTGTAAACAATTTGGATCCAGATGAGACGTGTCTATCAGAATCAAAACTATTTGGCATTCATTCAAACGTTTCTCAAAAACTTGATCTAATCGATATTGGTCGAATTTTCTCCAGATTAGAATTGGAGCAGACATTGTTTTTTTTTCATAGCGAGGTATGGGTTAATTTGAAGCGAAGCCAAGTGGGGCTCTATTGACAATGAGTGACGTAAAACACACGTGTGCCACGTGACTTGTGTTACAATTTCCGTTACCTACACCAGAGGAGTTTATCCTCATTCTGTATCCGACACGAGCCGTCGTTTAGTGATTTTGTAATCTTATTCTATTCATGTTTAGAAATGAAATTTTAATTTGTGTAGATTGATACAAGTTTATTGACATTGTTGAGGAAAATGTAAAAAATCTATAGATAAATTCAATTACTGTAACAGAAAATGACGTAAGTTATTTTAGTGAACGAAATTTGACGTAAGGGTGTCAGAACTTTGGGGGAAGCTTTTCAAAACATCAACTAAAATGATAAAAACCATGTGAATCTCTTGAGTGAAAAAAATCAATAAAAGTACAATTCTGGGCAGCATATGTTCACAGCGCCCTCTGGGTGGGATAAACAGTGCCGAATCAAATTAGACGAGGCGACATATGTATGACAACCAACTACTTAGCCAGTTTCCTGGCACTTCTTAATCCTTAACCCGCTGTAGAATAAATAATGTCCGCTCAAATTTAACATGCTGCAATTTTGACTGCTACCGATATGTTCATGGTTTTGAGAAACTATTGACCGAGTGTCAAACAGCTTGGATCCAGATGAGACGCCGAGTTACTCGGCGTCTCATCTTGATCCAAGCTGTTTACACGCGTGATTAAGTTGGAAGTTAGCGGGATCAGCATTAAAGTTTTCCAGCTTACCATCGTGTTTTTGCTGCTCCCCCTCCCGCCCCGGTCGAAGACTATAGAGTTCAACTCATTGCCTCCTAGACTATTTTTACACCCAACCTCTTTGAATAAAATTAATCTACCGAAAAAGAGCCTTAACTACAGAAAAGGAGAATTTTAGAATTGTGTAGTTTTGAAACCATTGTGATAAATAGAGCATTTGCTCCTACATGTATGTAGCAAATGCTCTATTTATCATAATGGTTGTATATGTTTCACAGATGCGCCAAAATGCGTCACTAGGAGGGATTGTGTTACCCGTCTCATTCTGAACTTGACTGGCTTCAGATACAGTTTGGATCCGAACTGATGCTAATAAACTTCACATCTACCTAGGACACAAGCTGTTTGACACTCATATACTTCTTAACTGATATGATGTAGTTATCTATGAAAACAATCAAAATCTCACACGGCCTTGCATCAACACATGCATGCATACTGTATTCAATAAAACCTCTCTATAACGGCCACTAAATTACATCAAGTATTTTGTGTTAAAGGCAGATGGCTGCTTAAAGTAATGTGAACGTAAAACGAACGCTCCTATAGGAACGTTTGGTTTTACTTTCACCTTGTTTTAAGCAGCCACCTGTCCTAAATACCAACTAATTAACACAATTAAGTGGCCGTTATAGAGAGGTATCACTGTATTTAAAGAAATTAATATCAACTCATATTCATGTTTGATTAGCCGTTTCTCCATTTGTCATTGTGAATTGTTTATGTTATTATATTTATGCGTATGGCGCCTGCTCACTGCAGGACTTGTGCTTATTCGAAATAAACTGAAACTGAAACGATTTATTCAAACTACTGACCGAATGTCCGACAGCTTAGATTCTAATAAGATGTCGAGTTTTACCTGGTCACAATACCCAATCTCTTTGAATTAATCTTCCAAAACGGAGCATTAACAATAGAAAAGGAAAATTTTTATAATTGTGTAGTTTTGAAACCATTGTGATTAATAGAGGATTTGCTCCTATGTAGCAAATGCTCTATTTATCACAATTGTCTCAAACAGGGAGTTTTACAGAGGCGCAAAAAGGCGCCAGTAGGAGAAAATGGGCAAACCCATTTACTTCCATATCATATAAAGTAAACCCATCCAAAATTATTTTTGCAGCATGTTCATCTGTCATGTGAGGGGTTCCCACAAAAGAAGGAAATACTGGTGAGTACCTTTCCCATTAGTTGATATAGCAAATAGCGGAGATCCTTGTCAAACGTTTTCCGAAGGAACCCATCTGATCTGAGTCTACACTAGTGTCTATGTCAAACTTACGGGATTGCTGTAGTAAATGGCGAATGCGTCGTTTGCATTTCACTCACACTGTATTTAACAGAATTTGAACAATGGACCAAACTTCAGTACTATTACAGATTGAAGTCCACGATTTCTTTAACCCTTTGCTCCACAAATGCGCCTTTTCAGTACAGAGTAGGCCCAGATCTGACTCTACTGTACTGTTTCCATCTATATTTAATATTCATGTATACATATTTATCAATTTATATTTAATTTGTATACATATGAGAATATAATGTAACACAGCTCACTATAATAAACAATTTACTATTATGCCATTATAACAAAACAAAATCACCTAGCAAATTAGCTAATAATGCAATTACATGAATATTCAGCAGGTAAAGGATATCCAGTTATGACCCCTTTTCAACGAATTTACTGTAAACGGGATTTCGCTGATTCTGTTCTTGTAGCTGTCATCCAGATTTAGAAAGGGTAGGGCTATAGTCCACTGTTTGACAATATCAAACATTTAATAATTGGCAAGATATTCTCCATTGTCTGTCTCAGTATTGCTATGTCACTTTAACTTTTTCCTCCATATAAACACCTTTTCCAGCGTTTGCAAATATAGTAGACCCATATCAGACAGCTTATATAGGAACTATCTGATCAAGGTCTGCTCTGTTTGCTTATGGTATAATATAGATTTGATTCTGCAGTTTCTGTCTGAGCCAAAACATCCTGTGTACATATGCAATTATAAACATTCATCTAATAGATATTCATTTACAATAAATCTCCTCTAAACCGGAATTCTAGTAGAGACGAATTTATATACTTTAACAAAATGGCTTCTTAATGCAGGGTGAAAGCCATGCAGAAAGCTCCTAGAGGAGCTTTCTGCATGGCTTTCTCCCTGCATTAAGCTGCCACCTGTCTCCAAGACCGATATTTATACTTCCGGTTTAGAGGGATATTACTGTAATTACTTATTATTATCAAATGTATAGCAATAACAGTGACGTTTTAGCACGTCTATGCAATTCATGCGTATAATGTATTGTATAATTTTGCAAGATAAAACTCCGTTATCTGCCTTTGAAAATACAGCTAATTAATATTCAAGATGATATTATTGCTTGTATGCATATTTATTATTTACATGGTTAAGGATGGGGACATGAATTTGTGAAAACGTTTCATGAATACAATTTATTGTATATCTTTGCAACATCAAAACCCAAGGTCTGTCTTTAAAATCCGCTAATTGATATTCAAGATGGCATGCTTATTTATTAACCATTTCCCTGTTCTATGTCTATTCCAAATGTCAATGCCTACTGAAATATCAAGGATAAACTAGTTCATGAAATATGGAAGGCGGAACATTGTAGCCATTTTAGAAAGTAAGGGAACAGATATTTCAAACCCATTAGCACAAAGAGAAGACCCAGATCAGACGACTCCTATAGGAGCCGTCTGATCTTTGTCTACTCTGTTTGCAAATGTGTGAAAAACGCGTTTATATGAAGGAAAGGAAAGGGTTAAATAAATGTTATGAAGTCAAGAGTTATTCAAAAGGGCATGTGTTTGTAATATATCAAATAAGCATAGAAATCTATGTCCGATGGGTCACATGATACCGGCCTAATCCAAAGTTTACAAACGATCTAGATTTATTAACTCGTACAGTTACAACAGTCCTATATCCCACGAGCGATGACTTGGATTCAGTCTTACTGAGCTCCAGAGAAAATACGTAAATTAAAACATTTTCAAGAATAACTCCTTCATTTTTTCCACCAAACCCTATACCGTGGTCACTCTTTATAATCGTCTCTTCGAGACTTCTAAAGAGTGGTCACAGTAGGGTTTGGTGGAGAAATGACGATTTTAGTGTTGGGCACGCACTCTTATCTGTAGCTCTGGGTCAAGAGTCTAAGTAAATACCGATCACTGGTTGTGTTGCGAACTAGGTGGGTTATATACGGGTTCGCCATATATCAAATGTAACATTTCAGTTAACCCTATCCTTCATATAAACGTGTTTTCACGCATTTTCAAACATAGTAGATCAAGATCAGGGTCTGCTCTGTTTTCTAAAGGGATTTGACACATCTGTTTCTTTAGATTCTAAAATGGCTACAATGTTCCACCTTCCATATTTCTATATAATTATTATGTCCATGAATATTCAGTAGGTATTGAACTTTGGAATAAACATAGAACAGGGAAAAGGTTAACTACCACGGGCATAGTAAATAGTTCCATCAGATACTTCAACTTTGTCACCCACCGGAACTGGCTTAGCTCTATAGTATTGTCATCTGTATATGCCAAATGTCATTTCCTCGTATCGTGGTTTTACCCATTTTAGCATACAGTAAACCCCTCTAAACGGGATTTCTAGTAGAGAAGACTTTAGATACTTTTAAGCAGGTGGCTGCATTAAATTCTCCTAGGGCATCTTTCTGCATGACTTTCAACCTGTATTAAGCTGCCACCTGTCTCCCATACCGATATTTATGCTAAATTGAACGCCCGGTCTAGAGGGATTTTACTCTAATCCAGGTCATGACCGGATTACCATTGCAAACAAGTTTTGAAATACATGTTATAACATTCAGAGTACCCATATACCCCTACTTACCAATTTTCAGCAAACTCTAATAATATCTAAATGTTGACCAATCAGAGGCCACCGTTACCATGGTAATTAACTTTTTCGAAACACTTACGAGTATGGTTGAGTCCGGGGTACTAAAATACCCGATCATACCAATTTTCGGCAAAATCGAACAGTATCTAAATTGGACCAACCAGAGCCCACCATTCGGTCACCATGGTAACATTTTAAAAGATAAAAAAAATCCGTGCAATCTGCACATAACCCGCAATGTCCAATATTACGTATGTCACTCACTTCGCGTTGGGAACATAAAAGACCTCGCTTATAGAAAGTATTTTCGTATACATGGTAAGAATGAAAGTATATATCGAGGTTTTATGCTTTGGTAGTATTTAAGTTATATCGCGAGGAACGGAATATAGTTTTAGACAGGTGATAGCTTAATGCAGGATGAAAGTCATGCAGAAAGCTCCCAGAGAAATTTTCTGCATGAATTTCATCCTGTATTCAGCTTTCATCCGTCTTAAAGCTAATTATAAGAGTGTTCACATTTTCTAGGTGTTATTGTATGCATTTTGATTGAAATTAAATTACTTCTCAATGTGGGCTTCTGTATAAATTCCTTTGCCAGTATGACCTTTGGGGATTTACTTTGTTGAGCAAACAATGTAGACCCTGATCAGGTGACTCATTCAAGAACTCCACCTCATCTGGATATACATTATTTGTATGTCAGTAGGGCGATAGTATCCATATTTAGAATATCAAAAACTGTGTATCGTTATCATACAGACATTTTGGGGCGTACGTGTAATTTCGATGGGTTGAATGCTGATTTCATACTTTAATTCAATGGTTTCAGTATTTCACTTGGATAGAACACTACTAATGATATTTGTAAATTATCGGTGTGGATTAAAGGAATTGACTCCAGCCCATATTTTGTTGGCATTTGTTTAAATCCCGCTGTCAAGGGCTCAACATAAGGCTGTCCAGAACAGATTAGGGACTGTTAAAAGGGGACCCGGTCATCCGGAAAATATTAATGTCGTTTTGTAGGGCCGCCTTAAGTGATTAGAATTGGAAAGCCTTTCGTGTTGGAGATGTTGATTAAAATAGTATCATTTGCAAGCGTCTAGTGGAACTGAATGGATCATTTCTTCTCGTTTGGATAATTCTATATAATCGTATAAGCTCATCGAAGCTTAATATTTGAAAAACACATTCACATACTTGACATGTTAATTCACTGGACAATATAAACAGATGACACAAAATGAGAAAGACACACAAAGGCCAGAGTCAGGAACTACAGAGCCCGTTTTCACGAACACACTTAACCCTTCTCTTGCTGAATTTTAAAATACATGCCTCCTTCTTTACCCATGCCTTGTTGTATAATTACATATATATCCACTGTGTACAAGTATTTCGCTGTGCACTCACTGCTGCGGAGTGCACTGGTTGCACAATCAACTTGTAAATAGTGCAGACCCTGATGAGACAGCTCCTGCATGAGCTGTCTCATCTGGGTCTTCACTATTTACAGGTAGGTATATTGACGTGAATAGCAAGCGAAGGGTTAAGTATTTACTTCATATGAACACCTTTTCACGCATTTGCACACAGAGAAGACCCTGATCAGACGGCTCTTAAAACCGAACACAGGTCCATAGATAAGGGACACATTGCAACAACTGAAATCGTAATGTCTCCACCAATCCCTATCTTGTGACCAGTCATAGAGGTGTACAGCAGAACATATGTTAAGCGGTCATTAAAAAGAGGTCTAATTATGGGCCTGTAAGACTGGTGGTAGCTTAATGCAGGTCAAAAGTAATACAGAAAGCTTCTATAGGAACTGTCTGCACTACTTTTGCCATGCATTAAGCATGCTTTTAGACTACTATGTTCAATGAATGAACGGTCACTTAAGACCGATTCTTCTGTATTTCGAATAGTTAAATTATTTCTCCAAGAAGCCTTTTATTGTGACCCCTCCCTAGAATCGTCTCTTTGGGCAGAAAATTGAGCTTGGTAGAGAAAGATTGGCCTAATATAAAGCTTAAAGGGTGTTTTTTTTGCATTTTTTGGAAACGGTTGCTGAACGTCAGCATACTACCTTCTACAAGTACTGGAAACACTGGATATGGATATTAGAATACAGAAACCACATTGTGGTCCCCTAATTACGCAACGTTTTCAGCATAAAGCACCTATACAAACTGGATTTTACCCACATCCAGTCGAAATATTTTGAAACAAGTCTTATTATCACAATCATGTACACTTATATGCTGGGGACTACATGAGAAAGATACCCGGCCAACACGAAACACTGCATCCTAATAAAGAAGCCTTGCATTCTAATAACACGAAATCTTGCATTTGAACAATAGAGAATCTTGTATTCTGCATAACAAATCTTGTATTCTCGGGGCGTAAATCCTGTATACTAACAATACAAAATGTGTGTTCGAATAGCATAAAATACTGATTTCAAGGGATATAATTATACATACTGCACAATTACAACAAAACAATTTGCACTCTAATAAAACTAAGTATTACATTCTAAAAGCACGAAATATTGCAATTGTGTTCAAAGAACATAAATAGTTAGATTCA
The DNA here is from genome assembly GCA_963576725.1 of Azorinus chamasolen. Lineage (NCBI taxonomy): Eukaryota > Metazoa > Mollusca > Bivalvia > Cardiida > Solecurtidae > Azorinus > Azorinus chamasolen. Next base: position 20,116,334 of record OY755238.1, read on the forward strand.
CGGAACTATATTTTGTACACTTACAACACAAATATTGCACTCAAATTATGCACACTGATAACAATAAATATTAAATACAAAATATTACATTCTAAAGCCACAAAATATTATATTCTATGGGTGTCAGTCTTATACACTTAAAATACAAAAATGGCATTCTGACAACACACACAACTGCATCCTAATAACACAAAATTGTGCACTCTAGGGGCATGACTCTTATATGCTTATTACACAAAGGCTTGCATCTGAACAATACAAAATCTTGCATGCTACCAACCCAAAATAGTGCAGGTTAACATCACAAAATACCATGCTTTACTGACATGAATCGCAAACACTTATGACACAAAATAGTGTACATTTGTACTCTCGCAACACAAACAATTGCATCCTGACGAAAAAACGTTCATTGCATTCTAATAAAACTAGCATTCTATCAACACTGAATTTTGCATTCTACGAACACAAATCCTACACGCTTCATACACAAAATTATGCATTCTACCAACACAAACTATTGTATTCTAACATAATAAAATATTGTATTCTACGGGCCTAAGTCGTACACATTTATACCAAACAATCAAATCATACATTTTAACAACACAAACTATTTCATTCTAACATCAGAAACATTATCAAACAAATGTATAATTATTCCTGCATTATTAGACATTTACAACACGAAAGCCTGCATACTAAAATCAACATACAGTAAAACCTCGATTATTCGAATTTTCGGTATAGAAGAATTTAGACCCTTTTAGGCAGGTGGCTGCTTAATGCATGGTGAAAGTCATTCAGAAAGCTCCTAGATGAGCTTTCTGCATGACTTTCACCATGCATTAAGCCGCCACCTGTCTTAAATATCGATAATAATACGTATTTTAGTGTTCGGATAATCGAAGTTTTACTGTATACTGCATTCTAAGAACATGATTTCGGATATTTAAAAAACAGATCTTGCATTGTAAACACTCATATTTAGCATTCAGACAACACCAACTATTTCATATATATTAACCCTTACAGTCCGTGACATGAGTCTCTAATGTCATTTGCAAACAGTGTAGACCCATATAAGAGGGTTTCTAGAGGATCCCTCTCATCAGGGTCTGCACTGTTTGTCATGTTACACTTTTCTTTAGAAAAATCCTTAAATATTCACCGTAAGCTTGACCTGTTTGAATTTTGAATTTTGGAATAGTCCAATTAAAAAATCACCATTGTAAGGGTTACGAAACACAAAGTTATCGTTTTAATAATGAGAAAACATTGCTTCCAAAAATATATTCATACTTTCCAAAGGCCACACAACATTACAAACAATACAACAATTTTTGATTTGCTCTTGATGTTGTCACGCAACTTTTTGTCTTGTTTTCGTCCTAGAAAGAAATAAATGAGTTTATTCAACAACTAAGTTTACGTTTATAAAGATATATCTTTTACAGAATCGAATATGCTTGCCCTTTTGTACAATAGAGTCTCACTAAAGCACAAGCGTGAATTATTAGCGCAGGTGACTGTTAAAACAGGTGGATGCTTAATGCATGACAAAAGTGATACAGAAAGCTCCTATAGGAGCTTTCAGTATCACTCTTGTCCTGCATTAAGCTACCACCTGTTTTAAAAATAAAATATATATATATTTCTTTTGTGTGCTAGACTATACTGTTTTGGCCCAATTTGTTAAAATTTAACAGCCGTGTAGATTAAGATCTAAGCCAAGTAAACAAGACATCTGTTCTCATCCAAACGCCGACACATGTTTTTTTCAAGAATGTTATGTATGTCACAGGTTGAAATTATACATCTTTTTTTCACAGATGTGCCAATTAACCCCTTGGGCAGCAGACCATGACTGCATTTACATTTGTGAACAGTTTGGGTTCCATTAAGACACCCATTTACTCCGTTTCTGATCAAGAATCGATCTGTTTGACATTGTTATTGATATTTGTACCATTATTGAAACTATACGATATTTTCGCAGAAAAATAATAAATGTTATTAGGCATAATTCTAATTCGAATGACTACGGTATTAAAACCTGAAGGCGCCTGCAAATAATGGATGCGTTTTTCGATTAAGTAAGACTGGGGCACCTTAAAACGCCACCAATAGCACTAATGGCTGAAATTTAAGTCCACGCCAATTAAAACTTTAAGGATGAGTTCGTAACCAGTAAATCGACACAGCCGCGCTTGTTTAATTGATAGAAACATTTTAAGAGAGTCCGGTAATAATGTTTCTCCTCATATTTTGTTTCTGTCATAATAAGGTCATGCAGCTGTATGCACGTGTTAATGTCAAATAGAATAAAGTTAATCTTTTATCTATTCTATATGTCACGGTAACGGTTGGTGTGTTTTAAGCTTCCAGGAAATTGTACAGTTATTGTCAAACAACTGAATGATCTGTCAATGACTTAAAAAAGATATTCTGTGTCTTTAACCCTTTTCCTCATATAAATGCGTTTTCATGCATTTGCAAACAGAGTAGACCCAGATCAGACGGCTCCTATGGGAGCCGTCTGATCAGGGTCTGCTCTGTTCGCTTTTGACATGCTATAGATCTAATTCTACAGTGTTTGTCAAAAATTGAGCTAAAAATATTTATGGTGTATTATTTCGCACATGAATATTGAACAGAAAAGGGGTTAACTAGCATTTTACTTCGTGAATATTCATGTAAGAAATAACATGAATATTTATAATGGCGTATGAAATAGAGCGGTTTTGGTCATTGCAGAAACTGTAGAATCATATCTATATAAAATGCATAAGGGATCAAAGCAGGTCCTGATAAGACGGCCGTCTAACCTGGGTCTACTTTGTTGGCAATGTCGTTCAAAGACGTGTCTATGGGTTAAGACAGGTGTCAGATAAATGCGAGATGAGCAGAAAACTCTCCTGGATAGTAACTAGCTGTCTAAGTTTCGTACTTCATTAGGCAGACACCGAATTTATATATCAACAATTGTATGTCTTAATGGCCTTAAAAGGAGACACTGGCGATCAGTGTATCCACTGAATGGTCTGCACTGTTTGCAACACAAATTGTTTCAAAAGGTCACATCGCCAAGTCATTCTTCAGAAACAACACTTCAAATAGAAATGTGACATGAAGGAGACACACATTCCATCCTCCTGCATAGGAGCAAATGCTCTATTTATCACAATGGTTTCAAAACTACACAATTCTAAAATTTCTCTTTTCTCTAGTAAATGCTCCTCCTATCTGGAGGTTGGGTCTAAAAATAGTCTAAAAGATAATGAGTTAACTGTCCACTTTAGAGACGTTCTACCGGTGAATGAAAACACAACAGATTGAAATGGTTCTTTATTAGCCGTTTATCGCAGCATATACTACTAACTTTTACTCCATGGATACGCCTTTTGGCACCATTTGCGAACAGAGTAGAACCAGAGTAGACGGCTCCTTGAGTCATCTTATCTGGATCTGCTGCTCTGTTTGCTTGAAAAATTAGATGTACTGTATTTCCATTTCTACAAATTCTGCCATGGTAAACACGTCTTGTTCATGATGACATTATAACAAACAAAACAGCTGAATAATACTCATGCAGTCCTGATTTATGACACTAACACCAATGGAGTAAAGGGTGAAGGTGAATGTCATTGTACAATCAAGTAAGTCAGTGTCCTAGCTGCATGTCAACAGATAGTCTAACTTAAAAATAATCGCACCACCAAACTGTATGTGTCCCGGCATATTTCACAGTTGAGGACCTGACCATTTGCATGGGGCAAAAACTCCGAATTGACTGTTTCAACACCTTCTATCTTCCAGACATGCCTAATTCTAGGGCCCAGAATATTGTCCAAGAAGGAAGACATAAAGTAAAACCCCACTAATCCGAAATTCTAGCAGAGAATAATTTGGATACTTTTAGGCAGATGGTTGCTTAATTCAGGGTGAAAGTCATACGGAAAGCACACAGAGGAGCTTTCTGCATGACTTTCACCCTCCACATGTCTCCAAGTCTGATATTTATACTAAATTTGACGTCCAGTTTAGAAGGTCTTGTACTGTGCACGAAACAATGATGTATATAGTAATCCGTTGTGTCATTAATTTTATGTAACGTAGATGACAAGGAGGATGAATATCATTTTGTCATTGTATGTTAAAAGTATGAAAATATTTGCAAGGAATATCTTCCAAAATTTTATTATCAAAGATCTAGTGTTTATAAATGTATCTTGCTAATGCAGTCAGTACAATATTCTTTGTTTAAAAAAATGCAAAAGTTTTGCACAAGGCATTTGAAATAGGATCAATGGAAGTTAAGCGATGTACTAACATTCGTCCCATTGTTTCAGTAGTAACCATATTATTTTTGAGTATTTTCAAAGCTAGACTGTTATTACAGTACTGTCCGCTTGTTTCGATTTTTTGTGTTTATTCGTTTTTTATGCATGTTTGTTTTGTTCTTTTGTTCTTTTCTTCAAATTTCATTGTTTGTCTGTGATCATGTGACTGTCTGTATCTAATGTTGATGTGTATATGACCTGAAACTGTAAAGTAGCTAGAGATTCACGAAACAAAGTACGTATCCTAGATATGGAATATGTCGTAGAAACATATTCAAAAGAAAATAAAACTACATATTTAGAGCTATATAATGCAGAATCTGTCACAAAACATACAGAATTCGTGCAAGATTAGCATTTTATACGCTTTAATAAGAGTATGAAATATCTAATATCTAACAGAAGTGACATTTGGCGCTAGGAAGAACGCGAATGTTACATAACCCGGCTTTCAAACGCGACACCTACATGACAGCTGATATAAGTTCTCATACAACAATGAATCTAAAATGTTGTTTTATGTTTCATATTGCATTAATATTATCTTGACTAATATGCCAACCTGTAAAAAACTCGCAGTGTCACTGTTGTACCAATACAAATGGTTTACCCTTATACAAAAGGCAACGAATTCATGGCATCCTTCAAATATTGTTTTTCCGTTTCATAGTTAGCCTCTTTGAATGCTGAATAGTCAAAGTGAATGGCACATCAATGTTTAACCCTTTCCCTGTTCTGTATTCATGCAAGCAATAATGACAACGTGAATATTTATTGTGTCATTTTTTAGAATGATCTGGCTCTATACTGTTTGGAAATGCACATTCAATCGTCTCGTGCATTCTAAAGGAGTAACAGTGATGTTAAGTGTGCTTTCCACCTAATTTACCTTAATATGTTTGCGAATGCATACAACAAAAAATAAAACGTCTTATGATGACTCTATAACTCGAACTCTCAAACAATTTGTACTATTACTGGTCTTGAACCCTTTGCTCCATGAATATTCATGTAAAAATAATGACATCATGAATATTGATTAGCTGCATTTTTATAATGGCATATGTGCATAGGATGTTTTGGAACTGGTAGAAACTGTAGAGTCAGATCTGCTATATTTTCATAAGCAAACAGAGCAGTTCCTGATCAGACGGCTACTGTAGGAGCCGTCTGATTTGAGTCTTCTCTGTTTGCAAAGGCGTAGCAAGGCGTATTAATGGAGTAAAGGGTTAAGAAAGGTGACAGTTTAATGCAAGGTGGAAGTCATGCAAAAAGTTCCTAGAAGAGCTTTCTGCATTACTTATATTATTTGCCACCTGCTTTAACCTATTGGCTATTTTTAGACCCAACCTCTTTCGACATCTACCGAAAAGGAACATTTTCTAGAGAAAAGAGAACGTTTAGAATTGTGTAGTCTTGAAACCATTGTGACAAATAGAGCATTTGCTCCTCTGGAGCAAATGTTCTATTTATCACCGGTTTCACAACGTAACTTTTACAGAGGGGTCAAAAGGCGTCATCATGAAGGAATGGGTCAAAAAGGCGTCAATATGAGTAAATGGGTTAAACGTTCTCAGTTATATCAACTATTCATCATTTCAAAAGCAGGACCTGGGCTATTAGTGAAAATATTTTTTATCCTTAGTAATTCCTAACTAGGATTACGACAAATACAAAGATGCATTGTGAACTTTGGTTAATTCCAAAACAGGATCAGAATTGGTTTAGAATCAAATTGTAAACTTATTAATTTCCAAAATAAAACTAGAAATGTTACAGAATCCTATTCTAAACTTAATTAAATTCCTAAGTAGAACTACATCTATAACAGAAGGCTATTCTATAGTTAAGTTAGCGAGGGGCGTTTGCTATTTCGCTGCCAACTGCAAATCTGTAAGTACAGTTGAACTTCGATATCTCGATCTCGGATTACTCGAACTCCGGATAAGATGAAGTGAACGGTCAGTCTTTCCAAAATTACTTTAAACAATTATTCTAAAAGGTATATAGTGCTACGCATATCCAAAAAAACGTGTGACAGCTTACAAGAGCGTGTAGCATTATTTAAACATTGCATTAAGCTGTGGAATTGTTCAGATTAGAAATCAGATGGCTCGAACCTCTGTTGTCTCGAAGTAAATTATATCGAAGTTTAGCTGTATCGAAGTTCAGGTGTAACTTAAATCCGGATGAGAATCTGAGTAACTCGCCGTCTCATCAGGGTCAATGCCGTGATTATGTTTTTAAAATGAATAGTATGCATTGTTTAAAGAAAATCAACTTAAAGTTGACGATAAATTTCGCAGACGATAAAACTTGGCAGCGAATGAGTTAACCGTAAACTAGTATATACTATAGATGTAACACACGTATATGATATAATACTACAAGTTAACAGTAAACTAGTATATATTATAGTTTGTATCACATGTAATACTACATGTTAACCGTAAACTAGTATATATTATAGTTGTATCACATATAATACTACATGTTAACCGTAAACTAGTATATATTATAGTTGTATCACATATAATACTACATGTTAACCGTAAACTAGTATATACTATAGCCGTATCACATATAATACTACATGTTAACCGTAAACTAGTATATACTGTAAGTGTTAACAGAACGAAAGACGGTTTCAAATTCAAACCATGTATTTTACGATGTAGAGGGAAAGGAGTGAGTATGTAAAGAAATGTATATCCGTGAGCATGTAAATAAATGTATATCCGTGATCGTGTAAAGAAATGTATATCCGTTATCGTGTAAAGAAATGTAAAGAAATGTATATCCGCGAGTGTGTAAAAAATGTATATCCGTGAGCGTTTAAAGAAATGTATATACGTGAGCGTGTAAAGAAAGGTATATATCCGTGAGCGTGTAAAGAAATGTATAGCAGTGATTGTGTAAAGAAAAGTATATCAGTGACCGTGTGAAGAAATGTATAGCAGCGAGCGTGTAAAGAAATGTATATCCGTTAGCGGGTACAGGACTCTACAGCAATGAACGTGTAAAGAAATGTATAACAGTGAGCATAAAAAGAAACGTATATATGTGAGAGTGTAAAGAGATGTAAAGTAGTGAACGTGTAAAGAAATACATAGCAGTAAGTGTGTATAAAACTGTACGGCAATGAACGTGTAAAGAAATGTATAGCAGGGAGCATACAAAGAAACATATCTGTGAGCATTTAAAGAGATGTATTGCAGTGAGCGTGTCAAGAAATGTATAGCAGTGTGCGTGTATAGAACTGTACAGTAATGAGCGTGTAAAAAATGTATAGCAGTGAATGAGTAAAACTAATACGAAAGCGTATAAAGAAATGTATCAGTGAACGACCATATAGTCCATATAAATTCTCCGTCCCCATGGTTTCGGTTGATATCTCCGTCTAAATGGTTTCCCCGCCCATATTCCTTTCCCTCCACATGGTTTCTTCGTCCACATGGTTTCTCCGTCCACATAGTTTCTCCGTCCACATGGTTTCTCCGTCGCCAAAAGGACTTAAAATAATTGTATATATATATGACATGTGAACACCTGTGGCCTCAGCCACAATAACGTATGTACTATCACCCAGGCGTGACTAATAGTGATGAGAGGTCGATATAAGGTGCCGTGAACAACCGCCAACCTGTCAGCCACTGACCACACTAACAGCCACATCACTTGTTAAACTGACAAACAGCTTCTGTCAAACCTGCTTGTACACAAATATGTCAGGAAGGGGGTACTGCAGCACGTTTTTAACCCTCTCCCTTATATAAACACATTTTCACGCATTTGCAAACACAGTAGACCCAGACCAGACGGCTCCTGTAGGAGCCGTCTGATCAGGGTCTGCTCAGTTTGCTAATGGTAACTATATTGTCCATAAACATTCAGATCCTACTGATTCAGTATAAGTATAGAATGGGGACATGGTTAACCCACATCCATATAGGCATGCCTGCTCTAATTTTGACCTGGTGCATTGTATGCTACTTTACAATTCAATCAAGCTTTTGAGAAGCTATTAACCATTTCACCGCCGATGTCGCATAAATGCACCACGACAAATAGTGCAGTCCCAGATCAGACGCCGCATTTTCAAGGCGGCGTCTGATCAGGGACTTCACTTTTTGTCTCAGTCTGTAGTTCTATACATGTGCTTTATTCCTTTGAAACTTGCATTTATTTGTTTCATTCCCTTATTGTACCGAATGATTTAACAAAAATTGGATTGCAGACGACAATTAGAAATTTGGCGCCGAAAGGGTTAATCTGGTTTCAAACAGATTGGATCCTTATGGGATAAAGATTTAGTAGGCGAAGCATTTTCAAAACAAGCTGTTAGTTAATAGTGGTCAGGTCGCGCTTAGTAAGAGAGAGGTTAATAATTCCATGACAAAATGACAATCTTTTCACCAGTACGGACAAAACGCTATTTTAACTTCTAGTTCGTTCCATGAATACTATTGTATGAAATGATCACATGATAAATTTATACTTATAAGCTTAATACATATTTTAAATGGCATTTGAACAAGACACGTTTTGGCCACGGCAAATATTTATTATTATATATGCAAACGCGAGGAGACCCTTATCAGACTTCTCCTAAAGGAGCCGTCTGATATATGACTTCTCTTTTCTTCAAAGGTGCCAAAAGGCGCATTTATGGAGTAAATGGTTAGCTGTTCTTCGTGTATTGCTTAGATCCTCCACAGTAAATGACATACCCTTACCTGGAGTTCTCGTTCCTTGTCTCATCGCTCAAGGCAGATATTAGGTGTTATAGGGATACTGTGGATGTGTTTGGAACTTATCGGCTCCCTCACTGTTTAGCTGAAAACTTTTAGTCTCTGATCGGTGTTACTATTACAGTAACATGCATTAAAGTTAACATGCTTTGAAGTTTCGGTGAAAACATTGTCCAGTTACTATTGACAGATAATTGAACTGTTGAACGGACACTGATTTCATTAACCATTCCGTTACTGAAAACATATTGTCTGCTCAATATTTGATGTCCAGAATGTTTTCCAGCTTCCGATTCGTTCGAGCATTAAATTGTGAGAAACTACTGACCAAATGTCAAACAGTTTGGATACTGATGTCTCGTCTGGACACTAGCTGTCTGCAAATGTCACTCATGTAGCGGATAACGAGATACGTGTAAACATGCTTTGATGTGCCGATGGAAATATTGTCCCGTTTGCCAATGAAAGGCAATTATACTGGTGACAAGACACTGATTTCCTTAATACACTTAAGCCCTTCCCTGTTAAATATTTAGGCCAATTTTCAGTACCTACTGAATATTCATTAACAAAATAGTTACAAAGAATTCTTGAAGGTGGAACATTGTAGACATTTTAGAAAGTAAAGAAACAGATCTATCAAATTCTAATAGCAAACAGAGTAGACCCTGATCAGACGGCTCCTCTAGGAGCCGTCTGATCTGGGTCTACTCTGTTTGCAAATGCGTGAAAACACGTTTATATGAGGGAAAGGGATAACCCCTTCCCTGTTAAATATTCAGGTGAGAAATAATGACATCATTAATATTTATCGAGTTAGTTTTTATAAAGAACATATGAACATGGGCCATTTGTGTTAAAGCAGGAACTCTAGAACCATATCTATATTCTACCATAAGCAAACAAAGCAGACCCTGACAACACGGCTTATATAGGAGCCATCTGGTCTGGACCTAGTCTGATTGCAAGGGTCTGAAAGGATGTAATACGAAGGAAATGGGTAAATGATCTCTTTGACCAAGACAGTTACGAACGTAGTAACAGGGGTATAGTCTTCTTAGAAGTGAAACTTAACCACTCTTGGCATTGAGAAACATTGTTTTCATTGACACCAATGGCCGAGCATTGAACACGAAACATCTTAACCATTTACCTGTTTGAATCGCTTTTTTGACGCCTTTGAAAACGGAGAAGATCCAGATCAGGTGGCTCTTATATGACCCGTCTAACAAGGGTCCGCTCTGTATGTATATAGAATTAAAAACTATGGTTCTACAGTTTCTGCCATGGCCAAACTATGCGTTCATAATATCGTTATAAATGTTCAGCTTACATGTATTCATTATGTCCTTCTTTGTTTAACCCTTTCCCTGTTTAACCCTTGCCCTGTTCTATGTTTATTTCAAATTTCAATACCTACTAAATATTCATCGACAAAATACTTATAATGCAACATGAAAACTAGTCTTTGGTGGCTGTACTATATGAGATACTGAGAGACTACTTGGCGAGTAAGAGAAACTGGTCTATGTATTCGAGATGAAATGTCTGCGCAATCTCCTCCCCGTATCAAAACGTGGATACAAACTAATGAATATATGTAAAGTTCGGACAGAAGCCTTGTATGTACAAAGGAACACCTTCTAGTTACCGTCAGGCGACACATTAAATCACTCAATTCGACACGCCAACATGTCCAGGAAAAGTCTGCAAGACACACTTGAAACGAACAACGGTGTGGTCGACAAAGGAAAAGAGAATTTAAAGGAATGGACTACCTTGTTAAATGCCAGATCTGCTTAGAAACGGCACACACAAAACAGGTTAGGGGAACATCTTCCGATGTGTTCCCCGGACCCCGTTAAAACTCGAAGTAATCGACGTTTCTGAGACACTAGTAGACAACACATAGCTGCAGTAGAACATTCTTAAATGACCTTATATTGATTCGACACTGGAATTTGAAAAAGAATGCGGTTGCTTAATGTATGGTAAAATTAATGCAGAAAGCTCATATAGTAGCTTTCTGGTTTACTTTTGACCTGCATTAAGCTACATCTTGCCTTGCAGGTCCATAATTAAATATCTTTTGATGGTCGCTTGAAACACTGCATCAACAAAATTCCTAATCAAATTAAAGGATTCGTTTTTAGGGTTATGTATATAGAATGAAATGGAAACAAGTTATGCCAAACTAGATATGTATTGAGAATAAAATGTGTTAATAACGTGAGTCAACCTCGTTGTTTTGATGGCCGCTTAAGACAGGTTCTGTTGTATAGGCAGGAATGGGTTGAAGAATATACTCTTATAAAATGTCAAGTTGTCTTATACTGTAGCTGTGCTTCTGAATATATCACATTCCAGGAAGGTTACCTAAGTCAAGTTGCAGCATATTGACGAGGACAGAAATCTGACATGCAATGATTTACTTGTCTGAAAAATGGGAAAGCACTGATATATATGGTGTCGAACGCGTGTTTATCTATAAGCAGTAATAACATTACATGATTAACGCCCTAAATACATGCACAGGCACGCAAGCGACGGGATTAGCCGATTCCGCCCATGTTTTATTCGGTGCTGAGGACAAGATAGTCATTTGTTATACAAATATGTTGACACAAAGCTCGGAACAAATATGTGTTAAAATTCATAATCACCTCCGAAACAGACTGTCTTGGTTTTTAGATTGTAGACAAGAATTTGTTTGAATAATAATTAGACGAATACCGGTATCAACTGATATTATCTGTTAACAATAGAGTACTACATGTATTCATTGACCCTTTCCCTGTACAGTATTCATGTAAGAAATAATGATAACATGAATATTTAATTAGCATCATTTTTATAATGTTCACTTTTCAAGGGAGTGTTTGTGGTTTAACAAAAATGTAGAGTCAGATCTATATCATACCAAAAGCAAACAGAGCAGACCCTGGTCAGACGGCTCCTATAGTCTACTCTGTTTGCAAATGCGTGAACATGCGTTTATATGAAGGAAAGGGTTAGCTCTTGTCCCGCTAATCAAGACCTGACCCGCTGTTTAATACAGCTTAGATCCAGATGAGACGCCGAGTAACTCGGCACCTCATCAGTCACGGTCCCAGCTATTTGACGCTCGAGCCATGGTTTATCAAAGCGTGATCGTTCGAAAGTAGTTAAACAAGATCCAGACCATAATTTGAGTGTACATGTACATTATTTTTTCACAGCTGGGTTAATGTTAATAATGCAATATACTCAAGTATGTACCGAGTGAGTTTTACCACTTTATATAATGAATATTCATGTAAAACATGGTGAGTTTATGAATATTGATAAGTTGAAATTTTAAAATGGCGTATGAACAAAAGAACGTATGGCGATGACAAACACTTTAGAGACATATCTATCCTATGTCATAAGCAAGCAGAACAGACCGTGATTAGATCCTATATGAGCTGTCTGATCAGGGTCTGCCCTGTTTGCTAATTGAATTATATTGCTAATATTTGCTAATTGATAGGTATGTGTTTTGTTTCTAAAATGACTACAATGTTCCACCTTCCATATTTCATTAAAACTATTTTGTTCATGAATATTCAGTAGGTATTGAAATTTGGAATAAAATAGAACAGGGAAATGGTTACCTGTCGGTCGTGCTTAACATGATAAGGTTTAACCCTTTACTTCAAATACAGTAAAACCTTTCTATAACGGACACTTAATTATGTTAATTAGTTGGTATTTAGAGCAGGTGGTTGCTTAAAGCAAGGTGAAAGTAAAACAGAACGCTCCTATAGGAGCGTTCTGTTTTACTTTCACCTCGATTTAAGCAGTCACCTGCATTTAACACAACATACCTTATGTAATGTAGTGGCCGTTATAGAGAGGTTTTACTGTACATTCATTTAACGCCTTTGCAAACAGCATAGACTAACATCAGAAGGCTACTACAGGAGCCGCCTGATAAAGGTTTATGTTCGCTTATGGAATAATAAGCTCTTTTCTGCTTACATTGTATAAGGAAAGGTCTTATGATTTATAATTCTGTGATGTATGGTAACAAATTGTATATTCGAGAATGTAACAAATTCAAAAATGTATTACTTAAAATTGTAATACGCTTTACATGCAAAATTGTATTATGTTAGAAAATACATTGTTTGTTATAATACGCTTTATATTAAAGTGTGATAAACTCTAAACTAAATTGTTAATTGCAATACGCTTTGTAACAAAATGCAATAAACACTAGAATATACTTTATATTAAAATGTGATAAACCCTAAAATATATTGTTAATTGTAGTTTGATTTATATAAAAATGCAAAAAACACTAGAATATAATGTTAATTGTAATAAACTCTATATCAAGATGTACTAAACTAAAAACACAAAAATATTGTTAATTGAAATGAACTTTATATCAAAATGCGATAGGCTCTAAAATATATTGTTAATTGTAATATGCTGTATATAAAAATGCAATAAACACAATAGTATATTGTTAATTGTAATGCATTTTGTATAAAAATGTAATAAACACTATAATGTATTGTTAACTGTAATACACTTTCTATAAAAATGTAATAGATACTAAAATATAGTGCTAAATGGTAATTCACTTTTTATGGAAATAAATAATAAACATTGGAATATTTTCTTAATTGTAACACGCATTTTTTTTAAAAAAAATACTGAATATAACATCCGGTTTAGAGGGTTTGCACTGTACAGTACTTTATATGCAGTATATCAAACAGTATAACTACTTATCAGATGACAATGAGTTTAACGCATGCCCTCATACTGACGACTTTTGAGGACTCTGTAAAAGTCACTTTGTGAAACTATTATGATGCATAGAGCATTTGCTCCTGTAGGAGTAACTGCTCTATTTATCACAATGGTTTCAAACTACACAATTCTAAAAGTTTCCTTTTCTCTAGTTAACGCTCCTTTTCGGTAGATTTATTCAAAGAGGTTGTATCTAAAAATAGCCTATTAGGTAATGGGTTAATTGATATGGGTATACACTGTCGATTTGTCATAAAAGCTGGTTTTGTCATAGCGCTGCTCATATATATATATATATATATATATATATATGCCACTTTGTACGTTTCATTTTTATGGACATAAATTATGTTAAACGCAATCCGCAACATGCCAGGCAAGACAAACTTTCTTCTAATACGATTCTATTTCTGATTCATGATAGAAGCATTCATTATTCTGTCATTGTTGACTCTCTTTATTTAAACGCCTGAATGATTGGACATTTATGAGATCTCTTCTGTTTATTCTGCAAAACAGCATAATATTCATAACCATCACCTTTGACGTGTGCGCATGCTCCGCTGTGCGCGAGAAGAAAAAACAACAACCTTATAAACATTTCGGGTTAAGAGTCATGCCGGGTACAAAATTGTCTCCGTTTATGGTGTCTGGTTGCCGGTTCAGCCCCGCGGAGAAAGCGCCCAACAACGTTAAGTAGCTAATTACAGATTTCATCGGATTTCGACCATTTTCCGTCCTATCTCCAGGTGTCAGGGCCGTGTTTATCCGTTCATATTGTCATCCCTGCCGCGAGAACCAATCTTTTCTCCATCTATCATGATCAAGACGTCCACAGCAAATTGAAACGCCAATGTTTGCAAATACACCGACAAATAGAACCATTATGGCTTCGTCGTAATTGTGCAACGATCCCGACAAACGTTGATTAATACTCGAAATTCTATTATCACTTTCAATCATTTAGGGGGGATACCGGCCATATTTTAACGTGTAGTTAAATAATGTAATAATTCTCAATCTGCGATTGTCAGTTCTGTAATCCTGTTTTTCGCCTTGAATAAGCTTGTGGGAATGAATCGAGTGGACAAGCGAAGAATAAAGAAACATCTCTCGGAACAGATTCCATTTCACAAATATTGAAAACGAATACAAGGTGGTCGCAATCGAACCTGTCAAGCAGAGGATGGGAAGATCACGAATTATGGCCTATATTGAAGGAATTTGTCAATAGATGGACAATAGAATAGAACACGTGCAAACGAATCCCCCCAATCCAGCCACTCGAATGAGGAACGGAACATGGTCGAGTTACATAAATTCTCACATTATCTTTTCACGGACGACCTCGTTTTCAGTGCAGGTTAATGCATTTGGAGCTTCTTAAAAAGTGCAAAACGAATTTTAATAGCTTGACAGATAAATCTGCACAGATGGCTATAAAAGGTCACTTCAATGGGTATGCACCCGAGTCTAGAGATTTTATTCAAATTTGTATTTAAGGACCTCGAATTGAAAAGGTTTCTTTTTTCATTTTTCATTATCTTTTTCTGCGGTTTCTGTATTACATTATTATATAACATATTGCCTACATTTTTGCAAACAAGTATTCAGTTTAATACATATCGATATTTAGTTATGTAATGCATATGCGAATTAAGTATTGGTATTTGACATATGTAACCAAAATATATCAACACATTCCATATTAATATATCAGTACATTCCATACTGTTTGCTTATGGTGTAATATAGATCTGATTCGACAGCCTCTGCCTGAACCAAAATGTCCTATGTTCATATGCCATTATAAAAAAAATAATCTAATTGATATTCATAACGTCATTATTTCTTACATGAATATACAACAGGGAAAGGGTTAAGCGATCAAATATTTAATTTAAATATGAGTCTTAAATAGCAGGTTGTTTATTCATTTCAATGCAAACGCAATACATAAAGCTCCGATAAGAGTTTTCTGCATGTTTCAACTGCATTGAGCTACCACTTGCCTTAAACTTAAGTGTATCAATATAGCAAAATACCCGTCCTTGTACTGTTACTCTCGTGCATAAATATTGAGGGTCAAACTCTGTAATCCTTTCCTTCATATAAACTATTTTCCATGCATTTGCAAACAGAGTAGACCAGGATTATTATTATTATTATTATTATCATATATTATTATTATTATAATAATAATAATAATTATTATTATTATTATTATTATTATTATTATTATTATTATTATTATTATCATTATTATTACCTTTTACTCCATAAATATTTCGGAAAGAAGTAATGAAATCATGAATTTTAATTTAAATATTTTCATACTGACATATGAAAACAGAGTGTGTTGGCCATGACACCAACTGCAGGAACAGATATACATGGATATTATGTCTGCTCTGGGTCTGCTCTGTTTGCAAATGCGCAGACATGCGTATTTATGCAAGTAAAGGATTAAAATAAACAGCTACAAGGAGTTTGAATGAGTGTGATCATAGACTCGACATTGACACTGAAAGAGTAAGCACATTGGTCGCATGAAACTGTCCCAACGTTACTCAATCAGTGACAAATACAGACAGATAGGTCCAAAAATGCTAAATATCTGAGCAGTCGCTTATTCGATTAATTAACTGTTCCTGCGACATGGTGAATGTGTAATAAAGTTGCAAGTGGCTTTAAATTCAAATGAAATACTGTTCACATTAGTGTTATTGAAACTCTTCAGCACCCACTTCCCTTTTTTTTTATTTAACTTGTGAATATTCAATTAGAATTGTGTAGTTTTGAAACCATTGTGATAAACAGAGCATTTGCTCCGTGGGAGCAAATGCTCTATTTATCGCAATGGTTTCATAAAGGCGTCAACGGGCGTCAATATAATGGAATATGTTTAAGGTCATGTGAACTAGAAAGTTCTGGCTAACTCTTAGAGTGTCAAATTATTTCATACGCAAACAGAAACGCACTGACTAGACAAATCTTACAGAAGCTGTTTGGTAAAGGTTTACACTGTTTGCAAACGTCCCTATCGGGTAACGGGTTTCAACTACGAGAAGAACAATGACTTACTTTTTTATAATGCCACATGGACGTGAGAAGTTTCTGTAGAATCATATATATTTTATTCCATAAGCAAACAGAGCAGACCCTGATCAGACGGCTCCTACAGGAGCCGTCTGATCTGGGTCTACTCTGTTTGCAATGTGTTTTCATGGAGTAAAGGGTAAAATAATGATTCGAGTTTGAGAACTCAGTCTTCGAAGAGTTAAAGGCAACTTCGGATTTTGAATTTACAACAATACCTCCCGTGGAGCTGTTAGCTCCAACATTACAGGCCTGGATATAAATGTTCATTTTCTATTCACAGTGAATCCGACAATTTCCTTGACAAGGATTATGCTGACGAAACATAATGTTAAACAAGGTTTTATAACATCTTTGCACATGTCATCCTGAAATCTTAGTAATCCTCATCTTGATTCTATTCCGACGACGACGGCGGCATACGTAATTAGCTTTGGTTTGAGTTCTTAGCTTTCTGTGGTAATACTATCTGCTTAACCATCTCCCTCTTATTAACGCCTTTTCACGCGTTTGCAAACAGAGTAGACCAAGATCAGACAGCTCCTAGAGAAGCCGTCCGATCAGAGTCTGCTGTGTTTGCTTATGGAATTCGATATACCTCTTTCTTAAGTTTCTAAAATGGATACAATGTTCCACCTTCCATATTTCATTATAACTATTTTGGCCATGAATATGCAGTAGGTATTGGAATTTGGAATAAACATAGAACAGGGAAAGGGTTCAAATCTGTAACAATTTTCAACTAAATAATTTATGATTCGTCCAAAGTTTTGAGACATTATTGACCGAGTATCAAACGAATTGGATCCAGATGAGATGCCGAGCTACTCGGCATCTCATCTGGATCCAAGATGTTTTCAAATGACACATCAGTCGCTGTAAGAGGACAAAGAACCAAGACTTCTTCGAGCGAATTTGCGAAAGCATTTGAAAATAGTTTGGATACAGATGAAACACGCCATATACAGTAAACTCTCGATTATTCGAACACTAACTCGATTATTCGAACACTAAAATACGTATCATTATCGATCCTTAAGACAGATGACAGCTTAATGCATCGTGAAGGTCATGCAGAAAGCTCCTCTAGGAGCTTTCTGCATGACTTTCACCATGCATTAAGCAGCCACCTGCCTAAAAGAGTCTAAATTCTTCTATACTAAAATTTCGAATAAACGAGATTTTACTGTAATTCGGTAACTCATCAGGAACCAGACTGCTCTGATCAGATGTTTTGAAAGCAATCGCAGAAACTTCGGCATTAAAACTGAATTTATACGATCTTTCCTACCGCAAAAAAAACCTGACCACTTCATAAAGGTTTGACGCTTTCCCTGAAATAAACGTCTTCCGCGTATTTATAAACAGAGTAGACCCAGATCAGACGGCTCCTGTTGGAACCGTCTGATCAGGATCAGCTCTGTTTGCTAATGACACGATATCGATCTGATTCTGCAGCTTTCTGTAAAGAATTCCCATTGAAAACGTTACATTATAAAATTATCTAATACATATTCATGATGTCAGTATTTCTTACATGAATATTCATGGAGTAAATGGTAATGAAGGAAATCGAAACTATCTGTACTATTACAACAGTATAATTATTTTCCCTGATGAATATTCATGTAGGAAGTAATGACGTCATGAATATTAATAAGATTATTTTCTAGAGAGAAAGAGAAAGAGAGACAGACAGACAGACAGACAGATAGACAAACATATAGACAGACAGACCGAAGTCATACAGAAGTCAGATAGACAGACAGGGATAGATAAAGAGACACAGAAAGAGAGACACAGAGAGATGAACAAAAGCAATATTCTGCGCACACTTGTATTAATTCTATCGTTGTAAGACTCCACCCGTAAAATATATTAACCCTTCCCGAATCCGACCTATATTATTCTATAAAAGAACGGAGTAGACTTTGATCTGACGGTTTCCTATAAAAAGCCGTCTGATCTGGGTCTATACTGTTTACAAATGCGTTTTCTAAGAGACAAAGGTTTTGATTTCACAATGATATATAAATTTGCAATTTATGACACTGGGTCTCAAATTAAAATTCAAAATGGCAATGAACAAAAGAACCTGTCAAAAGCGGCCATTCATTTATTAAACACAGGAGTCTTAAAACGCAGGTGGTTGTTTAATTCAAGGCATTCATTTGTTTAACTAGGAGTCTTAAAATCAAGGAGTTGCTTAATGCAGGGCAAAAGTAATACAGAAAGCTCATATAGGAGCTTCTTGTATTGGTTTTGCCCTGCATTAAGCTACCGACTGCCTAGAGCTCTTTTTAATGGCTGCTTTAGACAGGTTCTACTGTATGCTCTTATCAGACAGCTACTACAGTACCTGTCTGATCTGATTCTACTCTGTTTGCAAAGGTATAAAAGATGGCTAAATAATACAGAGTTAACCCTTTCACCGCCAATGTCGCATAAATGCACCACGACAAATAGTGCAGTCCCAGATCAGACGACGCCTTTTCAAGGCGGCGTCTGATCAGGGACTTCACTTTTTGTCTCAAACTTTATTTCTATATCTGTGTTTTATTCCGATTGATTTAAACAAAATTGGACTGCAGACTACAATTAGAAATTTGGCGCCAAAAGGGTTAAAGTCATGCTGGTAGATTCCAAATGAGATTTATGTGTGTCTTTCATCATTTACTCCAAGACTATTCATGCAAGAAATAATTACATTATGAATATGAATTAGATTTTTTTATGATTGCACATGATTGCAGGATTTTTTTGGAAATTGCAGAAAATCTGGTCGGATCTTGTTCTACTCTGTTTACAAATGCGTAGAAAAACGTATTTATGGAGTAAAGGGTTAACTGCCATCGGCCTGAAACATATACATTTATTTTTTCTGTACTGACATTTTGCTTTAGAGGGCGTTTACTGTACAGACAATATATTCAGACTGTGTCCACAATACACAACACGACTAAATGAGTCGAATATTCGTAAATGACAAAGGCTATTTCTTAGTTTTCTGTGAGTTTTCAATTAAGCTCTAAATAGCGAGAGACGACCTGACAACTTGAAAATTAGTCTTGAATTTATACTGACACGGGGCCGTTTACAAAATGATTGAATGCCTAATAAAGAAGCTTTAATTTGGCCGTGTTGCGACACTAATCCAACATTGGGAGAACGATCATTCCCAAAGGCCTCCGAACGTGTGAATTAATCGAATGAAGTCACTTCCGTTGCTAAGAAGTCGCTAATGATCGGTGCAACTTTCATGAAGTTCTTACACCTTTTAATATGTCACAGATCTGGAAACATCATTTGCATAGCAGGACCTCCCTCCAGGGAGTGTTTGTTTTTCTTGGATCGATGAATTAGTTTTGCACCGCTGCTAGAGGTCACTGCGAGAGAAGACGAATTGAGTCTTAAGCCAACCAATATTGTACTCCTACACCGTTTAATCGCGTTGATGGATTTCGCCATTTTTCCTACGGTCAGGTTCCATGAATCCATCAAATTGCCGATTGCTCTTCTAATCACAATATTCATAAATACCCCTCCCCCAGAAGACAATATATGCAGATTAACAATTATATTATGGCCGCACAATCGCAGACACCCCTCCTGGGACTTGGACCATACAACAATACCGAAGCATTCGGAATCTGTTGTATTAGTGCTTTTGATTCGGAATGTTCGGATTGTTTCGTCGATTCGGTATTAAATTCATTACTATTGTCACTTTGTTTGATTAATTAATCAAGAGAGACTGGAAAATTGAATTTGTATAACACGCTGTCATATCGTCACGGAGCTAAAGAGGATTAAATTAGTAGCAAATAAAAACGCGAACGACTCCACTGACTACGAAGAAAACCGACGTGCTCCCCTGCCAAATGTCTCCAAATAATATAAAACTAACTACACGTTAACGATTTCTCTGTTAACCCATTACCTCATAGGCTATTTTAGATACAACCTCTTTGAATAAACCTACCGAAAAGGAGCATTAACCAGAGAAAAGGAAAATTTTAGAAAAAATGTTGTAGTTTGAAACCATTGTGATAAATAGAGCATTTGCTCCTATAGGAGCAAATGCTCTATTTATCACAATGGTTTCACAAAGTGACTTTTACAGAGTCGCCAAACGTCGTCAATACGCGGGAATGAGTTAAATATTCATATAAGGAACAATACCATTATGACTTTTATTAGTTGATTTTCATAATAGCATGTGTACACGGGATACTGGTAATAACTATACAATCGGATCTAGAATAATTCCATAAGAAAAGACAGCAGACTCTGGTCTAACGGCTCCTATAGGGGCCGTCTCGTCTGAGTCTTCTTTGTTGCAACTGCGTTAAAAACATTTATAAGTAGGAAGGGGTAAAATCGTCGTCTGCGTTTTAACGTTTTTACAAACAGAGTAGATCCAGATTAGACGGCTTCTGTAATGACTATCTGATCAGGATCTGCTCTTATTCTTATGGAATGCTAAACAGTTGAGCTTAGATATCTCGACCTCGGATAACTCGAACTCGGATAAGTCGAACTTCAGGATAACTCGAAGTAAAAGTTCGGTGCTTCCAAAATTTACAATACAGAAATGTTCTAAAATGTATCACAGCGAGTATCTGGAAACACATGTGACAGCTTAATGCATGTCTACAGTCATTACAGCCTACTTTCAGCATTACTGTAAACATGCATCATTCGTAAATTTGAGACATTGTTCAAATTAGAAACCGGATGACTCGAACCTCTGTTATATGGAAGTAATTTGAAAGATCCCTTGAAATTCGAGATATCGACGGTACGCTGTAAATCTAATTCTAAAGTGTCTGCCGTGGCCAAACGCACCTGTGTCCATAATGTTGTTATTAAGTATTCAATTAATATTCATAATTATTATTTCTTAAAACCCATTCCCGCATAGGTTATTTTTATACCCGACCTCTTTGAATAAATCTACCAAAAAAGGAGAATTTACTAGAGAAAAGGAAAATGTTAGAATTGTATAGTATTGAAACCATTGTGATAAATAGAGCATTTGCTCCTATAGGAGCAAATGCTCTATTTATCACAATGGGTTCAAGAAGTGACTATTAGAGGGGCGTAGAAACTTGTATTTATGGAGAAGATGGTGACTTTTCACCATGTAAAAGGATAAACCATAGTTTAGTGTAACTTCCAGCTGCACAAGTTGTCATATGCTTCAGTTCTATAGTGTTCTTCTATAACTCTTCAAAAACCGTGATTAGATCGGCAAACAGATTGAACCCAGATGAGACGCCGAGTAACTCAGCGTCTCATCAGGGTCCAAACTGTTTGCAAAACAAATAAACAATCTTTATGATACCTGAATATATATGTCTCCAAGGAGATTTATTTTCGTTGTCACAATGAGTACTAATATGCCACTCAGTTTAACTGATTACCTCATAGGCTATTTTTAGATACAGCCTCTTTGAATTAATCTACCGAAAAGGAGCATTAATTAGAGAAAAGGAATTTTTTTTAGTTTGAAACCATTGTTATAAATAGAACATTTGCTCCTATAGGAGCAAATGCTCTTTTTATCACAAGGGTTTCACACAGTGATTTTTACAGAGTCGTCAAAAGTCGTCAATATGAGGGAAATGGTTACCAATCACCATTTTGCCGATATTTCACCCATGAGTATACCCGAGAGATATATTTTACATTTTATGCAATTAGTACAAAATGTTCTGACAAGTTGCTAGCACTGTTCAATGGCTTACGTAATACTAAATTAAGCATCTAGAGATTTGTGTGATAATTTGTAAATTTGTCTGTTTTGTCATCCTTGTTGATTTTCCATTTCTCTAGTGTATCTTCCATCTTTTCTCATTTCTTCATTATTTTTATTTAAGTTAATTTTCATTTTATGATTGCGTGTGTATGCGATGGGTAGGGATTGGGGATTTTTAAAAGCAGATGTCTGTTTGATTCACGGCGACAGTAATTCAGCAAGCTTCCTTTGGGGCTCTCTGTATACCTTCCTCCCGCATTTGGCTACCCCCACCCCCCACCCCCGGAATTGTAATTCTGTTTGGTGACGGGTAACGTGGACGGTACATTTCAAAGGTTGATAGCAAGACTGTTTTAACTACATTGTTAATCCTTTTACTTAATGAATATTAAAATAAAATAATGGCGTCATGAATATTAATTAGATTTTAACGACAGAGGAACACAAGCATTTTTGGCCATGGCAAAAACTGCAGAATCATATCTCGAGTATTTCATAAGCAAACGGTGCCAACCCTGATCAGGCTTCCTACAGGAGCCGTCTGACATAGGACGGTTTATTTTTGGAGTAAATGATTAACCTTAATAATAATTTAAATAATTGTTCTCCAAAAACGAAATCATTTTATTGCAATACACTATCCGAGTGTCAAATAGTTTGGATCCTGATGGGGCACCGATTTACTCGGTGTCTCAACTGAAGTCAAACTGTTTGCAAAAGCCATAGCGAGTTCTCCCAGTACATGTATATTGTAGTGGTGATAGTTGTACACGCCATACTTAATACATAACTCACAGTAGAACATGTCTTAAGTTGACATTCATTTAATGAACATAGGAGTCTTAAAAAGCAGGTGATTGCTTAACCCTTTCCCTCATATAAACGCTTTTTCACGCATCTGCAAACAGAGTAGACCCAGATAAGACGGCTCCTAGAGGAACCGTCTGATCCGGATCTGCTCTGTTTGCTAATGGAATTTGATAGATCTATTTCTTTAATTTCTAAAAATGGCTACAATCTTCCTCGTTCTTATTTCATTATAACCATTTTGTCGATTAATATTCAGTAGGTACTGAAATTTGGCATAAATATAGAATACGGACAGGGCAAGACTAATGCAGAAAGTTGAATTAGAAGAATAATGTTAACTCATATCCTTATTCTAAATGGACCCGCCCAAATCAGTATTTTGAAAGCAGAGTGACAGTCATGCAGAAAGCTCCTTTGAGAGCTTTCTGCATGACTTCCAACCTGCATTAACTCTTTTGGCGCCAAATTTCTAATTGTCGTCTGCAATCCAATTTTGCTAAATCATTTGGTACAATAAGGAAATGAGATCAATAAATGCAAATTTAACAGGAATAAAGCACATGTATAGAAATAAAGATTGGGACAAAAAGTGAAGTCCCTGATCAGACGCCGCCTTGAAAAGGCGGCGTCTGATCTGGGACTGCACTATTTGCCGTGGTGCACAAAGGCGACATTGGCAGTGAAAGGGTTAAATTTTGCCACCTACCTGTAAGACGGGTACTGATACAAAATTTATCCTTCGGTTTAGACGGGTTTTACATTTGCCCTTTTATAAACATGGAAACCAAACTCACACTGAGATAAAAAGATTGTATATGTGTGTTTATTAATTAAGAAGATAATAGAATCATAAACAATAAAAATCATCTCAACCAGCTAAAGTTTAATGACATCGCCAATATAATGAGCAGTGTGTCAAATCTAAAACCAGTGACAAATATATCCGCAACTTCCATCTAGGCACACTCTTTGATTTAACCCTTTCAATGTCAATAATGAATTTATGATAACATGTACAGATAGTTTGGATCCAGATGAGAAGCCAAGTAACTCGGCATTTCATCAGGATCTACACTGTCCAATGCTGTGATTATGTGTTTAAAACAAAAAAGGAAGACATTTTGAAAATAAAAAAATAAGCAGACGACAAAGTTTGCATACAATTAAATGTGGCGGCGAAATAGTTAATTCCATTAATTACTAATCTCATGTCAACTCTTGACCAGTCCCTTGTAAGCCTTATTTAAGCTTGCCATATCATTTGGACACTTACCAAGTCCAGCAATTACATGGGCGACCACGAAAAAAAATGCAATCTGTTTGACACGTAAAGTAGTACCCATAACAAGTGTCAGTCATTAATTACTTAATTAAAACTCGTGCACGTACATAAAATACGAAACAACATTGTATCTTGTTGATGACTGGGTTTGGTATGTTCTACGACATGTTTGAATGCGTGAATGAGCTGGTTTTTTACTGTAAAGTTACTCTAAACAGGATGTTGAATTTAGTATAAATATCGATCTTGGAGATAGGTAGCTTCTTAATGCATGGTGAAAGTCTTGCAGAAAGCTCCTCTAGGAGCTTTCTGCATGACTTTCATCCTGCATTAAGCAGCAGCCTACCTAGAAGTATCTAAATTAATCTGTTATAATTCTTGTTTAGAGGGGTTTTACTGTATATGTGATCTAGTGCATTGTGTAGTCGGTGATCTTGTGATTTCATTTGAAAACGGTTTGATTCCGAATAAATGGAATAACTGGGTGCGTCTCATGTGGTTCTCGTATGGGTAAACATTGTATGGCATTCTGTTCGTTTGTCTGTTAAAAGGGAGAACTTACTCTCTAAAGCAACAACTCTATGG
This sequence comes from Azorinus chamasolen, assembly GCA_963576725.1. Classification (NCBI taxonomy): domain Eukaryota; kingdom Metazoa; phylum Mollusca; class Bivalvia; order Cardiida; family Solecurtidae; genus Azorinus; species Azorinus chamasolen. Next base: position 20,141,750 of record OY755238.1, read on the forward strand.
ATTAGCATACTGTAGAACCTGTCTTTAATGTGTTGTGTATTAAAAGCAGGCGGTTGCTTAATGCAAGGCGAGAGTAATACAGAACACTCCTGTGTAAACATTCTGCATAACTTTCGTCCTTCATTAAGCCGCCACCTGCATTTTAAACGCATGTTTTGGTGATCGCTTAACAAGTATTTTATTGTACATGTAATACTATTATTGGTGTAGATTACAGTTTTTTCTAACGGAAATGTCCTCATTTTTTCATTATTGAAAATTTTACTGGAAGATTCATAGACTTGGATTCATTGAAGGTCAGTAAACATTCCCAAGATCAGATTTTAAACGGACATCAATTTTTACACAACAGACCGACTGTTAATTAACCAATAGTCTGCCATATAATTGCATTTGAAAAACATTGTATAGAACCAGATAAGAGAACTTCTATATATAGGAACTCTTTCATCTGGGTCGGCACTGTTTGGCATGGGAAATCCATGACTGCAGGCTCTATAATTTGTCTAGAGAATTCGTTTCAACATATCCTGTATATTTGTGTAAAGATTTGCCTAATTAATATTCATAGAAGGCAGACTGATAAAAATATGTAGCGGGCTAAGGGTTAAACAAATATTTTACCTAGTACGGTCAGATGGTTAATCGCAGGCATCAGTATCATATATGCCAGTCCTCTCCAGTTTTAATTGGCGCAAATTGTGGGTCAATTACCTGTGGTGTCGTCAAGATGAATGTTCTCAGATTCTTTCAGCTGATGTGACTTTACAAATTGTTGCCGAGCGTCGAGATGAAGGGTACATTTTTCGGACATATTTCTGTTGTTTTCTGTATGATGTAGCCAGTTTAATAAATCATTTCGTTCTGTCTCTTGTGGTATTTTATGCTGGACATGTTTGTCACTTGTATCATTTGACATCTAGTATGTGTGTTTAATGAATTTTCACTTGTAAACACAGATGTGGTTGTGTTTGAATTAACGCGTTACTCCACATACACTTTTGGCACCTTAGCAAGCGGAGTAAACGCAGATAAGATGGCTTCTGTAAGAATCGTCTGATCAGGGTCTGTTCTGTTTGCTTATGGAATAAAATATATCTATTTCAATAGTACATACCATGGTAGATATTCCGTTATTCATGAGGCCATTTTGAAGAATCAGCTAATTAACCCTTCGCTTGCTATTCACGTCAATATACCTACCTGTAAATAGTGAAGACCCAGGGTCTGCACTATTTACAAGTTGATTGTGCAACCAGTGCACTCCACAGCAGTGATTGCACAGCGAAATACTTGTACACAGTGAAGATACATGTATATGTAATTATACAACGAAGGAGAAATGTATTTTAAAATTCAGCAAGAGAATGGTTAATATGATATCCATACAGTCGTTATTTCAAATACTCCACCAATACGCATTTCTACGCCTTTGCAAACAGGGTAGACCCAGATTAGAGGTTCTTATAGGAGCCTTCTAATCAGGGTCTGCTCTGTTTGCTTATGGAAATATTTAGATGGGGATTTACTGTTTCTGTCATGACCAAAAATATTGTAAACTAATTAATATTCATGATGTCATTATTTCTGACATGAATATTCATAGAGTAATCTGTTAACAAACTCGCCACGTATGCTCTATTTATGACAATGGTTTCAAAAAGCGACTTTAACAGAGGCGCCAAAAGGCTTCAACATGAGGGAACAGGTTTAGGTAGTCATGTATGACAAAAGTTATACAAACAGGTCCCATATAAACGTTGTACATGTACATTGATTTCGTCCTACACTATGCATCATCTGTTTTAATGACACATTTGTTCATTCATAACATGGTCGCTTCAGCGAGAATCTGCTGTACTCTGTTTATAAAGACGTGAAAATATGAACAAACTATAAATAGACAGGGATAATTCTGAACGCGCGACATAATGGAAATTATCACATAATCTGCCTTGTGGGAGTGCCGTAAGAGAGTGTCGTAAATCGCAAAAATGCACTAGTGCATTTTTATGTAAATTAGCAATCGTTAAACAATCATAGCGCCTATTTAATCGTTAGCCAATCGTAGCGCTCCATGTACGTCGTCCGTTGTATTACTACGCTGTTTGTAAGCAATGGCCGAAACAGCCTATCAGCTATAGCCTGTTTCATTTTCTATGGTATTTTAAGGCTTATGTGATGAAAGAATCTTACATTCGTGTCCATTTCAAATTGTTTTCATGAAACTCATTTACTATAATGAATATGACATTCGCTAAAACTCGTGTCATATTATTAAAGTAAACTCTTTTCATAAAAACAGTTTGTAACAAACACTCATGTAAGATCCTCTATGAACCGCTATAGGGTCGCGATAACACATTTGAATACAGTAAAACTTGTCTTAAACGGTCATCAAAAAGAAGTCTATGTGTGGGTATGTAAGGCAGGTGGTAGCTTAATACAGGTCAAAAGTAAATGCAGAAAGTCCCTGTATTAGCTTTGCCCTGCATTAAGCAACCACCTGTTTTAGGACTCCTATGTTCAATCAATGAATGGTCGCTGAAGACAGGTTCTACTGTATACAAGTGTATACAGTAAAACCTCTCTATAACGGCCATTAAATAACATCAAGTAGTTTGTGCTAAAGGCAGGTGGCTGCTTAAAGCAAGGTGAAAGTAAAACAGAACGCTCCTATAGGAGCGTTCTGTTTTACTTTCACCTTGCTTTAAGCAGCCAACTGCCCCTAAATACCAAATAATTAACACAATTTAGTGGCCGTTATAGAGAGGTTTTACTTACCTCCAAATATTGTGCAGCATCAACCTTTTAGTGATCGTGGTATTGATTATCAACTAAACCAGGTCATGTTTACAAAATAAACCATTACATGTATCTAAGTCATATTATAAGTCATGGGCGGAACGGTAACTCTTATAATTAAATGTTACTTTCAGCTTGTTGCCTTTATTTTGGCACATAATATTCTTTATTATGTTTAATGGAAAAGTAGTAAAGTCAAGCAGGCAAAGCCACATGCAAGACGCAACCACCACCAAAACACCGATAGACAGCATCACACACACACACACACACACACACACACACACACACAACCACACACACACAACCCCAGTCTGTTTAAACTGGTCGCTAGTAACCCTTATGCTGACCAATTAACCCATTTTATCCATATTATCTAAGGACAATCCATCCAGATCTTATTTTTGAACCCATCCATTTTCATGCTGAGGGGGAGAACATCATTTTGCAAACAACATATTGGCTATAAGCTATGGACATCGATCTGATCTGGATCCAAACTGTTTTTAAATGCAAATCAAGTCGGGCTTAACATAAGAAGGGCTTATCGTCATGTCAGAGGCGTTCTTGTTCATTTCGTACAGAAATACATTCCAATTAAATTCCATGGGAAACCCTGTTTTCCCCACTTGCTTTTCGAATTTTCTGCACCATCAATAATCGGTTCTTGTTATTTTAAAATCTAAAAACGCTTGACAAATTGAAATTTTACTACGTTACGACATGTGGAAGGAAAAAGCGAGGATGATGTCTTAATTGTGAAAAGTTTGTTTTTGGTAATTGGTGTTGAAAGAGCACTTCCCATGTGAATGGGGAAAATGTGGCGGAATGCAGAAGAAATGGCATAACCGTTACCATGTTGACTATTAGCACGCTAAATGATTGTGAATGGTTACCTTTGCAAACAGTTTGGATCCAGATGAGACGCCGAGTAACTCGGCGTCTCATCAGGATACAAACTGTTTGACACCCAGATTACCCCTTTGAAAAGAAATTGATATCTGGATATATAGACATAATCGATTGGAGAATTGTTTTCAGTATTTTAAGAGATAACAGATTAAGCTAATGGGGGAAACTGTGTTATAGGACTCGCATGAAAAGAAAGTGAACATTTAGAGGGCTTGCGATCAGCTGTATCTAGACCAGAATGTTCTTGTTCTGTTTGCTTATGACATTATATAAATCTGATTTTTCAATCTCTGTACTGACCAAAAGACCATGTGTTCATTTACAACAACAACACAGCTAATTAATATTCATCGTATCATTACTACATACATGCATATTCACGAGACAAAGGATTAAAATCAAGAAGTCGTGAAGGTATAATGTAACTCGTAATATTCATTCTAACCAAAGTTTTGTTGGAAGGTAATTTATTTGGCTACAGTAAAACCTGTCCTAAGTAGTCATTCATTTATTGAACATAGGATTCTTAAAAGGCAGGTGGTTGCTTAATACAGGATAAAACTAGCTCCTATATGAGCTTTCGACCTGCATTAAGCTACAATCTGCCTTACAGACCCATATTAGACCTATGTTTGAAGGTCGCTTGATACGCGTTCTTTGTAAACATATTTCTAGATTTCCAGATAAAATGCGTAAATTTCAACATTTTCAATGATAGTTCCTATATTTCTCCTCCAAACCCTATACTGTGACAACTCTTTAGAATCGTCTCTTCGAGACGATTCTAAAGAGTTGTCACAGGATAGGGTTAGGTGGAGAAATGACGATTTTAGTATTTGGGTTCGCGCCTTTATCCGTAGCTCTGAATTTCCCAGAATTTGTTTTATTTGTGTAACATTCCACTGTAAAGACCCGCTACTACGACCACCCGAAAGAAGCCTACATCTGGATTTGTAAACAGGCGGTAGCGTAATGCAAGAAAAACGAAATTCAGCAAGCTCTCAAGGCAGCGAAAAGATTAAGATATCAATATACATTTACTAAAATTGCACAAAGGAGACACATCATGTATTAAACATATTATGATAGCAAGACGTACATTTTTATTACTTTTGATAGTATATTTCGTTGCATTATGTATAGCACATATTTAAACTCGCCCACCTACTTTGGAGATTGACGCATGAGAATGATTAAAATGATTGCAAGAATTTTTTAAAGTGATAAGACATTTGTGAATCCTACATGAGTCGTCTGATCTGTGTTTACCTTGTTTTCAAAAGCGTGAAAAGGAAAGGGTTAATCAATATTGCGTGGGTAATTTTGTTTGATACATTGTAACACTCTTGTTGTAAAGCCAATGACGGTGTGTAACCGCAATAAATACAGCTGTACCTCGATATTCCGTACTTCAGGGGGACCATACAAATTATGTCGAGATAACAGAACCGGATCAAGAGTAAGATGACAGCAACATTTTAACACAGTAGAACCTGTCTTAAACGGCAATCACACAGAGGTCTAAATATGGATATGTAAGGCAGGGGGTAGCTTAATGCAGATAACAAGCTCCAATGTGAGTTTTCTTCATTACTTTTGCTATGCATTAAGCAACCACCTGCTTTTTTATTCCTATGTTAAATAAATGAATGGTCGCTTAAGGCAGGTTCTACTGTATACCGTAACCCTTTCCCTGTTCTATATTTAATCCCTACCTATCAATACCTACTGAATATCCACGAATAAAATAGTTATAATGACAAATGGAAGGTGGAACATTGTAGCCATTTTAGAAAGTAAAGAACCAGACCTTGCAAGTTCCATCAGCAAATAGAGCAGATCCTGATCAGACGGCTCCTATAGGAGCCGTATGATCTGGGACTACTCTGTTTGCACATGCGTGAAAATGCGTTTATATGAGGGAAAGGGTTAATATTATTTTCAACACATACAGGAAATAACTGTTAGGTTTAAAAATACAAAAAAATATTTAAGGTCAATAGGTCATTATTTTCAGACATTTGAGCACAAATCCCTTGACAACAGCGGTGGCAAATATCTTAATTAGATTACTATATTGGCGTAGTTAAGAAAATTCAAATTAAATTTAGCCAACTTTAACATTTTAATCGAATTCATTCCATAGAAGAGGCCAACCTTTAATACTGTGTGACACCAGATGTTTTAAATGAAAACCTGCTCGTAAAACAGACCTGTTTTATCCCGTTAACAACGGGTAAAAGTGCCCTGAAGATTGTTTCGATAGAAACAAAAAAAATAGGCTGGGAATATCTAGATTACCATGGAAGTGTAGTCAGTTAATTTTCCTACCTGTCCGATCTTATTGCCTTAATACTCCGCGAAATGAGATAAGGCTCCGATTTGAAGACAAGATTATCTTAATCTACATTTCTCTTCCCCTGTTTGTTCCTACACATGTTATAATTTGTTGACTTACATCTGTTTAGGAAGCCGTTACAACTTCTATCAGTTAATACATTGCTACAGGGGCGATAAATCTTGGGATGTATGAGTCGAGGGACGACTAGCAGTATGTTGAACTTTACTAATTATATTAATTTTACGGAAAATATATGGAACCATGCGGAATTAGGTATTTACACAGACAATTATACAGTATCATTAACAAATGCTCCTTTGCCAAAGAAAATTTCGACGATTTTATTTGGCTAATTAGAGGAATATTTTGATAAGCACAGCTGTAGAGAATAAACTTGGAAAATAAAACCGTAAAACTTGGATTTTTATCATTGGTTTACGGAGAAATTGGCAAAATTGGTTGAACGCTTGTTTTAACTGGATCAAACGTCTGCATGATTAGCATCGGCAAGAGATGTAAGCGTTTGTAATTGTAGGTGCATATGCGACTGTTGGCTGTTTTAGGACTGCAGTAAAACATTCTCTAAACTGGACGTTAGATTCAGTATAAATAGCGGCATTGGAGACAGGTGGCAGCTTAGTGCAGGGTGAAATCGTGCAGAAAACTTTCTGCATGACTTTCACCCTGTATTAACCCTTTCGTCCATATGCTGTTTTTAGATCCAACCTCTTTGAATAAATCTACCGAAAAGGAGCATTAATTAGAGAAAAGGAAAGCTTTAGAATTTTGTTTTTCTGAAACCATTGTGATGAATAGAGCAGTTGCTCCTTTATTAATATTGAATGGATCATCTTGAATTGGTTTACCATTAAATCCCCATTCACAATAATTTTAATGGTTTAACCCTTCCCCGTTGCATATATAATATTCATGTGAAGAATTAATAACATCGTGAATATCTGTAAGCTGCATTTTTATAATGACATATTCACAGATCTGATTCTACTGTTTCTGTCATGGCCAAAACTTCCTGTGTCTGTATGTCATTATAACCAGTTATAGTGTCGGTACAGTAGAGCATGTTATAAACGAACGCTAATTGACTGGACATAGTCTTAAATGGCATACGGGTGCTTAATGCAGGGCATAAACATTACTTTCTAGTTGCATTAAGCTACCACCTGCCTTAAACACCCAGCAACATACATCTATTTAATGGTCTCTGGATACAGGAATGACTGTATTTCGTGCATGAATATTCAAGAAATAATTGGCTTAATCACTTTATATCACAGGTGTTTATCATACAACCTGGCAAACGTTAATGTCTTCCTTTGTAACACAGAATTCCTCTAATCTTGTTTCGATTCACCGAAGCTTATGTTTTCCATATCTGTTAGTAATTTATCATCAGTGTATTTCGTTGATATGAAGGCTGTTTGATTTGGCGCATGTCTTCTACATCTCGCATAAAGTTTACTCTTTCATTACTTTAGACGAATTCTAGAGAATATTAACCCTTTCAACGATGAATTGTAAAATGGACTATTCCAAACTCCAAACAGGTCAAGCTTATGGTGAATATTTAGGGATTTGTCTAAAGAAAAGAGTAACATGACAAACAGTGTAGACCCATATGAGAGGGTTCCTCTGGGAGCCCTCTCATCTGGATCTACACTGTTTGCAAATGGCATTAGTGACTCGTGGCTCGCACTTTAAGGGTTAACAAACAATCTGGACCCAGATGAGATAATCTAGTACATCGGCATCTCATCAGAGTCTAAGCTGTTTGACACATAGCATCATTCTGGGCAGGGGTGTAAGTTGGTAGCTGAAACAGAAGACAAATTTTGTAGAATAAACATCCTTAGTTTTCAAACTTAAGTTATACGATTTCCCTCATAAATGCCCATGTAAGAAATAATCACATCATGAATGATAATTAGCTGATTTTTTATAATGGCATATGAACAAAGGAATATTTGTCAATTATATACACTGTAGAACCAGATCTGTATTATATCACATTCAAACAGATTAGAACCCTGGCCAGCGTGTATTCTGTTTGTAGAGGCCTGTGAATGTATGTTCTATCACGTAAAGGGTTAATCGTTACAATATGGGATGTTTAACTATTAACGATTTACGCGTACATTGACTTATTCTGTATTTATTAATCCCACTATATCATAGGCTATTATTAGATCCAACCTCTTTGAATAAATCTACCAAAAAGGAGCATTTACTAAAGAAAAGGGATATTTTAGAATTGTGTAGTGTTTAAACCATTGAGATAAATAGAGCATTTGCTCCATTTATCACAATGGTTTCAGAAACTGACTTTTACAGAGACGTCCAAAAGGCGTCAATATACGAGAACGAGTTAATCCCAATATCTAGTTGCCTTGGCGATTTCAGACCTAAACCTTTGTAGATTTAATTTCACCGTTTCTCTGTTGTACATTCCTTTAACTCTTTACTCCATAAGTACGCCTTGGCAAACGTAGAAGAACCAGATAGGGGCCGTCTGATCAGGATCTGCTATGTGTGCTTATAATATAGATACGATCGTACAGTTTCTGCCATGGAAACAAATCTATATATCCATCTATATCTATCTATCTATCTATCTATCTATCTATCTATCTATCTATCTATATATCTATCTATCTATCTATCTATCTATCTATCTATCTATCTATCTATCTATCTATCTATCTATCTATCTATCTATCTATCTATCTATCTATCTATCTATCTATCTATCTATCTATCTATCTATCTATCTATCTATCTATCTATCTATCTATCTATCTATCTATCTATCTATCTATCTATCTATCTATCTATCTATCTATCTATCTATCTATCTATCTATCTATCTATCTATCTATCTATCTATCTATCTATCTATCTATCTATCTATCTATCTATCTATCTATCTATCTATCTATCTATCTATCTATCTATCTCTCTATCTATCTATCTATCTATCTATCTATCTATCTCTCTATCTATCTATCTATCTATCTATCTATCTATCTATCTATCTATCTATCTATCTATCTATCTATCTATCTATCTATCTATCTATCTATCTATCTATCTATCTATCTATCTATCTATCTATCTATCTATCTGTCTATCTATCTATCTATCTATCTATCTATCTACATAGCTATCTATCTATCTATGTCTGTCTGTCTGTCCATCCGTCTGTCTGTCCGTCTGCGTGTCTGTCTGATGTCTGCCTGTCTTCCATCCGTCCGTCTACATGTCTATGTTTATCTGTATGGATGTCTGTGTTTGTATATCTGTCTGTCTGTGTCTGTCTTTCTCTAGTCGCCCTGTGGTACAAATACAAGTCTATAGAAACATATGGAAATCTATATTTACTTGCAAATATCTACACCACACTCTCAACAATAAATGCCAAAAGCTTGTTGGAAATAGGTCGTATTTTTGTCTAAGTCAAGAACACTCGCTCCATCTTCCCTGACATCGAGTGGTTCTGTTTCCGCGGATTGAGGCTCGTAAAATTCCGCTCGAGATCGTAAATGTTTCACCAGGGAT